>CM034387.1:28592500-29842500 GCA_019925095.2 Dendrolimus kikuchii
GATCTCCACTTGCGACGATCCTGACAAACAACTTTCGCTTCAGCTACTTTCATTAACCTCTTCCATACATGTACGTTTATTTGAGATGCTTTTTACCTGAACTCTCTTTAACACGTCTGATATTTGATCACGGCGTGTTCGTCTCGGTCTACCGGCAACAACTCTACCATTCAATCAAGTGGACCGTCTGCCTGTCTGCTGAACTCCTGCAATAAAAAATAAAAAATACATTCCTTTTTCAACTTTTGTTATTACATCTTCTTCCAATCCACCATCCATCCAATTATCATTCAAGGTAACCGCACATATACTTCTCAAATCTCTCATTGCAAGTGAAAAAGTAAATAACGAAAAAAACTAAGTCCACATACATACATAACTTCATGCCCGTTCCCTTGGGGGGTAGGCACGAACAACAGAGCGCCATTCAGGCTTATTCTTACACACCTCACTTGCATCTTTGACATTCATAGCTCTTGTTATGCACGCTCGTCTGTTCTTAAGGCTCCTGACATCACCTTCTGCTAGTACACGATCGATTTGATCATGGAAGGTGTGTCGTGGCCTTCCACGACTTCTGCATCCATCCACTTTTGCATTGTATATCTGTTTAGTCATTCTTTCATCATGCATTCTTTCCACATGCCCGAACCACCGTTTCTTTCCTTACCTTCACCCCGACACTCTCTTTCAGACCACCTCTCTTTCTTACTTCGGTATTACGAACGCGGTCCGCGAGCGTCACTCCGCAGATTTTACGCAGTGCTTGCATCTCGACCGCGTTTACTCTACTTTCATGCTGTCTCTTCCATACCCAACTCTCGCTTCCATACGTGAGCGTAGGTACCAGCACCACGTTGTTTATAGCAAGCTGGGCCTTCTGGCTGAGGTTCTTAAGTCCATATAGTCTAGACAAATGCCCAGCAGCACATAGAGATGAGTCGAAGCCAACCCGATTTGAAGTAATAGAATGAATGTCATGTTATTGGTGACAACGTAGATATTTCTTAGCGACTTGAAAAAACGCGATCGCAGCGCCATCTATTTTCTAATCCGTCTATTTTAAAGATACAACTTCATTTATAGGGGTGAAAGCAAACACTATGTCGAGTTTCATTCATATACATTCAGTAGTTTCCAAAAAAGATGCGATCGCAGCGCCATCTTTTTTACTATTTTCATCTATCCCAAAGACGTCACTTATCGGAATAAACAGTATCCCAAGTCACGCCCCGGGATATAAGCTAGCTCTATGTCGAGTTTCATTTAAATCCGTTCAGTAATTTTCACATTCGTTCTAACAGACAGACAATAATTCCAAAAATTACATCTTCAGAATCTCCTGGTCGAAATTATCCCTCATGATTTTTTCACATTTGTAAACGCCTTGTACAAACTCGTAGATACTCGAGTAGATATTTTCGTACGCCTTTAATAGCTCTATTTGTTCGTATGCAAAACCTCAGTAATCTAGTTGATTACAGGGTTCCGAACATCTGGGCTGCAATCAACGTAGGCCATCTGAACAGCCAGTGTTTACGATATGTAAAAATGTGCTAAAACTTACATAAACGCTGCCTATATTAAGCTAATGGAAGTGTTTTTTATTTATTCTACCAGCGCCATATAGTCTGCGCAGTTTCTTTCATGCAAGTGTTTTTTATTTACTATATCAACGCCATATACTCTGCGCAGTTTCTTTCATGCAAGTGTTTTTTATTTACTATATCAACGCCATATACTCTGCGCAGTTTCTTTCATGCAAGTGTTTTTTATTTACTATATCAACGCCATATAGTCTGCGCAGTTTCTTTCATGCAAGTGTTTTTTATTTACTATATCAACGCCATATAGTCTGCGCAGTTTCTTTCATGCAAGTGTTTTTTATTTACTATATCAACGCCATATACTCTGCGCAGTTTCTTTCGTGCAAGTGTTTTTTATTTACTATATCAACGCCATATACTCTGCGCAGTTTCTTTCATGCAAGTGTTTTTTATTTACTATATCAACGCCATATAGTCTGCGCAGTTTCTTTCGTGGTCCTCGAGCTGGATTCAAAAGAGAGACCTATCATTTTGATGTGGGGCAACCACCTGCCACTAGTGGGTTAGAAACGATGTATGTTGTCTTGATAGCAGATGTAAAGAAGTAAATACGGGTAGTTATTTTAACAATAATTATGTAAAGTCGAGGAGTAAAAACATTCGTCACCTCAAAGTCGACTTGTACTTGCATGAATACAAGAAACAGTACTGCCAACATTTTAATAAATGAATATAGAAACGCGAAAAAAGAATATTTCAATGTTGACATTGACAGACACTGAGATTAACAAAAAAAAGTAAAGAGGATATAATCACTATGCTTATCATAAAGATTATAAAAAATAAAAAGGTTTTATATCTCTTCTATATTCTTAGACAATGTATTATCTAAGAATATAGAAGTTATCAAAGTTATTTGACTTTCGACAGAAAGTCAAATAACTTTGATCTGAGTAACTTTAAACTTTAATGTCAAACAGTTAAAAGTAATTTTCTGTGGAACAGTCTTTTCTGTGACTTAGTTTGAAAAGGTAACATGTGCTCGCGGAACGTTAAATGAATCAATTTGAAAATTGGCGAACCTTTTCATACCAGGTTTGTACATATATCTACTATTGGTAATATTCTGAAGTATTCAAAGGTGTCTAGTCAAAGTAATTACAGTTTTATTTATGAGAAGTGACAATTGGGTATTTATTTCATTTAAAAATTTGAAAAATAATATATTTTCCTAAGTACATTTCGGAATTTATTCGAGAAAGTGTGTAGATTGATTGTTATAAATTTAACAATTTTATATTTCCATATAATGCCTATTTCAGCAATAGAAGTATCCCTACTTTTATTGCTGAAATAGGCATTATAGCCGCTGAATACGAATATAAAGCTACCTAGAACGCTCTTATAGGCTTTTTACAAGCCAAGAAAGACCAGAATCAAAATTAAAATTCTTTAAACACATAGTGGTCAACGTACGTGAAAGGAGTCTCAGTAATATTATAAACGCGGAAGTTTGTAAGAATGTGTGTTTGTTACTCTTTCACGCAAAAACTATTGAATGGATTTTGTTGAAACTTTACAATAATATAGCTTACACATCAGAATAACACATAGGCTATAATTTATAAACATTAACGGCCTTACTTATAATAATCTTGCTAAGAAACGATTAGGCATCTCTTAAGTGAGAGAATCAAAATCAGACCCTAATAAATGTGTATTATCTGTTGTTTACCGAAGAGGAGCACAAATAAACGAAATTTGAATGATTAACGTAGGTGGTACCCAAAATATACGACTAAAGAGGAGTTTATGGGTTAGATTTTCACTAATCAGTTGCTGAGCAGTTTCTTCAAATTTAACAGACGATTATAAGTAAAGCCAATAGTGTTAATTATCCAAAATATAACGATTTTCCATTAGCAGTGAAACGAAGCAACTAGTATTATATTGTTACGAGTTGCGAGACTCGAATTAAAATACCGTTGGAATTATTATAAACTTTATTAGAACTATACAAACACGTATAACACAGATACAAATATAACCGAACACAACAAATCCAAACATAATGCAGAAGGTCGTAATTCAATAAAAAGCACAAAGTCCGTCACTACTAGATTCCCGATTGTAGTACACACGTCACGGCTTGAGCGTGGTTCTCGCTCGAGTGCCTCCTCCCTCCACCAGACCATCGTTTTATACTGCACAAATTCAATGTGCCCGTATCGTAGTCACCTGGCTAATGAGTCGGCCGCAAGTGGCCATAAACGAGTACAATAAAACAATGGGCTGTTCTCTATAAATGTATACAAATAAATAAGTAAACAAAAGAAGAGGATCATAAAAGAATTACAATCAGTTCAAATGCCGACAGGTAATAAAATGTGTTTTTTTTTTCATATATGCAGGTGGATTTTGTTCTTATCGGAACCTGAGTTGTACATACATACATACATACATAACTTCACGCCAGTTCCCTTGCGGGGTAGGCACGGACAACAGAGCGCCATTTAGGCTTATTCTTACACACCTCACTTGCTTCTTTGACATTCATAACTCTTGTCATGCACGCTCGTCTGTTCTTAAGGCTCCTGACAACCTGAGTTGTAATAATATTATATTAGTATTAATACCAACTCGACAGCGTGAAACGAATTAGTCGCCTCACTAACGGCTAATATGGGAGGTAAAAAATGTCACCGTAAGTAGTTAAGAATCAGCTGTACCATTTATTTACAAGAGTGAACCCGTCTTAGAAAAACTAGCGTTCAAAATTATTAATGGTTTGTTTGAATGGTGCGTCACGTCCCTCATTGTTGGCCCGCTCCGTCCGGATGCGTTCGCTGACACTAATTATTCCCATAGTGCTTCAATGATAGATTGCCTTGGACAAATCACTGTTAGCCACACTCCCCACGACCAATAAAAAACTAGCATAAGTCGTTTTTTCAAGACGCCAGACCACCGAACGCCGTGCCGTGGAACGTGGGCAGCGTCGTACTGTTTGTCTTAAAAGCAATATGTTATTGTAAAATTTTAGAGATGTCCGCGATGTTATCTCGCTTAGACTTCTGTCAGATTAGTAAATTTAATCCGATTCAAAATTATACACGTCAAATGATTCTGCCTTTGAAATTCAGTGAGTAATCGCTTGTTGTTTACTTACCGCGGATAAAATCTTAGGATTATGTAGGCGAGACGCCGCGTACTTACACCTACATGCGACGACGTCGAGTAGTGTTAGATGTTCTACGTTACTTGCTGGCACGGGAGCTCCAATTACGAATTCGCAAACCATGTCAGCTCATTTTATAGTCTTGCCCAAACAATATTTATGCAAGTAAACTCATAGACAACAGTGTACGCATTAATTAGCAATGATTATTTGCATAACAGTTAATCCAATTACTGTTACGTATTTTGATAAATGGAAAGTTTTAAAAGGTGTGAAACAGCATTTATTTAAAATAGAAACAAAAATGTAGTACTGCTTTTTATATTACATCTGGCGACTTAATTTAAAAAAGAAACTTTTTTGTCGTATAACCTGAGTTTGAAAATACATTTAATACATATTTGATAGTAGGAAATTTATGCTGTAATAGGTTTTGATTACAATTTTTTAGATTATTTTAGAATCCTGAATTTACTCTTTTATACCCGTTACAAATATCGGTGGAGGAACGGAGAAAGAATACAATTCCCTGCGGCCGGGTGACCTGTCTTAAGAGGCGACAAAATAACCCACAGCCAGGCGGTAGGGCATTTGCACGACGGGATGGCTACCACCCCTGGTCAAAAGTATGTCGCCATTACAACATTGAGTTGTGTTCCGGCCTTGGTGATAAGGTTCCAGTCTCCCTTAAGAGAGCAGCAGAGCATTTGTAGCACCTTTGGTGATGCAAATGTCCATAGGCGATGGTAACCGCTTTCCATCAAGTTGGCCGTCTGCCTGTCTGCTGAACTCCTGCAATAAAAAAAAAACAGTTGTAAAAGCACCTATAATAAACTCTATATATGAAGAGATTAATGAAAATAGAAGAAGCAAAAGATATACATCAAGATCTATGTGTAGCTATGTGAAGGTTCATTGCCTTTAGATATATATCCCTATGGGAAACAGGCATGATAATATAGTGGCGAATGATGGTGGAAATATCTAGTTAGTTTTAGAACTTTTAGAAAAAGGTAGAAATTTCTGTAAAGAAATGACGAGGACAGATACATGTTAGGAAGGGATAGACGATAAACGAAAGTTCTACAATAGAAAGTTCGGGAAGGAAAAGACAGAGATAGATAGATGTTAGAAAGAGATAGATGATGACCGAAAGTTCTAGGTTAGAAGGTTCGGGAAGGAAAAGGCACAGATGGATAGATGTACAGAAAGGGATGGATAGCAAATAAAAAATAACGAAAAGAAGATCGAAATTATGGGTTCCAGAAGATTCTTCCGGGTATATAAGCAGCATAAGGCGCGCCTACCGGGCAGTTTAGAGTTGAGTTAAGTTCAAGACAGCGAAGCGACAAGTGCGATACGGAAGAGTTGGAAGAGAAGTTTAATAGAAGACAGTGACGAGTGAAGTGGGGAATTTAGTGACAAGTTTAGTGGACAGTTAAGTGAATGAGGAGTGTAGCGTAGTTCTAGAGACGGACCAAAAGCGAGCTACACGCGGTAATATCGGAGGTGAGTACTGCAGTAGCAGGAGGTGGTCTGCGCAATATCGGCGACGGTATTGTGAGTGAGACACCTTATCGTCTGGACGGTGCATCGTTAGTCGTACGTATAAAAGCAACCCTGCGGAGAGATATTACGTGCGGCTGTGTAAATCAATAAAAGCGTTACTTAAAAGTACTGGTGTTTCCTTCCAATCCCAAGTGCGTACCCCCGCTCGCACGTAACAATATATATGTAAATAAATCATTCTTAAAGAAATATTTAACTATGAATTAAAGACATTAAGTAAGAGAATCGAATGCTGTTCCTCAGGCAAAACGTTTGAGGCCATAATATCAGAGTAGTGCTGGATAGATTCCATGACCGATACCTTCAAGCTGACCTATCGCCCTCAAACAAAGTAACGGAGATAAAGAAACAAATCGCTTCGGTAACTGTGATACTAACTGAAGTGGTATCGGCTTGTCGCGCGGCCTACGACGGTGCCTCAATCCAGTGTCTTCGTGTGAATTTTTTTAAATACGGTGTTGCCAGCTGTATTGCAATATTTTTACCTTATTTCAAAATACAAAACCAGCGTGTTATTCATCTTAAAGTTCTATAAATAAAAGATACGTTAGTGTTTAATTCAGTTTTTAAACTACTATGTACATATATATATACTAATATTATAAAGCTGAAGAGTTTGTTTGTTTGTTTGTTTAAACGCGCTAATCTCAGAAACCGCTGGTCTGATTTGAAAAATTCTTTCAGTGTTGAATAGCATATTTATCGAGGAAAACTATAGGCTATATTATATTTTGAAAAAAATTAGGGATCTTTATTAAAAGTCCACTAATTTAACCCAAGGAGTAAAAAAATGACCCGAATAAATCCTTACACGGCGTGCGTTGCGAAAACTATTGATTATAGAACAATATAATGTACTACCACTTTGCAGAACATATAATTGTCTACAAAAAATATTGCGTAACCATGTCTAACCATTGCAGTTATCTCACAATAAGTGTTTTCTTTTATCTTATAAATAATTAAAATGCCGTCGCTTCAAAAACTCTTTATTTTGTACCTTGGTGTTAATCCTTATTAAAATAAATTACTCCATATTCAAGACGAATTCAATACCTTTCTAGAACTTTTTGAATTATTCAATTCGGACTTTTCATTCAAAAGATATCGCGATTAGTGTTGTAGCCAAATATACTAATATTGTTTGATTGAACGCGCTAATCTCAGGAACTACTGGTCTGATTTGAAAAATTCTTTTAGTGTTGGATAGCCCATTTATCGAGGAAGGCTATAGGCTATATATTATCACGCTAAGACCAATAGGAGCGGAGCACCAATGAAGAATGTTTCAAAATCGGAGGGTTTTGAAAGCAAATTCCACGCGGACAACGTCGCGGACACAGCTAGTATAAATATCAAATGAAAAATATTACTTGACGTTTTTTATTCTTAACACTTGAAATGATGGGACTTAAATGTTAAATCATTGCTGTTCTTATTTAAAGCAGAGCAAATATACATATATCTATATATTAATACGTGAAGCAAAAATACAGCAAAAACTTTGTACCCCTATTTTACGTAAATCACGCGGACGGAGGAGTATGAAATTTCACACACTTATAGTTTACTAGCTGATGCCCGCAATTTCGTCCGCTTGTTGCGGTTTTTTAATTATCCCACGGGAACTCTTTAATTTTTCGGGATCAAAAGTATCTTATATGTTGACCAGGGATATAAGTTATCACCATACAAAATTTCATTTCAATCGGACCAGTCGTTTCGGAGATTAGCCAGTACAAATAGACAGACAAGCAGACAAACTAAAAAATTGAAAAAATCTAAATTAGTTCTATTACACTTCTTACATCCCCCTGACTCGGTTTTTAGCATTATTTTCATTGTACAGAAATTCGACCTCTACAGTTTTATTATATGTATAGATATAGAGAAAAAGCGACGATGGCTAATATTTTTTTAAATTATGCATAAAAAATACATTACACACACTGCTGTGTATTTGACACACACACGCATATATACTCTTTTGTTTATTGTTAAAGTCAAATTAACCGCGTAGCCTTGGCGAAATCTGTGATTATAGAAGTACAGTCTTTGAAAACAGAACCTTAGTAATGTTCAAACTTATATTTTTTTTTTCTGGAGTTCAGCAGACAGGCAGACGGCCCACTTGATACTTGGAAAGCGGTTACCATCGCCTATGGACATTTGCAACACCAAAGGTGCTACAAATGCGCTGCTACTCTCTTAAAGGAGACTGGAATCTGGTCACTAATGCCGGCCCCAATTCTAGTACCAACCACCGGTTCCAGTTGTAAATATAAATCATCCGAGGACCCACCCAAACACAGATAAAAAGTTTAATCAAAATCGGTAAAGCTGTTCTCAAGTTATGTACGTACATGCATTGCTACGATTCACTTTTTATAGGTATACTAGCTGTCCCGGCAGACGTTGTTCTGCCCTGAAGAAATAAAATTCAAAACCCGATTGCAGCGCCACCTATCGGGTCCAATTGTGAATCTAACACACACAAAAAAATTCATTCAAATCGGTCCAGCCGTTTAGGAGGAGTTCACTGTCAACACACGTACAGAAGAATTATATATATAAAGATAAGAGAAGAAGATGCTGTACAAACCTTTACCGTTCTATAATGTTTTCTTTTGGTCTTGGTTGGTGTAAAATATTGTCTATGTTTGATTTATAATATTATATAATTATGTTAAATACAATTTCAAATAACGACTAGTTCAAAAAACTAAAAAGACACTTTAATCGATACCTTTAGTAAAATTATTAATGTGCCAATTACTTTATTACCTTTTATGTTAATATTAAATTAATTATTACTTAGACTTAGACCCGGCAAACTTCGTACCGCCTCAAAATATATAAATAAAAAGCTGAATGATAATTGTAGAATGTTTCAACTTTAGTAAAAAAATGTGGTCAAAACTTAACCGGAACGAACATCAAACGTTTGACATTCAAAACCAAAAGAATGACAATAAAACTTCACTTTTAAATTTAATTTGATTTCTGAACGACTTTTAAATCTAATTGATTTCTAAACGACGGAACGAACATTAAATGTTTGACAGGTAGGAATAGTTTCTAAGGGAAAGCGAAATTGTTATTTTTACTATATTCCAAAAAAAATTTTTTTTTCATATTTACTCACCTTTTAAACCTTCCCTGGACAACCACAAATAATTCAAAACCGAAATTGATTTTTATATATATAGATGTTACATATTATCCTGTCTACTTCCCATAGGAACTAGCATAAGGGATAGATCTCTTCAGGGGTCCTCCAGCATCTAGAGATACGGTGGAACTAAACCCCTGTTGACGTCGTGAGTCTACTCTGCTTTCCGGGTCACTCTCAGGCCTTGATGTGCAGGATCAGCGTAGGCGTAACTATGTTCTAAGTCTCATGCTCTTCCTATCAAGCGTGGGCACATGGGAGGCAGATAGGTTTAGTGGAGTAGTGGCTCATGGGGAACGACTTTACCTTGCCGAGTCTCCACACATGCCGGCGGACAATTTTGTTATTCCACATTCCCAGTCGTCGCGTGGTCAACTCTCGCCGCTTTGGTCTAAATCTACCCCCCCCCCCTCCCCTCCCCTACAAAGGACTCGGTAGTGTACGAAATGAGATAGATCTCCGTTCTTCCGTTATAATTTTAGTTTTTCATTTATTTATAATACGTGCAGGAACGGAGAAAGAATACAATTTCCTGCGTTGGGGCGGCCTGTCGTAAGAGGTGACAAAACAACCCACAGCCAGGTGCTAGGGCATTTGCCCGACTGGATGCCTACTATCCCTAGTCTAGAGCATGCCGCCATAACAACTTTTAGTTGTGTTCCGGCATTACTGACCCGATTCCAGTCTCCCTTAAGAGAGCAGCAGCGCATTTGTAGCACCTTTGGTGTTGCAAATGTACATAGGCGATGGTAACCGCTTTCCATCCAGTGGGCCGTCTGCCTGTCTGATGAACTCCTGCAATAAAAATTTAAAAAAAAATTACAAAAAGAATAAAAGAATAACAAGTATTGTATTGTCATTGGCAGAATGTTTATTAGGAAATAAATGTTTAAATTTTCAGATTAATTATACGTCATTGCAAATGAAATCGTTGTAGGGTTCTAGTGTATTCATACATGTACAAGATAACAGAAGCTTGTAGAAAATTAACAATTTTGAAATGACAATACAACAATAGAACGTACTTTCAGTTAAAATCCCTTAAATTTAGGGCAATCGCCTTGTACCTGGAGACACGGGCTCACCGCACCGCACCCATTGAAATATTATCTCGATTGTGACTTACGAGTGCTGCCCTCTCGGCCAACCATAATGACATTTTAGTATTACAACATTTTATCTATACGAGACGAAAAGTTTTGAGATAAGTTAAACGCCAACTGGTATATTGTTTCAGAAAGTTGACAGCCGATGTAATTTGTTAATGTCAAGCGCCGTTTGCAGCGGCTTTGGCCGAAGCGCTGCGCGGCGTCGTATCTTCGCCTGCAGGCCGCCCGATCTGACGTAACCTAAAAATAGCCGGCCGATTGTCCCGGCTCCTTGCCTATCTGTCGTACCGATTTAAATAATGAGATTTATCATTTCTGTGTGCGCAAACGCACACAATTATCTAGCATCGTTCTATTAGATATCTCAGGCCGCTACCGAACGGTGCGGCGATAATTCACCTGTTGGTTGAACATCGATCTTGAGTATGTTGCTATTAAACTTGGCTAAAAGTTAATGTCACATTTATAATATTAGATGTTTCGGTGTTCTGTCACACCGGCCACCTACGCGCTTTGTCTCAAGTTTCAAAAATGTCCGCCATGATTGATCGGAGTGCGTCAGTGAGGCTCGACCAATTCGGCGGCGGCTGGCGGTTCACACTGTTACGGCGACACCGATATACTGTTATTTGTATATTAATTACCAGTACATGCGCCAGCGATTTTCGTTTGCGTTGCCGTGACGTGGACCTATTTGTTAGTGTAGTGTAATATCAGCACCAAAAAACATGACGCAAAGACTACGCAAGTATTCTATATTTTTTCTTTTGTTTTTTTTTTTAATTCCTCTCTCCAAGCTAACGAGATTGCTCGGGTTGTATATTCTTATAGGGGGTTTATTTTTCTTTTGTTTTATTTTTATTTAATTTTCTTTTTTTTTTCTTTTTATCTATTTCTTTTTTTGTTTCTTTTCTTTCTTTTATTTATCTTTTCTTTTCTTATATTGCTTTATTTTATAAAAAATAGGTTTATAATTTCCTTAACACTATTACATCTTGTTCTATCTAGTTTATACAATTTTGCTTAAAATAAAAAAAAATATCCAAATATTTTATATCTATTCTATTGTACTGTTACATGTTTTATTATATATGACTTATAGATTTTTTTCTTAACTAGTCTAGACTTATTGTTCCAGAAATTTTTCCTATTACCTATTTTCGTACATACTAATACACTAAATTACAGGCACTATCTTTCTACTTTATTCGTACTTCAAACAAGCTTCTTTTATTGTTGTTTATTGTATCATTCTATGTTCCAACTGTGTCTATTTTCCTAACTACTCTTATTTTTAAGTATTCTATATTGACCCGGGATGCATGCTAGCTCTGTGGCGAGTTTCATTTAAATCTGTTATCTGTTAGTAGTACTAGTAAATAGAATGATATAATTTTCGGAATCTGCAGATCCAAATTAACACCCCTGATGATAGATAGATAGATAAAACTTTATTGTTCACCAAATATAAATTTCAAAAATGCAAATTACAATATTGTTATGGTAGAAACAATAGGCGGCCTTATCGCTTAAAGGAATTGCTTCCAGGCATCCTAACTTAAGGAATAATTTAACCTAATCTGGTGATGTAGGTGGTGCAGATTATTAGGTAGAACTTAAATAGACATATTTAAACTACATATCTATAAATTAAATACATAAATACATATTTATAAGTTACTAGCTGTCCTGGCAGACGTTGTTCTGCCCTGAAGAAATAAAATTCAGAACCTGATTGCAGCGTCACCTACCGGGTCCAATTGTGAATCTAAACCATCCTCGAATCCACTTGAACACACACAAAAAATTCATTCAAATCGGTCCAGCCGTTTAGGAGGAGTTCACTGTCAACACACGTACAGAAGAATTATATATATAAAGATATACATTATTTAGTGTATAGTATAAGAATTAGGCATAATTATTTAGGAAAAAGTAGTGCTTTCTGAGTGCATTCTTAAATGTAGGCGACGTTTTGAACTCTCTGACAGTAAGAGGCAGCGCATTCCGAAGTTTGACAGACTGCACTGTAAAAGAGTTATTATAAAGAGATGATTATTATTTATTTTAAAATTAATTGTACAATTCCACCGTTCTACAGATTTATTATATTACTAGTATTCACAGCGGCTATGCCGCGGGTCAAGCCCTGGAGAGTAGCTCCATATTATTTACACGAAAACTTGATTAGGTTTTTATAGATATAAAGCTTCAGTGAAAACTGTACGTGGTTTAGGAGGTGTTAGCGAATATACAGACAGATAGACGTGTAAAGCAACTGTTTTATATTATTGTTACATGCCGACAAAAGTGAATGCATTCCTACCTAAAACACAGCTTATTACCTGCCCGCATTTGGACTTCTTTTGTTTACGTTGTGTTTAAAATTTGTAATTTGAAAAGCAGTCTATTGTGTATTGAAATCCTTTATGATGGTCGTTAGCCAGGTGTAATTCTTGGAAAATTCAGTCCACGCGGTCGAGTATTGTATTGTATAGTTTAGTATAAAATAATGCCCGAATGGAGGGGTGAGGCAGTCTAGTGAGGATTACAATACGGGCAAGACGTGTGTACATTCGATAAGATATATAGTGACGGACTTTGCGCGTGTTATTGAATCGTGCAGTTTGTACTTCTTGTGTCCAGTTATATTTGTACTTGTGTTATACGTGTTTGTGTAGTTCTAATAAATTCTATAGTAATTCCAACGGCATTTTTAATTCGAGTCACGCACTCGTAACATTATGTAAAAATAGAAGTATTGTGCTCTTTTTTGGAGGTTGGTATACGCTTCTAGAATAAGATTCCGAGGGAAATGTTAGATCTGCCTTTCTCTAAATTAAAAACGAAATTAAAAAGTATATTTCTAAAAAAGGGATACTACACTACTGAAGAATACTTAAATGACAAAACTTCCTTTACATAGCAGCTCGCTCCTACCTCTTATACCTATATTTTGTATGTCGTTTTTTATCTTGCCAAAGCTTGTAAGGAATTTATGGAGATATGTTGCAGCATAATATTTTAGTACGTCATGTCAATATTATAACTATAGTAATATTTTTCTTTCCTTTTATTGTATCTTGTCTTATTGAGTATGCACTGTTTACTACAAACAACTCTATTAATTCTTCAAAAGTAATTCTATAACATCCTTCCGTGTAAAACTTATAAAAAAATGAACTTGAGAGGTAAATACAATAAGAAATATAAAGATTTTTTTTTTAGGTAGACGTGTTGCTAGGGAGTTTCTTACCGCTTCTTCTCCTTAACAGCAATAACACGCTGCGAAACGATGTACATAGAATAAGAAGTAAAATAAAATTTAAATTATATGTATGACCTTTAAAAATTGTTCTCCAGTGGAACTTATTTTGAATAAAAACTATTGAATTTGAATTTGATAGATTTATCGAATCTTGTTATACTGCTGTAAATTGTTTTGTGTTAAGTACGATGACGGGTCGCTTGGAGGCGTCGCCGGCGGCGTCAGAAGGGGCCTCATATCTTGATTTATACATAAAAAGATTAACCCAATCATGGAGTGGGGCCTAATTCCCGAGGGCCGGGCCCTGATAAACCCTGTATCGCGGGTGCTCTCGTTTTCAAATAAGTAAATTAACGTGGAATTGAATTAAGTTTCGTCCCGAGTTCAGATTATAGCGATTTAGTGAGATTATCTGAATGTGTTAAACGCCGCTGTTGGGTTGTAATGAAGGGCGCTGGCGTGGGTCAGGCCCATTGTTTAATTACAGATAGTGCTCCATATCACCTACACTCATATTTATGTTTGTATGTACGTATCGAACCGTTTTTATGGCCTTATTGTTTGTTCGCTGTGGTTTCACTTTGAGAGCGTCATCGGCTCGTTTAATAACGTACTGTAATTGCTATTCGTTTGACCATTAAATATCCATTTTAAGAATATTATTACTTACATAGTGTTCGAATCTGTTTCCAGACATAAAGTGTCTTTCATTGCATGCACTGCGGAAACTATTGATACACACATACATAACTTTACGCCAGTTCCCTTGCGGGATAGGCACGAACAACAGAGCGCCATTCAGGCTTATTTTTACACACCTCACTTGCTTCTTTGATATTCCTAACTCTTGTCATGCACGCTCGTCTTTTCTTAAGGCTCCTGACATTACCTTCTGCTAGTACACGATCGATTTGATCATGGAAGGTGTGTCGTGGCCTTCCACGACTTCTGAATCCATCCACTTTTGCATTGTATATCTGTTTAGTCATTCATTCATCATGCATTCTTTCCACATGCCCGAACCACCGGAGCATTCCTTTCCTTACCTTCACCAAGACACTCTCTTTCAGACCAACTCTCTTTCTTACTTCGGTATTACGAACGCGGTCCGCGAGCGTCACTCCGCACATTTTGCGCAGTGCTCGCATCTCGACCGCGTTTACTCTACTTTCATGCTCTCTCTTCCATACGTGAGCGTAGGTACCAGCACCGCGTTGTGTATTGCAAGCTGGGCCTTCTGGCTGAAGTTCTTAGCGCCTAGAAGTTTACCTAACGCTCCATTCACACTATGCCCCAAATTCACTCTTCTTTCTATTACTATTGTATATATATTTTAAGTTACTTTCATTTATAGTTGTTTTTATTGTCCTATTAAAGAACATATCAAAATGTACAAAAATTCGCGATGCCTATTGTAGTTATGTCACTATAACTACTTTTTTATAAATTTATATTTTTTTATAAATGCCGACCAAAATCAGACCATGTTATGCATAACTTTGCATTAATCTTTATCCAAATAAATCATTTCGTATTCAAAGCTCTTTCAATACCTGTAGATTACTTTTTGAGTTATTCAAATTAGACATTCCATTCAAAAGATATTATGAAATTAAAAATGTCAATCTAAACAAAATACTTGGCGCTGGAATCGGATTCTAGGATTTGGATTAAATTTTATGTGTGTTTGAGTGGGTCCCGGGATGGTTTAGATTCACAATTAGACCCGGTAGGTGGCGCTGGAAGCGGGTTGTAGATTTTTATTTTTTCAGGGCAGAACAACGTCTAGCAGGGACTTTAGTTTTCCAATAAAGAAGTGAAAGTCGTAATAGTCAGTTCGTTATTAAAGCCGCGAAAAAGGAACAAATATCTCCAACATTGCCACGTTCGCGGCAAGGAGCAGCATAGCGACAAGGAAAGTGGGCAGCGTGTGTATTTAAACACTGTACTCGTCCTTCCACTGCCACTGTCGTACACTCCCCGTTTTTGATTTCGTCGTTTGCATACTGTTCTTATGCTCACTTTCCGCAAAGCGTTTTAATTTTAAACAGCTACTTACAACGCTTTATAGAGACGAATTAATATTATTATTTTTTATAATTATTCAAACACTCAAATAATTATATAAACTATTTTGAGGTATGTTATTGGCCACAGTCAAGTACGAAGTAAGTATAGAAGCAGTATGTAAATAATCATTGTTTGCGACGTTGCTACAGAAGTATTTTGAGAATTATTCACGACAGCGCGAGCAGCAGCGATAGTGACTGAACATTTATATATTATGTATAGATAATATCAAAACAAAACTCTTACCCCTGATTTCCTTATTTCAGAGCACCCAGAAAATATATATTGTTACAACTTATGCCCCGACAAAGACAAGTTGCACCTACAGATCTGTAAAAGCACATTTTATTTAAACTAATCCTTTTATGATCGTCTTCTTTTGTTTACTTATTTATTGACATATGTTTCTAGTTATTGTGGAGAACAGGGTATTGTCCTACTGTACTCGTTTACGGCCGCTCAGGAGCAACATTAGCCAGGTGTTGCGGATTATAAGTACAAGCTAACTCTAGAAAATTATTTCGACGTTGCCGGGCGGGCACATTTGCATTTGTAAAGTATGAACCAATGGCCTGATTGAGAGAGGGGGTCAGTTGAACTACAACTGCGATCTAGGCGCGACGTGTGTACATTCGAGAATCTAACAATGACGGACTTTGCGCGTTTTATTGAATTACGACCTTCTGCATTACGTTTGGATTTGTTGCGTTCGGATATATTTGTACCTGTGTTATACGTGTTTGTATAGTTCTAATAAACTCTATAAAAGCCAGGTGGTAGGGTGTTTGCTTGACTGGATGGCTACCACCCCTGGTCTAAAGTATGTCGCCATAACAACCTTGAGTTGTGTTCCGGCATTAGTGACCAGGTTCCAGTCTCCCTTAAGTGAGCAGCAGCGCATTTGTAGCAACTTTGGTGTTGCAAATGTCCATAGGCGATGGTAACTGCTTTCCATCAAGTGGGCCCTCTGCCTGTCTGCTGATCTCCTGCAATAAAAAAAAACAATTCTAACGGCATTTTAATTCGAGTCCCGCAAACTCGTAACAATATATTACGCTTGTTAGAATCTCCAGCAAAAAGTTTTTATTAATCTGGTGCGGCATAATACTGGCCACCAAATACACTAAAATTTTGAATTTAGAACAGATGTTCTTTTGTTTTTTTATCTGTATATTTTTCCCTCCATTAAAATCATCATACGTTACACACGTGCTGTTTTTTTTTATACATACATACATAACTTCACGCCATTTCCCTTGCGGGGTAGGCACGAACAACAGAGCGCCATTTAGGCTCATTCTTACACACCTCACTTGCTTCTTTGACATTCATAACTCTTGTCATGCACGCTCGTCTGTTCTTAAGGTTCCTGACATCACCTTCTGCTAGTACACGATCAATTTGAACACGGAAGGTGTGTGGTGTTTTCTTTTATAATTAAAATAATAACAGTCCACAACAAATTAATATTTAAAGAAGTGTTTAACAACGCTTATCCAAGATGGATTTTACACAGCAATAATCTGATGTGAAGGATTTTTTGTAATTTTCTTCGCTTCAGTATGTAAATTAAGCAAGAAAAACTGCCAAAGCGATGAATGTTCATCAATAGCACAATGTACTATTAAGTTTCGAATCCGTGTCATCAAAATGCGCCCCAGGCTCTTTCGCTACTAAGCCATTACAACTTCTATCACTAGCCTATAATCAACGCGTGTATAAACATATTAAATCGATTACATTTGCTCTTACAATTTCATTAATTTAATTAATTTTGTAAAACATTCGCGCTACTTAAGGCTTAATCCCTGTAGTTACATATAACTACAAAGCGAAGATCTTAAGCGGATTTCATAATTGATACTGATGTGTTTTCTGTGGATCCAATTAGATTTTAGCTAACCTACTTTTGTACGAATTACTAGGATGACATTCATTTAATTGTTCTAACTTAAGCATGTATTATGTTTGTAATTAAGACGGTGATCAATAAAAAACGCCTAAGGCCGCGTGTGACGTGACGGTCGCTCTAGTGGCCTCCCACAGACGCGTTAGGCGGCGCACATACGTCGTATGACGTTTGCTGTCATTCATCGAGATTCCAGCGTAGACATCGCGTTTTTGACGTCAGATGAGTTATCTATGACGGTGGCTTGTTAAAAACGCAGAACGTTGAAAGCTTAAACTCTGCGCCACTTTTTGTCCTGAAAACCCGCGGGATTTTTTCTGGGAATGATATAAAATGGCAAATATAAAAACGAAATCAAATTCAAATTTATGTTAAAATTTTTATCTCGAGAATCCCGCGGGAATTTTCCCGGGAGCAGTTTGAAGTTGGTCCGGTTCATAGAAATTAGCTTATGCCGGCACAGGTTTCACATAGCTTACATTATTTTTTAAATACTGTGGTACTTTGAGTCCCGGGAATTCCGCAGGAATTTGAAATCAAGCGTGGGCAAAGTCGCGAGCATATCCTAGTCTTATACTAATATATAAAGCTGAACAGTTTGTTTGTTTCTTTAAACGCGCTAATCTCAGGAATTACTGGTCTGATTTGAAAAATTCTTTCAGTGTTGGATAGCCCATTTATCGAGGAAGGCTATAGACTATATATCATCACGCTAAGACCAATAGGAGCGGAGCAGCGATGAAAAATGTTTCAAAATCGGGGGGGCTTTGAAAACAAATTCCACGTGGACGGCGTCGCGGGCACAGCTAGTTATATTATAAAATTGTAAAAGTGTAGTCTTCTGTTTCTTACATTTTTGTGTTTGTCTGTTTAGGCTGATTTCAACGCCGTTTTCACTGATCGATAGCAAATTCCCAGACTTAAAATCTGCAGTACTTATATTCCGGGAATCCCGTGGGAATTTTCATGGGAATAGTTTAAAGAGGCCAAAGTGAAAATGAATCTGACTCCGATGCGACATTTCCGCTGATTGATAGCAAATATTACGCATTGGTGTTCCTTATCTCTACTAAGTCCTACATCAATTTATTAACTCTTCCATGTCAGAGCATACGAGTCGTGATAGCGTAATGGCTAGCACACGCGTCCGACATTCAAAGAGCGCGGGTTCGATCCTGGCTGGAACGCATGCACCACTCAGGCAGTGTTCTGACCTAACTTGCATATTGTTACATCGTGATGCAACCAGCACATCAAGATAACCGATGTGGAGCTGCATTGGACAAGCCTGACGGGTATACTTGATTGTTGGTTTTATTAAAATTTATTTCAGATGTAGAATTAGTTTTTATTAATTATTAATATTATTTATTGTTTAATTAACAAAATTGAGTCGTTTTGGTCTTACGCCAAAAGGAAGGTTTGCACTGAAAATCAGCGTTGTGTCGAATATAATTCCGGCACAGCAATATGCTGAGTGCAAACCTTGTTTGCTGAAAATGCGGCGTACAAATTCTCAAAATATGCTCTGTGTATAATAATGTATAAATAATGTAATTACGTCGCTATTTCTTGAAATAAAGTTTTTCTTTCTTATTGTTAATCTCAGAGCACTGTTTTCATTCAAACCAAAACGCAAATAAACCTAGACTGGACGGAATTGGACCCATTGAGGCCCGTGTTTTAAGTAAGCTAAAGCGTAAGTCGAATGCGTGTCTGTGTGTTGACTTCGTTTTTTCGAAAGGGACCCCAGAGCCGGGCTCGGTAGCCATCGTAAGCCGCGTTAAGATCGCCTCAGATAATTGAAAAACGTTCGACGGTTGAATCTTAACACTGATTTAAAACTGAGATGGATAAATTAAAGGTATACCCTCGCAGGCGTTCGATTGTTTTTCTTTCCATTTCTTCAGCACCGATCGCTTCGATAAGCCTGTTCTGATCGCACTTTATGTACCGTTTTACTTGTCTTTGTGTTGGTGGCACTCATCGATGCTTTATCACTAGCATTTAATTAAAAACAACGTTTAAGTGGCTTTAGTATTCCGCTGTTTCATGTATTGTTTTTTTCTAAATTAACATGAGCGGTTTTTGTAAGCGATTCGGAGATAACACGCATTTAATGCTGGTTAACTCCCAAATTGCAATGTATAAGTTAAGACTGATTTGGACTTGTATTACTTAAATATAGTGCTTAATGATGTCGTTTTTCGTCATTTTGGAAACAACTTATATATTAGTATATCCTGCAAGCATTACATGATTTACACAATAAAGTTTCTCGTAGTTTTTTTATTCAGAAACGAATAAAGTGGTTCACTAATTACTATTTTAACGGGACCGATTTCAAAAATTCTTCCACCATTAGAATACTACATTATCCTAGATTAGTATAGGCTATATTTATTGTAAAAAAAAAATAGGAATCTTTACTAAAACTTGAGTAATGTAACCCAAGGTATAAATAAATTGTTCAATAGTAAATTGCATCATGTCTATTCCAGTCATTTTTTTCTAAATAGCTTCAAGGTACTGATACGACATGTTTAGAGTTTTATAATATTACTAGCCGTGCCCGCGACGTCGTACGCGTGGAATTTGATTTCAAAACCCCCCGATTTAGAAACATTCTTCATTGGTGCTCCGCTCCTATTCGTCTTAGCGTGATGATATATAGCCTATAGCCTTTCTCAATAAATGGGCTATTTAAAACTGAAAGAATTTTTCAAATCAGTTCCTGAGATTAGCGCCTTCAAATAAACAAACTCTTCAGCTTTATATATTAGTATAAGATAAAATATTAATTATTATTGCATGAAATTAATAATTGACCAATTTTATAGGTCTTGAATTACATCAGCAATACGAGCAACTTCATTCCCTTTGAAAGAATGACAAAGAAAGATCATCAACTACTTATCGTCAAATGATAGTCATCTATGATTCTAGTGCGGTAAGATTGTTTTTACAAACGAGTAGAACTCGAGGGCTTACCACAGTTACGACATTGTAAAAACTAACAACCGCACGCGTGTCATACAAAGATATTCACCACATTTCCGAGAAAATAGTACAATAGATAATGAAACAAACACAAATATCATTTGGAAAGTCGCAACAATCTTTGAGGTTCCTAATATGAAAATAGCGCTCATTTGCAAATGGCGTCACATGCGCATAGTGAAAATTAGAACGACATCTTTCGTCTCATTTCTCTATAGTATTAATGTGAGACAAATGTATTGATCAACAGCGCTTTCAAGGAGGTTCTATGATTCAGCTTATCCATTCTCGTAATGTGAAACTCCTTGGTGTAATTCTTGTTTTTTATTTTACCTATTTTATGTTTACCGCACGTTCCGTTGTATAGTACGTAATTTTTAACTTACAACAATTTATACAGGCTTCGAAAATGATTTTTTTGAGCAAATGTGTTGAAAATTACCTTCATGTAGATAATGCTGCAAATATTCTGTTCTGTCAGTACTCAATAAGATACTCCAGTATAAACAGATTCTAATGCCAGTGTGGAACTATGATATACAACTATCGGGCTGCACGAAGCCAATCAATTTAAACATGATACAAAAGTTCCAAAATAATGTACCTAAGGACATGGTCAATGCTGTGAAAAGTGGACCTCGTCATTAACGAAATTAAAAAATAGGTTGAAGCCCACCAGCAACGGCTTTATCACCATGTAAATTCCGAGGCCATCCAGCTCCTTGATAATACAGATTTATTAAGAAGACTCAAAAGGACAAGACCGTTTGAGTTAGTGTTATAATACTCTCATAGTAATAAAGTGTAGTGCTATGTGCTTAACATAAATAAAGACAATAGGAAACGTGTTATTGGACACATAGTTTAAGTTATATCTAGTTATTTTAGATCACATTTAAATTACTCATTAGACTTATTTCCTAGAATAGATATTGTATCACTAAGATACATCATTTATGGAAAAAAGTAATTTAAATACTAAGAAACATCTATCCGTGTAGGAACGGAGAAAGAATACAATTTCGTGCGTTGGGGCGGCCTGTCGTAAGAGGCGACAAAACAACCCACAGCCAGGTGGTAGGGCATTTGCCCGACTGGATGGCTACCACCCCTCGTCTAAAGTATGTCGCCATAACAACCTTGAGTTGTGTTCCGGCATTAGTAACCAGATTCCAGTCCCCTTTAAGAGAGCAGCAGCGCATTTGTAGCAACTTGCAAATGTTCATAGGCTATGGTAACCGCTTTCAATCAAGTAGGCCGTCTGCCTGTCTGCTGAACTCCTGCAATAAAAAAAAAATAAAAAATAAAAACATTCTTAAGAGGAACAAGCATCTTATGTAATGGTGTCTACTATTAACATACAAAAATAAGGATGATAATGATGAATCAAAAATGTAATTAGGAAAAATTCCTTGGCAGACATTTTTGGCGAGGGCTTAATAAGTGGAGTAGTCAAATGCCGTATTAACGTGTCATAATAAGCGGAGGGTGTGGGGTCCCGGCGATAATTCACAAAAATTGTGAGCATTTGGACCGGCGCGGGCCTGGGGGCGACATAATCATCCGCAAAACTAAATTTAATGCAAATAGCGGTTTTTAAAATAAAACCGCGCCGGCTCGGCCGCTTAGTGGCGTTATTTAAGGAGATTTTAATTATGTTGAAAGCAGATGACAGTGGGTCCCCTCCTCTTCATTGTAGGAATGGCCATCCCTTAATCGACCACCTCCGGCCTTCCGTTGCTTGTTGACATTTTCCCTCTACCGCCATGCGTTTAATGTCAGACATTTTTGTCAATGTCTTTAATAATAGTGTTACGATACTTATAACCTGTTTTTTCTTATGAGAATTTTTATCGAATTCAAGCTGTACCCGGCAGACGTTCTCTTGTCCTTAAAAAATAAAAATCTAGAAACCGATTGCTGCGCCATCAACCGGGACCAATTGCTAATCTAAACCATTCTCAAATCTACTTAAAAAATTCAAAAAATTTCATCAAAATCGGTCCCATCGTTAAAGAGGTCTTCAGCGACGCCACCTACCAGATCACACAAAAATAATTTCACCTAAATCCTGGAACCCGATTGCAGCGCCATCTACCTGGTTGAAATTTGAATCTAAACCATCCCGGGACCCACTTGAACACACACAAAAATAAGTCACCTAAATCAGACAAATGAAAATGAGTTTAAATGCAGTCACCATTGCCGAATTCGGCCGGGAGAGATCATAACAAATGTATGGCTAGACTGATGTTGTGACTGATCTTTTTTTACTAATGAATATTACATTTTAATACTTATTATCCTATTCCGGACTAAGACAATTCCAAAAATCATCGATATTGGTCCAGCCGTTCTCAAGTTATAAATGGTGTAATAAACACGACTTTGTTTCATATATCTAGATATATCATTTTTATTTTTATTTATAAAATGTTTTTGCCGTTTGCTATCGAGACGTTTGGACCTGAGGTCCTGAGGCTATAAGCCTCTACCAAAATTTATCTAAACGGCTCATTGACTCTTCAGGTGATCAGAGAGAGGGCTGATGCCTACCTCGGACAACGCATCAGTATGTCGATCCAGCGAGGAAATGTATCCAGTCTTCTGGGCACCTTACCCATAGAAGACGGCGACCTAGGCTCAGTATTCTACTTATAGTCTTGAGGGACTATGGGTAGAATACAACATAAATAAGTTAAGTTTTCTATTAGTATCAACATAAAATGAAATTTTATGTTTTCTTAGAAATACCTAGACTATCTGGTCACGTGTCAATTTTAATAAGCGATTCTGCAAAGGTGGCCGCTTTTATCCCTTTGTATAATTAATATGTACCATTTCATACGAAAATTAATTTTCATTTTTTTTCTTAAACATACTGAGGTTTTTTTGGAACCTGGTTGGAATGAAGTTTCGAAAATTGACGAAATAATTGAATACTAAGGGCAATCGCAAGTTTCTAAACACCGTACATTGTTGGATATTATTAAGATTTTATTTCATTGCATTAAATTTCGAAATTATAAAATATTACAAGTATATGCCAGCGACTTCCCAGGACACAAAATACCGCAGCATTTGCAAAAAGAATATAAGTTATCGATTCAGTGAAAAGTGTGTCAGAACAAGCTAATTTTTACGCACCCCAACGACTACAAACATATTCTCAGGATAAAAAGTAACATACATACATACATACATAACTTCACGCCAGTTCCCTTGCGGGGTAGGCACGAATAACAGAGTGCCATTTAGGCTAATTCTTACACACCTCACTTGCTTCTTTGACATTCATAAAAAGTAACGCAGAGTTTAAATCTAAAAATTAGCTGTCGATAAGCGAAAACCTCATCGAAATTCAACGGGTAGTTTTTACGTGAATCCCGAACAAACAGACAGGAAAAAAAAGTGTTCAATAGTAAATTGCTTCATGTCTATTCCAGTTATTTTTTTTATAAATATAGTCTATAGCCTTCCTCGATAAATGGGCTATTTAACACTGAAAGAATTTTTCAAATCGGACCAGCGGTTCCTGAGATTAGCGCGTTTAAACAAACAAAGAAACAAACTCTTCAGCTTTATAATATTAGTATAGACAGATAGATACAGTGGCTAGCCTTTTTCGTTTCAGTTCACTTTTTTCCTCTAGCTCCCATCGTGCGATAAGGAACTTCATTCCAAAAAACCTTTGCTATTTTCAAAATGACAAGCGTCGGTTGACGTGTGTGTCGTGCGGGGCTGGGGGGCGGAGGGGTGCTCCTAATAGGGCTGCGTAACGCAACACCGCAAGGGCCCAGCATTGCGTGCTTCTAAATCCACCGAAGCCAATAAATCACACGAAGGCAAACATTACGAGGGTTTTCTATGTATAGTGTTACGCATACTGTGCCGTTTGTGCTCCCAGCGTCTGTTTGCTCGCGGCTAGTCGTTACAAAAGCGGAGTGATTCACAAACATACGAAAAGGAGGTGTTCAATTTGTACGCCAGTGCCGAGGACCGTTTGCGCCGTTCTGGTGCTTCAAGGAAAGAAAGAAAGAAAATATTTTATTTAGGACAAAAACTAAGTTAATATAAATAGAAAAATAAAAAACAAAATAAGTCCTAAATTGGACCCAGTCTCAGCATAATGCTAGTCAACAAGGACTAGCGCTGTTCTTCCGTCTGGGACCATAAAGTCTCAATCAAGGCCCAATCGCTTTCATAAATAATCATTAAGGTTTGATGACAAGATACACCTACCTTAGTCTCTAAAATAGAGAAGAAACGGAGGTAACCGGAAACTTAAAAATTAACTGGAATTTAAAATGTTCATGAGAATGATTAGATTGGTCCACAAAAAAAGAAAAATGGTCTGTACTTTTGAAAAGACTTCTGGTCCATACACCCTCAAAATTTTGAGTCAGTATTGACCAAACTGACCACAAATTCGGATTCAGCGCATCGAAATACATAAGGATAGATGGGTTTAGTCTAAGGTGTTGTGTTAGGCTTATATCATCAAGAGCAGGAACGGAGAAAGAATACAATTTCCTGCGGCCGGGCGGTCTGTCGTAAGAGGCGACCAAACAACCCACAGCCAGGTGGTAGGGCATTTGCCCGACTGAATGGCTACCACCGCTGGTCTAAAGTATGTCGCCATAAGAACCTTGAGTTGTGTTCCGGCGTTACTGTCCAGGTTCCAGTCTCCCTTAAGAGAGCAGCAGCGCATTTGTAGCACCTTTGGTGTTGCAAATGTCCATAGGCGATGGTAACCGCTTTTCACCAAGTGGGCCGTCTGCCTGTATGCTGAGCTCCTGCAATAAAAAAAAAAGAGTCGAAAGGAGTTTTAAATATTAACATTCTTGGTCTCTCTTATCACGCTAGCTTTTCGAATATAAGCCTTGTATAAGTTTATCATCATTCGAGCAATATAATATGTTCCTTCTAGACATACTTTTCAACCAGCGAGGGTTGATAAATAAGTAAATTTGTGAAAGGAAAATCTAGAAAGTCGGGGTATACTCATTTTTTACTAGGGGAAATCCGACTGACTAACCATCGACGCTTATGTGGGCGTTTGAAATTTGCTACGTTGGGACAACACTAGACCCCCGAAAAAAAATTGCTATATGAGGATACCCACTAACCCCTCTGTTCTATCCTTCACAGCCAGGGCCAGGGGTACATCTCCTGGTCACTAGATAACAAGAAGCACCCGGGATGCTAGAGATTCCTTTGCCCCCCATTCCAGCTATACAATGATAGAGAGAGAGAGAGTGAGAACAATTTATTGCACACCAAAATATACAATTACAAAAACTGACCATATTTACAATATTTTCTAGGCTATACAATAGGTGTTCTTGTCGCTCAAAGCGATCTCCTCAAGGCAAACTAAATCAAAGAACTTTGAGTCCGGCGATGTAGATGGTGCAGGAAAAAGGCAATAGATACATAAATCTTCAAACTAATTTAAGAATTAAATATACAAATACATACATAAAATACATATATACATAGTATACAATAATATATTTCGAAATACATACATAACTTCATGCCAGTTCTCTTGCGGGGTAGGCACGAACAACAGAGCGCCATTCAGGCTTATTCTTACACACCTCACTTGCTTCTTTGACATTCATAACTCTTGTCATGCACGCTCGTCTGTTCTTAAGGCTCCTGACATCACCTTCTGCTAGTACACGATCAATTTGATCATGGAAGGTGTGTCGTGGCCTTCCACGACTTCTGCATCTATCCACTTTTGCATTGTATATCTGTTTAGCCATTCTTTCATCGTGCATTGCACAAACATTGATTTTAATACCAATGTCAGATGCTACGATTTAAAATTGACTAGCTAATTCTAGGGTACATTTCCATTTTAGTCTGTGGCACTTCCATCAACGATGCCTCATCTATTTCTTATCCTCTTACGCTGCTAGTCGCAACGCAGCTTTACTGTGAAAATGGAAGTTGTGTTTGTGTTTGCATTCATTAGTATATTCGAAGTGCATCGAGTACTATTTGCAGTTATGAACAACACGTGATAATTTTAATAATTTAACATTACATTATATATAAGTTACGTTTGTCTCATAAGAATAGAGCTTTCCACTGTTTAATATACATTAGAGTAGTAGTACCAGCAAATTTCGTTCGCGTTGCCATGAGGACGTGTTCAATAGTAAATTGCAACAGCGTTTGTCTTACTCGGAATGAAAAGTATCTTAAAAATTGGCCCGGGATACAAGCTAGCTCTGCCGGCACAGAAAAGAAAAAAAACAACACACATGGCACTAGATAGGACAATATATATAAATATAGACATAAGGCCCACACTGCACATGCGAAGTGCATGTAACAGATACACTCTACATTAGTATAAGTTTAGTATTAAAACTAGAATAAATTAATATAATAAGTTATTCGTAAGATACATACACCTCAACACAAAAATCAATAAACAAATGTCACACACAAGAACCAAAATAACTAATAAGCGTGTTAAATTAAAAAAAAAAACTAGAAATTAAGTTGTAAAAAAGGGAACGGAACTCGAGTCCGTAGAGTTGTTAATAATAATAATAAAAAATAAAAAAAGCTAGCTCTGCCAGGGCATGCGGAGTTGGTAGATCCCAGATCCCCGCTTTTCTCGTAGCACTGGCATAGGGTAAAGGAGGGAACACCAGAGGTTTTAGTGGGCTTATCCGTGCAGGGACGGAGAAAGAATACAATTTCCTGCGGCCGGGCGGCCTGTCGTAAGAGCCGACTAAACAACCCACAACCAGGTGGTAGGGCATGTGCCCTACCGAATGGCTACTACCCTTGATCTAATGTATGTCGCCATAACAACCTTGAGTTGTGTTCTGGCATTAGTGACCAGTCTCCCTTAAGAGTGCAGCAACGCATTTGTATCACCTTTGGTATTGCAAATGTCCATAGGCGAAGACCGTCTGCCTATCTGCTGAACTCCTGCAATAAAAATATATTAAAACCAATTTTAGTTGGAAGTATTATTTAAGCTTCATTTAAATTTCTTCCATAAATGGTTGACTTCATCCATTCGAAAATTATAGGGGGATATAAGTTTTACAGCAAATAAATATTTATATACGTTTACAAATGTATATGCGGTTATTAGGACTAAAGAAAGTTTGAAAATAGGGTTTTTTTATTGCAGAAGTTCAGCAGACAGGCAGACGGCCCACTTGATGGAAAGCGGTTATCATCGCCTGTGGACATTTGCAACACCAAAGGTGCTACAAATGCGCTGCTGCTCTATTAAGGGAGACTGGAACCTGGTCACTGATGTCGAAACACAACTCAAGGTTGTTATGGCTACATACTTTAGACCAGGGGTGGTAGCCATCTAGTCGGGCAAATGCCCTACCACCTGGCTGTGGGTGGTTTTGCCGCCTCTTACGACAGGCCGCCCGGCCACAGGAAATTGTATTCTTTCTCCGTTCCTGCACGGATAAATTTTATATTCTCAGGTATTTTGTAGACAAGAGATCTTGTACATACAATAAACTTATTAATTCATAATACTGTTATTACACGTCTGAGATCCAAATGGTCCTAATAATTTTTACGTGACTCCTAAAAAAACAGACAAGAAATCTAAAAAAATGCATCGTGTTCTTCGTCGTTTATATAGTGGACTTCAGTTGTTTTCTTTTACTAACTTCAATTTACAGATATGGAATCTTTATAATTTTATAGTATTATCATCGTCGTCAGCCATTCGCATTCCACTGCTGGACGTAGGCCTTCCCAAGTCGGTGCCACCTGTCCCAGTTCTCTGACTTCCACATTCAGCGCCTACCGGCGACCTTGCACCGGTCGTCGGTCCATCGGGCTGGAGGGCATCCGATACTACCTTTGCCGAGACGCGATCTCCAGTCCAGGACTCCTCTGCTACCAGCCCATTACCACTTCAACTTGCTAATTGTGCGAGCTGTATTGTAGATTGAGAAATTTGAAATTATTAAAGTGCCATAAATTTTCATATCATATGCCAGGTGGTAGGGCATTTGCCCGACTGGATGGCTACCACCCCTGGTCTAAAGTATGTTGCCATAACAACCTTGAGTTGTGTTCCGGCATTAGTGACCAGGTTCCAGTCTCCCTTAAGAGAGCAGCAGCGCATTTGTAGCACCTTTGGTGTTGCAAATGTCCATAGGCGATTGTAACCGCTTTCCATCAAGTGGGCCGTCTGCCTGTCTGCTGAACTCCTGCAATAAAAAAATATCAATGTCTAAGTTACACGGCTAATGTCACATAGAAAACTGTAATAGATGTATAAAACTGTAATAAAAAATATTTTCGATAAATCGGACGAATCTAATACACCCCTAATTCATTCACTCTGTTAAATACACATCCATATAAAATTAAACGACCACAACCTCAAAACTAAAATCTGCCGGAATCCCAATAAGCCTTTTTCGTACAGCCTCTGTTTTAGAAGTACTAATCTATATATAAGTTAAGTATATATAAATCAGTTGCTGTTCGTTAGTCTCGCTAAAACACGAGAACGGCTGGACTGATTAGGCTAATTTTGGTTTTGAATTATTTATGAAAGTCCAGGGAAGGTTTAAAAGGTGAGTAAATATGAAAAAAGTGCTTGGAACATAGTAAAAACAACAATTTAGTTTTCCATTAGAAACTATTCCTACCTGTCAAACATTTGATGTTCGTCCCGTCGTTTAGAAATCAATTAAATTTAAAAGTCGTTCAGAAATCAAATTAAATTTAAAAGTGAAGTTTCTTTTTCATTTTTTTGGTTTTGAATGTCAAACGTTTGATGTTCGTCCCGTCGTTCAGAAATCATAATTTTTTATTTATTTATTCTGGAGGCGGTACGAAGTTTGCCGGGTCAGCTAGTTAAATATAAAACTTAAGCAATTCTCTTGCTAGTCTCAAGAGGAAAAAATAAAAATCTAAAACCCGATCCCAGCGCCACCTACCGGGTCTAATTGTGAATATAACCTATCCCGGACCCACTCAAACACTAATTTCTTACACGTTAGCTTATATTATTGAAGTTTTAGATAGAGATCCCTAAGTTTTACTAATAGTAAATAAAGCCTATATTAATCTAGGATAATGTATCATTCTAATGGTGAAATAATTTATGACATCGGCCCAGCAGCTTTGGAGTTTAATCGTTACAAACATATAAAAATCTAAAATACAAATCTTTCCTCTTTATAATATTACTAGTGATCGCCCAGTGGTCGAAATTTGACCAAAATTAATTTAAATTATAAGTTTGAACATTATTAAGGTTCTGTTGTCAAAGAGTATACTTCTATAATCACAGATTTCGCCAAGGCTACGCTGTTCATTTGACTTTAACAATAAATAAAAGAGTATAGATGCGTGTGTGTGTCAAATACATGGTAGTGTGTGTAATGTTTTTTTTTATTGATTTAATGTGTTTTTTATGAATAATTAAAAAAAAATTGCATTCTGCACTTCTTCTCTACATAACCTATAAGTGTGCGAAATTTCATACTCCTCCGTCTGCACAATTTTCGTAAAAAGGGGTACAAAGTTTTTGCTTCACGTATTAATGTAATAATTATTAGGATTAATATATATTATAATTACGTTTGATACAACCCTGAATTTATCCTGGCCTTAGTACTTAGTAGTATGGACCTAAGTACATGCATCTGCCAGACTGTCGAGTCGACTTTTCCAGCGGAAGGCCAGCAGACACGCTCTCAGCATTTAATTGTTTGCTTGTTACCTATTTAAAGAACGTTGTAATTTAATCTCTTATACGTATTATAAAATAGTAAATTCATTTCCTTTTGTGCATATTGGCAACAGCCTCATGCAGAAGTACCTACCGGCCTGATTACGCGTTTTGTAGTAACATCAGGCTACGACACAAAAGAGCTGAGCAGTAGGGTGGCGCAAAAAAACCGACATTTTTTTTGAGTCTCCTGTGAAAAATTGTTAGTTTTTGATGAACTCCCTCCAAAGGACAGCTCAAAAAAAAAATTAAGAGGTCATTCGAATTTTTTTAACATTTTTGGTACAGCTGTTACAGAGATTATGGGCCGAAATTCGTTTTACATTCGGTTGGACCGAATTTCGGCAGCTTGAGCCGACTTCGGCATTCGGCCGAAATTCGGTTTAAATGCCGAACATTCGGTGCAAGGAAGAAGTAAAATACCTACTTGCACTATATTGACTAAATAATAGTTAATAGAAATCATATATCATAACTGTAATATAAAAATTGGCATCTTGGTTTATTTTAGTTAGGAACCTTAACATACAATGTGATAAAAAATAAATAAAATTAGTTCTTGATTGAGTCTTTGCCTAATTAAATAGACATCAACTTTAAAAAAAAACTTATTATTCCTCTAAGAAACATCAGTAAGTAGTGCAATTGCTTAATTATAATGCGTAACTTGAATAAAAAAAACACGTCTAAGGGACATCAGCAGTTGCAACTTTAGTTATAATTCAAAAAACTTTTTACGAATTAAACATTATGAATTTAGAATTATGAAATGGTCAATCCTTGTTTAAGTATGAGTCAACCTAAGAGTGCCGCTGATCCTCAACCGTGAGTGAAATGCACGAAAACAAATATTTTAAACCAAGAGACATTTTGTATTACGTATCACCCTTGTGTATATTATGGTTATAGCCCCATATAACGCCTATAGTGCGTGTGTTTTCAAAAATATATTTAAAGTGTATATTCAAAATAAAACTACATTTTAATTTTTTTTTATTCCGATGCTTCGGCCATTTTGCAGTAGCCGTGATCACGGAAGACAAAGATGTCAAGTGTCAAGTGTTAATGAGTATTGTTAGTTTTATTTAGCCTACCGCAAACTTGTTCATTTTAATTATTTAGTTTTAATTTTGTTTATGGTTATTATTTACTCTATAATGATGATTTACTCTAAGGTGATGTCAGGAGCCTTAAGAACAGACGAGCGTGCATGACAAGAGTTATGAATGTGAGAGAAGCAAGTGAGGTGTGTAAGAATAAGCCTGAATGGCGCTCTGTTGATTGTGCCTACCCTGTAAGGGAGCTGGCGTGAAGTTATGTATGTATGTATGTATTTACTCTATAGGAGCCTAAAATTACCGCGATCAAAACCGTTAAAACGTAGTTTTATTATGTATACTCGTCGCGAAAACTTAAGAAAATAGTATATTCCCATTCAAAAAAATTCATTCAAATTGAGTTGCACTGGCAAATATTTTTGAAAGTGATACAAATATGTATGTTTAAAATTCGTGTTCTTGTTGTTTCAGGAGCGATAAACTTTCCACCATAATCGTCTAAAATTAGATTTAAATAATTTCAGACCATTAAAGTCCCACTGCTGGGCTGGGCCTCCCATTGTAGGGGGGAACGGACAGTATACCCGCCACGCTTGTCCAAGGCGGTTTGGCAGGTTTGACACATCGGTTATCTCGATGTGCAGGTTGCATCACGATGTTTTTCTTCATCGTTGTTAGGACATGGTAATTGTAACAATATGCACATTAGGTCTTAAAACTGTCTAATTTTAAATTTTAAATAGATTGAGGCTCATCAACTTTATCGAGACATTTCAAGGCGATTCAAGGCTGGCCTATATTTAGGGCAACGTATTAGCGTTGCCATACAACGCGGGAATGCGGCCAGCATTTTGGGAACGCTCCCCACCGACAGCGATCTGGACTACATCTTTTACTTGTAAATATGTTTATAATAGTATTTAATTCCTAAGTTTTTTTTTGTAGTGTAATTTGTAATTTAAATTAAGTTTTCAATATTATACTTAGTTTATTTTTAAAATTTATGTAGGATTATAAATTGCTTAGTACCAGTGAAAAGTGAAGTATGAAATCCATAAATTAAGCTGTATGGATTATTAGAGTATTAAAATAGATTTATATTTTATTTATTTTATATTACTTATATAAAAAAGTATTTTATTTTAAAGCATAAACTGAACGTGAACTGAACTTTATCCATGCAGGAACGGAGAAAGAATACAATTTCCTGCGGCCGGGCGGCCTGTCGTCGGAGGCGACTTAACAACCCCCAGCCAGGTGGTAGGGCATTTGCCCGACTGGATGACTACCACCCCTGGTCTAAATTATGTCGCCATAATAACCTTGAGTTGTGTTCCGGCATTAGTGACCAGGTTCCAGTCTCCCTTAAGAGAGCAGCAGCGCATTTGTAGCAACTTTAGTATTGCAAATATCCATAGGCGATGGTAACCGCTTTCTATCAAGTGGGCCGTCTGCCTGTCTGCTGATCTCCTGCGATAAAAAAAAAAACGAATTTAAATGAAACTCGACATAGAGCTAGCTTAAATACCGGGTCAGTAATATGGACATTTTTTATTTTGTGGAATAGACGAAATAAACCGAGTGCAAACCTTGTTTGCCGAAAATGTCGCATACAGATTTTCAAAATATGATTTTGTTTTTTAAGATACATGTAAGCAATGTAAGTACTTCGCTATATCTTCAAATATTTTTTCTTTCATTTAAATTTTTCGAAAAAATATGAAATTGCACTGGCGCATATAATAATAACAAATAAAAAAAAAACATCAGTAATCACTGGCACATGTCAACAATAAATAATAATGACTTTTATTACTTCTATATTAGAAGTAATAAAATATTATTATTTTATTATTTAAAAACTAACCAATAATTACTGGCAACCATTAAATGTTATCAGATTTTGCAATAGCTATTCCATTTGGTACTATCGTGGTAAACAAGGGCATATAAATAAAACATACAAATGTAGCGTTGTATCACAGATGATAACATTTTTACGACTTTATTTTATGGGCAATTAATTTGGTAAAAACTGTGTTTTTATATAGTTATCGGATCTCGCTCTAATTTTCTAAGAACCAAAACTAGTATTATTCGCTAAATGATTAGATAACAGTGATGCTTCGGGTTCTGATACCATATAAAGCAAGCCTAGAGCCTCAATTACTTGTATGTCTGTCTGTGTCGGTTTAGCTTTTTTTATTGCATGAGTTGAGCAGACAGGCAGACGACCCACGTAATGGAAAGCAGTTACCATCGCCTATGAATATTTTTTTTTAATTATCCGGCTCGAAGGACCAAAGAACTGTATCGTGTATACTGTTATAGTTTAGGAGGGAAAGGTAAAATATAAGAAATATCAAACCCAAATATACGAATATAAATCTGTCGTTAAGCATGAGGCCACAGTTGATTGCTTGTAAAATGCTGACTATTGTACATACTTTGTACAGTAACAATAAACGTGCTACGAATGTGCTACCGCTCTCTGAAGGGGGTTTGAAACCTGGCCACTAGTGCCGGCCACAACACAACTCAAGGTTATTAAGGCGTCATACCGTAGACCATCCTTTCCCAAAGTGTGCGCTAACGCCCCCTTGAGGGCGCTGTAGGCCTAAAGGGGGGCGGTAAGAGACCCAGAAAAAAAATGGGGTCGTTGTGTAGAGGCAAAACAGCATCAGATTCATCCTTCACATTAGTTTTTATATAAGAATCGATTATGTTTGTTTTATTTTGAATAAAAGATACTCTGTCTGAATACTATAAAGTTGCATTTCAATAATCATTCTCACTGGCAGGTGTAGCCCGTAAGAGTTAACTTGAGACCTCAGCGCCGTTGTGTACTACCTACTGCGTCTCGTTTGGAATGATTGTTTCATCTCCGCTAATATTGCTCACAATAATCAATTAATTTAATTTGACGTTATAGTGGTTTTTAAGTAGGTGAAAAAATGGGGGCGCTAAAAAATTATTTATTCTCAAAGTGGGCAGTATACAAAATAAGTTTGGGAACCACTGCCCTAGACCAGGGGTGGTAGCCTTCCAGTCGAGCAAATATCCTAGCTGAAGCTCTGAAGAAGCTCAAGTGGCTTCCTATTTGTTTTTGCCGTACTCACATTTTAATTATCCTTTATGAAATACTATTTAAGCCTAATCGTCCTCCTTACCTTAAGGAACGTTTTGAATTCCTTCGCTTCTCCACTTCTTCCAATTTGCGCTCATATCGATACATATAGTAGACTCTTGACACCTGCACACTTCGTTCTTTTATGATATCTCTTATACAGTGCAGGCTGTCAAACTCTGGAATGCGTTGCCTCTTACTGTCAGAGAGGCCAAAACATTACCTACTTTTCGGAACTCACTTAGAAAATATTATCTGTCTTTAAATAAATATGCCTAATATATTCAACATTTACTTATTTATCTATTGTAATATATGTTAATATAAAATACTTGTCATATATAACGTCAATAAATATATTTATTTAGATTGTAATATTTATTTAAGAATTTGTAAATAATTTAACATTTTAAAAACGAAAATATATTAAACATTATCTTACGAAGCGCATATTGTTTCAACAAGTAGTAAAATTGAACCTAGATTTATACTGTTGATAAATTCTGTCAAATGAATATTGGCTCAAGAATTTTTTGGATGACGGAAACTTAGTAACTATATTATCATTAGGAATCGTGGATGAATGTATGTATGTGTTGTTACCAATAGATGGAGGCTTGTTATCAGGATTTCTTTTTTATATTGTTACGAGTTGCGAGACTAGAATTAAAATGCCTTGGGAATTATTATAGAGTTTATTAGAACTATATGTAATGCAGAAGGTCGTAATTCAATAAAACGCGCAAAGGACGTCACTACTAGATTCCTGGTTGTACACATGTCACGCCTTGATTATGGTTCTCTCTTGACTGCCCCCTCTCCCCATCCGGCTGCTGTTTTATACCTCACAAATACAAATGTGCCCGTATCTTAGTCGACGTAATCCGCAGCACCTGGCTAATGATTCGACCGCAAGCGGCCATAAACGACTACAATAAAACAACGGGCCATTCACTATAAACGTATGCCAATAAATAAGTAAACAAAAGAAGACGATCATAAAAGAATTACAATCAGTTCAAATGCTGACAAGTAATAAAATGTATTTTTACAGATATGCAGGTGGAATTTGTCTTTGTCCGTACCTAAGTTGTAACAATATACTATTTTTTTACTATAACTGTTATGTATTAATCTGTAAGCCTTCCTAAAATTAAATAAATAACTGATTTTCAATAACAGCGTTAAATCTTGAGATTTTCTATAAAAACAAAGGTCTTATTGGCGCCTACCGTAATTGAGTTCTATTTTTACTGAGTGATTGTTGCTTCTACTGCTGTGACACTATTGTTAGTCCATTGCCCCTCTTACGCTTCACAATTCACCATCAACACAAATTTTAAAGAGCTTACATGGAACAAAAACAAACCACACGTTCAACCAGTATATTGTGTAGAAGTACGATCGTTAATGACATACACGAAGCAAACTCCTTTTACCAAATAAAAGTCGTCCGTAGCAGTTCTTTTTCGCGTTTCATCTTTAACGAAGTGCAGGGGCTTAAATCGTTAGTTGCTCATTATTGCCGCTACAATGGGGGGCGGTCCGCAGTTAGGCATTAGAAAGGCCAGCTTTTGCTAATGACATCCCGCCGCGCCTCGTGTACACCGACACGGCGTATTCCGGCTAGGGCTGTCACACTCATCGCGTGTTTTTTTTTTAATTTTTTTATTGCAGGAGTTCAGCAGACAGGCAGATGGCCCACTTGATGGAAAGCGGTTACCATCGCCTATGGACATTTGTAACACCTAAGGTGCTACAAATGCGCTGCTGCTCTCTTAAGGGAGACTGGAACCTGGCCACTAATGCCGGAACACAACTCAAGGTTGTTATGACGACATACTCTAGACGAGGGGTGGTAGCCATTCAGGCGGGCAAATGCCCTACCACCTGGCTGTGGGTTGTTTTGTCGCCTTTTACGACAGGGCGCCCGGCCGCAGAAAATTGTATTCCTGCACAGATAAGCATATGGACATTTGTAACACCTTGGGTGACACCAATGTGCTGTCGCTTTCTAAAGGGAGACTGGAACCTAGTCACTAATGCCAGAATACAACTCTAGGTTGTTATGGCGTCATACTCTAGACCAGTGGCCATCCAGATGGGCAAGTACCCTACCACCTGGCTGTGGGTTGTTTTGTTGCCGCTTAGGCTACAGCCGAAGGAAATTGTATTATTTTTCTATATCATCACGGATATTGTTATTAGTTATATACTTGTATATTTATATATCTATTTCGGCTTTTCTTTATACTTAGGAACTGAGAGAGAATAATAAATCGTACAGAGAATGAGAGTTCCAGTTGCTCACTTCTCTCTCATTCGTCTATTACAAATATGTCGTTGAACTGCGTCTAAACCGAAGGACCGAATTTAATGAAATGTTTGTAGTGTTGATGTAAGTTCCAGGATGGTTTAGTTTGGATCGGGTAGATGGCAGTGGAATCGAGTTCCTGTAAGGTTTTCACTTACAATATATATTTCGGTTCTTTCCTATTACATTAATATTAAGTCGACCTATCGCAGCTGTAGGAACCCTATCATGGTACTAAACGCGTCTATCATATATCATAAGTGTCCTGAGTCCTTCGATGCTTTTAATAGATTAGAGCACCCGCCGGTGACGGCAGCGGGTCTTGGCTGTAGTCGTGTCAGAAGCAGTAGGGTGGCAGCAGCTTGGCTGCCAGCCCATGAAGAGGTGGAGTAGGGCGGCACTCGCAGAATCCGGAGCGACTCTCATAGCTCGGAGCGCCATTCAGTGCGCACGCAGAACGCTCAAGGTGGCGGCAAGATACAGACCCAGCGTAGAGAGGCCCGTATCCAGGCTGGAAGATGGGCCTGTCCCCTAAATCTGCAGACTAGGTTGTGGTTTACCAGAAGAAAATAAGTGAGATTATATTTACAAAAACCTTAATATCTCTAGAGCTATATATACATTTTTTTGACATAAGAATGACAGCAGGGGTATACCATACCTCCAAATACTTGAAATCATGGTGCCGTATATCTATACCCCACCCTTATTAAATATTAATTTATTTAAGACTATAAAATTACAATACATACATACATACATAACTTCACGTCAGTTCCCTTGCAGGGTATGCACGAACAACAGAGCGCCATTCAGGCTTATTCTTACACACCTCACTTGCTTCTTTGACTTTCATAGCTCTTGTCATGCACGCTCGTCTGTTCTTAAGGCTCCTGAAATTACAATACGTTCCCATGTAACCAAGTTCCTGGCTATCAAATAGCGCGACTTGCAGAATACAGGACTAGTTTATTTTTTAATATGTTAGCTTCTATCTGGCAACCCTTATTCAATCGAATAACTCTTTGTTCCCAAGCTATGAAACGAGACGTTTAATTTTTATCTTTCAAACTGTTCAGAGAGTCGTAAGTTGATTTTTATATCGTTAACGATTCGCTTTATGGAGTACTAGCTGTGCCCGCGACGTCGTCCGCGTGGAATTTGCTTTCAAAACCCTCCGATTTTGAAACATTCTTCATTGGTGCTCCGCTCCTATTAATCTTAGCGTGATGAAATATAGCCTTCTTCGATAAATGGGCTATCCAACACTGAAATAATTTTTCAAATCAGACCAGTAGTTGCTGAGATTAGCGCGTTCAAGCAAACAAACTCTTCAGCTTTATATATTAGTATAAGATTTAAGTAGTCTTTAATTATAATGTAGTTATTTCTGTCCTAGATATCCGTGCAGGAACGGAGAAAGAATACAATTTCCTGCGGCCGGGCGGCCTGTCGTAAGAGGCGACAAAACAACCCACAGCCAGGTGGTAGGGCATTTGCCCGACTGGATGGCTACCACCCCTGGTCTACATAACAACCTTGAGTTGTGTTACGGCATATTAGTGACTACGTTCCAGTCTCCCTTAAGAGAGCAGCACCGTATTTGTAACACATTTGGTGTTGCAAATGTCCATAGGCGATGTGAACGGCTTTCCATCAAATGGGCCGTCTGCCTCTCTGCTGAACTCCTGCAATAAATAATAAAAAAAAATATATATTCGTTTACTGTATTATATGGGAGTGTCGGGATGAAGGTAAGGAAAGGAATGCTCCGGTGGTTCGGGCATGTGGAAAGAATGCATGATGAAAGAATGACTAAACAGATATACAATGCAAAAGTGGATGGATGCAGAAGTCGTGGAAGGCCACGACACACCTTCCATGATCAAATTGATCGTGTACTAGCAGAAGGTGATGTCAGGAACCTTAAGAACAGACGAGCGTGCATGAGAAGAGCTATGAATGTCAAAGAAGCAAGTGAGGTGTGTAAGAATAAGCCTGAATGGCGCTCTGTTGTTCGTGCCTACCCCGCAAGGGAACTGGCGTGAAGTTGTGTATGTATGTATGTATATTCAAAAGCTCATCTGGTAGACGGTTGTACAGTTTTGATGCCGTACAAAATATAGAGAGAGCGGCTGCACATTGGTAGCATTTTTGATGTTACAAATGCAACGGTAAGCGCCTTCTATGAGGTGGCCCTGTCTGCTGAACTCATGCAATAAAAAAAACTAGTTCATAATTTATGTAAACTTTGATGTAAATAAATAATTTGTGAAATAGAATACGTCCCATTACATTACGATTTTAATGGCTTTAAACCAATAATAAAATATTATTAAAATTAATCGATACCGTTTTTGAGTCGTTAATATCTATTAAATACTAGCTGTGCCCGCGACGTCGTCCACGTAGAATTTGTTTTCAAAACACCCCGATTTTGAAACATTCTTAATTGGTGCTCCACTCCTATTTGTCTTAACGTGATGATATATAGCCTAAAGCCTTCCTCGATAAATGGGCTATCTAACACTGAAAGAATTTTTCAAATAAGATCAGTACTTTCAGAGATTAGCGCGTTCAATCAGACAAACAAACTCTTCAGCTTTATATATTAGTATAAGATTATGTAAATTAATTAAACTGAATGGTTTAATGTCAGGAGCGTGCATGACAAGAGTTATGAATGTCAAAGAAGCAAGTTAGGTGTGTAAGAAAGCCTAAATGGCGCTCTGTTGTTCGTGCCTACCCCGCAAGGGAACTGGTGTGAAGTTATGTATGAATGGTGTAAAATACAATACCGATGCGTTGACTCTTTGGGTGAACAGAGGGCTGGTTCCTATCTCGGACAACAGATCAGTATGGCGATGCGGCGAGTAAACGTAGCCAGCCTTCTAGGAACCTTAGCCATTGACTTAAATGACCCAGGCTCAGTATTTTACTTATAGTCTTAAAGCATTACAGGTAGAAAACAACATAAGTTAAGTTTCCCTCACTGTACATGGCATTAATTGAATAATTTTATTTAGTTTGAATTTTCTATATTGTAATATTTATTAATGAAATTTAATTTTTACTCAAAATGACTGATTGACTCTTCAGGTGATAAGAGGGCTACCTCGGACAACTGATCAATATGGCGACCCAGCGAGGCAGTGTAGCCAGTCTTCTAGGAACCTCATCCATTGAGTTCGATGACCTAGGCTCAGTATTCTACTTGCAGTCTTAAGAGATTATAGGTAGAATAAAATATAATTAGTAAAATATTATTTATTTATTTATGTAAACACAAAACAAATTACAATTATTAAACTTAGGTATAATTGTACAGGGTCAAATATAATTAAAATTATGAGCTAATTGAAAAATGACAAAATGGGGGTATAATAAAAAAAGTTGTTAAGTTTTTTTTGCAAACACAGATACTAAAAGAAAGTGAAAAATCGATTTTACTTGTGTGATGGAAGTCTTTTATTTTAGTTTATATCTAATATATATAAATTACGTGTTACGTTGTTTGTCCGCGATGGACTCCTAAACTACTTGACCGATTTTAATCAAATTTGCTCACCGTGTGCAGTTTGATCCGACTTAAAAGATAGGATAGCTTACATTTGGACCCGGTAGGTGGCGCTGGAATCGGGTTCTAAATTTTATTTCTCCAGGGCAGAACAACGTCTGTCGGGACATCTAGTTTTATATATATTATGATGTAAATAAATATATAAATTATGATAGAGAATACGTCTCATAACATTGATTTTAATAAGTTAAAACAAATAGAAATGAATTACAACATTTAACGGTTTCAAGCGCGTCATTTCATATGATTTTTATTTCGACTTTCCGCCCACTATTCAGCAGCATCCAGCATTTCAGTTATATGCCATAATATCTCAGTAGTATATCCAAAATGTAGAAATAAAAAATCTAATAATTTAAATTAGTCGCGAAAACTTAATTATGTACAATAGAAATTAATTATTTATTACTAGCTGATGCCCGCGACATCCTCCGCGTGGTGCGGTGTTTTAACTCTCCCACGGGAACTCTTTAATTTTTCGGGATCAAAGTATCCTATATGCCAGGGATATAAGCTACCACCATACAAAATTTCATTTAAATCGGTCCAGTCGTTTCGGAGATTAGCCGGTACAAACAGACAGACAAACAGAGAAACAAAAAGATTGAAAAAAATCTAAATTAATTCTATTTCACTTCTTAGGTCCCCTGACTCGGTTTTTAGCAGTTTTTTCATTGTACAGAAATTCAACCTCTACAGTTTTATTATATGTATAGATAATTAATTCACACCGTGTTTGTTTTGTTAAGGATATTTCGATATTAAATATACAATTAAATTAATTAAACTGAATTATTTATAATACAGTACAAAAATAATTATGCTAAATTATAACAGAAAGATAGATAGGTGTTGAAAATAAAAAATGGACTTTTTTATTGTGCAAGTTCAGCAGACAGGTAGACGGCCAATCTGATGGAAAGCGGTTATCGTCGCTTATTGACATTTGTAACACCAAAGGTGTTAAAGGGAGACTGGAACCTGGCCACTAATGCCGGAACACAACTCAAGGTTGTTATGGCGGCATACTCTAGACCAGGAGTGGTAGCCATTCAGTCGGGCAAATATACCACCTGGCTGTGGGTTGTTTTGTCGCCTCTTATAACAGGCCGCCCGGCCGCGAGCAATTATATTCTTTCTCAGTTCCTACACAGATCAACTTCATTATATTTCAATTATTTTCACAGTAGGTATCTAAGCAACCTTTACATAAAACTCTATATCTCAAATCCTTTTTTTTTATAAGTTTTGTACAGAAGTATGTTACAGAATTACTTTTTGAAGAATTAATGGAGTTGTAGCAAACAATGCATACTCAATAAGACCAAGACAATAAAAGGAAAGAAAAATAATGTTATAGTTATAATAATGACATGACGTACTAAAATGTTATGCTGCAATATGTCTCCATAAATTCCTTACAAGCTTGGCAAGATAAAAAAGTTATACAAAATTTGATAATATATTACAAAGCAGTAATTACAACAGATAACTTCGAGTGTATGACGCGTAGCGCCATCTATCGCCGCCGGAGCGCACCGGGGCCGTTGCAATGCACACAAGCCCTGCACCGGTGGGACGTGTTAACTGCAACGACCGACAAAACCCGATTCGTGTCAATATTGACACTAAGAGCCATAATTTCGACCGCACGTACACAATAGATTTATAAGATAAACACAGAGTAAAATGTCTGTAAATAGGATTGACAAGATTTTAATATATGGCCTAGGGATGTTCCGCCTACGAACTTTCGGATATCGACACGGATATGTTATGAATAATATTATATCCGATAGTTTCAGTAACGGATTCAGGAATTTTTATAGAAAAATATATGAAATAAAACTACGTTTCAACAGTTTTATCCATGCAGGAACGGAGAAAGAATACAATTTCCTGCGTTGGGGCGGCCTGTCGTAAGAGGCGACTTAACAACCCACAGCCAGGTGGTAGGGCATTTGCCCGACTGGATGGCTACCACCCCTGGTCTAAAGTATGTCACCATAACAACCTTGAGTTGTGTTCCGGCATTAGTGACCAGGTTCCAGTTACCCTTAAGAGAGCAGCAGCGCATTTGTAGCAACTTTGGTGTTGCAATTGTCCATAGGCGATGGTAACCGCTTTCCATCAAGTGGGCCGTCTGCCTGTCTGCTGATCTCCTGCAATAAAAAAAATTTAAGCGCAGTAATTTATGTGATTTTTGTTTTTCCGACGTTTCGGCCACTTTTTAGTGGCCGAAACGATTACGGAAGTCTTCCGTGATCACGGCCACTGAAAAGTGGCTGAAACGTCGGAAAAACCAAAATCAAATAAAATTACCGCGCTTAAAACCGTTAAAACGTAGTTTTATTTTGTCTTTCTTTCTTATTTATCTGGATAAATTTTTAATTGCGGATATTCGAAAGATTCGGTTACGCTTAACTTGCTTTACAACATCCCTGATATGGCCTAATGTTTGCATTGGTTGGTTCAACTCAGCTATGCTTACATGCGTTAATGCTGGACCGTGAAATCATTGCTTTTTGTAGACGCTGCTAACATTAAACACGAAATAAAGGACAAAGCACTGTGAACACATTGTATTTTTTTTTTCAGCAAAGTTGACTTAGTAAGCCGGTGGGATTTCGCCATTGCGGCTTTCCATGCTTCGCTAAGTACTTTTAATATGTGGGAATTTAAACAAAGGTTTCTTTAATCTTTGCGTAGCATTTATGACGTCGTTTAAACTTGCAATATATCTGTTATACTTACATACATATCCTTATAATACTAATTTTAGAATATAAGTTTAGTAATGTTGTATGTTGCATGAACGGAGTTATATATCCGTGTAGGAACGGAGAAAGGATACAATTTCCTGCGTTGGGGCGGCCTGTCGTAAGCGGCGACAAAACAACCCACAGCCGGGTGGTAGGGCATTTGCCCGACTGGATGGCTACTACCCCTGGTCTAGAGTATATCGCCATAACAACCATGAGTTGTGTTGTGTCATTTGTGATCAGGTTCCAGTCTCCCTTAAGTGAGCAGCAGCGCATTTGAAACACCTTTGATGTTGCAAATGTCTATAGGCAATGGTAACCGCTTTCCATCAAGTGGTCTGTCTGTCTGCTGAGCTTCTGCAATAAAAAAATCAAAAACTTAAAAGTACGTTGAATGTTTAGTAATATTTATTTACAACTAAAAATCCCGGCAAACGTTGTCCTGCCCTGAAGAAATAAAAATTTAAGACCCGATTGTAGTGCCTCCCATCGGTTCCAATTGTGAATTTAAATAATCCCGGGAGACCCACTCACACACACAAAAAGTCATCAAAATCGCTAAAGTCGTTCTCAAGTTATGAGCGTACATACATTTCTCTATCTTTTCTTTCACCATATCCGAATTAATTGGGGTCGGCACAATATGTCTTTTCCTTCCACACTCCTCTATTCTGACATACATCTGTCACACCACAAATCATCATATCATCCTTCATACAATCCATTCATCTTTTTTTTGGTCTACCTTTACATCTGTACTCATCCGTCTTGTAGTTTAACATTCTTTTTGTCATATGAAAGCGTACATACATTTCTATGGTTTATTTTATATATATAAACTAGCTGTCGCGGCAGACGTTGTTCTGCCCTGAATAAATAAAATTTAGAACCCGATTGCAGCGCCACCTACCGGGTCCAATTGTGAATCTAAACCATCCTCGAATCCACTTGAACACACACAAAAAAATTCATTCAAATCGGTCCAGTCGTTTAGGAGGACTTCACTGTCAACACACGTACAGAAGAATTATATATATAAAGATGGATAAATGAGTTTCATGTCACATTAACACAAAATGCATCTCTTATTTTAGATATTAATTTTCATTGTAGTACACGTATATATTTTTCTAAAAATATAAGACAATTATAGGTTTGTATCATTATAACTATAATATATAGAATTGATAGTACGTGAAGCAAAAACTTTGTACCCCTTTTTACGAAAATTGCGCGGACGGAGGACTATGAAATTTCGCACACTAATAGTTTATATAGAGAAGGAGTGCAGAATGCTATTTTTTTTTTTTAATTATGCATATAAAATACATTAAATCAATAAAAAAGCATTACACACATTACCATGTATTTGACACACACGCGCAATATATACTCTTTTGTGTATTGTTAAAATCAAATTAACAGTGTAGCCTTGGCCAAAGCTGTGATTATAGAAGTATAGACTTTGACAACAAAACCTTAATAATGTTCAAACTTATAATTTAAATTAATCAAGGTCGAATTTCGACTACTGGGCGACCACTAGTATAGAATTGATAAACTATTCCAAACACGATAGTTTTTAAAAAGCATTTTTTTTAAATATATGCTATCATAAGGTATGTAACTGGTAATATACATCTCATTTACTTTACTTAGACTCAGTATACTATATACTGCTTATAATTTTAAGGGGTATATAAGATATATACTACCTGTAAGACTATAAGTAGTATCAGTATATATACTACCTACTTATAGTCTTATAGGTAAAACACAATACCTGTAAGTTAAGTTTTGTTCATTGTACAACAACCGACATAAATTCCATACAACTAATATCAATTTTCTACCTACGTAAAAGAATAGATAATTAAATATATAAACCAGGCATTAGTTAAGTTATATTTCCATACATTTTATGGGACTATAAAGCATGTTATTTATAATACACATCTACTAAACGCTATCGGTTTGTATTAAAATTTACGTAAACTATTTGCCTCGCAGGTGAATATGTTAGCTAGTAATAAAAAAAAAATCTAAGGTATTTTCAACCGGAATTCCAATTAAGTGACCCAATAAAAAGACCGACTCTAATAACTTAAATGACATGATAATTTCACATATACCATTTTGCATTCATAAGGGATCTGTCAATCATACGAAAGAGACACGGGATGACATCGAGAGGCTTAAATACGGCTGGTTATTTTGAAAGGGTGCACCTGAACAAACTGCCTTTCGGCCGTCAAAGGAGGATTTTAACAGTTTGTGTTTACAGATTAACCTATTGACAAACATAACCAGGTAATCTTGCGCTGCCATTGCTACATTCCAAAAGGATATAGCCAGTTACGTTTAGCAAAAGATCAGTCCATTTTGGACATGCATTACGGTAACAGCGATCTACCTATATATGTAGTATTTTCATTAGTTTTTGCGACTAGTGCACATAATGTTTAAATTTAGATTTAGAGACGAACATAGACAACACTTTATTGTTCACCAAAACAATAATTACAAAAATGCACAATAAGACTATAGTTACCTGGTAAAACAAAAGGCGGCCTTATCGCTGAAAGCGATTTCTTCCAGGCATCCTGACTCAAAGGATTATCTTAAACTATGTCTAATTATTAAGCAATAAAGAAAAAGGAAATATAAATAACAATGACATACATGGACAGCAGATTACAGTTTAGAGTATAGTAAACTAGCACATGCATTATTGCGTAAGTCTAACATAATGTTTCCTGAGTGAATTTTTAAATATGTCAAAGTATTTAGCTTTTCTGGCGATGACGTCTGGCCGTTTAATAATTTATCGCTGTTTAGTTTTCTCGTGAGGAGTGTCACAGTATTACGATAGATTTATTGAGCTAGTACGCTGCTATTATATCTCAATGGATAGATTGGGTAATTAATTTTGATGTATTTCACTTAATGTTTATTTCTGTTTTTTTTCTAGACCATAAGCATCCATTTTTGGTTCAGATATATTATTCTATATTCTTTGTCCCCTAAATGGGGCACAAGATCATATTTTTCTCTTTTATTTTATTCTCTTTCTTTGGAAAAATCGATTGTGGGGTTATTATTTTATTTTCTTTATATTTGTTACTTAATCTATGAATACTATCATTAATACAATCTCTTATTACAATTACAAAAAAAAATTACAACCGTGTGCTCTACTATTCGCCATTGCCGATAACTTGACTTGATTGATTTGAAATAGCCAGATTGAAAAAAATGCGAATTCCAATACTATTTTTTCACTGATCGATAACAAATTTTATGTAATAAAATGTGTGATTTTTTTATCCCAGAAATCCCGCGTGAATTTCAAGTCAAGCGTGGACGAACAATAAGCGTTTATGGACTCTAAAATCTTTCATAGAAATTAAGTAGTAAAAAAGGGTACGGAACTCGAGTCCGTAGAGATGTTAATAACAAAAAAAAAAAAAACACTGTTTAAACAAGAAATTAATAAGCTATTTAACTCCTTTTACTTTTACTAACTTTTTATGACATAAGTGTCTATGCTCGTACAAACTCTAATGGCCTTACTTATAATAATCTTTAAGAAACGATTAGCCATCTTTTAAGTAAAAGAATCAGAATCAGACCTTCATCAATGAATACCTTTTGTTTCACTTATAATACACGTTTATTACTTGTTATTTACCTAAGAGGAGCACATATAAACGAAATTTGAATGATTAACGTAGGTTTTACCCAAAAATATTCGACTAAAGAGCAGTTTATGGGTAAGATTTTCACTAATCAGTTGCTGAACAGTTTCTTTAAATTTAAGAAACGATTATAAGTAAGGCCCTAAGTGGCTATGACGCTTTGTAAGTTGATGAAAACTATCTCAGTTGATTTAACTTTCCGCTTCTAACATCGACTTAAAACTACCCTTTGTGGTTGAGCGGGCTAAACCTTAGCCGGCTTACCTCATTGCAACGCAGAGGCTCCGGGTTCGATTCCTGGTATGGTAAATTTCGAAAACGAATTTTCTCCGTTATTTACTATGGTCTGGGTGTCTGGGATAGGCCCCAGAGTGGTCCGTTGTATATTACCCATAACACAAGCGTAACTTGCTTAATTTGGGGATATACAGTGTGTGTGTTTGTCTGCCGATTTATTTATTTTATTGCAAGAGAGGAAGGTGACTCCTCTTTCCCGTGTTTATCAATGTGCATAGTGGATATGCTCCAGTCCGCCGGATGTAGATGACACGTAGCAAAATCGTGATGCGCATAATCTTTCACAATAGCTGACTCCATTTCTATTAATGTCATTCATATTTTTCAATTACATTACAAGTCGTGTTTTTCTTAAATAATTCAGTTATTATCAATGGCGGGGCTTCATCTGGGATAATGGTACAGATATCGGCTGTTTCACGCAGATATGGCAATGGATGTAATGCGTTATTTATGACAACAATAAAAAATATTTCCTATAATTCTTATTAAAAACCGCTACATTCAAGTTCTCAAAGTGTAAACAACGCTTACGGCAGCTTAAACACACGCTGATTAATGACATTAGCGTGGACAGACAAAGGCGACAATAATTCATGTTGTGTTTATACGCGTATGATGCCACGGTGCAGGGGGCAAAGGGTGTGATGTTCAACTTAAAATCAATGCACACACCATTATAGGGTCTCCAGATTGTGTTGATAATTACCCCACATAAGACGAAAAATCTCCCAAGAGTGATACATACCAGTTTGGCAAATTCTCCCATTTTAAACCAAGCCATTCCTTTAAACTATAATATCAATGCAAATAATATATATGTAATAGATATATTATATCGGATTAAACCAAGAATAATATTAGTATGTTTGCTTTATTCTTGTTTTTATCCGATATCATACATAGTATAGTATATACAGTATATTAACCTCAAGGTAATTTTTAGATATATCCTTTGACTTAAATGTGTTTATAGCATTTATAGAGCTTGGCTCAAATTTGTTAAATTTCGGTAACAATTTTTATTTGCGCCTTCCATATATCCATTTATAATAAAGTTTGCCAAAACACACCCTCCGCCAAAGAAATGTCAGCATCAACGTTTAAACACCAAGTTAGTAAATGGTTAAAATCATTAAATTACTGACTCATTAATGACTGTAGGGGCACACACACACGCAAACACACATACACATACACACACAAACACACACGCACTCATGGTTTTAGGTTAATTAACGAATAATTCCATTATATTTAAGTTCCTATAATAAAATTGTGTTGGGTGCTGCGATACAGACCTAAAGACTAGTGCAGCAACCGCCGCCAAAAAAATTGTAGCCTTAATTTTAATTCAAAATGTGTTATTACCATAAGTTTTGGATATGATTATATCCGCGCAGTGGAAGCGTGCTGGGCCCATAACCTGTGAGACTTGAGTCCCACACAGAGTTGCAGTTTATTAAACTATAACTATTTTAGGCGAAAAATAATACATTAGTTTGAGTCAATTCCAATTTATGTATTTTCTAATACAGTGACAGAAGGAATAAAAATTAAGTCAAAGTCAATACTTGAATACTTTTCCAAAAGTCGCCAGTGCTTTGATTATAAGAAAACATAGGTTTTAACATATAAGGCCTAGAAATAAGTTTATATAAATAAATGAATTTGAATTTAACAAATAGCATATGCACGTGAAACTTTGTGCACGTTGCCAAGATCATGATGTATTTGTTAGTGAATTGTAATGGCGAAACCAACCAAATGGGACCGCAACGCTTTTGTATATTTCTTCTCCTTTAACAGTAAATATTATTGTTTTAAAAGCGGTGGTAGACTCATAACTTTTAATAAGTAATCCATTTTGAATATTCATTTTTTTATTTTATATTCGTCTATCCAACGGAAACGATGTCATTTATTGGGATAAAATGTATCCTAAATATTAAGTAATCCTATCCTATATACCTTAGGATAGGGTTATCTTAAGCTGTCCCTGTCTCGATATTTTTTTATGTTTCCTTATAAGCAAACATTTAAGTCGATTCATAAGTTTTCAAAGTTTGTATCTTTGGTATCATCCGAATTAAGAGTTCTTGTTTTTTTTCGCTTTTTATATTCTTATAGAAACTCGAGTTTTTTTTTACAAAATTTATTATATAACACATAGAGAAAAATAAATATAGATGATTTCCCCAGTTTTTAAGTTCCCAAAAGAAAATATATTCGCCAAGATTGTGGGAATATCTCCAATCTGGAAACCCTGCACCATTGCATGCACACTGCGTCTACACTCAGCGAGAGGGGAGTGGGGAAACTTTATGTCTCTTATTTATACTAATATTACATACACCTTTGTAGGGCGGCGCGTTTGAAAGCGAGGGCACCCAAACTTCATATGTTAATATAAACACTCGTGTAGACTCCGCTTGTGAACATAACATTGTTCGATGTACTAAATCGCGTTATTATTATATACAGGGGTTAAGAAACCGGAATTACTCCAAGGGTGCCTCAAGTGTTAACAACTGTTCAGTATTAAATGTGTGTAATAACTTCCCAACTGAATCAAAATTTAAGGACCAACAATTACAGTGCACGTCTCAATATCTAATAATTTAATTTATTAAAATAATTTTCTTTTTTAAATTGTATAACAAGTTGGTCACAGAGAGGAAGGTTCTCAGAAAAATCTTGGGCCCAACAATAAAAGAAGATGGCAGCTGAAGGGTCCGAACCAACTCCGAAATAGAAGATCTCCTAGATGGCCTAGCCCAACATAATTGGGGAGATAAAATCTCACCGAATCCGCTGGCTCGGTCATGTAGAGCGGATGGCGGAGGATCGAGGAGTGAAGAAAGCATACATGGGGCGACCAGTTAGTCGTCCCAAGCCCACAATTGGCAAGACACTACGCAGGATAGAGGAAAGTGGCGTGCTCTCGTTGTCTGGAAGCGGGAGTTAACAACTGCAACACAGTATTATACTACAGCAGTTGTTTGCGATACCAAATTGTTTCTGTACACTATGTTAATGGTTTCTAATAAATTATTTAATTCTTAAAATAATCTTGAAATTAAGATCTTCTTTGTGGTTGCATAAAGAAGTGTTTTATGGAAATTGTTTACTAAAAACATTGAAAACTTATTATATAACTAGCTGACCCGGCAAACTTCGTACCGCCTCAGAATCAATTAATAAAAAAGCTGAATGATAATTGCAGAATGTTTCAACTTTAGTAAAAAATGTGGTCAAATCTTAAACGGAACGAACATCAAACGTTTGACATTTAAAACCAAAAATTTTTTAAAAAAATCTTCAATTTCGAATTTAATTGATTTCTAAACGACGGGACAGCTATCAAATGTTTGACAGGTAGGAATAGTTTATACGGGGAAGCGAAATTGTTGTTTTTACTATATTCCAAACATTTTTTTCATATTTACCCACCTTTTAAACCTTCCCTGGACTTCCACAAATTAATCAAAATCAAAATTAGTCAAATCAAACCAGCCGTTCTCGAGTTTAAGCGAGACAATCGAACAGCAATTGATTTTTATATATATATATATATATATATATAGATATTTTATCTCTACAGGAATGGAGAAAGGATACAATTTCCTGCAGCCGGGCGGCCTGTCTGGATAACTACTACCCCTGATCTAGAGTATACCTCCATAACAACATTGAGTTGTGTTATGGCATTTGAGATCAAGTTTCAGTCATGTATATATTTCTATGATACTGATTCAGTAGTGAGAATAATGGAACATACGTCTGTTCTCGTAAATTTTTTTGTCCATTCAAAGGTTGTCTGGAAGAACTCGCTAATAGCAATAAGACCGCCTATTGTATTGTAAAATTTTATTTCTATTAGCTGTATCTTTTGAAGCACAATAAAGCATATTCATACATTCATTCATATAATTAAATATGTAATTGATTGCCAAAATGTGTTTGTGTTGTACCGAAATGTGTAATTGATTGCCAAAATGTGTGTGTGTTGTAGCAAAATATGTATTTGATTGCTGAAATGTGTGTGTTGTATGGAAAGGTGTAATTGATTGCCAAAATGTGTGTCTGTTGTAGCAAAATATGTAATTGATTGCTGAAATGTGTGTGTGTTGTATGGAAAGGTGTAATTGATTGCCAAAATGTGTGTCTGTTGTAGCAAAATATGTAATTGATTGCTGAAATGTGTATATGTGTGTTGTACTGAAATGTGTAATTGATTGCCAAAATGTGTGTGTTTCTTTAGGAACTTTATGCTACGAACGATACGAACATGACAAGTACCAACATAAAGATGTTGGTACTTGTCATGTTCGTCATAAAAATCTGCGACCCTTTTCAATGAACGATACATGAATCAGCGTATTGAAAATATGTGTAGGTATGTAGTTGAAAGCGGAAACAAAGGACTAGTGTGTAACATCGATTGCAAAAATCTTCCTCGTTTCATGTAAATATACAGTGGTACAAAGTTTGAACGACGCCGAATTCGTAGTGAGAAGAGCAGCTCGCAGTTAAGCGACACGTGTTTAGGGTGGGGGCGCAAAGACTGGGGAGGGACTCGTCTCTGCAACCACCTAGTTCGCGACACAAGGACGCTCGTCACTCGTGTCGGCCCACCCGTCGCCAGTCTTGCCAACGTACAGCCTCCTTTCTGTTCACTAGCTTTTCTTTACCATTATAGTATAACCAGCGAAACTTCATTCGCGATGCCATGACGACGTGTTTGTTTGTGTATTGCAAAGGTGGCACCAATAAAGGACCATCGAAGAAATTGTGTAGTAATAAGGACAAATACAAGACCTTCTATTTTCAAACCAGCGTATAATACACTAATGGAATTTTAGATGTTATTTAATTGCATTAAAGTTCGAAATTGTATAATAATATACAGCTATAGCAGTGAAAGGTAAAGGTTAAATGATACTTCAGATAGCAGCGAGTAGTATTCACTAGATTATTGATGTGAACTAATTTATATTGGAAACGAAACCTTAAGTACAAATGTTAACCCGTCTTACAGCTAGTACAATATATAGCACAACGTGCGAGCGAGATAGCGCAATTATTAATATGCGCGCTCCCGCTTTCCGTTAGCCAGTGCATCGCGATCTGCAGCTTCCCTCCATCAAATACTATATAATCACTCTATCGCGCAGATTTTTTGACCTTGCCCCCCATCACCCGAACCCTCTGGTGACGGAAACGGTCAACTACAAACCCACACCGAACGCTCCCACGAGAAATCGTCGCCCTCGCAATGTACTCATTGATGAGCCAGATGAAATCACCCGTCTCCTCGCGACTATGAACCCCCCGAGGCTCAGAACATCAGCCTGGCATAACAGACGCAGAAAAAACAGACGCCCGAGAGCCCCCGGCTCGGATCCTCTTACACAAAGGTAAGACCCCACCAATCTCACTCACTCACTACAGACACAAGTAGCCATACAAATTAGCATAGGCGTGTTGCTGGAGAGTTTCTTCCGCCGCTTCTTTTCCTTCAGCTATAACACGTTGCGAAGCGGTAGTAATTTTAGACTAGGATCGGCTCCGCCGGCGGAGTCGATAATTGGTCCCCATATAATCACTTCAGCCTGTTGGCTTAGCACATTCAGCCTTTTACGGTTAATTCTCAATATAGAGTCAACCCCCCGCAGCGGTCGAGCCGAGGTCGAACCTCACAGGAGGTGCCTCCTCGAGCGCGCTGCTTCCGGGCCGAACGCCTCCGTTCCCACGGAGTCGGGAAGCCCCCAAACTCCGGTATCGCTGAAACAGCCATCTGCGGCTATTAAGCTGGGTCCAGCTCCAAAAAAAAAAAATGCGTTAGCCAGTAATTCGTTGTCCACTACGATGACTAGACGTATGCTCCCATACAGCGATCAGCATTCTTACTTTCGATTACACTTTATATCACCTAGCTTCCATCCATTCCATCAGTAACGTGCGATAAGGAACTTCGTTCTAAAAAAGCGACAGCACAGTTTTTTGGTTATATTCGTGTATCGCATGTTACGAACGTCATATATAGGAATAAAATGTATCCTATGTGGTGAACCGTGGTTGTAAGTTACGATACCATAATCAAGCGGTATTGAGTGATTGCTTCACCTCTGCGCAGAAAAAGATTTCGACACTGGGTTGGCTTGGCTCTAGTGCCGTGCGGACGAAGACCTTGCGCCCACCGTGGACCGGGTAGATTTGGGGGTTGCGATATTATGGCTCAAAGCCAAAAACACCGTCCCCGGCCTTGACGGTTTCTCGGACCCATGCAAGACCGGGAAACTTGTCCTAAAGTGTGTAGTCGCGTGTACTCCGAGCGAATTACAGGTTGGCCGGGATCTTTTTGCCACCTATTAAATCACAGTACTACCCCTGTAGTACTCATAGTAGTCGAATTTCCAGTCCGTAAAGAGCTTTACCTCGAAAAATAGAATTTAAATTTTACAAGTTGAACATAGCAGTGTTGCTTGTACTGCTGGCAACACCATCGACGGCACTCGCTTAAATTTGTATGCACATTATACATGAGGTGACGTGTCGGCCGATCATCTCTGTATTGCCGCCTCTCTAACAGACATACCCTGTACACAAATATTTAAATCATATACACGATGTAGTAGAAAACTTTAAAAAAATTAACCTAAAATATAAAAATATTTAAATTGAACTCTTTTTCCTTGGCGATACCAAGAAATGACGCAAAGGGCCATCCACAAACTACATCTCATGAATTTGACATTCATGAGACTCCTTCCCTAGTCTACCTAACATCATACTTTGCAATTTTATATAAATCAAGAAATTATTAAATAAATAAAAAAGTGTGCGTCTCGGGACGCCCGACAGAAGTGATAACTTAAACTAATCTAAGTTGAACTATTTAATATTGAAATTGTTTAACTTGAGAGAAGCTTAACAAAATCATTTATTGGTTATAAAATATATTTCATTCTTAGTTACAATTCTTGAATATGTGTACATTAGAGTTTTGTTTTACATTACGAGTATCATTATTTAATCTACATATACGTCATATACAATGCAAAAGTGGATGGATGCAGAAGTCGTGGAAGGCCACGACACACCTTCCATGATCAAATTGATCGTGTACTAGCAGAAGGCGATGTCAGGAGCCTTGAGAACAGACGAGCGTGTATGACAAGAGTTATGAATGTCAAAGAAGTAAGTGAGGTGTGTAAAAATAAGCCTGAATGGCGCTCTGTTGTTCGTGCCTACCCCGCAAGGGAACTGGCGTGAAGTTATGTATGTATGTATGTATTATTTAATCTAATTACCAAAATACGGCTAGCGCTGTAGCTTAGTGTAAGAGAGGAGGATCCTGCCGTATGCGTGAGAGAAAGAGAAGGCAGGCAGACTGACGTCATAACGCGTTACGTAACGAAGCGGTTTACCCTCCCATAAGAAGTTATCACTTCAAAAAGAGCAGATCTGTAGTTAATTTTATTTTTATTCATTGCGTTGCATGCGTTGCGTTCACTGACTGGCATTGAATATTCATTAACGAGTCCTAAAAGTCCGTTATATTGCGTACCATGTTTTTGCTGCATACGCTTCACTACGTTGCTGCTTCCAATCATCGGATACCATTATGGTCCTATAAACAACACAGAATAGAGTAGATGTCAGTGAAATCAATTGAGATTTTGAAGTGAAACTTCTTTAGTATCGTTGTGAATTGAAAATCGATGTAACAATAAAACGACACTAAAAAGAGGAAAACACATAAATGTAGAGGACTGAGCCTGCGATAGAATCTTCTATATATATAAAAATCAATGCCACTTTTCGTTGTAATTTTATAACTTGAGAACGACTTTACCGATTTTGATGAAATTTTGTGAGTGTGTTTGAGTGGGTCCCGGGATAGTTTAGATCTACAATTGGAACCGGTAGGTGGCGCTGAGATCGGGTTCTACAATTCTCCTTATCACCTGGAGCGATTTTGGTGATTTTGTTTTGTGTGTTTGAGTGGGTTCCCGGATGGTTTAGATTCGCAAAAAGAACCGGTAGGTGGCGCTGAGATCGGGTTCTAGAACCCTCTTAATCACCGAGAGCGATTTTGGTGATTTTGTTTTTCTGTGTTTGAGTGGGTTCCCGGATGGTTTAGATTTGCAATTAGAACCGGTAGTTGGGGCTGAGACCGGGTTCTAGAATCCTCTTAATCACCGGGAGCGATTTTGGTGATTTTGTTTTTGTGTGTTTGAGTGGGTCCCCAGATGGTTTAAATCCACAATTGGAACCGGTAGGTGGCGCTGGGATCGGGTCCTAGATTTTTATTTTTTCAGAGCAGGACAACGTCTGCAGGGGCCGCCAGTACATTATATTTACATAGTTGGATATATATATATATAGTTGGAAATATTTTGAAATTTTTCGTTAAGAATTCAAATTTAGGACCCCTCCCATCCCTTGTCACACATTGTCACACTTCGTCACCCCGCCTCGCTAACGTATGATATAGTTTATGGATGGCCTGCAACGGCGGCACCAAAACAGAAAACGCGATATTCAGCACCGTCTTTTGAGCAATATACAAAATATCCCAAACCGCATATAAGCTACGTTTATGACAATAACTATTTATTTCCAGACAACGTAATCCAATATATACACATATTAGGTCTTTACATATGAAATTGGCGTTTTGTAAGGGAGGAACGTAAAGTCGATTTTTTTAAAATATAATATATTTATTTATTTATTCAAAGTCTGTACCATTGCTATCTATGCACTTCTGCCATCTCATAGGTAGTTAATTGATCACTTTACATTGAGTTGAATTTTTTCCCTTGCAAGAAGTTATCCAAATTTCGAAAAAAATGGTAATCTGCTGGAGTAAGGTCCGGGGAGTACGCTGGATGTCTTAGACATTCCAATTGAAGCTCCTCTAATTTGGTAGCCGTCTGTTGTGCAGTGTGTGGTCTAGCGTTGTCCTGAAGCAGCAGTGGCCTAGAGCGATTAACCAGCCTCGATTGTTTAGCAGCTAGCTTTTCCATCATGGTTTGCAGTTGCTGACAATAGACATCCGCCCTAATCGTCTGGCCAGATTTAAGAAAGCTGTAGTGACCGACACCGGCACTAGTCCACCAAACGCTCACAAGTAATTTTTTTGTTTCAAAATCGAGTTTTTTTAACTATTCCACGCGGACGAAGTCGCGGGCAGAAGCTAGTATACTTATGTAGATAACTGTCTCTTTCAAAATTCAATTGTGTATTGCAAACATGCATGCATCTTAATTAGCATACATATCTCATTCCGTATTACCATAAGATTGTATCTGGATACAACAATGTAGTGTGGGCAAGATTGATTTATTATATTATTAAATCATCACTGAAAAATTCGAAAGACTAACTATATAATAATAATAATATTAACATGCCACGATCTACTGGACTCGATCAATTATCACGAACAGGACTGTTGTAGCCAATAAGCCTGATGTCATGATAGTAGATCGATCTGCGCGACGAGCAACGCTTGTTGACATTAATACCCCGCATGACGATAACCTCGTGCAGAAATAAAAAGAGAAGCTCAGTAAATGTTTACTTAGATCTTGCTCACGAGGTTACCTCTATGTAGCATTTGGAGTCAACGACCATTGTGGTGATAGATGTCAACGTCAACGGTTTTATAGCGAAGAGCTTCGCTCCTTACCTAGAGAGGCACTCGCTAGGAGGCTAGGTGAAGAGCACAGAAGGTAGCACTCTTGGACACGGCACGAATTGTGAGGGGTTCCTGTCTCTGGAGCCCTAACCACTGGTAGTTTAGGCCCCAGCCTCCGCTGCCATCGGCCACAACGCCGGTCCGGTCAAATATAAAAGAAAAAAGAATCATAGAAGTCTCATTATCGTATCGGTCTAGTTTCAATCCGATATCGCGCCGATACCACGTCGTCGGAAAAAATATTTAATTGCAGAGAGATTAGACCTGTCATGACTTGACAAGTCTATACACGACAGAACAAATATACTTTTGTTCTAACTTTAGACTAGTAGCGTACACACAGCGAGATTTGATCGGACTGAATCAGGAGCGAGATTGAACTGTGAAGTCCGACTAGAGCCTTGTTAGCACTACGCTAGTAATTTAGTCTAGTACCGAGTAGTTCAGTAACTAAAATACTCACTACTACTCAAAAATCGTTCTTACTACGGTCGAGTACCGTACGCAAATGAGTGTCAACGCAATAAAGTAAAAAGTTAATAAAGCTACTGGCAATCGTTATTTTAGAAGAGGTATAATATAAAAAATAATAGCAGCCCATAAATGTCCCACTGCTGGGCTCGGGCCTCCCATTATAGGGTAACGGACAGTATACCCGCCACGCTTGTCCAAGGCGGCTTGGCAGGTTTGACACATCGGTTATCTCGATGTGCAGGTTGCATCACGATGTTTTCCTTCACCGTTATTAGCACACGTGGTAATCGTAACAATATGCACATTAGGTCACAAAACTGCCTAAGCGGTGCATGCGTTTCGGCCAGGATCGAACCCGCGCCCTTTGGGTCTGGGACGCGTGCGCTAGCCATTACGCTACCACGACTTAGAAGAAGTGGATGAAGAAATCTGTGTAATAAAGAGAAAAAAGCTATGAGTACGACAGTGGATTAACAGAAGAAATGAACTAGGAGCTACGAATTGTCTTCTGAAGGAATTAGCACAAGAAGATCCCAAAGAATACTTTGATAGTTTGAAAATGTCTGAAAGTGTGTACATTTTCTGTTGATAAAATGTTAACAAATGAACGAATAAGCAGTGACGCGTGGTGGGAGGCGCTACTCGCCGAAAAAGATAGAACCAAATGGATCGACTCGACTAGATGATTTGCTAATCTACTAAATTTTTGTTGTTCAGACACGTTTAGTTACTAAATTGATAGAACGAAATGAATCGATTCGACTAAATGAATGACTTAATTTATTTATTACTAAGAATATTGTTATTATTCTGATATAATTTAATTTTGTAATATTGATGTAATATTAATAACAAATAGATAAGAATTATTAATTATAATAATAGGCACAACATTTTGCACGTCCTAGAGGCAAAAAGATATGAAATTCTAGAATAATCCTATCATCTTTTTTATGTACCACGTTTTATTGCAATTAAGGAAAAAAAAAATATGATTTGATTTGAAATGATTCACTAATCTACTCGACTAAATTTTCGTTGTTCAGACAAGTTTAGTTACTAAATTAGTTGGTACTCGACTAAACTACTAGCGTAGTGCGAACTAGGATTAGTAGTATACGCAACTAGATTTGAGAGTTTTTGGCGGGAACTGAAAGGAGATGTTGTGCTGTGCAGTTTTATTTTCTAAAAATGTATAAAATTACTATAAAATAAACAATGGTTGTAGGATATTAATAGTTTTTGAGTAGTAATTGTGTGTTTTATGAGAAATATGAACTGTATAGTCAAATGTGGCCTTTTGAGTTGTCACAAGAACTCTGTTGAATGGCACCAGCTGATAACTTACAGTTCAGCTGTGCTACACATATGTTTAATCGAATGAAGAAACTACATTGTAATCTAAGATCTGGCTTAAAGGCCTAGCTGCCAAGCCATAAACCTACCTAAATAAAACGATATTTGATCGGATCGAGACCGGAACGAGATTTAAGCGTGAACGGCATCACAGTGTGTATTGAGCCTTAGTATGAAAATAATGTTACAAATTGTAACATGTCGTCCGCCGAGCTGTATTGGAATGCACGCAAATCGGCCTAAGGGACTAACCTATTGAATAAGTAAAGAGCGGCAGGACGCGGACACCTAAGCCCTCTGCCGGCATTTAGCATTACCGATTCGCGGCTCATTGAATCCAAATTGGGCTCGGCTTTGTTAAATCCCCCCCTCCCTTTTTCATTTTTACGAGTGTTGCTTCCCCGGCAGCCACTAATGAACTTCGTTTACTCTCCCTTTCATTAAAATTGTGCCGCAAATCGCCACTTAAGGATGACTGATTTAAATTACTAATTTCAATAAAACCTCAGCCATCGTAATGTTATTTTATTCTATAATGGATAATGAGATATATTACTCTTTATTTCACACCAAAACACAGATAATCAAGAATAGAAAAGTACAGGATATAGTGCAACGGGCGGCCTTATCGCTGAAAAGTGGTATTTTATTATTTTACTAACTGTGCCCGCGACGTCGTCCGCGTGGTATTTGTTTTCAAAATCCCCCGTTTTTGAAACATTCTTCATTCGTGCTCCGCTCTTATTGGTCTTAGCGTGATGATATATAACCCATAGCCTTCCTCGATAAATGGGCTATCTAATACTGAAAGAATTTTTCAAATCAGACCTGTAGTTCCTGAGATTAGCGCGTTCAAACAAACAAAATCTTTAGCTTTATATATTAGTATAAGATAAGATTTCTTACTTTATTGCACACTACTTAGAAATAAAAATGTATTAACATTGTAACACAAGCATTCAGGTATAACATGTGTTGGCGTGATGCGATGTCCGGGAGAAGGCAAAGAAGAGAAAGAAGAAGAAGCAAGAGAAGAGTGTTACCTCGCCACCAGTCCACCGCCACACTGAACTCGTCCCCCGGGGGTTCACATACACACTAGGATTTGATTAGGAGAATTAAATAAAATTATAATGATGCGGATGATGCCGTGCTTTCAGCCCAATCGCCATCAGAACTGCAAACACTAGTCACAATGATGAAAGATACTGTCAGGCCAGAGGCTTACATTTGAATGCGAAGAAAACAAAGGTTATGGTGTTTGAAAGAGAAGAAACCACAACGAATGCAAGGGTAATGGTCGATGATGTTATGCTGGAGCAAGTGAATGAGTTTGTATATCTTGGATGTACTTTTAGCAGGGATGGAAGGTACACCGCTGATATAGAAAGAAGAGTGAATTTGGGAAATAGTGTGGAGCGTTAGGTAAACTTCTAGGAGCTAAGAACCTCAGCCAGAAGGCCCAGCTCGCCATACACAACGCGGTGCTGGTACCTACGCTCACGTATGGAAGCGAGAGTTGGGTATGGAAGAGAGAGCATGAAAGTAGAGTAAACGCGGTCGAGATGCGAGCACTGCGCAAGTTCTGCGGAGTGACGCTCGCAGACCGCGTTCGTAATACCGAAGTAAGAAAGAGACTTTGAGAGAGAGAGAGTAGAGAGAAATTGATCGCGTACTAGCAGAAGGTGATGTCAGGAGCCTTAAGAACAGATGAAAATGCGTGACAAGAGCTATGAATGTCAAAGAAGCAAGTGAGGTGTATAAGAATAAGCCTGAATGGCGCTCTGTTGTTCGTGCCTACCCCGCAATGGAACTGGCGTGAAGCTATGTATGTATGTATGTATGTATGTATTCTGCTATTTGGCTTAGAGGCAAATCCAACAAATCAAAGATTATAAAAATCGGTTCAGCCGTTCTTGAGTTATAAAGGGTGTAAATAACTCAACTTTGTGTTATAGGCAGGGATTTTTTGTGGGGGCACGTGGGGGCACGCAGTGCCCTTAAAACAAATTTCTAAAATATCGAAATTTTGCCATAAAAACTGAAAAAAAATGAAACAACAACAACAAAATTATGGACTTACAATTTTCGAGATTTAGCGTGCCCCCAAAAAAGAAGTGACAAAAAGGCTTGTTATAGGAAATATAGATAGATTGACAAAGACAGATATAATATATGGCACTGCAAGAAATTCTCGAGTCATTGAATATATCAAAATGCGCATTATCGTAAAAGGAATAGATTAAAAAAAATGTTATTGAATTTATGAAAGCAATATAAGGGCAAACCGTAAACTAATTATTCACATAATTGTAGTCTTTAATATATAAATAACTAGCTGTGCCCGCGACGTCGTCCGCGTGGAATTTGCTTTCAAAACCCTCCGCTTTTGAAACACTCTTCATTGGTGCTCCGCTCCTATTGGTCTTAGCGTGATGATATATAGCCTATAGCCTTCCTCGTAAATGGGCTATCCAACACTGAACGAATTTTTCAAATCAGACCAGTAGTTCCTGAGATTAGCGCGTTCAATCAAACAATATTAGTATATTTTGGTACAACACTAATACTTATATTATAAATATCGCTATATCTTTTGAATGAAACGTCCGAATTGAATAATTCAAAAAGTTATAGAAAGATATTGAATTCGTCTTGAATATGGATTAATTTATTTTGATAGGGATTAATACCAAGGTACAAAATAAAGAGTTTTTGAAGCCACGGCATTTTAATTATTTAAAAAAATAAATGAAAACACTTATTGTGAGATAACTACAATAGTTAGATATATGGTTACACAATATTTTTTGTAGACAATTATATGTTCTGTAAAGTGGCAGTACATTGTTTTGTACTATAATCAATAGTTTTCGCAGCGCACGCCGTGTAATAATTTTTTCGGGTCATTTTTTTACACCTTGGGTTACATTTTTGGACTTTTAGTACGGATCCCTAATTTTTTGAAAATATAATATAGCCTATAGCCTTCATCGATAAATTTACTATTCAACACTGAAAGAATTTTTCAAATCGGACCAGCGGTTCCTGAGATTAGCGCGTTTAAACAAACAAACTAACAAACTCTTCAGATTTATAATATTAATATTAGATAAGATTGAAAATTTAATATCCGAATAAACCAATTATTCAATTCAGTGAAACCTTTGTAGTCGCGATAGGGTTTAACCATTGTCCGTGCGAAGGTTACGAAAATTGTCGCACAGGATCTACTGAAATTATTTTTAAACGCATCTGTATTATAAATCAATAATAACACTGGCCCACAAAAAATAAAAAGTGTACTTGTGACCAGACCCATTTATTTTTATGTTGAATCCTTTTGGTCCCCCCACCCTCAAAATGCTGAGGATTTATGGACCAAAAGGTTTATTTAATCTGGGGCCAGTTTGATCAATACACCCTTAAAATGTTAAGGGTTTATGGACCATTTTATCCGTGCAGGAAAGTGGATGGATGCAGAAGTCGTGGAAGGCCACGACACACCTTCCATGATCAAATTGATCGTGTACTAGCAGAAGGTGATGTCAGGAGCCTTAGGAACAGACGAGCGTGCTTGACAAGAGCTATGAATGTCAAAGAAGCAAGTGAGGTGTGTAAGAATAATCCTGAATGGCGCTCTGTTGCTCGTGCCTACCCTGCAAGGAAACTGGCGTGAAGTTATGATGTATATATGTATGTTTTCTTAGAATAGACGGATTATCAAAATAGATGACGCTGCATTATCTTAATTCACTAATAAAAACCTACGTTGTCATTAGCAACATGTCATTTATTTTATTACTTCAAATTAGATTGGCTTCGACTCGCCTTTATATTTAGTTGGATGGTTGTGTAGATTGTATGGACTTAGTTTGTTTGTTATTATTATATCTAAAAAAACAGAATTCAGTTTTTATGTATGTTAAATAAAGCTACAGCCCAGGGTTTGATACGCGGTGTAGCCTCGGGTCGAACTCTGGTACATAATATTTTATTGTTCATAATACCTATGTAGTATCTTATACTAATATATAAAGCTGAAGAGTTTGTTTGTTGAACACGAAAATCTCAGGAACTACTGGTTCGATTTGAAAAATTCTTTTAGTGATAGATAGCCCGTTTATCGAGAAAAGCTATAGGCTATATATCATCACGCTAAGACCAATAGGAGCGGAGTACCGACGAAGAATGTTTCAAAATCAGGGGATTTTGAAAACAAATTCCACGCGAGCGACGTCGCGGGCACAGCTAGTATTATATAAGGCGTGGTAGCGTGGCTAGAACACGCATCCCAAACACAAAGGGCACAGGTTTGAATCCTGGTTGGAACGCATGCACCGCTTAGGTATTTTCTTACGTACTAACAACGGTGAAAGAAAACATCGTGATGTAACCTGCACATCGAAATAACCGATATGCCAAACCTGCCAAGCCGCTTTGGACAAGCGCGGCGGGTATATTGTCCATTCCCTTATAGTGGATGGCCCAAGCCCAGCAGTGGGACGTTTCTGGGCTATTATTATTAGATTGTATTATGTGTATACTAAATACTCGAAAATTGTTTTGTTATCTGACATACAGACGTATAAGCTGTCACTGTTAATATGTAAATACCAAATAAACTGCTTTGCCTCTGCCATATCTAGTTTTAATATCCTCCTCATAAAAGTATTACACTGGTAGCTTTTTAAGTTTACACCATAGCTGACATTGTTAAATAAAGGAGACGGATACCCTTTCAAACTTTCTTGGGCCCAGATTGTAACAAATATAAGAGCGGTTTTAAGAATTATTTTTGTTATGTTGATATTTTTTTTTAATTGTAGTGGAACGAATTTCTATAATTGTTAATTGAATGTTCCGGTGGTTCGGGCATGTGGAAAGAATGAATAATGAAAGAATAACTAAACAGATATACAATGCAAAAGTGGATGGAGGCAGAAGTCGTGGAAGTATTATAATTATGCATATTATTTTTGTAATAGGAACGTTGTTGGTATCTACGCTCACGTATGGAAGCGAGAGTTGGGTATGAAAGAGAGAGCATGAAAGTAGAGTAAACGCGGTCGAGATGTGAGCACTGCGCAAAATCTGCGGATTGACGCTCGCGGACTGCGTTCGTAATGCCGAAGTAAGAAAGAGAGTTGGTCTGAAAGAGAGTGTCGGGGTGAAGGTAAGGAAAGGAATGCTCCGGTGGTTCTGGCATGTGGGAAGAATGCATGATGAAAGAATGACTAAACAGATATACAATGCAAAAGTGGATGGATGCAGAAGTCGTGGAAGGCCACGACACACATTCCATGATCAAATTGATCGTGCACTAGCAGAAGGTGATGTCAGGAGCCTTAAGAACAGAGGAGCGTGCATGACAAGAGCTATGAATGTCAAAGAAGCAAGTGAGGTGTGTAAGAATAAGCCTGAATGGCACTCTGTTGTTCGTGCCTACCCCTCAAGGGAACTGGCGTGAAGTTATGTATGTATGTATGTATGTCAATTGTTGAAATTCATTCACATCAATCGATTATGGTAATCAATAACTTATTTCATTATGACCTTATTTTTAAGACTCATCTTCCAGATATAATTTAAGATAGATGTTTTCCATTTTGCACTAGTAAAATACAATGCTTTTTGTAAGCTATATCTCACCATATTATATTATACTAGTGGTCGCCCGTGGTCGATATTCGACCATAATAATGAATGTCGAAGACTATACTTCTGTAATCATAGATTTCGCCAAGGCTACACTGTTAATTTCACTTGAACAATAAACAAAGGAGTACATATGCGTGTGTGTGTCAAATAAATAGTACTGTGTGTAATGTTTTTTTTTATTGATTTAATGTATTTGTTTGCATAATTTAAAAAAAAACTAGCATTCTACACTCCTTCTCTATATAAACTGCTTGCTTATGCCCGCGACTTCGTCCGCTTGGTGCGGTTTTTTTACTATCCCACGGGAACTCTTTAATTTTTCGGAATCAAAATTATCCTATATGTTGACCAGGGATATAAGCTACCACCATACAAAATTTCATTTAAATCGGTCCAGTCGTTTCGGAGATTAGACGGTACCAACAGGTAGACAAACAAAAATTATGAAAAAATCTAAATTAGTTCTATTTCACTTCTTTTATTCCCCCATACTCGGTTTTTAGAATTTTTTTTCATTGTACAGAAATCCGACCTCTACAATGTTATTATATATATATGTGTAGATAAGTGTGTGAAATTTCATACTCCTCCGTCCGCGCAATTTTCGTAAAAAGGGTATAAAGTTTTGCTTCACATATTATAATATATAGATTAGTAATAAAATTATTTATATTATTACAATGGCTTTATAAACTAATACAATAAAAGAAAACATAACTTAATTATATTATATTCTATTAATAATCCCCCGAGGCTGTAAGTAGAATACTGAGTCTAGGTCAACCTCTGCTATGGGTAAGATACCCAGAAGGCTGGCTACGTTTCCCCGCTGGATCGCCATATTGATCTATTTTCCGAGGTAGGAATGAGCCTTCTGACCACCCGAAGAGTCAATGAGTCGTTTTGATTAAAAAAAAATACATCACGACTCTACATTTATTGGACCCAGAGATCTCCGTCTCCTTTTAATGCAATAAATACCACAAAGGGACGAAGGCAGATTTAAGTTGGCAAGTGAACGCATAGACACGAAGTGTGACGAATAGTCCAGTGCTCCTGACACTCTCCCCTGCAGGGGAGCTTTTAATATTTAGTCTGTTTCTAATTGCTGCGACGCCAATTTCACACTCGTTTTAAAAATAAAAATCGATCCCAATTTTAATATTAAAGAAAGGGTGTGGACTTTGCAGCTGGGGCGTCGAGCCCCATAAGGCCCGGGCGTTATTTCTGCAATATCTTGGCAAATGTTACTTGTAGTTTTTGTGTATCTAGTGTTAGGCAAAACAATAACTATTTTAAGGCAGATATTTAGATCTGTTTTATTTAGTGAATAACAAAGATTTATTAGTAACTAGTAGTCACCAGTGCTCGAAATTTGACCATAATAATTAAAGTCAAAGACTTCTACAATCACAGATTTCGCCAAGGCTACACTGTTAATTTGACTTGAACAGTAAACAAAAGTGTCAAATACATGGTAGTGTGTGTAATGTTTTTAAATTGATTTAATGTATTTTTATGCATAATTTAGAAAAAAATATTAGCATTCCGCACTCCTTGTGTCCGTGTGCGAAATTTTATACTCCTCCGTCCGCGCAATTTTCGTAAAAAGGGGTACAAATTCATTGCTTCACATATTAATATATAGATATGAAGAAGACTAACAACATATAAATGTGAAAATTGATGTAGGGATAAATTAAAGTAGTACAACCAATAGCAAGCAAGTAGCAATACTTATTTTTTATTCCAGGAGTTCAGCAGACAGGTAGACGGCCCACTTGATGGAAAGCGGTTACCATCGCCTATGGACATTTGCAGCACCAAAGTTGCTACAAATGCGCTGCTGCTCTCTTAAGGGAGACTGGAACCTGGTCACTACTGCCAGATCACAACTCAAGGTTGTTATGGCGACATACTTTAGACCAGGGGTGGTAGCCATCCAGTCGGGCAAATGCCTTACCCCCTGGCACCTAGCTACCAGAATTTAGGCTTTTTTGTTGTTGTATGTCTTCAAGCTTGTCCCGGAATAGTTTAAATTAACGATTGGACCTAGTAGGTGGCGCCGCGATACTCCTCCTAAACGGTGGGCCTGATTTTGATAAAATTTATTGTTTGTTCAAGTGGATTTGAGAATAGTTTAGATTAACATTTGGTCCCGGTAGATGGCGCTGGAATCGGGTTCTAGATTTCTTTTTTTGTAAAGGCAGGACAACGTCTGCCGGGTACAGCTAGTTTTATGTATATAGTCTCGTCCCAAGAGATCTCCGATGTCTGGACAGGGGAACAGGTAAGTACTGTCCGGTCAACGATCAATAATTCCTAGTGTCAAATATATACGAGAGTTCTGAGTATATGTGTAGTATTCAATAACTGTTGTGACAATTTCATCGTGGTCTTTCAAATACAGTGAAACCTCTATAACTGGAATCTGAAAGAACCTATATTTTTATCACTTATAGAGGCTTTGTGTTTACCCAGTTTCCCAAAGGTTCCTACTATGACAGGTCGAAATGTACCATTTTTCATGTAAAGAGGTGGAAATGTTAATATGAATATTTTTTTTAACAAAACCAACTTTACACTAGAAACCAAAAAGAAGTATTTAAGCGACTTCTTGCTACAACATCTTGAAGTCAGTGCCAAGTAAAACATTTTTATTAAAAACCAAAAAGAAGTATTTAATCGACTTCTTTCTGCAACATCTTGAAGTCGGTGTCAAGTAATATATAAAAATGTTTGATTTGGCACCGACTTCAAGATGTTGTAAAAAGAAGTCGCTTAATTACTTCTTTTTGGTTTTTAGTGTGAAGTTGATTTTGGTTTTGTTAAAAAACAATATAATATTTTCTTAAGTTTTCGCAACTTGTATACATAATAAAACTACGTTTTAACGGTTTTAAGCGCGGTAATTTATTTGATTTTGGATTGTATAGGAAACCTACCCATACAGATAAATACCTTAATGGTCCGTCTCACCACCATCCTAGTCAGTTAGCTACCGTGGGCAAATCTTTGTTTCAGAGAGCACGAAAAATCTGTGACGAGAACCACGTAGCTGGAGAGCTTCAGCATGTCAAGCGAGTTCTACAACGCAACCAGCTGAAGACTCCACACCAACGTCACAAAGGCCCCAAAACACCTTCAGTTGAGCGGTGCCCTGCTACCCTTTCCTTCATCAAGGGGGTCACAGACAGAATTGGCCACATCTTCAGGCGAACTTCAATCAAAACATATTTCAAGCCGCATAAAAATATTACCCTATTTCTGAGACCTGTGAAATGCAATATCTCACTCCAGGATACAGGTGTCTACAAGCTCGATTGTAAGTGTGGATTGTCATACATTGGGCAAACAAAGAGGAGCATAAAAACACGGGTAAAAGAACACATTGCTGGCATGAAACACACAAGGTCTACGAAGTCTGCGATCAGTGAACACACGCTGGATAAACCCAACCACTACATCAGATTCGATAACCCGCAAATCCTCGCGAAAGAGAATCGTTTCATACCTAGAATGATGTGTGAGGCTATTGAAATCAAAAAACACCCAAATTTCAATAGAGAAGATGGTTGGCAAGTACCACCTGTTTGGGATCCAATCATCAAAACTATTAAGACCCAAAACCAGCTGCCAGACCTCAAGACACTGTGAGCTCTTTCTGCGTACAACGAAACAAACCAACTTGACTGATAATTTCTTTTATTTTCCTTCCACCCATTTTAATATTACATAAAATTATTAGAGCTAGGCATGTTTACTGAAGAGTTTCTTGCGCCGCTTCTTCTCTTCAAGTCACAACATGTTGCGAAGCGGTAATAAATTAGATTAGGCTCCCATATAGTAAATAATAACCATAAATAAAATTAAAACTAAATAATTAAAATTAACAAATTGGCGGTAGGCTAAATAAAACTTTAACAATACGCTTAACATCTTTGTCTTCCGTGATGACGGCTACTGAAAAGTGGCCGAAACGTCGGAAAAAACCAAAATCAAATAAATTACCGCGTTTGAAACCGTTAAAACGTAGTTTTATTAAAAACAATATTTTACTTTTAGTTGCGCAAATACTTTAATAGCTTTAGACATAATATATTAAGAACTCGTAGAAATTGTACAACTGGAGAGTCTTGACTCTAGGTATTTTAATGCGAAAGTGTCGTCGGGACTTCATTATAATCATCAATAACAGCGATATAATAAAATGAGGTCGAATTTCTGTGCAATGAAAAAAAAATGCTAAAAACCGAGTCAGGGGTATGTAAGAACTGAAATAGAACTTTAGATTTCTTTCAAATGTTTTGTTTCTCTGTTTGTCTGTGTGTCTGTTTGTACCGGCTAATCTCCGAAACGACTGAACCGATTTAAATGAAATTTTGTATGGTGGTAGCTTATATTCCTGGTCAACATATAGGATACTTTTGATCCTGAAAAATTAGAGTTCCCGTGGGATAGTTAAAAAACCGCACCAAGCGGACGAAGTCGCGGGCATCAGTTAGTCATCAATAACAGCGATTTCTCACATATCAAAGATTCATTTATCTAGTTTTCATTGTATTATCAAATTGGTTTTCCCAAACCTCGGTTTAACGTACATTTCAAATACCTACTCTATAATTATAAGATTGATATGTACGTTTGTTTGCGTTATAAGCTGATTGAAATAAGCGCAGATGGCCCCAGTTGATACGAAATTACGTTGCAACAAAGTTGACAAGCCGTTTGGGGGATAAACAAACGTTTGAACAGTCAATCAACATAGCCGCCCTCTGGCGGGCTAATGGAAAATGATAATGCAGCGATCGCGAGCGCAGTCGACACACTCCGCCTGTGTACATTTGCCTTTAATGTTGTATGATTTAACATTTTAACACGTTCACAGGGGCACCGATTTATCTGTGCTTTCCATTCCTGCGGTACGGGGCCTATTGTGCCCCGTACCGCAAAACTACTAACCGTAAACTATAATCCATTTTTTAATTTGTATATAAAATTGTTTATGGACTTTTGTTTTGTGTTGTGTTGTACTAGATCAAGGTAATCTCGTATTAAAACACACTATGGTTTATTACCACATCTGATATATCGCACGCTTAATCCAGCCAAACTTTTTTAAGCGTGAATATCAGTATTATTACAATACCTTCCTAGTAAATATATCTGTTAGTTATAAACCAGGATTAGCGCTATTACACGTATTTTCATATTTTACGATAGATGACAACAAAAATCGGTTTGACAAAAAAATTGGATATTATCAGTATTGGATTAGGCGTGCGATATATATTAATCTTTTTTCTACATTGATCCAAACTGAAGTTGCGCCATCCGCACCACAGAGAAAGAAGTATCTGTTTTTCTTAGCCGCACAAGTGAGGCAGGTTCGGGGCTACTTAGACCCCGTTTCGCATTGAACGTGTTAATGTCGTATGATTTAACATGAACCGAGGCTTTATCAAATGTAGGCACGCGTTCGCTCACCAGGGATGGGGCGATGTTTGCAGACCGCGTCTGCATCCTCCGCCGCCTGATAGAGCCGTCAATACGTCCGAATCGCGACAACCCTGACTGATTGCTCGACAAACAGCAACTCGCGTTTATTTTTTAAACACGAAAATTGATGCTTCATCTGTGAGAGACGCGTAGAGCGATATCAACTTACATATACGTCTTTGAATATAATTATTCATACATGAGAGAGAAAGAAGAGTGAATTTGGGGAATAGTGTGAATGCAGCGTTAGGAAAACTTCTAGGCGCTAAGAACCTCAGCCAGAAGGCCCAGCTTGTCATACACAACGCGGTGCTGGTACCTACGCTCACGTATGGAAGCGAGAGCATGAAAGTAGAGTAACCGCGGTCGCGATGCGAGCACCGCGCAAAATCTGCGGAGTGACGCTCGCGGACCGCGTTCGTAATACCGAAGTAAGAAAGAGAGTTGGTCTGAAAGAGAGTGTCGGGGTGAAGGTAAGGAAAGGAATGCTCCGGCGGTTCGGGCATGTGGAAAGAATGCATGATGAAAGAATGACTAAACAGATATACAATGCAAAAGTGGATGGATGCAGAAGTCATGGAAGGCCACGACATACCTTCCATGATCAAATTGATCGTGTACTAGCAGAAGGAGATGTCAGGACCCTTAAGAACAGAGTTTCAGTTTAACCAACAATGAACTTGACTTGTTCAAATTGTGACGTCATAAGCCAATATTCTCAAGCACAATCAAGGAGCCTACGACATTTTAGCGTCTCAGTAGACTTGACTGACGAATACCCAATTGGTCATTTTTAACCGACTTCAAAAAGGAGGACGTTCTCAAATTGATTCGGTTTTTTTTTATGTATATACACCGATTACGCTGAGATTTATGTGATATTTTTATTTAGTTTGATGCGGAATAGTTGCCATTTGATCCCCTAAAAATTTAACATAGTTTGGCCCAGTAGTTTTCATTCTATGAACATTTTTTTATGAAAAAATTTTCCGTTCCCGTTTCATGGAACCTATGTTTTTTTAAGGCGCGCGGCACCAACAAATAAAAAAACTTTATTTAAAACTATATACACTGTTATAACAACAAAATGTTGCAAAAAAATATTGTAATTTTTATGGTGTACTTGACACCGACTTCAAGATGTAGAAAAGTTTATATTAGTTTGTCTCTTAATAAACTAAATTAATTCTTAGTCAAAAATCTTTATTAAGTTATTTTATAATTTTTAGTTTTTGAAGTCGGGTTTTTTTATATGTTTTTTTTTTATTTGTTACTTTTTGGTAAGATAATTCTGTAGCGCCTCATTATGCAGCGGCGAAATAGCACTGAGCACATCAAGGCGATGTCAAACGTCGAGCCACATTGGGAGCGCATAAGCTTCAATTGAGGATGACGTTGCTAAGTGAGGAACTAGGAGCCAGCAAGTTGATGGATGTGGCACTGATTTGTCGTCTGGTTATACGATAATAGATGAATTGATCTAAATACCGCTCAACCACAGAAGCCGTCAACCAATTCGATATGGTAACGATACAGCCTCTATCGACAATAATGACAAGTCTGATAGCCGTTCCTGTTGGCCCAGCAGTTATTCTCAAAATATTTGCTTACATACTTTCGAGGCCCTGTATCCTGGGTACACTCACTATTTTTTTTATTTTTTTTATTGCAGGAGTGCAGCAGACAGGCAGACGGCCCACTTGATGGAAAGTGGTTACCATCGTCTATGGAGATTTGCAACCCCAAAGGTGCTACAAATGCGCTGCTGCTCTCTTAAAGGAGACTGGAACCTGGTCACTAATGCCGGAACACAACACAAGGTTGTTATGGCGACATACTCTAGACAAGGGGTGGTAGCCATCCAGTCGGGCAAATACCCTACCGCCTGGCTGTGGGTTGTTTAGTCGCCTCTTACGACAGGCCGCCAGGCCGCAGGAAATTGTATTCTTTCTCCGTTCCTGCACGGATAAAATACGATTAAACGATTTAAATAACTTATTAGTCTTGTTTCTTAGATATATTTATCCAGAAGATTCTTTCTTAAAATTTTAAATATGGAAACTTATGTTGCAATATTAAAACTAAATACCTAAAAATAAACTAAATTATTAATAAATTACATATTTACAAGTAAAAGATGTAGTCCAGATCACTGTCGGCGGGAAACGTTCCCAAAATGCTGGCCGCATTCCCACGTTGTATGGCAACGCTTCACCGTTGCCCTAAATATAGGCCAGCGATTTGGTCATGCGAGACTTGTTTCAATCGCCTTTCTTAGATTTGATTGTAATTTTATTGTTGTTTCTTTTAGACTTTCGTATGCATAGCATTTAGTAAAAAAATATCAAAACACTATAATAATAGACCGTTCTGACAGGTAGGCGGGCATTTTTTTGCACGTATGGCAAAATACTTCTTTATTAACTTGTCTTCAGGAATGATAACATATGATACAGTTATTTAGTAGCGTTCAGCATTCTTTCTCTTATTTCTAAACGATACAATCGGCCATTTCCTTAATTGAATAATAATGTTATATTTTTATTTATTCGGTGATTAGCGGCTGTTTTGTATAGAGTAAGTAGTTCTCTATAATTTAACATGTTTTAATGTAGGAATGTTTTTATCTGTGCAGGACCGGAGAAAGAATACAATTTCCTGCGGCCGGGCGGCATGTCGTAAGAGGCGACAAAACAACCCACAGCCAGGTGGTAGGGCATTTGCCCGACTGGATGGCTATCACCCCTGGTCTAAACTATGTCGCCATAACAACCTTGAGTTGTGTTCCGGCATTAGTGACCAGGTTCCAGTCTCCATTAAGAGAGCAGCAGCGCATTTGTAGCACCTTTGGTGATGCAAATGTCTATAGGCGATGGTAACCGCTTTCCATCAAGTGGGCCGTCTGCCTGTCTGCTGAGCTCCTGCAATAAAAAAAATGTTTACATCTCATATGTAGTGAGTGATTGTGTGCAGATTATAATTCAAATCCTCTCTATTGTATATAGACGGTATTCACTACATTTTGTTTTCATGATTTATTACATTTGAAACTTTTAGTATAATATTTTATACAATATGTTATATAAAGAGGCAAGTGAGGTGTGTAAGAATAAGCCTAAATGGCACTCTGTTGTTCGTGCCTACCCCGCAAGGGAACTGGCGTGAAGTTATGTATGTATGTATGTATGTATGTATGTATGTATGTATGTATGTATGTTATATAAAATAATATCTGAAATATCCAAACAATAATGTATTAAACTCTTGTCATGCATAACCCTTTAATTAAAGCAGTTTATCAATGTTGTGCCAATATGCTAAGTTTCTTACATACATACATACATACATAACTTCACGCCAGTTCCCTTGCGGGGTAGGCACGAACAACAGAGCGCCATTCAGGCTTGTTCTTATACACCTCACTTGCTTCTTTGACATTCATAACTCTTGTCATGCACGCTCGTCTATTCTTAAGGCTTTCTTGCTAAGTTTCTTATAATGTAAAATTGTTGGAGGGATGACGAGGTGTTCTAAAAATGCTTGTAGACCATGAACAGTTAGTGTAATCAATGCGTTAAAACCGTAAAGTTCTCTGATTATAACTATGTGACCAGTTGCTGTTCTTTTATTACCATAAACCCTTCTGAGTTGTTGCAAGTAATACACTACCGATATCTGGACAAAAATATTATTTAAATAAAACGATGTAAGTAAACTTATACGGCCTTACTCATAATAATCTAGTTAAGAAACGATTAGCCATCTCTTAAGTAAGAGAATCAGAATCAGACCCTAATCAATGAATATCTTGTTTTTCACTTATAAACGTGTATTACATGTTGTTTACCTAAGAGGAGCACAGATAAACGAAATTTGATTACCGTAGGTTGTACCCAAAATATTCGACTAAAGAGGAGTTTATAGGTAAGATTTCCACTAATCAGTTGCTGAGCAGTTTCTTTAAATTTAAGAAATGATTATAATTAGGCCCATAATGTAAGAATGAGGAGAATCAGATAAAAAAGTTTGATTTGATGTAATTTGAAAACTATACGGAAATTAATATAATTTCGACAACATGATCGTGTATTCATCAGTATCTTCGTAGTGGGATTGACTTGTATTGCCTGCGTCTTATATTTTACGAATTTAAATTTCATATTCAGCATTTCATATTTAAATAATTATAACATTAAATTTTAATTATAATTCAAAGTGCATTTCGTAAGCTGAATTTTTGTTAGTATTTAATCCGGAAAAAGCTTTCATTTTCAAAAATGTATTCATCGGGAACTATGAATAATAGACATGCGGGAGTTTCATTCTCCCATTTAAATTTATTCAAACAACAGGAATCTGAAATAAAAAAGGTATGTCACGAAAAGTTGTCCCATAAAACACCGTGTGAATCCGGCTGGATATTCAGAGGTAGTAAAAAAAAACTGTAAATATAGGATGTATCAAAATTTGCTTTAATAACTTTAGAAAATATAGGCCCCAAATTGCTGTTTATGACATAATAAATAAATAGATAAAAAGTAGCAAATGTCGAAACTATAAATAACAATATAGCAGTAAAAGATGATTGTATCGGGACTTAAATACAAATAACTAGCGTTAAACCCCAGGCAGTAACTTTACTTACATAAAAACTTAATTTGTTTTATTATATATATATATATATATATATATATATATATATATATATATATATATATATATATAAAAATATATATATACCGTATATATATATATACCGACAGTGATAAAAATGTTGCGATCGTGGCGCTATCTTTTTCGCTATTTTTGTCTATCCCACAGAAACGACATCATATACCGGGGTCAAAAGTATCCTAAGTTACGACCCGGAATATAAGCTAACTCAGTTTCGAGTTTCATTTGAATCCATTCAGTAGTTTTCACGTGATGCTCTAACAGACAGACAAAAAATGTCTCTTTTATCCCCATTAATGATATCGTTTCCTTGGGATAGAAAAAGATGGCGCTGCGAGCGCTTTTTTTTGGAGACTACTGAACATATATGAATGAAACTCAACATAAGGCTGGCTTATAACCCGAAACAATACTTAGGATAAGTTTTATCCTGACAGATACATCAATTTACCTAATTGATGGTGAAAATCGTTTAAAAATAAGTTGCGTGGAAAAGGAGTTAGCGGATATACGAACGAACAGACGCGGAAAGCGACTTTGTTTTATACTATGTAAAGAAGATAATGAAGCACGAGTAACTTGAGTAAATTAAGAGATCTAAAAGATCTGGTTAAAAACAGGAACTTGAGAACATTTATAAAATTGTAGTGTAAAGAATGAGCCTTTCCCATAGTACATTTTTAACATTGCGCGTACTGTACTGCTTTCATGCTCGGCTGGACCAGTATATACTTCTGTTGGTCGATCGAGCGCCAACGATAGGTAACTTATTTGGCTAAAGGAGGTTATATTCTGTATTGCTTAGACCTAACACTTTATAGTTTTTTGTTCAATTCACTAGAATTACAACAACAACAAAACTAGGGTCTATATAGTGTAGTTGTAGTGTACAGTGACTCTGTGCAAACGGTCGTATCATTTATCCGCTTAATACACTTCAGTAGTCAACTGCACAGCAAAACATGAAGAAAAGTCGCAACCAGCCTGATTTGAAGTACCTAGTACGTAATTAATGATTTGTGGGCAAATTGACAACGTACTTGTTTCTGAATTACAGTGATGGTTGTCTACATCGTAATTGCAGAGCCATCTATTTTGCTAATCCGTCTGTTCCAAGTAAACGACGTCTTGTCAGGATAAAACTTATCCTAAGTATTGTTTCGGGTTATAAGCCAGCCTTATGTTGAGTTTCATTCATATATGTTCAGTAGTCTCCAAAAAAAATGCGCTCGCAGCGCCATCTTTTTCTATCCCAAGGAAACGATATCATTTATGGGGATAAAAGAGACATTTTTTGTCTGTCTGTTAGAGCATCACGTGAAAACTACTGAATGGATTCAAATGAAACTCGAAACTGAGTTAGCTTATATTCCGGGTCGTAACTTAGGATACTTTTGATCCCGGTAAATGATGTCGTTTCTGTGGGATAGACAAAAATAGCGAAAAAGATAGCGCCACGATCGCAACCTTTTTATCACTGTCGGTATATATATATATATATATATATATATATATATATGTGTGTGTGTGTGTGTGTGTGTATATATATATATATTTGTATGTTTAGCCAGGTGGTAGGGCATTTGCCCGACTGGATGGCTACCACCCCTGGTCTAGAGCATGCCGCCATAACAACCTTGACTTGTGTTCCGGCATTAGTGACCAGGTTCCAGTCTCCCTTAAGAGAGCAGCAGCGCATTTGTAGCACCTTTGGTGTTGCAAATGTCCATAGGCGATGGTAACCGCTTTCCATCAAGTGGGCCGTCTGCCTGTCTGCTGTACTCCTGCAATAAAAAAAATGTATTTAATTTATAAAGTAATTTAAGTATGTTGATTTATGATATACCTAATAATCTGCGCCACCTACATCGCCAGATTAGATTAAACTGTTCCTTGACTTAGGTTGCCTGGAAGAGATTGCTTTATGCGATAAGGCCGCCTATTGTTTCTACCACGACAATATTTTAATTATGTATTTTTGAAATTGTTTATTTGGTGAGCAATAAAGTGTTATATATCTATCTGTCTAAGAGATAGGGTACTCGTATTATACCAAACAGTAGTCACTCAGTTGTTATGATGTAATTTTACTCGTACGGCGAATAATTATAGGGTGTGAAATACCCCCTAATAAATATCCAAGACGGCTATCCTCGTTACACATTTTTAAAATTTGCACCTTCGCAAACATATAATTGCTGTTGAAAATGAATAGGGCCAGACATTAAGTAATTATGGTGGTTTCTTTATTGCTGAACGATAAAACGTTTTTGAAGCAAGATATTATATTTAAAGTGCATTTTATCCGTGCAGGAAGGGAGAAAGAATACATTTTGACTGGATGGCTACCACCCCTGGTCTAAGCTATGTCGCCATAAGAACCTTGAGTTGTGTTCCTGCATTAGTGACCAGGTTCCAGTCTCCCTTAAGAGAGCAGCAGTGTATTTATAGCAACTTTGGTATTGCAAATGTCCATAGGCGATGGTAACCGCTTTCCATCAAGTGGGCCGTCTGCCTCTCTGTTGATCTCCTGCAATAAAAAAAAAACAAAAACGAATTTTTTTATGACTAGCGGTAATCTGATTAAGGACCTAAACCGCGACAAGGGCAAAGCCTTGGGGGGATAGTATGACCCGTGTGTGGGATATTTTAAGAAATACACGTTCCTAGTTATCCATTATTGTGTTTATAACGTTTAAGCAATAAACAACGCAAAACCCAGGCAATATTTCTAGGCAATAATCACTATATTTTTTATACCGAACAAAGCACAATAATTATGCGATAAATCTTCGCAATAAGTGCACAGCCCCGTATTGCTGTTGGGGGCAAACAGTAAGTTTCCCAGAGAACTCCAAGTTAACCGGAGTAAGTCAAGATCGTATTCGCTTCAGTGTAGACTTGGAGCAGATTACCTACAATTCCATTATTGCAGGTCTTGTGAAATCCCTCCACGATTTTAAATGAGTTTACGTCTTTTGTAAAGCATTCCGCTTTTATATTGCTTGCTTTAATTATAAGTATTGTCTTTATCTTTCTATACATCTGTAGCTGGAGGAATGCTCCAGTGGTTCGGGCATGTGGAAAGAATGCATGATGAAAGAATGACTAAACAGATATACAATGCAAAAGTGGATGGATGCAGAAGTCGTGGAAGGCCACGACACACCTTCCATGATCAAATTGATCGTGTACTAGCAGAAGGTGATGTCAGGAGCCTTAAGAACAGACGTGCGTGCATGACAAGAGTTATGAATGTCAAAGAAGCAAGTGAGGTGTGTAAGAATAAGCCTGAATGGCGCTCTGTTGTTTGTGCCTACCCCGCAAGGGAACTGGCGTGAAGTTATGTATGTAGTTCTGTAGCCATTTAGACAGCAACCAAAGGGGGATTTAAACATTTGCCGCCTGTAGGCTATTCAGATGTTGCTGCCGCCATCCATCAGTACAATTCGCTACGCCGATAAACAATCATATTAATTAGATATCTTTTTACAATGATATATCATTTGTGAGCTATCGTCTTATTACGTCTCCTTTTTTTTGTAATTTGTTGATTGTGTGCGTACGTACGTGTGTGTGTGCGTGCGCGTATCTCTGTGTGTGCGTGTGTGCGTGTGTGCGTGTGTGCGTGTGTGTGTGTGTGTGTGTGATCCTGTCGTAGCCAAACGCGAATTAGAGATTATTTAAGAATGAAAAATAAAATTATTGTTTCTATTGAATAATTAATATGAATAATTATGATATTTTAAGAATTTTTATGTGGAGTCTGACTTCATGTGATTAATCAGCAACACTTAGGCATATAAATATGAATTCTTTGTTAATTTCTGTAAGAGGTAAAATAAAAATTGCAGAAACAAACTGCTTTTCGTCATATCCGCCCATCTGTCCGTTCCTTAAATGTCATTTTTCATAGAAACATCTGTTATCACGCCTCTTTCCCATAAGGGTAGACGACGAGAGAGAGACGGGAGAGTCGCTCGCGACGATCCTAACAAACAACTTATGCTGCATCTACTTTCGTTAATCACTTCGTACGACTCTTTTACATGACCTGTCATTGTTTATAAAGAGCGCTCTTTTATGTGAACATTATTTTAAAATTAATTGTAAAACGTGTTAACTACCCAATTAACACTTGCTGACGGTGAAGGTAAAACATCGTGATGCAATCTGCACATCGAGATAACTGATGTGTCAAACCTGCCAAGCCGCCTTGGATAATATAGTGGGAGGCCGGAGCCCAGCAGTGAATATATATGATTAGATAGATATTTAGCTGTAAGTTTGTTGCGCCGCTTCTACTTTAACAGTGACTAAAATTTCTTTAGAAGCGGTGGTAGACTCATGACTTTCAATATATAATCTGTAATATTCCATTTTGAAATACATACATACATAACTTCACGCCAGTTCCCTTGCGGGGTAGGCACGAACAACAGAGCGCCATTTAGGCTTATTCTTACACACCTCACTCGCTTCCTTGATATTCGTAGCTCTTGTCATGCACGCTCGTTTGTTCTTAAGGGTCCTGACATCACCTTCTGCTAGTACACGATCAATTTGATCATGGAAGGTGTGGCGTGGCCTTCCACGACTTCTGCATCCATCCACTTTTGCATTGTATATCTGTTTAGTCATTCTTTCCGCATGCCCGAAGCACCGGAGCATTCCTTACCTTACCTTCATCCTGACACTCCCTTACTTCGGTATTACGAACGCGGTCCGCGAGCGTCACTCCGCAATTTTGAAATATTACATAATATTATGTTTTCAGGGTTTCACTTGTAATTGTTATAATGGTTAATAGATAGAGATGCATTAGAAGCCCTTATGCGAGATTAGACGGTTTCGTAGTTGGATGTTGTGGGCTTGAGAGGGCCTCGCAAGACGCGCGCCGAGCGCGGCTCGATCCGTCAGGCTGTCGCGCGGTCGCCGCTACACGGCTCTGCACTTAACTTCGCACCCGTACACATGTCGAGGCGTTGAGGCTGGCGATGTAGGTGAAGCAGAAAAAAGATAGGATTGTACAATTTAAATATACATACTTACACTAATTTATAAATTTAATACATATATATAAAAAAAATTGTAATATATATACTTATATACAAAATAATTTAAATAAATATATTTGTTAACATTATATGTGACAACCATTTTATATATTACAATAGATAAATAAGTAAATGTTTAATATATTAGACATATTTATTTAGAGACAGATAGTACTTACTTACTGATGTTATGCTAAATAGTTACGATCTTATATAGTGTTACAACTTAGGCCCCGACAAAGATAAATTCCACGTACAAATCTGTAAAAGCACATTTTATTACCTGTCGGCATTTGAACTTGTTGTAATCCTTTTATGATCGTCTTCTTTTGTTCACTTATTTATTGGCATACGTTTCAAAGTAATTGTGGAGAACAGCCTATTGTTCTAATATACTCGCTCATTAGCATCATTAGTCAGATGTTGCGGATTACAAGCTAATTCTAGGAAACTGTATCGATCTTGTCGGGCACATTTTGCATTTGTGAAGTATAAAACGACGGCCTGATGGAGAGAGGAGGCAGTTGAATGAATTACGACCTCCTGTATTACGTTTGGATTTGTTGTGTTCGGTTATATTTGCACCTGTGTTATACGTGTTTGTATAGTTCTAATAAACACTATAATAATTCTAACGACATTTTAATTCGAATCCCACAAACTCGTAACAACATATTGAGTTAGAGTAACTTCATCACCATCGTCATCTTGTAAGAGCTGTGCTCTTGTAGGTGGAGTCTTCTTCGATTGTCTCCATTTTTCGTTTGTTTTTAAGTCTGTAGCAGCGAAAGGTAGAGGTTAAATGATACTTCAGATGGCAGATAAGTAGTATTCACTGTCGAATGCTGATGTGAACTGAAGTGAACTGATTTATTTTGGAAACGGTAACCTAGTCGTACAGCTAGCACAGTGTGTGAGCGAGATAGAGCAATATTAATATGTACGCTCCCGCGTTACGCCAGCCAGTAGTTCGTTGTCTGCTGCGATGACTGGACGTATGTTGCTCCCAGAATGTCTATTTTTGTTAAAATTTAGTTTTATGTTAGTTTAGCTGTTCTGAATAAAATTGTTTCTTCTTTCTTTCAAATTTTAATATTAGCACGCGTATACAGCTTGCTTTTCAAGGAATGTAGGCGCTCGGTGCCCTTCAACTAGGGTTGCCAATCATTTATCAGATCCTGGCTTGATCAAAATGGGGCCATCTCGAGAGTAAATAAGAAAAAAATGAAAATCGGTCAAAAAAACAAACCAAAAACAGATTCGAATTGAGTACCTACTCTTTTTGGAAATCTGTTAAAATTTGCAAAACTAACTGGTTCGGCATTGTATGCATGGGTAAGGCGAGCGCTTTGGAGCCCTGGCTGGGCACTGACCTTATTTCACAGAAAAAGACTGTGTGTACCTATCGATGCAACTCCCGCGTATTGAAGGCGTTTTAGCTGCTGGCATAATTATATTGATAAGAGGTATAGAACTCGAATTAAAATGCCATTGGAATTACTATAGGATTTATTAAAACTATATAAACACCACAAAGGTACAAATATAACCGAACGCAATAAATCCAAATGTAATGCACAATTCAATAACACGCGCAAAATCCGACACTAAAATGTACGCACGTCTTGCCTCGCTTGTGTTATCGCTTTGACTGATGATCTCCCTACTGGGCCATGCTTTATGCAATATGCCTACCTGGCAAGCGTTGACGCAATTTCTCAGAAAACGTGCTCCGCACACCTACGTGATTATGCCTGCCAACGGCCATAAACGAGTACAATACACAATAGGCTGTTTTCTAATGCCAAATTTTAAAAACAAAGTAAACAAAAGAAGATAGTCATAAAACAGTTTCAATGTTATTAGCTCAACCGCCCGGCGGGTAATAAAGTGCGTGTTTTGTCTACAGGTATGCAAGTGACCCAACTTGTAACAATATTGATAATCTGGATGTAATTATACTATACTAAGTTATGCCCGCGACTTCGTCCGTGCTTGACTCGCAATTCCCTCGGGATTGCCGGGTACAAAGTACAGTTACATTTAATAAAGAATATAAGCTAGTTAGTGAAAACTGTGTCGGAATAAGCAAATTTTTATGAACGCGTATATAATTGTCGTAAGAGGCGACAAAACAACCCACAGCCGGGTGGTAGGGTGTTTGACCGACTGGATGGCTAACACAGATCTAGAGTATGCCGCCATAACAATCTTGAGCTGTGTTCCGGCATTAGTGACAAGGTTCCAGTGACCCTTAAGAGAGCAGCAGCGCATTTGTAGCACCTTTGGTGTTGCAAATGTCCAGAGGCGATGGTAACTGCTTTCCATCAAGTGGGCCGTCTGCCTGTTTGCACTCTTGCAATAATAAAAACCCGATCAGCTTCAAACCGGTCCCGGGAAAGTTTCCGCGGGACTCCCTGGAAAAAAATATCATAATTTTATTACGTAAAATTTGCTATCGATCAGTGAAAAAAATCGCACTGGGATTCGATTTTTTTTTCAATCTGGCCATTTGAAATAATTCCCAGAAAAACTCCCGCGGGATTCCCTCGGTAAAAAGTAGCGCAGATAAGTCTAAAAATTTGCTGTCGATCAGTGAAAACCGCATCGAAATCGGCCTAGTAGTTTCTACGTGAATCCCAAACAAACAGATAAGAAGTATAAAAATGTTCAACGTGTTCTCTATCGTTTATATTGTCTATTCAAGTTGTTTTTTTCGGTTTTGTGGTTGAGCGGGCTAAGCCTTTGCCGGACAGCCTGACTACAACGCATCGGGCTTCGGGTTCGAATCCTGACATGGTAAGTTCCGTAAACGAACTTTTAATTACTATGGTCTGAGTGTCATGGTTCGGCCCTAGAGTAGTCCGTTGTACATTACTCATAACACGAGCGTAACTTGCTTAGCTTAGAGATACACAATGAGTGTCACTATCTGCCGATTTATTAAAAAAAATATATCTTCACATAAATTCCAAAAAATCGCCCCAACGGTGCATTCTTGAATAGCATGACAAAGACAAACAAACGTACTTAAAAATAATTCATTGTTATTTTCGTTATGTTATTTATACTAGATGTAGCATCTGGGATAATGTTAGTTTCATGCAGAAGCTATGGGGTCTATGCTTTATTTGTGGTGCGACATTGTTAAATACTGACAGATAACATATATTTATATAGACTAGTTAACCCGTGTCCACTTCGCTGGGCATCATTAAAAATACTCATGTATCCACGCACACATTGCATTGAACTTTGTATCCTTTAATTCACTCATACACACAGTAGACATAATGTACTCTTTGCAGTAAGCATTCGCAGTGCCTCGTAAGAGGGCGCGCGCAATTCTTGTGTGGAACGTTATTGCTCTAATATATTTAACAGGCGTTTCCGTACCCACTTCGCTGGGCGTAAAACCTCTTTGCTTTTTTGATTTATTAATCACAATCAAATATAGCCCATGCCACTCGGGAATAACGTAACTCTCTAGTGGTGACAGAATTTTCAAAATCGGGTCAGTAGTTACCAGACATTACACCGAAAATTCAAACTCACAAACTTTACCTTTTTATAATATTATTATCATTTATAACTAATATTATAAAGCTGAAGAGTTTGTTTGTTTGTTTAAACGCGCTAATCTCAGGAACCGCTAGTCCGATTTTAAAAAAAATCAGTGTTGAATAGTACATTTATCGAGGAAGGCTATAGGCTATATTATATTTTCAAAAAAATTACGGAACCTTACTAAAAGTCCAATAATGTAACCCAAGGTGTAAAAAAATGACTCGAAAAATCCTTACACGGCGTGCGCTGCGAAAACTACTGATTATAGAAAAAAACAATGTACTACCACTTTGCAGAACATATAATTGTCTACAAAAATATCCCGTAACCATATGTCTAACTATTGTAGTTATCTCACAATAAGTGTTTTCTTTTATTTTTTAAAATAATTAAAATGCCGTCGCTTCAAAAACTCTTTATTTTGTACCTTGGTATTAATCCTTATCAAAATAAATTACGCCATATTCAAGACGAATTCAATACCTTTCTAGAACTTTTTGAATTATTCAATTCGGACATTTCATTCAAAAGATATCGCGATATTTAAAATGTAAATATTAGTGTTGTAGCCGAATAGCGCTAATCTCAGGAACTACTGGTTTGTTTTGAAAAACTCTTTCAGTGTTGAATAGCCCATTTATTGAGAAAGGCTATATATAGGCTTATATATCATCACGCTAAGACGAATAGGAGCGGAGTACCAATGAAGAATGTTTCAAAATCGGAGGGTTTTGAAAGCAAATTCCACGCGGACGACGTCGCGGGTACAGCTAGTATATATATATATATAAATCAATGAGGCGGGGTCGGCACTGCAAATCAGCGCTGTACTGGAGGAAACTCCAACACAGCATAACGCTGAGTTGCCGACCTCATTTGTAGGAAATGCGGTGTACAATATACTGAATTTTATTATTAAAAATGTATGTATAAATATTTCTGCATCCATGTATTGTCGCTTTCCTAGCAAATGAATTCTTTCTTTCTTTTAGTGAAAACTGTATCCCGCGGGATTCCCGAGATAAAAAGTACCCATTACACGTTTTATTAGATGAAATTTGCTATCGATCAGTGAAAAATCGCTTTGGAATTACATTTTATTTCCAATTTGGTAATTTTAAATACATGCATACATAACTTCACGCCAGTTCCCTTGCGGGGTAGGCACGGACAACAGAGCGCCATTCAGGCTTATTCTTACACACCTCACTTGCTTCTTTGACATTCATAGCTCTTGTCATGCACGCTCGTCTGTTCTTAAGGCTCTTGACATCACCTTCTGCTAGTACACGATCAATTTGATCATGGAAGGTGTGTCGTGGCTTTCCACGACTTCCGCATCCATCCACTTTTGGATTGTATATCTGTTTAGTCATTCTTTCATCATGCATTCTTACATCATAACAATACATCAAATAAATACTTTAAATAGGAAAGGATATCAAATAAATACATACATTCTTATAACTTCGTTGTAACTTTATTAACGTAATATAATATTGATAAAATTTAGAATCACAATTGCGTCACATCACGACAAATTTATTGGAAACCTACTTATATACACTTATAAGTTTATATTTATTACAATTTATATAAAAAAACACGACGAATTCAAGGTAAGTACTATAGATATATCCCTAGTGTGTAAAAGTTACTCTGGATACGATCTTTAAATTCAATAAATTCCTTAAACATGTAGTATTGTGAAAATTATAACAATTGCTCGGTAGTTTGTTGCATTCTCCTAAGCAGTCATTTTCAATCAATGAGTAATCTGACAAAATTTACATTTCATTATTTTTATTTATTACAATCAATTTATTAAAAAAAAAATAGCAGCCAAAACTGCAGGCATTGCAAATTTGTTGACCAGGGTTGAAAGGTGTTTTTTTTTATTGCAGGAGTTTAGCAGACAGGCAGACGGCCCACTTGATGGAAAGCGGTACCATCGCCTATGGACATTTGCAACACCAAAGGTGCTACAAATGCGTTGCTGCTCTCTTAAAGGAGACTGGAACCTGGTCACTAATGCCGGAACACTACTCAAGGTTATGTCGACATGCTTTAGACCAGGAGTGGTAGCCATCCAGTCGGGCAAATACCCTACTATCTGGCAATGTAAAATATAAGTTAATGAAATGCTTCAGTAAAGGACTGACTGACTGATGGATATTTATTAATTGCAATTTTTTAAGTTTTAATTTCATAATAACATTATAGAAAATTTGTTGTAATTTTGGATCTTTATGTCTGAAATAAATAAATAATAATCATTATTATTATTAAAACTGCGAATTGTGACAAAACGCTCATTTTCATTTTCAAAGTCGTGGTAGTTAATGGCTAGCGCAAGCGTCCCAAAGTCAAAGGACGCGGCTTCGATCCTGGCCGGAACGAATGCACCACTTAGGCAGTTTCAAGACCTAGTGTGCATATTGTTACAATTACCACGTGCTAATAACGGTGAAGGAAAACATCGTGATGAAACTGATGGATATAAAAACTTTTTGTATATGTTAAATTTGAATTTAATGTTGGAATGCGTCGCTGTCTTAAGTTGTTTCTGCCACCGATGAAGTTACACTTAAAAATATATCTCGTAACAACGTAAACCTCTCGAATTCAATAATCACGTCTTCTTAGCTCCCAACAGAAACCTGCACGTCGGGATAACCGATGTGTAAAACCTGCCAAGCCGCCTTGGACAAGCGTAGCGGGTAGACTGGTCTATTCCCCTATAGAGGACCGAGCCCAGCAGTGTGACATTTATGGACTGCTATTACTTACTCTTTTAAGGAAACGAGTTGTCATAAAATGCGCTAAGATTTGGAGGTATTTCGAAATAAAAGAGCTAAAATGAGTAAAAAAAAAATACAAAACTGTCATTTGTCAATTACATTCTAATACTATGCGATTCAAATAAGAATAGGATCGACTTTGCGCCATATTGTGACGTCATAGCTGTCAATTATGACTTTAAATAATCAAATATTATATTAAGACAATTTACTACTAATTTAACCTTTTTATTTAAATTTGATGTAAGATGCTATTATTATTGATATGCCAATAAGTTTATTTTCAAACCATACTTTTCGAGTGACATTTGACAGATAGAGGTTTTTGACATTCCTATCCTTATTTGGATCGCATTATACACGCCGTCACTGTCAGAGGATTATAATTTCAAAAAAGGGCTAAATCATTTTTTGAGCATTAACATGGAAGATTAATAGATTAACATGAGTAACAATAACTGAGTTTTGCTGAAAATGAATACAGTATTGAATTATTGATAACTAAAATATTATGATAATCTAGAACAGATGTCTATTCCGTATATTATAACCACAGACCTGAATTGAAAGAATCACCATATTTCCAGCTATAAGTACAATATATACTCCATCAATATTAAAGCCATACTAACAGTATCAGCATAATACTTATAAATGTGTTGCCTATGTATATAACCTTATTATAACGAACCTCAATATAACGATTTTCTCGATTTAACACACTGTTAGAAATCTCCTAAAACCGGTCGTAATAGTTAATATTAAATACACCTTTACATTACGAACACACTTATGTAAAACACCTCTTTATAACGAATTCTCGATCACTGCAAAGCATAAATAAAAAGTATAATTGACTTCTGCATAACAATTTTCCTCAAAATAAAAAGCTTTGAATAAAATATTCTACCAATCCATATAACAAGATTTCATCAAACATTTTCGTTTACTCTAGGACCAGTAAAAAACTTTATAATAAATTAATGTTTAGTTCTGTAAGGTTATTAAACATCAAAGTGCGGTCATAACTACTTTCTTAAATTTTTTATGTTTAATTTAATCTTGCTTAAACGAATCATAGACCAGAGTAACCTCTTTATAACAAATCTCATAGTAATAATTTTCTCGATACAACGAACATTTTCTAATCCTCCTTCAGATTTGTTATATCAAGGTTACACACAAACTTGAACAACCCTTTTTTACACATTTATAGGTATTTTGTTGATAATTTTTAATATTGACCTATATGTCCTTTATAAAATGTAGCTAATTTTTCAACTAGAGTGCATATTCTTAATACGGACTACAATAGTCAATTCTTATTTTTTTTTCTTCAAATTATTATCCTAACATACTCTATTCGCCTTTTGTAACACTTTTTATTACAAAATAATTTTAAACCTACAAAAATAGTAACAAAAGTACACAACCCAATAATAAGGCTTACACTAAAAAAAACCAACGTACAAAAATAAGCGATCCATAATTGTCTTTTTAAAAGAATGTTTCATTTAACAAGTTAAAAAAAAATAGCCACCAAATTGTACAATTATTAATCATTTAAAAAATTTGTGCTGGGACACATAGTAGAAGCGAAACTTCAATGGACAAGTAACAAAAAGGATCGCAACAAAATTTTAACTTGCAATTTTATGGGCAGTATTAACGCTCATCACTAACAATCATACAAACTAATTTAGCACATTAGAGTTTTTGGCGGGAACTGAAAGGAGATGGTGTGCTGTGCAGTTTTATTTTCTAAAAATGTGTAAAATTACTCTAAAATGAACAATAGTTGTAGGATATTGCTACTTTTTGAGTAGTAATTATGTGTTTTTGTGAGGAATGTGAACTGTAAAGTCAAATATGGCCTTTTGAGTTGCCACAAGAACTCCGTTGAATGGCACCAGCTGATAACCTACAGTTCAGCTGTGCTACACATAGGTTTAAGAAAATGAAGAAACTACATTGAATCCAAGATCTGGCTTAAAGGCCTAGCTGCCAAGCCATAAAATACAAAAAAAATAGCACATCACTATTATCTGCCATTATGTCAGCGTGCAAACAATAATGAAAAATTAAGGTAAAAACAATCCCCAAAAGGCAGGTTTTCAAATTGGACAACTACATTAACAATATATAGTTGTCCGTTGAAATTTCACTTCTACTATGTGTCCCAGCACACATTTCGATTTTTCGCAGGTTTACTGCAAATTATGATTTGGTTAGGTTAGGTCCATTTTAATTAATGCATTTTTTATTTAAACATATTTTATTTTATCAAACGAATAAACCAAAAAAAACGTGCATAGTCTACTCCAAGCGGCCGTAACGCTTTTTCGTGACAGAAAATCCTAAGACCCCCCGTTTATATAGAAGTTTCACTTCAATTAAATATATTTATAAGTAATAACATGAAAAGTAGTATACATGCCACGTTCCACAAAAGGCTCACAACGACCACGGTCACGACTTGCTTGCGGGCGTTACGATCATAAACTCTAGTGGAACGGATTATAGAGCGTTGTTGTCATAAACGACGAAATACACAAATGTCATTGGTTGATTTGAAAATCGCGCCTTTTTCAATGGTGACATTTAGTCACGACCATAACGACCAAGTTCGCTATGTAGAACGGCAGACGGAGCATTTTGGGCGTTGTGAGATACTAAAGGAAACCCGTCTATAAAAATGTAATTTATAACACTTTGCAGTCACAGATGGCGCCACCAGTGCTTTAAATCGACGTCTTATTATTTAAAACATATTTTTTGAACTTAAATCAACAACAAATTAGAGTACTCATTAGCTTGTTGTCAACTCTGTAAAGGAGGTTTTTGGGCCAAAGAGACGTATGAAAAATCGTTATAATATTCTATTACAAAATGGAAAATATCTGCCCTAAATTCTTCCTGCAAGACGAGAAATCTTAGAAATAAAATGTCTTAACTATTGTAAAGGAATTCCAACAATTAATAATATGAAAACACTTACACACCAAACGACTAATATAATTTAAACAACTAAACCCACTACTATTATAAAAATATAAGCATAATAAAAATAAATTATAAGACCACCCCCTTTTTAATAATCTGGGACCAAAAAAGGAATGAAAGTGTTTCAATCTCCTTTAATTAAAAATTAAGAATCCCAATTAATGAGGAATTGAAGTCTTTTAAATAATAAGACGTTGTTTGAAAGCTTTGTAACTTTGTATGAAAACAGGAATCGACTAGTGGCGCGATCTATCGCTCGGGGGTATGTTACTAGTTAAGTTTCTATTGAATAATTGTCATTACTTACTATACTTCTATGGTAATTATAAAATTAAGTGTTCATGTATTTTTTTTTTGATAATTGTTTTTTAACAGTGCAGAGCGTGTTGAGAATTTTTCAGCAGGCAAATTAACTAAACCCGAATGATAGAAGTTTTTCGGCTTCTTTGTTAACTCGATGCCATATAATATTCATTATCTTTAAAATTTCAACTTCAATATTCCGTATGCCAACTTCTTAATATCGCCTCTTTATCTTATACTAATATATAAAGCTGAAGAGTTTGTTTGTTTGAACGCGCTAATCTCAGGAGCTACTGGTATGATTTGAAAAATTCTTTCAGTGTTAGATAGCCCATTTATCGAGGAAGGCTATTGGCTATATATCATCACGCTAAGACCAATAGGAGCGGAGCACCAATGAAGAATGTTTCAAAATCGGAGGGTTTCGAAAGCAAATTCTACGCGGACGACGTCGCGGGCACAGCTAGTAATAATATATAAGATAATTTAAAAATTATAAACAATAATTTTTTGACGAGTTGACGAACGAATTTGACGGCCTCTGTGGTTGCGCGGGCTATGCCTTTGCTAGCCTACCTCACTGCAACGCAGAGGCTCCGGGTTCGATTCCTGGTATAGTAAATTTCGAAAACGTATTTTCTCCGTTATTTACTATGGTCTACCCATAACACAAGCGTAACTTGCTTAATTTGGGGATATATAATATGTGTGTTTGTCTGCAGATTATTATTATTATAATAATATATAATTATGTATCTTGTAATAGATACATAATTATATATTATAACATGTACACATGATATACATACATACAAAAGTAAACAATAATATTATAGTGTATTATGTTGAAAATTAATTTAAATTAAAAGAGAAATCTTCTTTAACTTTCAGATAATAATTTTATCGAAACGAGTAACTTTTTTACCATGTTTTTCAAAAATATAAAATCAGAAATGGCGATTTTAATTATCAAATAAAAAAAGTTCTGTTAGACTAACATTATTAAAGTAGAGAGGCGATATGTACAACCTTTTTAACTTTACCAAATTATACATTCGTAACAATAGTAGTTCCTGTTATAAAAAATCGTGACAAACAGACAACTTACTTACGTATCAGAAAGCGTGTCATTTTTTAACATAACATAATATTTTCTTAAGTTTTCGCGACTAGTATACATAATAAAGCTACATTTTAACGGTTTTAAGCGCGGTAATTTATTTGATTTTACCGATAAACCGTTAAAACGTAGTTTCATTAAATAACATAATAGTTATACTTTCAATTTCGAATTATAACAGCGAAAACTTAAGTAGTACGTATATTTTAAAATCATAATATTTAAGCCATAAGCCGTATACAATTTATAATTACATTTTGTACTGGAAACAAAAATATTTATGAAAAAATTAATCTAAAATATTACAGAAATAAACATAATCTTACATTTGTTCATGGCTACCTTCAAATTCAAAATATAATAAGTAACGAAAAAAACCAATTTCAAAAACTAAAAAATTAAAAAGTATAAAATAACTTATTTCTAAAGCTATTATTATTAATTTATATTATCTAAAACATCTTGAAGTCAGTGCAAAGTAAAACATAAAAATTACTAAGCACCGATTTTATATATTAATAATAATAGCTTTAGAAATAAGTTATTTTATACTTTTTAGTTTTTGAAGTCGGTTTTTTTAAACGAAGTTTTTTTATTTTATTTGTTACTTTTTAGTGTCTAGCTATGTATGGGTAGACCTACGAAAGGTGCCGCGCTCCTTAAAAAATATAGGTCCCAAGAAACGGGAACAAAAAAATGTGCGTAAAATGAAAACTACTGAGCCAAACTATGTCAAATTTTTAGGGGACCAAATGGCAGCTATTTCGCGTCGAACAAAAAAAGAATCACGTAAATCGGACCATAAATCTCGGAGTAATCGGTGAACATACATAAAAAAATAAAATAAAAGATCCCGACGAATTGAGAACCTCCTCCTATTTTTGAAGTCGATTAAAAATGAAGTTCAATTACAACAACAAACTTGAATTTGTGAAAATTAATTCAAATTATATATATATATATATATATATATATATATATATATATATATATATATATATATATATATATATATATATATATATATATATATGTATATATTGGGTGAATTCTCACATATTCATAGTATGACTCATAAAAATTAAAAGTTTGACTTCATATAAAGTAATTTGTAAGAAAGCCACGGATAAGTAAATTGCTGAGCTTAATTCCATAAAAACAAACTTAACCCAGTTAAAAACTTAATAATATGTTAAGTTTCATCGTATTATATCTAAAATCGCATAGTAACTTGATTGAATAAATTGGAATTTTTCGTGTTTTAAGTTCCATTCAATGTACAGTTTTCTTGGAATCATATTTAATAATATAAGAAAATGGCAACACTCATTGACATATTAATATAAATTATAATTCGTAAAAAAAATATAATTCATATATCCCGTGCCAGACTTTGGGTATGCTGCCTTTTGCAGTTAATTTTGAAATATCATAAAGCTTAGTGCACACTGTACATAATAGTATTGTGACAATTTAATATTAAAATAAGACAGTACACATTTTCATATTAAGTATCAAATCTTAAACATTTATTAGAAAACATAGATTCTAAAACATATGATAGGTAAATATAACCCATAATGCATATAAAATATTGACAATTTGAATGTTAAGAATTTTTTTATCTCACTCTGATTACTATAACTAGATTGTAAGAAATGAATACATTTGCAATTGTATAAAATGTATTGACATCTTGAAAAAAATTATAGATTTAAAACCAAAGGATTATCGATTTATTTTAAATATAAAACATAATTATAGTAGCATGTAAAGTTTAACTTTTTAATCTAAAGCTTGCATATGAATTACAAAAAATATTCTTAAGCTTGAATTTAAAAATTAGTATCAAATATGATACTATGATACACCAGTCATGACATACTCAATGTAGAGTATCAATATCATTCTAATCTATAAAAATATGGATGTCTGTCTTCAGAAGGACTTAATTTGAAAAGAAAACTTTTGTATGAAATTTGTGTATCAAATATGATACTTTGATACCTTTAATTCTGTTCCCAGCCTAACGACCTGTCCACGGCGGTCTTCCATTGCTTGTATCTCATATCCCTCTCGTCGTCGCTTATGCTGGGGACGTAAATGGTGCCACTCGTCATGGGGATGGCAACCCCCTGCCTGGAGGCCTCCACCCCCCAGTAGGCCACCAAAGCAGCCCCCAAGGCCGTGCTCTCGGTGAAGCCAGCCTTTATCACGTTGATGCCGATCAAATCTGCCTGCATTTGCATCACGAGAGAATTTGACGTCATGCCCCCGTCGACCTGAAGAATAGATAGATAATTCCTTATTGTACACCAAAGTATAGATAGATAATTCTTCAATGGACACCAAAGTATAGATAGATAGATAATTTTACATTGTACACCAAAGTATAGATAGATAGATCATTCTACATTATACAACAAAGTATAGATAGATCGATAATTTTACATTGTACACCAAAGAATAGATAGATAGATAATTCTTCAATGTACACCAAAGTATAGATAGATAGATAATTTTACATTGTACACCAAAGTATAGATAGATAGATAGATAATTCTACATTATACACCAAAGTCTAGATAGATAGATAATTCTACATTATACACCAAAGTATAGATTGATAATTCCTTATTGTACACCAAAGTATAGATAGATAGATAATTTTACATTGTACACCAAAGTATAGATAATTCTACATTATACACCAAAGTATAGATAGATAATTCTACATTGTACACCAAAGTCTAGATAGATAATTCTTCAAGGTACATAAAAGTATAGATAGATAGATAATTCTACATTGTACACCAAAGTATAGATTGATAATTCCTTATTGTACACCAAAGTATAGATAATTTTACATGGTACACCAAAGTATAGATAGATAGATAGATAATTCTACATTATACACCAAAGTATAGATAGATAGATAATTCTACATTGTACACCAAAGTATAGATAGATAATTCTTCAAGGTACATAAAAGTATAGATAGATAGATAATTCTACATTGTACACCAAATTATAGATTGATAATTCCTTATTGTACACCAAAGTTTAGACAGATAGAGATTTTGCTTGTCTGACAGCAACAGGCAATGTATTCCAAAGTTGGACAACCTTAACCGTGAAAGAATTATTGAAAAGTATATACAAACAGAAGTAGAAAGTTATTGCCAAGAAGTAATCTCTTCCAGGCAACTCTTGGCAGGGATTGATAGGTTTTTAATACTGACGGTGGAGCAGTTAATTAATAATTATGAATGATAAATAGTACATATAAGCACAAAAACAATATATAACAATACAATTATACATTGTATACGAGCGTACATGACAAGAGTTATAAATGTCAAAGAAGCGAGTGAGGTGTGTAAGAATAAGCCTGAATGGCGCTCTGTTGCTCGTGTCTACCCCGCAAGGGAACTGACGTGAAGTTATGTATGTATGTATGTATGTACAAATATACATATACTGTTATAATAGTTTTCGGAATTATTATACACAATAGAAAAGTAATGCTTCTGAACCTGATTTTTAAAGCACGGTAAGGATTTGGCTTGTCCTATAGAAATGATGAAGGAGTTATTATAAAAACAGGAGTAGGCGCTGATGTATTTATTCTGTATTTAGTGCAGGGGCTTAAATTATGGGAGCTAGATACATAGAGAAATTTAAAACGTTCCAAGAGGTAACGGGGAGTCTGTTGGAATCAACCTCTTTACATAGTTTTACTTTTTATATTTTGACACTGTCAAAATTCTTTTGTTTTTTACTTCTTTTTTTCACTCTGTATTCATCCTTGCATTGTACCGTATCGTTGTCTAATAAATATTAATATTATAAGAAAATTAACGTATTACTTCACGTCCAAGTCAAAATATATACAGTCTACGTGTTCTCCACATATTGGTCCTTCGATTAATTATAAATAATACAGCGAGGAGGACGTGCAAAAATAAGTAAGACGCAATATTATTTTCTTCAGTGAGCTGCAATACAATACGGAAGACGCAATAGTAAATCGTTTTTTCGTCAGTTCTACTGCAAATATATACGACTACGATACGCAAATTACATACAATCAAGCAATTTCAAAGGAGTCATTGTACATTCAGAAATTCATTATTATAAATTGCTAACATTTTATTCTTGAAAAAAAAATATGCCAAGAATATAATTATTAAAACATAAATCTATGAGGCCAAGAGTTCAACCATAACGTGTGTGTTGGAAATTTGAATGCGCAAGCGAGAACGAGCGTCTATGTGCACAGGCGGGGCCTGCTGAAGTTTAAATTTGGAACCTTCTTTTGCTGGGACTGTGAACATTATTCGCGTTTGTTTATTGTTTTTTTTTTTAATTAAATATTTTTTATCTAGTGTTGTATATTGAAAGTTTTGCCGTAATATTAGTTTTATAAGTATTTTATTGTAAAAATTTGTGACGATGTCTGAGGTACTAAAGGAACTAGTCTTTAAGCGCGGAAGTATGAAGGGTAATATTACGAGACTTCAAATCTTCATTAAGTCTGATGCGTTAGAAGAGGTCAATAAGGCACAAATAGAGGTAAGATTGTTGCGTTTACAAAAAACGTTCTCGGATGTAGAGGATATCAACAATAAAATAAGTCTGCTTGATCCTACTGTCAAGGACGACATTTCGGTTTTCGAAGATAAATTTTATGAAATTTCCGCTGTGTTAAGTGAACGCATAGAGAGAGACAAAAAAGTTCCTAGATCTCAAAGTAATAATCATCACAGGGATATAGCTTTACCTACTATTAAAATAGACCCGTTTGATGGTAAGTCTTGTTCAGGTTATGTCACATTTATTAGTTTGTTTGATAGTTTGATGCATAATGATGCAAGATTAGATAATATTCAAAAGCTTCACTATCTTAGGGCTTTTTTAAAATTTGAAGCTTTAGATTTAGTTAAAGATTTGCCTCTGTCCGATAGTAGTTACTCGGAAGCAAGAAATCTGTTAAAAGACAGGTTTTTTAATAAACATCAAGTTGTCACAGAACATATAATAGCTTTATTAGATTTACCGTTGCTTGCAAGGGGTGGTAGCATTAGGGCCTTCATATCACAAATAAAACAAAACTGTAGTGCACTTATAAATTTGGAAATAAAGACGGATTATTGGGATCCTATTTTAATAGTGATTTTTATGCGTAAGTTGGATGGGTGTACTGCAAAGGCTTTTGAACTTGAAAGGGATATAAAATCTACACCCACAATTTCTGAGTTTATTGGGTTTCTTGAGAAAAGAGCACTAGCTTTGGAAAACACTGCAACTACATCGCCTAGTGTATGGAAGCCAGCTGAAAGATTGTCGAGTCATGTTGCCGTTCAACAGCCAGCCTGCATAAAGTGTAACTTAGATTCGCACAAAATATTTAATTGTAAGGAGTTTGCATTAATGGCATCTGTGGAGCGTATTGAATTTGCTAAAGATAATAAGTTGTGCAATATTTGTCTTAACAATCATATAGGAAAATGTAAATTTCATTTTAGATGCACGCACTGCAAGAAAGGTCATAATTCTCTATTGCATCCTAATGAACAAGACCCATTAACGTTGTTTTCGAATACATGCAACAATGTTTTAATTCCTACAGCGCGCATTAAATTATTTTCTCGAGACAATAGGGAAGTACATGTGAAGGCAGTACTAGACACTGTGTCGTTAGTTATTTCAAAGGTCTTGGATGTACTTGGCTTGACTCCTACGCAAACACGTACAAATATCGTAGGTTTCAAAAATACAGTCAACAATATAAAAAGTTATATTCCTTTGGAAGTACATTCAATGACTTCAACATTCAAAAAAATTATTAATTTTCATGTTGTTGACAAGATTACTTGTAAGTTGCCGCAGCATCCAATCGATACTTCCAAATTAAACATCCCCCTGGACTGGTTTTAGCGGACGATACCTTTAATATCCCATCTGAAATTAATATGTTACTGGGAGCTGATGTGTTCTTCGAAGTGGCGTTGCCACAAACTCCAATGTGTGTATCACAGAATCAGCATTTACATGTAAATAAGAAATATAGGGTGCCACCATCTTTATTTAATACCAGGTTTGGGCATATTATTGGGGGCGCCTTACCAACATTTACTGAAAACTTTAAGGTATCTTGTCATGCATGCAAATCTAATACAAGTGAGGTCAATCCAAATGTTAACATTTTTGGAATTAGGAAAAGGTTCCATAAAAATTATTTTAAAGGTTATACATAACTATGTTGTCATAGATTCCTTAAAAACTTATTGTATATAATTACTATTCTATATTATATAGTGAATGTTCTATTATTTTTGATGAAATAAACCTACGTAAACCCTTCTTTTAAAGCACGTTTGTAACGGTAGTAGTTCTTTTAACCACAAACGACTTCTTTGGGACAGATAATCAATTCAGGGGTTTGAGTATGTAGTAACGTTTTTTCAAACCTAAATTATGTATCCTGTCTCAGAATAAATACCTTTAATTTTAAGTTCTCATTTGTTAAACAGGAAGTTTATATTATTATTTTGTCTTTGTTTCCTGTTAATAACTTATTAGAGGTCATAGAAATTAATTTTAATTTTATAAGTAACAGTTAAGATATTTCAGTTTCAGGTTTTTCAATATGCTGTGGCTTATTTTATTACTCAAATTATATTGAATTGTTCTTTGAGGCCCCCAGCATGTTGGAATCAACCTCTTTACATAGTTTTACTTTTTATATTTTGACACTGTCAACATTCTTTTGTTTTTTTCTTCTTTTTTTCACTCTATTTTCATCCTTGCATTGTACCGTATCGTTGTCTAATAAATATTAATATTATAAGAAAATTAACGTATTACTTCACGTCCAAGTCAAAATATATACAGTCTACGTGCTCTCCACAGAGTCGTGGGTAGAAACAATATATTGTTACGAGTGTGGGACTCGAATTAAAATGCCGTTGGAATGACTACAGAGTTTATTTTAACTGTACAAACACTTATAAAATAGGTACAAATATACTGGATACAACCAGTAACACTACTTGTTACAATCTGCACGATCAATAACACGCGCAAAATCCGTCACTATATCGCTTGTTGAATGTACACGTCTTGCTAGTATCGTAATCGTCGCACGACTGACTCAACCCTCCGTTCAATTCATAGAACAAAAGACCATGTTCACCGAGTTAATCCGCACATCTGGCAAGCAAGGATTAGTTCAACACTAATGACGGCCACAAAAGAAGTAGAAAAACAATAGCATGTTTTTCTGAACTACAAATTCGAAACATAAAATAAACAAAAGAATTTCTAAATCCGGTGGCAATAAAACTGCGTTTTACGACCTGCAGGTGTGCGAATTTCTGTGTCGGTATGTAACAATATTATAAAGAAGAGTGAGGATAGAATATTCCAGAGAAGATTAATGAGCAACGTGAGATTTTTCGAAATTCGGAGACATGGTCATATTTACGTAATGCAAATATGAAACTTATACAGAAAGTTTGAAGGCACTCAAGTTTTAAAGAAGAAAATAGACAATCAATTATGATTTTTTTTTCAGGCAACAAATATTCTGTCAATCAAAAACTCCATTGAGACCTTAAGCTCTGTTACCAGAAAAGTACACTAAACACCAACATAAGGAAACATGTACCAAAAATTACAATCGTTTTAACTGTTTCAGCCTTGGCTGTACTTCAAAATTGTTTTCAAAGACCAAATATATAGTAAGTGATGACGAGATCTTAACATGCAAATTAATGCGCTAGTACTAATTAAATAAACTACTTTACAATCCGCAAGAGTTAACTTGAGACTTCGCTCGGATGACGTAAGAGCAAGATACTGACGCGGTGATGGCGAAAGCGGTAAGACGGCGGGAGTCGGGAGGGGAGCGCGCATTCCGCTCATGTCTCAAGTTAACTCTTAAGCTCACTAATAGCACATATGTGTCCGTGATGACAGTGCTGATCCGCGTTTGTGCACGTGATCGTTTTTGTGTTGTTTTCTCACTCTGTTTATATAGGATTTGTATGAAATGGGTATATTTTCTTGGTATATTACGAGATAGTGATAGTGTTAGTCTTGCGGCTTTTTGGTAATATCCATAAAAGGATGAAGGGTTAACTCTTACGGATAATAAGTAGATGCTTTAATTTTGATGTTCTTTTACTATCTTTGGCAATATAACGTATTTTTTTAAGGATATATTTTACTAAATCTGGTGCTAGATTAAACTTAAGCCTTTTTAAATTCCAATTTCCAGTGATTTAATGCTTCAAAATAAAAACTAAAGATTCGCAGGCCGTACTAAATTAAAAACTGAGTAACATACATTGTCAGACTCTGAGTGTGACTGTACAGCATCTAGTATAGTTTATTGTAGATAAATAAAAACAACGCCATCTATGAAACATATCATTAATCTTTAGAAAAAGGCCGTTGTAACATATGAGTTTTCACGTTTGTACAACGGATGTCGCTAAATTGTCTTTCTATATTGGAACATTTTACCTTGTCTATGGTGAAACAAAAATATGACACAAAACCGACGGTCGGTTCCTACATCTTACTGGCCGTTCAGTTGCCTTATTATCTGTTAAAATTTGACATAAACTCCATACAAGTAATGTCGAAACTGTGTTGTTTCGAAAACTGGTTCAGACGCATGGAACTTTGAATAGAGGCTGGTGGAGAGTACTTAGAAAAAATTTAATAAAAAAATATGTATTTAGATAAGTATGGTGGCGCGGAGAAGTCTTAAAAAAAACAATTTCTTAAGACAACTTTATTGTAAGACAGTTCCTACAAGACTAACATAATTACGATTAAAATTATATTAACATTATTATAACTTAATATTAATTATTCGCTGATACGATGACTGGTCTTTGCGTAGTCAGCAGGTTAATGGGCAGGGGTGTGTCCACCGTTTGCCTAATTACCTATAGATTTTTTTATTGCAGGAGGTCATCAGACAGGCAGACGGCCCACTTGATGGAAAGCGGTTACCATCGCCTATGGACATTTGCAACACCAAGGATGCTACTAATGCGCTGCTGCTCTCTTAATGGAGACTGGAACCTGGTCACTAATGCCGGAACACAACTCAAGGTTGTTATGGCGACATACTTTAGATCAGGGGTGGTAGCCATCCAGTCGGGCAAATGCCCTACCACCTGGGAAATTTATGTCCCAAGTAGCTTATATCAAAAAGTTTGTCCGAATTTTTTTTCACGATAGTCCTAAATCGGTTCTAAATCTATTTAAAAAAATTCATGCCAAGTTATAGCTCTTAATTTTAATTTTAACCCGACCCCCCCGATAACCAAACTTTTAAATGGAAATAACAGGGGAAAAAATCTGTTATTACTTTGGAATTTTTTACGTCATGAATAGATGAACAGATCATGTCGACAAATAATAATTCTTGTAGAAAATTTAACGCTCTATAAAAAAGGTCTCTTATGATTTTTTGCTAACTCTAACGGTTTCTAAGTTATTTAAGGTCATAGTTGAAGCTTAAGTCAATTTTACGATTTTTCTATTTCTACCGTCGTTTAATGATTTAAAAATGAAAAAAGGATAATAATTCTTAATCTCAATGGTTTTTTTTCTTTTTTCTTAGAAAACTTTCAAAGTAACCGTGACCCTAAAATGATAGTTACATTAATTTTTCTCTAATTTTTGAACTGTCGTGAGTTTCAACTATTTTTTCCAATTTTAAAATACACAAGATATTTTTTGGAAATTATCAAAACGTTCTAATTTTAATTGGTAAAAATATTGATAAAGTCTAGTCCCAAATTTACATTTCGGGATAAGATCATTTTAGAAACTGATTATGCCGCCCTCTATCAGATTTTACTTTAACTTTTTGTATTGAAATTAATTCTAAAATACCCGTAATCTATATTTTTTATCTTAACTATATCTTAATAGTACGCAAATGTTTACTGTTACTTATGCTTTCTCGTTGTTTAATTTAATCTTTAAATTTATCGATTTGAATTAGTGATCAGAAAAATATGGAGTTATCACGTTTACGTCAAAACATTTTTTTAGTTGATGTTGACGTCCAAATAGTGGGTAATAAATTACCATGAAAATTGCAAGCTCTAAAAGTTTTCTTTTTTCATACACGTATTTTAAACGTTTCTGTATCAGAAAGTATTGCTGCAGTAATTGATGAAATTATTGTGTTTTGGAAAAAAGCTAAAACTCCCGTTCAAGACGTGCATGGATGTCGAGATAAATTGAAAAAATTGTACGATGAAAGCTATAAAACTGCATTACGATTCGTCGAAAAATTGTCAGTTGTGAATGATTGTGCTGAGAGAGGAATCAAACTAATGCAAGATTTTTGTAATCATTACACAAAGGATGAAAAACAAATGCAATATGTATTACAGTTGGTTAAAGACCATCGTCAAATGTTTCCTGACGCGCTAAAAAAACCTGTAATAACTTCATAATAGTATCAATGTTAAAAAAAAATGATAATAAAAGTATTTTTTTTAATTTATTGAAATTTTGATAATCGATTTTTTCAATAAAATAATACTTTTTTTCAGAGCATGCGTGAAGGTAAAAAAGTGGTCTAAATTATGAATTACAATCCTTTTTTCATTTTTAAATCATTAAACGACGGTAGAAATAGAAAAATCGTAAAATTGACTTAAGCTTCAACTATGACCTTAAATAACTTAGAAACCGTTAGAGTTAGCAAAAAATCATAAGAGACCTTTTTTGTAGAGCGTTAAATTTTCTACAAGAATTATTATTTGTCGACATGATCTGTTCATCCGTTCATGACGTAAAAAATTCCAAAGTAATAACAGATTTTTTCCCCTGTTATTTCCATTTAAAAGTTTGGTTATCGGGGGGGCCGGGTTAAAATTAAAATTAAGAGCTATAACTTGGCATGAATTTTTTTTAATAGATTTAGAACCGATTTAGGACTATCGTGAAAAAAAATTCGGACAAACCCTAAATAAGGACCACCCTACAAAAATTCATTTACATAGCAGCTCGCTCCAACCTCTTATACTAAATTTTGTATAACTTTCTTATCTTGCCAAGCTTGTAAGGAATTTATGGAGACATATTGCAGCATAACATTTTAGTACGTCATGTCATTATTATAACTATAACATTATTTTTCTTTCCTTTTATTGTCTTGGTCTTATTGAGTATGCATTGTTTGCTACAACTCCATTAATTCTTCAAAAAGTAATGCTGTAACATACTTCTGTACAAAACTTATAAAAAAAAGAATTTGAGATATAAATAGAATATGAAATATAAAGAGGCACAATATTTAGCTAGACGTGTTGCTGGGGAGTTTCTTGCTGCTTCTTCTCCTTTACAGCATAAACACATTGCGAAGCGGTATGACCTTCAAAAAGTGTTTTCCAGTGGAACTTATTTTGAATAAAATTTGAATTGGATTTGAAAACTTATGATGTAAATCATTGTCGCGACTCTTTTTTTATGATTTCATTAAAATTACCGGCTATCATTCATTCGTCTCGTCTTGTCATGGACTGACAACTGAAGGTAAAGAAATAAAGTTTAAGTGCCTTTTTATACGTTTTAAAATTCATATGCTAACAACACATAAATATTTAAGTATATCAGTTTGTTTATTCCGTAGTTCAAGGTTTATAAGATGAACTGTTATTTTTCAACACTGTAATAAATATGTATGGGGAGGAACGAGTTTTTGCATGTGATGTAAATCCTTCTTATATATTTCCATTTTTATTTGAAAGTATCAATTTGTAAAACAAAACATATTTTGATATTATTCGTTGTATATGTTTGACTAGCTGTGCCCGCGACGTCGTTCGCGTGGAATTTGCTTTGAAAACCCTCCGATTTTGAAACATTTTTCGTTGGTGCTCCGCTCCTATTGGTCTTAGCGTGATGATATATAGCCTATAGCCTTCCTCGATAAATGGGCTATCCAACACTGAAAGACTTTTTCAAATCAAACCAGTAGTTCCTGAGATTAGCGCGTTCAATCAAACAATATTAGTATATTTGGCTACAACACTAATACTTACATTTTAAATATCGCGATATCTTTTGAATGAAACGTCCGAATTGAATAATTCAAAAAGTTCTAGAAAGGTATTGAATTCGTCTTGAATATGGAGTAATTTATTTTGATAAGTATTAATACCAAGATACAAAATAAAGAGTTTTTGAAGCGACGGCATTTTAATTATTTAAAAAAATAAAAGAAAACACTTATTGTGAGATAACTACAATTTGTTACAAGTTAGACATATGGTTACGGGATATTTTTTATAGACAATTATATGTTCTGCAAAGTGGTAGTACGTTGTTTTGTTCTATAATCAATCGTTTTCGCAGCGCACGCCGTGTAAGGATTTTTTCGGGTCATTTTTTTACACCTTGGGTTACATTATTGGACTTTTAGTAAGGATCCCTTATTTATTTGAAAATATAATATAGCCTATAACCTTCCTCGATAAATGTACTATTCAACACTGAAAGAATTTTTCAAATCGGACCAACGGTTCCTGAGATTAGCGCGTTTAAACAAACAAACTCTTCAGCTTTATAATATTAAAATAACACTAAACTTCAATTAGTTTTGCCTTTCTTTCATATCTTTATAGTGAATATAAAAATCTCAGGGGATCGTTCCTTTAGTAGCTCACAACGCCCAAAATGCTCCGTCAGCCATTCCAACGGGCGACCGCGGTCGTTATAGTCGTAGCGAAAACGTAACTAATGACGTCACAATCTGTGATCACGCAACGCTCACAACGATCCATGTCAAGATGTGGGTCAAATATCCGTTCCACTAGAGTTTATATTAGTAACGCCCGCAAGGAAGTCGAATGGGAAAAATTCCGGTCGTGAACGTAGTCATTAATGGAATGTAGACATAAAGACTTGTGTTGTATAAAAGGACTTAATTTGGTCAGAATAGAAAAATATGGAAAGAAAAGACATTATGCCGACCCCTAAACATGTGTCCGCTAAAGGACTTAATTTGGTCAGAATAGAGAAATATGGAAGGAAAAGACATTATGCCGACCCCCTAAGCATGTGTCCGCTAAAGGACTTAATTTGATCAGAATAGAGAAATATGGAAGGAAAAGACATTATGCCGACCCCTAAGCATGTGTCCGCTAAAGAACTTAATTTGATCAGAATAGAGAAATATGGAAGGCAAAGACATTATGCCGACCCCTAAGCATGTGTCCGCTAAAGGACTTAATTTGGTCAGAATAGAGAAATATGGAAGGAAAAGACATTATGCCGACCCCTAAACATGTGTCCGCTAAGGGACTTAATTTGATCGGAATAGAGAAATATGGAAGGCAAAGACATTATGCCGACCCCTAAGCATGTGTCCGCTAAAGGACTTAATTTGGTCAGAATAGAGAAATATGGAAGGAAAAGACATTATGCCGACCCCTAAACATGTGTCCGCTAAGGGACTTAATTTGATCGGAATAGAGAAATATGGAAGGCAAAGACATTATGCCGACCCCTAAGCATGTGTCCGCTAAAGGACTTAATTTGGTCAGAATAGAGAAATATGGAAGGAAAAGACATTATGCCGACCCCTAAACATGTGTCCGCTATAGCAAAACGTAACTGAAAACGGTTAATATGCCTCTAACGTACCGTATCGGTATTGATACAGCTAGTAACGGCTATCAGTTATCTAATATCTAGGTGCAAACAATTGACGATGACGCGACGTTGCCAACCAACTGACAATAACACGAATAATCACAATAGCTGGTTAGATTCAGCGATTCCGTTTTCGCTACGTTGGTAACCGATCGAACGATAATAACCAAAATAATTATACCTTGTCTCTCTTTCTAAATGATTCCTAACTTGCAAAACAGAGAAGACGCGAGTATTGGCTAGCAACTTAATCACCATTATCCAGCAACGCACAGACTAAGGAGAGATTAGCAACCTTTCACGAATATTGTTATGAACCAAAGACAACCTTAATTACATTATCGACTACAAACGAAAACGATGCACGTATTAGTTGAAAACCTGCTTTGATACCGATATTCGGCAACGGTTGGTATTGAAACCAAATATCGGCTAGATATCCGTTGCCAAAAATTGCTGATAAAGCCCATGTCTACCGACCCCAAATAACTGGGACAAGTTGAGAGTATAGGAGCTGCATACGTCTGCTCATCGCAGCGGACAACGAACTACTGGCCAGCGCAATGCGGGAGCGCACATATTAACAGTCGTTCTATCTCGCTCGCACACCATTCGTCCCGCTCACACATTGTGCTATGTATTGTACTAGCTGTATGACTTGTTAATAGTTGTACTTAAGATCACAGTTTCCAAAATAAATTAGTTCACATCAGCAATCGACAGTGAATACTATTCTCTGCCATCTGAAGTATCATTTAACCTCTACCTCTCGCTGCTACAAGAGAAAAGAGACACCGTAATCTTTCTGTCTGAATATTAAAGAGTTACCTTCAAAACTTGAAGTGGTATCCCGCAGTCCTCGTTCATGGCGTCCAATATGTCCTTGACTTGGAAACAAACTGCCTCGAGTGTCGCCTTCACTATGTGATTGGAGTTCGTCTCTTCAGTTATACCACAGATTACACTGAAATTAACAATGAACACATATCTATAATAATTATAAAATTCTAAACATGCAAAGAAGAAAGAAAGAAGAATCGTGTATTTGGTCATCACATGGCCGTAAAATTTACGATGATATATACCAAAAACTTACTTTAAAAAAACCGACTTCAAAAACTAAAAAGTATAAAATAACTTATTTCTAAAGCTATTATTATTAATATACATACATAACTTCACGCCAGTTCCCTTGCGGGGTAGGCACGAACAACAGAGTGCCATTTAGGCTTATTCTTACACACCTCACTTGCCTCTTTGACATTCATAACTCTTGTCATGCACACTCGTCTGTTCTTAAGAGTTACTGGGACAAAATAATATATGTTTTAGATAATATATATTATTAATATATATTATCTAAAACATCTTAAAGTCGGTGCTTAGTAATTTTCAAAAAAACATAGTAATTTTTATGTTGTACTTTGCACCGACTTCAAGATGTTTTAGATAATATATATTAAAAATAATAGCTTTAGAAATAAGTTATTTTATACTTTTTAGATTTTTAGTTTTTGAAGTCGGTTTTTTTAAACGAAGTTTTTTTCTTTTTTTGTTACTTTTTAGTGTCTAGCTATGTATGGGAAGACGTTCGAAAGGTGCCGCGCTCCTTAAAAAATATAGGTCCCAAGAAACGGGAACAAAAAAAATGTTCGTAAAATGAAAACTACTGGGCCAAACTATGTTAAATTTTTAGGGGACCAAATGGCAACTATTCCGCACCAAACTAAACAAGAATCACGTAAATCGGATCATAACTCTCAGAGTAATCGGTGTACATATGGAACGGAATGGAAATTTTTTCATAAAAAATGTTCATAAAATGAAAACTACTGGGCCAAACTATGTCAAATTTTTAGGGAACCAAATGGCAGCTATTTCGCGTCGAACAAAAAAATAATCACGTAAATCAGATCATAAATCTCGGAGTAATCGGTGAACATACATAAAAAAAAGATCCCGACGAATTGAGAACCTCCTCCTATTTTTGAAGTCGGTTAAAGAAAATAAATTACATACATAAATATACATACAATTAATATAAACATAATAACAATCAGTAAATTAGAAACAAATATTGTGGCGAGCCGATGCCGTGTCTGTACGTTGAAGCTAATTCAAAATAAAACAACTGGAATACACTAAACAAGCGACGGAGAAAATTTAAATGCGAGGAATTTCAGGTCCAGCGTGGACAAAGTCGCGGTTGTAACACTTGCAACAACTCAGAAGAGTTTATATTAATAAAAGAACAGCAACTGGTCACATAGTTATAATCAGAGAACCTTACTTTAACTTTAACAAATTTATTATAAACTACTATTCTCACTCGACAAGCATTTTTAGAACATCTCCCCGCCATACCTCCAACAATTCAACTGTTTATGAAACTTAGCAATTGGCACAACCGATAGCGGATTGAAGTCATAGATAAACTATTTTAATTAACGTGTTATGAATGAAAAGAATTGAATACATTACTATTTGGAAAGGTTAAACTTTACAATAGTGGTCACTGAATTTTAAGTAACGGGGGGGCGGAGGAGGAAGGGGGGGAGGAGTACTTCTCCCTTCTGCAACCCCCATGTCTAGGAGACATGTAGTTTTTGAGATATGATTTTTTTTGTAAACATTACTAATTTCTTCCAAAATGGTGTACTTATTTCTTATGTCTAAAGACGAGAAATGTTGATGAAAGGTAGTGGTCAATGTAAAAAACATTTAAAACAGTATAAAAACGTAAATTACAGCCCACAAGCCGAGCGAGCGAAGCGAGTGTGCCATGACAGCGGTCAGTAAATGTCACAACCGATTTGTAAACATTATTTAAATAGATACCAATGAATAAATGGTGACAGTCAGTTCTGGCACTCGCCGGCCGCTGCCGCGGCACGCTCGCTCGGCTCGTGCGCTTTGGTCTAAAGACTAACCCAACCTAACCAACTAACCGCTTTAATCACTGGTCGCGACTTTCGATCACCCCTCACAACCTTAGTGGCTAAGGCTATAAATAAACTATAAGGATATCCTTAACTCAAATCACAATTAACTTACCTCCCGTTTATCTATATCACACCCAAAATTTAAGATATAGGATTTCGCCAAAATCCAAAGTCCAGTGAGAAAGTCAGTCAACTTAAACATAATCAATATAACCGAAACAGCGCAAGTCGTCGAAAAATCCATAATAAAACACAAAGTACATTCATATAACTAAAAGAGAAATGAAATTAAAAAGGCGGCAAATAGAGTATAGCAAATTATACATCGTTTTTTTACTGAAAATAAATCGTTTAAAAACATACTACTAACACAGACTCGCAATATATAAGCAAAGAAAAAATAAACAATTTTCGTATTTAAAAATCGATATTATTGACATATTAAATGGTTAATATTTTTTTTTCTTATGCCTATTATCATCCAAGTAAAAAAAAGTGACAGTACTGTGATTTATTATTATGACCGTTAAAATTATAATAACTAATTCAAAACTCGTTTACTAAATTAAAAAACAGTTTTAGTGTTTATATATCAGGTGTAAGTGTATTCCTAAACACAAATCAAACTTTTTTTCAACAAAAGTGACGTAACCTTGTTTATCAAACATATTTTTGTTTTTCCTATTATTCGTTCAAAACTTGTTGGTGGACCCTAAAAACATGTTTCCTAGCCCAAATAACAAGTCTAGTGTCTATATATAAGGCGTATGTATACCCCTAAACTTAATTTCCGTTAATCTGATGACACTCTGTGCAAAAGTTTAGCCTTTGGAAATTCCAGATAATATTATATACAAGGTATTATATTAAACATTTTACTTAAAGTTTTACATATAATAAAATAAACCGAACACAGTACAAATCTATCGCGTCTGCCAACATAAAAATGAAATGTAGTGGATACCGTCTATATACAATTGAGACATTTTAAATTATAATCTACACAATTATCACGTTATACAAAGGACACAAAATTATAAACAACAACTGTAGAGAATAAATAAAAAAATATAACATTACTATTCAACTAAGGAATTGGCCGATTGTATCGTTCAGAAATAAGAGGCTACATAACAAAACTAATTATTAACTTTAAAAGAAACACGACAAGAACTACTATGCTACTCCATAACTGTAACATGGTCATGTTTTACTTATTACTAAAACTATACTAGCTTTATCGTTAGTTATTTTGTAGACAAGCCTATATTGGTTAGTTATCTTTATGATCCAAGTTTTTATTAATCAACAGAATGGTGTAGTTACTTATTAACTTACCTGTGCTTACCTGCTTACCAGGTGGCTATGAACAGAAATCAGTAGGCAAGTCGAAAATTGAATTTGTTCAGTGAAGCGTAGAAAGTCTTCAATGAAGCACATTTTGCTTGAAATATGCGTATGTTTTAATATTATGCGATTTTACAATACTGTTACATGCCGTCAAAAGAATGCGCACACCTGCCTTTAGTAAAACGCAGTTTATTACTTTTCATGCATGCGGAGTTCTTTTGTTTACTTCGTTATTAAAATTTGTAATTAAGAAAAACATCCTATTGTTATCGTACTTGTTTTATGGCCGTCATTAGTGTCGAACTAATCCTTGTTGTTATTGATTGCATTGCGTCGAAGCTTGCCAGGTGTGCGGATTCACTCAGAGAACGCGGTCCTTTGTCGGTATTATACAGTTTAGTATAAAACAATGCCCGAACGGAGGGGTGGGGCAGTCGAGCGAAGATTACGATACGAGCAAGACATACATACGACAAGCGATATAGTAACGGACTTAGCACGTTTTATTGAATCGTGAAGGTGTACTAATAATGTCTAGCGAAATTCTATAGTAATTCCAACGGCATTTTAATTCGAGTCCTGCGTAACTCGTAACAATATTTTTTTGTTGCGCGTACAATTGTTTGTCTTCGTTCCGTAGTGATTTTTTAAATATTGGCGGTCGGCCGTAGACAATGAGCGTTTGTCATAAGCAATTTCGATACTGTGTGTACACACCGGCACGAGCGTATTGTTTTATATTTGGCTGGACCTGTGTGTACCTTTTTTGATAAATCGTGTGGCGACATTCAGTAATCCAAAGAGTTGGAGGTTATATAAAAAAATGATTAAAATTAAATTATTTAAAAGTAGCAAAATATGAACACTTTTCGATTGGCAAGCTATCATAGGCTTGTTTACAAATCAATAAAAATTGATACAAAATAAATATATCTTCATCTGGTATCAAATAGAGGAAACTCGATATTCGGCGTCTCCTCTACTACAAATAAAATGCTTAATTTAAGATCTAACCTAATTATTATTACTAGTGGTCGCCCATTGGTCTAAATTCGACCATAAATAATTTATATTATAAATTTGAACATTATCAAGGTTCTGTTGTTAAAGACTATACTTCTATAATCACAGATTTCGCCAAGGCTACACTGTTCATTTGACTAAGAATAAACAAAAGAGTATATATGCGTGTGTGTGTGTCAAATACATAGTACTGTGTGTGTAATATTTTTTTAATGATTTAATGTATTTTTTATGCATAATTAAAAAAAAAATAGCATTCGTCGCTTCTTCTTTATTTAAACTATAAGTGTGCGAAATTTGATAATCCTCCGTCCGTACAATTTTCGTAAAAAGGAGTACAAAGTTTTTACTTCACGTGTTAATATAATGAAAGCTTTTTTAAATACAAGCTTTTGAGATCTTCCATATCATGTAGCCGTAGAGTGCTAGCCAAGACAAGTGAAACGAGCCCAAACACGACGGGTCTATCTTGTTTAGTACAGCAGTTCCTATGGCCACCTTCCGACTCCATCATCAGATCAGCTCCATGGTACCATATTATTGCATTGTCAAGCGAATAAATATGCGTGCAAAATTTCAGATCAATCGGAAATCTGGAAGTTGGTCAAATTTAACTTGCAAGATTCCACCCGAATTTACATACATACATAGGTACATCCATTGCAAGTTAAATAAAATAACAATAAGAGAATTGCCAAAAAGAAAATTTTAATCAAAATTACATTCATGGCTGATGGAAAAGTGTTTTTATAACATTAGGGATTTTATTAGGTAAATGATTATATTTCTATTTTTATCTCTGACATCTAATTTATTCTATATTTTTGACATTCTTTTATCTGTATTTAATCCCTATTAATATTATAAATGCGAAAGTAACTCTGTCTGTCTGTCTGTTCCGTTTTCACGGAAAAACTACTGGACCGATTTGGCTGAAACTCAGTATATATATATTTTCGATGCCGAGAATGAACATAGGATATTTTTTATCCCGAAAAATGGGATAGTTTCCGGGATAAAAATATATTTGTCTTTTTGTTTGTTATCCTTTTATGGAAAGACTATTGGGCCGATTTGGCTGAAACTCGGTACATATATAATTTGAATACCGAGAGTGCCCAAGGGATACTTTTTATCCCGGATAATGGGATACATTTTCGGATAGATTTATGTAAAGTTTATCCCGGAAACTAGGACTGGTTTTGTGATTTTGTCCATTTCGTCCACTGGGTCTACTGGGTCCACTGCGTCCACTTGGTCCACTGGGTCCACTTGGACCAATGTGTCCACTTGGTCCCCTTGGTCAACTGGGTCTACTTGGTTCACTGGGTCCACTTGGTCCACTTAGTCCACTAGGTCCGTTGGGTCCACTAGGTCCACTATGTCCACTTGGTCCATGTTATCAATCTTGTCATTTTTGTCAAGTTTTGTCATTTATATAGTTTACATATAGACGGGGGTGGTATAGATTACGATATAAAATGAAGTAAATCTTTCGGGGGCAAATACATACAAATTTAATACAATGTAACCTGTACCACTTGCTCTTTAAACAAAAGATACGGACTAGAGGTTGCCGCTGCGCCGCGGGGTAAACTCTAGTATATATATATAGGTACTCTTTTGTTTATTGTTCAAGTTAAATTAACAGTGTAGCCTTGGTGAAATCTGTGATTATAGAAGTATGAAGTCTTTGACATAAATTATTATGGTCGAATTTCGAGCACGGGCGACCACTAGTATGTTATAATTGTTTAAATTGACATGTATTCAAATATTTGTATGACCATGTTTAGGTCAAATACAGTGAGACCAATCGACTTTGTTTACCATCTTTTGTAAAACTATTTATTACCTGTATTTCGCCAAATAAAGATTAAAAAAAGAAAAAGCTTGTAATTATAGCACAACGTACCCACGGGCGTCCTGCCGCCAGTAGGGCGCGTACAGCCCGCTGAAGGCCGGCACGAACACGACGCTGCCGTTGTGCGTGGCGCCCTCCGCGATCGCCTTCGAGTCGTTGGCGTTCTCCAGGAGACCCATGTTGTCCCGCAACCAGCCCAATGCCGCCCCGGCCACGGCCACCTTCCGCAACACACCGCACTTATTATTCAACGTAGAGAATGAAGCAGCCCGTCCCGTACGTGACCTTGGCTTGCCCCTTCTGAAGGCACATCTGGCCCACCAACGCGGCCTGTTGGTCCCCGAGGCATCCTGCTAAGATGCCGCATTGTGTCGTCGGATTCTGTTTGCGGTGTTAATAAGCAGGCAGGGTTGACTTCGAACCCACTTACGCAATAATATTATAAAATTTTAAACATGGCGTGTCTGTACATTAAAGCTATTTAAAAAAAGCAATTGTAATAGACTATATAAACAATTTAATTATTTTTATATGTTTGTTTTGGATACACGTAAAAACTACTGGACCGATTTCGATGCGGTTTTCGCTGATCGACAGCAAATTCTTACATTTAAAATTGCGCCATTTTTTATACTGGATATACAGCGGTAATTACAAGTTAAGAATGGATGACGTTGCAAGCATATCACAATATCGTATATAATGTATCTTGCGTGCCTGAGCTGTCAGTGAAATGCACGAAGATGGCGATGTTTTACGCTTAAAGTTGTTCGGCTCTTGTCGGAAGTATTGACAGCACGCGTCGATACATTTTGCATTGAATATAATACAATAAAATCATCTATCAAAGCTTTAATATAAATTAAGACTCCAAATAGTTATAATTTGACATATATTTAAATGCTTTAAAAATTAAGTTCATAGGCATTATTTTTCTATTGTGTATAACAATTCCTAATGCTATTATATTATTTTTTTATTGCATGTTTTCAGCAGACAGGCAGACGGCCCACTTGGTGGAAAGTGGTTACCATCACCTACGGACATTTGCAACACCAAAGGCGCTACAAATGCGCTGCTACCCTCTTAAGGGATATTGGAACCTGGTCACTAATGCTGGAACACAACTCAAGGTTGTTATGACGACATACTCTAGACTCTAGACCAAGGGCGACAGCCATCCAATCAGGTAAATATCCTACCACCTGGTTGTGGGTTGCTTTGTCTCCTCTTACGACAGGTCGCCCCAATGCTGGAAATTGTATTCTTTCACTGTTCCTGCATGGATGAGTATGTAAGTATATTTTTGTTTTTATACTTATATGTGTTGTTTATATATTATTCGTCATTATTTATTAATTGCAACATTGTTAGTATTAAAAATCTTATCAATCCCTGCCAAGGGTTGCCTGGAAGAGATTGCTTCTCAGCGAGCGCCCTCTGTACCATCTTTTTCTATTTCTGTTTGTTTATGCCTTGTACAATAACAAAAAATTCTATTTACGTATATTGTTATGAAAGTTGAAACTGAAGATAAATCAAATGGAATATTACCGATCCTTCTAAAGCATAGCAGGGTGGTTCATTGCTTCCCAGTTGATAGGCCACAGTGGTCAAGAGCCCTCGGCTAGAGTTCACTCTTATATCTCCAGTGTTGTAGAGAACGAAGCAGCCCGTCCCGTACGTGGCCTTGGCTTGCCCTTTCTGAAGGCACATCTGGCCCACCAACGCGGCCTGTTGGTCCCCGAGGCATCCTGCTATCGGGATCCCACTAAGAGGCCCATCTGATATGTATCCATAGATCTGGAACAATTTAATGACGTCTTGAAATAAGCTAATTTTTATGCACCTGAAAAACTAAAAACTGCTCCCGGGAAATTTTCTATAAGATACCCAAGATAAGAAAATCACACATTCGATTACATAAAATTTCTTGTCGATCTGCGAAAACCGCATCGAAATCGGTTCAGTAGGTTGTACGTGAATCCTGAACAAACAGACACAAACTCTAAAAAAGTTTTTTATTAATAGCTTCAATGTACAGACACGGCATATTTAGAATTTTATACTATTACTAGCTGTCCCGCCAGACGTTGTTCTGCCCTGAAAAAATAAAATTTAGAACCCGATTGCAGCGCCACCTACTGGGTCCAATTCTGAATCTAAACCATCCTGGAATCCACTTGAACACACACAAAAAAATTCATTGAAATCAGTCCAGCCGTTTAGGGGGAGTTCACTGTCATCACACGTACAGAAGAATTATATATATAAAGATAGATTAAACTGAGGGTTATAAAAAAATATAAAAATACTGTGTTGCCCGCGGCTTCGCTAGCTTTAAAGATTTAGTAGTAGTAGTAGTAGTGGATTGGGATGGAGGCACAATCCTTAGTTTCAAATTTAATTTATAATTCCAAATACCCATAATGCCATCTAGCGAAGATTGAACTAATCAAGAGAACAACCAATTAAAATTACGTTGACACTGTTACTGCTGTGACAGTGTATTTTTTGAAAAAATTGCAACGGTGACATCAACAAAAAGAGATCTAGGCGCCATTTTTTTCGGCTGTACGAGCCACTTTCCTCTGAAGGTTTAAAAATAAATCCACCAGAGGCAGCACTGGTACATATGTTTTGAATACATGTCTCAGCGTTAATATAATCTAGTATATAAAATTCTCGTGTCACAGTGTTAGTTACCATACTCCTCCGAAACGGCCTAACCGATTCTCATGAAATTTTGTGTGCATATTGGGTAGGCCTGAGAATCGGACAACATCTATTTTTCATCCCCCTAAATGTTAAGGGTAGTCCACCCCTAAATATTTTTTATTAATTATTAGATTAATTTTTATTTTTTTAGGATACAGCATTAAAAAACAACCCTAAATTTTCACCCCTCTACGATCAACCCCTATTTTTTATTTGTTAATTATAAAATTTAATTTTTTTTGACAAGATTTTTAATCTTATTTTGCCATGACTTAGAATAAAAAAATATATTATTTTTTTAGATTCACAATTAGAACCGGTGGCGCTGAGATCGGGTTCTAGAATCCTCCTAATCACCTAGAGCGATTTTGGTGATTTTGTTTGTGTGTGTTTGAGTGGGTACCCGGATGGTTTAGATCCGCAATTAGAACCGATAGCTGGCTCTGGGATCGGGTTCTAGAATTTTATTTTTTAAAGGCAAGACAACGTCTGCCAGGGCCGCTAGTTATAAATAAATTAATAAGATGAATAATAATATTATAAAATAAATAATTATGACTAATAAACATTGTGTGCATAAATCTTGGGTTTGATCCAGGGAAAAATAACTTTGTAGAGAAACTTTTTTACATGCTGGTCTGGATGTCGTTGAGTCACTACAAAGTTGTTTGCTATATTTTAGTCACAAGTTAAATGGTACATACATACATAGCTTCACGCCAGTTCCCTTGCGGGGTAGGCACGAACAACAGAGCGCCATTCAGGCTTATTCTTATACACCTCACTTGCTTCTTTGACATTCTTAGCTCTTGTCACGCATTTTCGTCTGTTCTTAAGGCTCCTGACATCACCTTCTGCTAGTACACGATCAATTTCTCTCTACTCTCTCTCTCTCAAACTCTCTTTCTTACTTCGGTATTACGAACGCGGTCCGCGAGCGTCACTCCGCAGATTTTGCGCAGTGCTCGCATCTCGACCGCGTTTACTCTACTTTCATGCTCTCTCTTCCATACCCAACTCTCGCGTCCATACGTGAGCGTAGGTACCAGCACCGCGTTGTGTATGGCGAGCTGGGCCTTCTGGCTGAGGTTCTTAGCGCCTAGAAGTTTACCTAACGCTCCATTCAAACTATTCCCCAAATTCACTCTTCTTTCTATATCAGCGGTGTACTTTCAATCCCTGCTAAAAGCACATCCAAGATATACAAACTCATTCACTTGCTCCAGCATAACATCATCGACCATTATCCTTGCATTCGTTCTGGTTTCTTCTCTTTGAAACAAACCTTTGTTTTCTTCGCAGTTAAATGGTAACCGTATGAAATGTGATACAATACCTCTGAACTTGATTTGATTTCTGGCAACACCGATTTGGGTATTTCGAAGAATTTCAAGAGTAAAGGATCCCATGTTAAGTTTTCTATGTTCATCAACATGGTTCTGGAGGCATTGGAAACATCAGTAACATGCTTGCCTCCATTTGGACCACCTGGAAACATTTAAGGAACATATAATTCTTTTTTATTGTAAGATTTCAGCAGTCAGGCAGACGGGCCACCTGATGGAAAGGGTTTGCCATCGCTTACGGACATTTGTAACACCAAAGGTGCTTGCTATAAATGTGCTACCACTCTCTAAAGGGAGACTGAAACCTGCACAATTCGAGGTTGTTACGGTGGCATAGTCTAGTCCAGGGGGGGTAGCCATCCAGACGGGCCAATACCCTACCACCCGGCAATATTAAGATCTCTCCTAAACAATATTGATAAAGTATCTTCGTTTAAGTTTCCGCGACTAGTACACATAATAGAACTACATTTCAACGGTTTCAACCGCGGTATCTTATTTGATTTTTATTCCGACGTTCCGGTCGCTCGTCATTTCATTCCTTACGACGTTTTATCGGAATAAAATACTGCACTCAAAATCGTTACAACGTAGTTTATACTATACATAAATCCAGACACGTTTATATAATACCAATATATATGTATATAAAAAATAATTTAAATAAATATATTTATTAACATTATATGTGACGAGCATTTTTTAACCGACTTCAAAAAAAGGAGGAGGTTCTCAATTCGTCGGAACTTTTTTTTTTGTTTTTTTTTATGTATGTTCACCGGAGTAATCCGAGATTTATGATCCGATTTACATGATTCTTTTTTGTTCGACGCGAAATAGCTGCCATTTGGTCCCCTAAAAATTTGACATACTTTGGCCCAGTAGTTTTCATTTTATGAACATTTTTATGAAAAATTTTCCATTCCTTTCCATATGTACACCGATTACGCTGAGATTTATGATCCGATTTACGTGATTCTTGTTTAGTTTGATGCGGAATAGTTGCCATTTGGTTGCCTAAAAATTTGACATACTTTGGCCCAGTAGTTTTCATTTTATGAACATTTTTATGAAAATGTTTCCATTCCTTTCCATATGTACACCGATTACGCTGAGATTTATGATCCGATTTACGTGAATCTTGTTTAGTTTGATGCGGAATAGTTGCCATTTGGTCGCCTAAAAATTTGACATACTTTGGCCCAGTAGTTTTCATTTTATGAAAATTTTTCCATTCCTTTCCATATATACACCGATTATGCTGAGATTTATGATCCGATTTACGTGATTCTTGTTTAGTTTGATGCGGAATAGTTGCCATTTGGTCGCCTAAAAATTTGACATACTTTGGCCCAGTAGTTTTCATTTTATGAAAATTTTTCCATTCCTTTCCATATGTACACCGATTACGCTGAGATTTATGATCCGATTTACGTGATTCTTGTTTAGTTTGATGCGGAATAGTTGCCATTTGGTCGCCTAAAAATTTGACATACTTTGGCCCAGTAGTTTTCATTTTATGAAAATTTTTCCATTCCTTTCCATATGTACACCGATTACGCTGAGATTTATGATCCGATTTACGTGATTCTTGTTTAGTTTGATGCGGAATAGTTGCCATTTGGTCGCCTAAAAATTTGACATACTTTGGCCCAGTAGTTTTCATTTTATGAACATTTTTCCATTCCTTTCCATATGTACACCGATTATGCTGAGATTTATGATCCGATTTACGTGATTCTTGTTTAGTTTGATGCGGAATAGTTGCCATTTGGTTGCCTAAAAATTTGACATACTTTGGCCCAGTAGTTTTCATTTTATGAAAAATTTTCCATTCCTTTCCATATGTACACCGATTATGCTAAGATTTATGATCCGATTTACGTGATTCTTGTTTAGTTTGATGCGGAATAGTTGCCATTTGGTCCCCTAAAAATTTGACATATTTTGGCCCAGTAGTTTTCATTTTATGAAAATTTTTCCATTCCTTTCCATATGTACACCGATAATGCTGAGATTTATGATCCGATTTACGTGATTCTTGTTTAGTTTGATGCGGAATAGTTGCCATTTGGTCGCCTAAAAATTTGACATACTTTGGCCCAGTAGTTTTCATTTTATGAACATTTTTATGAAAATTTTTCCATTCCTTTCCATATGTACACCGATTACGCTGAGATTTATGATCCGATTTACGTGATTCTTGTTTAGTTTGATGCGGAATAGTTGCCATTTGGTCCCCTAAAAATTTAATATAGTTTAGCCCAGCAGTTTTCATTTTACGAACATTTTTTTGTTCCCTTTTCTTGGGACCTATTTTTTAAGGAGCGCGGCACCTTTTGTATTAACATAATATATTACAATAGATTTAATAAGTAAAGATTTAATATATTATAATATTTTTTGTTTAGTTTGTAAACTGGCCAACTCAGCATACTTTGAAACAAAACTAGAAAGAGAATATGATTGCTGACTGGCCTTCTTGGTGCGAACACAGCAAGCATTATATAAAAACATTGAATATATAATAATTTAGACAAAAGAGACGAAATAAATAAATAATTAAAAAGGAGGGTGAAACTTCTTGATGTGCATCTCCCATGCATTGAAAATGTCGAGCTCATGGCAGATATTATTGTAGGCAGTACAAAGACGGTAGAATGGCGAGTGTTGACAGTACTCAGTGAGGCTGTCAATTTTGCTGTTTAAGAGTTCATAAAGAAGTAGAATATCAGCAGTTCTCGTGTCGCAACTGCAGTAGTATTCCAATCTGGAATCGTAACAATTTAGACTACGGCAGCGATTATTGACGTATGTGTAAGGTGGTAAAGAAATTTGTGTGACATTTGATAATAAAAATCATAGAGAATGTAAACACACCTGTCAGTTTCCAAATGATCCAAGTATCGACGGTACCAAATCGGCAGGTACCAGCTTTCATGGCGTTCTTGATGGGGTCCACATTGTCACTCAACCATCTCAGCTTCACAGCACTGAAGTATGGCGATAGAGGAAGACCACATAAGGGCTGTAAATATCAATTTCTAATATTTTACACACATACACATTGTTACAAATTGTTGGATTAGCAATTGACAATAGATGTTTACACTTTGATGGCCTCTGTGGTTGAGCGGGCTAAGCCTTTGCCGGCGTACCTCACTGCAACGCAGAGGTTCCGGGTTCGATTCCTGGTATAGTAAATTTCGGCAACGTATTTTCTCGGTTATTTACTATGGTCTGGGTGTCTGGGATCGGCCCCAGAGTAGTCCGTTGTATATTACCCATAACACAAGCGTAACTTGCTTAATTTGGGGATATACAATGTGTGTGTTTGTCTGCCGATTATTATTATTATTTCTTTCAAGACCACGGGCCATAAAAATGGCCCGGGGGCCAATTTATAGAAAAAATTATAAAGCCTGATTCCCACAAGGGTTGCAGAGGTGGACGGACTTAATATAATCCTGAGAAAGGTATTCATCGCCAACATCATTTAAAATTACAACATTCATATCAGAATTTTCAACAACTGGTGACAATATAACTGTAAAACTATATTCCATTTTAACCACGCTAGAGGGCGCCAGAGTATAGATTGCAAACGGCCGCTATATGGTTTTTTTTTCTTTATTCTCCTCTCTCCGGACGAACTAGATTGTCCGGGCTGTTCACTATTTGTTTCTTTTTTATATGTAAATATACATATTTTTTGTTTTATTTATTGTTTTTATCTTTTTCATCATATTTTATCTTTTTTGTTTCATCTTTTTATTAGGTAAATATTACAAACTTTTTATAACTATACCTATCTTGTACATTCTTTCTAATATATCGTTAAATATATGTAATAATGTACACTTATGTGCTCAGCCGCTATATGGGTTAAAGCCACCTCTGTCTACAATGTCATTAATATTTTGTTCTGTGCAGGAACAGAGAAAGAATACAATTTTCTACGGCAGGCCAGCCTGTCTTAAGAGGCGATAAAACAACCCATAGCCAGATGGAGCTGGAGAGTGTCGCCATAACAACCTCGAGTTATGTTCCGACATTAATAGCCAGATTCCAGACTCCCTCAAGAGAGCAGCAGCGCATTTGTAATGCCTCTGGTGTTGCAAATGTCCATACGCGATGGTAACAGCTTACCATTAGGTGGGTCGCCTGCCTGTCTGCTGAACTCATGCAATAAAAAAAATACTACTTCTACTTACTAATAAGGACTTATTTTGTACGAGAATTTGCATGTACATTATATTCCAATTAAACTACTGAATATAACAGTGAATAAAAAAATGAGGAGTGGAAATGGTAACAAATATAGAGAAGACGAAAGTTATGGTGTTTGAAAGAGATGAAAGGATGACAAGGTGTAACGTACAGATAGCAAATGAAAGACTAGAGCAAGTTAAAGAGTTTGTTTACCTAGGGTTCATGTTTACCAGAGACGGAAAGCATGAAAGTGATATTGAAAGGAGAATAACGGCCGGATAATAAGATGAATGGAGCGCTGAACTCTTTTATGAACAGCCCGAAAATGTCTGTAAAGGCACATCTAGCTGTCCGTCAAGTCAAGTTCAGCAGACAGACAGACGGCCCACTTGATGGAAAGTGGTTGGACATTTGCAACACCAAAGGTGCTACAAATGCGCTGCTGCTCTCTTAAGGGAGACTGGAACCTGGTCACTAATGCCAGAACACAACACAAAGTTGTTATGGCAGCGTACTCTAGACCAGGGGTGGTCGCCATCCAGTCGAACAAATACCCTATCACCTGGCTGTGATTGTTTTCTCGTCTCTTACAACAGGCCGCCTGGCCGCATGAAATTGTATTCTCTCTCCATTCCTGCACGGATGACGCTAATGTATGGCAGTGAAAGTTAGGTATAGCAGAAGAAGCATGAAACTAGGACAAATCCAGTTGAAATGAGAGCTTTGAGAAGTATTTGTAAGGTTAATGTACTTAAGTGATATGATAGAAACAGTGTGATAAGGGAGCGTTGTAAATCGAAAAATGTAGTGACAAGAGTTGAAAAAGGAATGTTAATGTAGTTTGGGCATGTAGAGAGAATTAATGAAAGCAGAATCACAAAACAAGTATATGACAGCAATGTGACTGGTAGAATTGGTGCTGGTAGACCGAGACTTACTCACCAAGATATCTTGAAAAAATATCAGATAAAACGTAGTTTAAATAAGTGTGTATTTATGAAAAGATTAATGAAAGTTGATGAAGAGAAAAGTGTGTCAGAATCGTAGCGGGTGGAGATCTATCGTCTCTTCTACCCCAATGGGAAACAGGCTTGACAATATGTATGTATGTAAAAAAAGACAAATCTTAATATATATAAAATACCTGTCACGTTGTTTGTCCGCAATGGACTCCTAAACTACTTGACCGATTTTAATCAAATTTGCACACTGTGTGCAGTTTGATCTGACTTGAAAGATAGGATAGCTTACATTTGGACCCGGTAGGTGGCGCTGGAATCGAGTTCTAAATTTTATTTCTACAGGGCAAAACAACGTCTACCGGGACAGCTAGTTATGTATATAATTTTACACTTCAACATACCTATAATATTCAAATATTCAATATCTATATTGAGAAATACAAATTACAGATAATGACTGCTACATAATGCTATTTGGCACATTTGGAACAAGATCAAAATAAATCAAATTGTTCATTATAAATCATAATACATATGAAATTAATCAATGTGAACTAAGTATTAAATATGTTACATCACATTAAGAAGGCCGAGCCTGACGCAATAGATTATGATGGAAAATCCCTAACATTTTATCTTATTGGTGATAATTTATTACATATCTTGACAATACTAACATTATTTTTGGATAATAAAGCAATACACAAGATAAGAACTGATAATACAAATTCTACAGACTTAATCCCAATCAAATCAAAGTTTAGGCATGTATTTTGTAGGTACTTTCTATTTAATAGAAGTCAAAGTATCCTATAAGCTCTACTAGCTTAGAGATTAGCACACTCATGTCAATGCAAAAGAGCAGGTTAAAATCCTGACCAGAAAGCAGCCAGCGCTTCAGCAGTTTTCTAACCTAATGTACAAATTGTTACAATTACCATTATCTAACAGTAAGAGGAAAACATCACAATGAAACCAGCACATGGAGATCAATCAATGTGTCAAATCCATCAATCTACCTTGGAAAAAAATATTTTAGTACATCATGTCATTATTATTATTATTATATATTTATTAATCTAGGGTGCATGTTTACCAGAGATGGAAAGCATGAAAGTGACATCGAAAGACGAGTAATTGCAGGCAATAAGGTGAATGGAGCGCTAAACTCTTTTATGAAAAGCCAAAAAGTGTCTGTAAAGGCAAGCTTGGCTGTCCATCAAGGGGTGTTGGTGCCAACACTAATGTACAGCAGTGAAAGTTGGGTGTGGCAGAAGAAGCATGAAAGCAGAATAAATACAGTTGAAATGAGAGCTTTGAGAAGTATATGTGAGGTAAGCATGAATGATATGATACGGAATAGTGTAATAAGGGAGTGTTGTGGATTGAAAGAAGATGTAATAACAAGAGTTGAAAAAGGAATGTTAAGGTGGTTTGGGCATGTAGAAAGGATGGATGAAAATAGTATCACAAAACAAGTGTATGACAGTATTGTGAATGGTAGAGTTGGTATCGGTAGACCACGACATACACACCATGATCAAATAACAGAAGTGTTACAACAAGGTCAGGTAAAAAGCATATCAAATAAACGAGCATGTATGAAGAGGTTAATGAAGGTTGATGAAGTGAAAGTTGTCTGTCAGGATCGTCGTAAGTGGAGATCTATAGTTTCTGCCTACCCCCATGGGAAACAGGCGTGATAATATGTATGTATGTATGTCATTATTATAACTATAATAATATTTTTCTTTCCTTTTATTGTGTCTGTCTTACTGAGTATGCACTGTTTGCTACAACTCCATTAATTCTTCAAAAGTAATTCCATAACATACTTCTGTATAAAACTTATAAAAAAGAGCTTGAGATATAAATGGAATAAGAAATATAAAGAAAAACAATTTTTAGCCAGAGGTGTTGCTGGGGAGTTTCTCACTACTTCTTCTCCTTAACAGCAAAAACATGTTGCAAAGCAATGTACATAGAATAGGAAGTAAAATTAAATTTAAATTATTTGTATGACCTTCAAAAAGTTTTCTCCTGTGGAACTTATTTTGCATAAAAACTTTTGAATTTGAAAGCATGGCAGGTATACTGTTCATTGCCCTATACATGGGAAGTTGGAATCAAAACAACCAAAAGTACATACATACATACATAACTTCACGCCAGTTCCCTTGCGGGGTAGGCACGAACAACAGAGCGCCATTTAGGCTTATTCTTACACACCTCACTTGCTTCTTTGACATTCATAACTCTTGTCATGCACGCTCGTCTGTTCTTAAGGCTCCTAACATCACCTTGTGCTAGTACACGATCAATTTGATCATGGAAAGTGTGTCGTGGCCTTCCACGACTTCTGCATCCATCCACTTTTGCATTGTATATCTGTTTATTCATTCTTTCATCATGCATTCTTTCTACATGTCCGAACCACCGGAGCATTCCTTTCCTTACCTTCACCCCGACACTCTCTTTCAGACCAACTGTCTTTCTTACTTCGGTATTACGAACGCGGTCCGCGAGCGTCACTCCGCAGATTTTGCGCAGTGCTCGCATCTCGACCGCGTTTACTCTACTTTCATGCTCTTTCTTCCATACCCAACTCTCGCTTCCATGCGTGAGCGTAGGTACCAGCACCGCGTTGTGTACGGCGAGCTGGGCCTTCTGGCTGAGGTTCTTAGCGCCTAGAAGTTTACCTAACGCTCCATTCACACTATTCCCCAAATTCACTCTTCTTTCTATATCAGCGGTGTACCTTCCATCCCTGCTAAAAGCACATCCAAGATATACAAACTCATTCACTTGCTCCAGCATAACATCATCGACCATTATCCTTGCATTCGTTCTAGTTTCTTCTCTTTCAAACACCATAACCTTTGTTTTCTTCGCATTCAAATGTAAGCCTCTCGCCTGACAGTTATCTTTCATCATTGTGACTAGTGTTTGCAGTTCTGATGGTGATTCGGCTAAAAGCACGGCATCATCCGCATAAAGCAAGGTGCTTACAACTAGGTCACTCATCCGCACCCCAACATCCATCAATCTTATTCTCTGGAGACAATCGTCCAGGTATAGGATGAACAGCAAAGCCGACAGCACGCAGCCCTGTCGGACGCCAATATTGACGTCAAACCAGGGCGACAGGCTGCCATCCAGCCACACGCATGCCATACAGTCCTCGTAAGTGGACTGCACAGCACGCATCAGTTGGCCATTAATCCCATATCTGGGCAATATGTCCCAGAGCCAAAGTAGGTTTTTGTTATTATTACTATTCTTAAAAAAGAGCTACTTATAATCAATTACTAATATTCCTCATATACATATAAGAGTTATGAATGAGGGAGTAAATAAATAACTCAGCTTAGTGAGTAGACAATGGCAACTAAGTCTTTTTTTAGTAATTAGCAAAGTAATTTAATAAAGATTACCTTTAAATAATTCTTATTTCTAGTTTTATTTGGCACTGTATCTAATAGTTTGTCGATTGTAGAGGACGTCCGCATATCCAGCCATACTATAGCATTGTGGAGCGGTTTCCCTGTGATTTGATCCCACACAATTGTTGTTTCTCTTTGATTGGTTACACCCACTGCTACTATATCCTGCAAGAGTAATAATCATTTATACCTAAACATATTCATTTTACTTAGTGTTAAAATACTATATTGATGTGTGAATTGAAATGACTGCAATCAACAAAACTTATATGCATGTTTTAGAACAACATTCATACATACACAAAGGTGTCATAGGTTTGAACAACAATTCATTCTAACTGATACTCATTTCTTGAAATGGTTCATGAACTATGATTGTTTGAGGGCATGGGTCAGTACATAAAGTAGAGTTTGTGTCTTAAGTAGTTTATACCTATATAAAATATGAACTGCAATGTCTACTGCCCAGTCATAATCTTCAGATATGCATGAATTTTAAGTAGCGGGTGATGGAATGAGGAAAGGGGAGACATACATACTACCCCTACTACAACCCCTAATGTGCAGAGATCGTTAGTTTTTTAATAATCATAACCTCTATTTTTTCACTAATATTGCACTTATAAAATTAAACAACCCTTTTGAAGTTAAAAAGAAAGCCAGTAATAAACAGAAACAGAACCAAAAAACAGTGTATATCATTAAAAAATGAAAAGAAAAAACACAATAGAGCACATTCACATACAATACAAGAGTAAACATGAAAATATTCAAAATGGCGGCCAATAAAGACGAAATTATAAATTGTGTGTACAAAATAAATAGTAAATAGTTAACTGTCAGTTCTGGCACTCGCTGACCGCTGCCGCATCCAGTTCGTGCGCTTTGGTCTGAAGCTAACCTAACTTAACCTAAATCAGTGTTCTAGTCACTGGTTGCGACCTTTCACCATGAATCACAATAATGTTAGTGAAAAAATAGGTGAGGTTATGTTTACCAAAAACAAATATTTCAATAACTCTGGACCTTAGCTGCAAAAAGGGTAAGAATACCTTCCACCCTACCCATCACGCCCACCCAATACTTAAAATTTGTGCACCGGATAGCTGAGTAGCAGTCTAATCAGCACTGTCCTCAATAAATTAAGCTATTTCATGAAGTTGTTCACGGCTCCAGCTTATATATTTGAATCATGAGCTGACTTGTAGTTTATACATTGTACATACACATCTGTAGTCCCTCAGTTATTATAATCAAATTAGATTATCACGTTTAATATAGAAAAACTATCAGATTAGAATTTTTATTCAGTGCACCTACTATAATGAAGGAAAGGCAAGTCATGAGCCCTAAACTCTAGGTATGTTTTACACTATTTACAAATAAAATGCAAGGTACCTTGGCATGGCCCCCAAGTGCCACTAGTTGCTCAACGGCCTTCTCAATACACGTCGTAACCACCTCCAAAATGGCCATAGGATCTTGTTCTACCCATCCCTCTTGGGGGAAATGCTGCTCAAGTTCTTTCTGATGGTAAGCCACAACTTCGGTAGAGTTTACTTTGAAAATGATGAACCGTGCACTTGACGTGCCCTCGTCAATGGCACCAACGAGAGGACCGAATTTTCCATATTCAGCCATTATAAAGTAATAGTTCCGACACGAACAATGTAGATTCTTTATAAGTGCACTTTGGACCGATATAAATTTAAATTCTACTATGTACTTAACTAATAACGAAATAAATAATAAACCATAAATAACAAACAACAATCCACCCCACCTCGTCTCAACCTCTCATAGTGGTGTTGGGTAGCTATTTAGTTTAGCTAACAATTGTTAAAGCTATCTAACTGGTTGTTTTTAATAAAATAGCCACGACAATATTGTCAAGGATTAATCAACTAAGTTGTCGAAAAAAATCAAGAACTAACACCTTTACAACTTAAGTGTCAACCGTTACAATCAATTCACCAGCTGGCTAATGGTTGCCGAATAAACTGAACACGCAGAACTGATAAGATTATGGCTCATACGTCAACCATCGGCTGTCAATTGGCTAGCCATTCAACCATTAACCAAATAGCCATCTATAGTATTTTCCCAGCTAATGGGTTACCATTAGCCGCATACCTCATAAATGATTTTTGGTATCTCGGTTGGTTTAGTATCACCGCTAACCTGTCAGCTCACAATCAATGTCATGTCAGAGTTTTTGGCGGGAATTGAAAGAAAAATGTGTAAAATTACTCTAAAATGAACAGTAGTTGTAAGACATTGATAGTTTTTGAATATTAATTATGTGTCTTGTAAAATGTAGCTGCCAAGCCATAAACCTAAATAAATTAATCAACGTCATGTGAATGTCATATTTCGCTTACGTCAAAGTAGATACAGAATTACGGATGGCATCATGCTATACCGCGCAATTGCGCTAGTACATTTCGCTGCGCCAGATTTGCTAACGCCGCTATTTCAAATGTCGCGTTACTCATTTCAGTGTAGCTAAACTGAAAATTTAATTAATTAACGTTGCGATCCAACTTGCTGTCTGTGCTATTACTGCACTTCTCACTGCGGCCATTATGCTCCTGTCCTGCCTGTGAGGCCTGCAATAGTACCGTACTGCCTTCCCTTAGCGCTACTGAGTTACCTGCATTACAGTGGCCAAACGGTACAAGCCAGGTGGCATAATATTCTTTATGACTTCCGCAACGTGTGATCTTAATGAGTCATGGTGCTATTTTGAGTTAACTTAAAATGCATAAGTAATTTGCGCCTGAGTCACTGAGTTGACACTAGAAAATTTACTGAATACATGCCTACGTCAAACACGTCATCGGGAGAACGATTTTATATTTTTTTTCAATATGGCTACGCATGTTAAATGTAACTGTAACTGATGTTAAAATTAAAATGTAACTAATGTTAAATTTTTTATTTATAATAATAAATTAAAATATAATTTTTCACCATTTCACATACTATTTAAAAACCAAAACTACCAGAAGGAAGACTTGTATAAACTCAACTCTCTCTGAAAGAATAAATTGGAAGTATTTGCCTAGCGGTAAATAAGTTTTTTAAATGATTTCGTACTATTTAGTTTGTAGTTTTTGATTTATAATATGTCAGACGAACGTACGTTCTTTTACGAAATTTACAATACCAAGAATCGAATTATCGAACCTTTCCGTTTCAGTCAGCCAAGCGGGCCTATTCTTAGACCATTTACCTACAAAGGTTGTGAATTTGCCACAAAATTAAAAACCCTTGTAAAGTATAGCTAATAAGTAGTAAGGTTATAAATTAGATTTCTCTTGGGAAGTATTAATTGGGACGTAAACGAGTTTCTGCTCTTAAAGGAGACGGGGAGTTTTGGGCCAAAGAAATTTAATGAGTTGAAATTCGGCTTAAAAGAAGCGTTATATTTTCCTATTATAAAATGGAAAACATCAGCCCTAAACTCTATCTAGAAGTCGAGAAATTTCTAACATAAGGCCATATATAAAACAAATTATCAATTACCATAATGGGTTTATATGAATGAATTTCAACAAGTAATTAATTATATGAAAACATTTATACCACACGATTAATAATAATTCGTACAAAATAACTAAACTCACTACAATAAAAAAAATGTAGAATAGAATATACCTTATTGTACAATAAAAATAATTAAACAAGACACAAAAAGAGCGTAGAAGTAGGTACCAATGGCGGTTTTATCGCTCACAGTGACTTCTTCCAGACAACTTCGGTATGTCAGGAGCCTTAAGAACAGACGAGCATGCATGACAAGAGTTATGAATGTCAAAGAAGCAAGTGAGGTGTGTAAGCATGGGCCTAAATGGCGCTCTGTTGTTCGTGCCTACCCCGCAAAGGAACTGGCGTGAAGTTATGTATGTATGTATGTAACTTCGGGATGGAGAAAGAATTTTTTTTTTTTATTTTTTTTTTATTGCATTAGTTCAGCAGACAGGCAGACGACCCACTTGATGGAAAGCGGTTACCATCGCCTATGGACATTTGCAACACCAAAGTTGCTACAAATGCGCTGCTGCTCTCTTAAGGGAAACTGGAACCTGGTCACTAATGCCGGAACACAACTCAAGGTTGTTATGGCGGCATACTCTAGACCAGGGGTGGTAGCCATCCAGTCGGGCAAATGCACTACCACCTGGCTGTGGGTTGTTTTGTCGCCTCTTACGACAGGCCACCCGGCCGCAGGAAATTGTATTCTGTCTCCGTTCCTGCACGGATAAATATCGAAATATCGCACAAAAGCTAGGGCAGAGTTTATTTGCATAATATTTCTAAATTTTTTACATATATAAATACATATACATAGATATAAACCCACACACAAACATATATTTTATATCTATATATATAAAAGAAAGTCGTGTTAGTTACACTATTTTATAACTCAAGAACGGCTGTACCGATTTGGCTGAAAATTGGTGGGGAGGTAGCTTAGAACCAGGAGACGGACATAGGATAACATTTTTATCCCGTTGGAACCATTAGGTGACGCTGAGATCGGGTTCTAGAATCCTCCTAATCACCTGGACCGATTTCGGTGATTTTGTTTTTGTGTTTGAGTGGATTCCCGGAAGGTTTAAATCCATAATTGGAACCGGTATATGGCGCTGGGATCGGGTCCTAGATTTTTATTTTTTTAGAGCAGGACAACGACTGCCGGGGCCGCTAATTAATATATAAAGCAGAAGAGTTTGTTTGTTTGAACGCGCTAATCTCAGGAAATACTGATCTGACTTGAAACATTCTTTCAGTGTTAGATAGCCCATTTATCAAGAAAGGCTATACATCATCACGCCAAGACCAATATGAGCGGAGCACCAATGAAGAATGTTTCAAAATCGAGGGTTTTTTTTTACTATTGCACGCGGACCAAGTCGCGGACAAAGCTAGTATGTATTATCTATTAAACTATTAAAAGATAAGCAAAATATATAATATAATAAATTAATAATTTACTAACTAGCATAAAGATACGTACAATAACAACAATATAAATTATATTATACTTTAAAGTAGTATTCCTTAACAAGTCTGTTAAAGAAGGATATTAATTGGACTTCTTCACTTCCAGTTGAAGCACGTTCCATACAATATGACGTTATGATCTAAGGTTTGAACACTGAATGAATGATTATAAAACTTGGTTGTTTTAAGCGGTGTTTCTAGTTATGTTCTTTACGTTATTTATGTTCTTTGATGACCTGAGGAATTTCTCCTGATTCACATTGAATCGTTAGAAACGTTCCTTAAGATAAGGTGGAGACTTAGAATTAAACAATACAGACAGAATATACGTATTGCGGCGAAGGCGGTTAGGGAATAAAAAATATCAATTTAATAAAAAGAACTCTTCAAATCAAATGTATCCGTGCAGGAACGGAGAAAGAATACAATTTCCTGGGGCTGGGCGGCCTGTCGTAAGAGGCGACAAAACAACCCACAGCCAGGCGGTAGGGTATTTGCTCCACTGGATGGCTACCACCCCTGGTCTAGAGTATGCCGTCATAACAACCTTGAGTTGTTTAAGAGAGCAGCAGCGCATTTGTAGCATCTTTGATGTTACAAATGTCTACATGCGATGGTAACCGCTTTCCATGCCGTGGGCCGTCTGCCAGTCTGCTGAACTTTACAATAAAAAAATACAGTTTTTAAATTTTTTTATTGCAGGAGCTCAGCAGACAGACAGACGGTCCACTTGATGTTAAGCGGTTACCATCGCCTATAGGCATTTGCAACACCAAAGGTGCTACAAATGCGCTGCTGCTCTCTTAAGGGAGACTGGAACCTGATCACTAATGCCGGAATACAACTCATAGTTGTTATGGCGACATACTTTAGATCAGGGGTGGTAGCCATCCAGTCGGGCAAATGCCCTACCACTTGTATATAAAGTCACTAATCTTTTTACCATCTGGGCCAAAGTATGTATGAAAGCGTATCCGTCTCCTTTGTATATATACGTTTTGTGATAATTATCAATGCAGCCATAGATACATTAACGACTGATATATCGTGACCGACATTTGAACCTATAACATGTACATCATGTATGGTTGCTATATATTACTATTCGTTCGCTTGAAGTTTGGCATTAGAGTTATGGACCTTATGTCAAACTGTAATTGATATCCGAGAGTTCATCCAGACTTCCTAGACACTTGGAAGTCCGCCCGTGGTTTTCCCAGAGTGCTACAATACGGGGCTCTTTAAAAAATGACGTGAACAGATACTGAAAGTCTCAACGAGGTAGGCAACGCATCGGCTCCCTTAGTGTTGAAGATGTCCATGGACGACGATAGCCACCTACCACCAGGTGGTCCGTTTGCCAGTTTGCTTACAAGCAAACATCAAAAATGGGCATTTTATATACCCTGGAACTGAAGACGCAAAATGCTTGTCTTTGTCCATGACAAAAATCAAAATAGTCGTCTCTTCGCTGGTGTGGCCAGCCCGTTGTCGTCGTCGGTCCAGGCTGATTAGGCAGGCATTTTAGTGGGTACTGTCAACTGTGGCGGGGCGATAGCACTTCATACCTGAAGTGCTAGAGCCACCTTGATCTGGCGAATCCCACATACGGGCTATGACAACTCGGCGCAGTTGTCTCTTCGCTGAGTTCTCGGGACTGATCGCCATACATTTAATCATGAACAAATGATTAACCAAACCGTGCTGGTGGAAGAGAGCAATTGTTCACTGCCATCCAAGGCCAAGAACCTCAGCGGTAAGGGAACGACTTAGAAGAAAGATGAACCAAATGGCACCAGCAGTGGTCAAGAAGTGGAATCATATTTTGAAATAATAAACTGTCTTTAGTAAGGAATATATCTCATAGTACACTTCCTTACCGTATACAGTTCAATCCGTTTAATACGACTCCGCTTATGTTTAATTACATAGCTTAGTTTGTTTTTCACATAAAACTATAACAAGTCGCTTATAATGACCTATTTTTATAAATTATGTCCAATTACTGTGACTATCATAGCAATTTTTGAAAGAATCAATTATCAGTTGCCTCGATTCTAATCAAAACAACTCTTCTACAAAGATATAGTTCTTATGGTTATGATGCCTAAAACAAAATGTATTTAATTACACATTAAGATTAAGCATTGCTATACAACGTGGCAACGCCGCCAGCCTTCTGGGAACGTTCCCGGTAACTGACAGTGGTTTGGGACCAATAACTTATATTAAGATATTTTCCCCTTTTTTATTTAGTTTTAGTTTTTTTATTGTATAGTTTGTAGTTTATTTTTAAGTTTATAATTATTGTAACTACCTTTCACCTAATATATATTTATGGGTGTCGGTAAAATTAAACGAATCATATATTATAAACTGTATTGTATATATTAGAAATAACTGTTGACATGAGCCTTAAGTACTTAATTACTTAAACTATAATAATTTGGACGACAACGTCGCGTTGTTTTGTCTCGCATAAAAGGCTTCCCTGGCGAGTGCCGTGGGAGCGATTGCGCGCAGCCTTACGGCGTAATGGTATACCCAAGACTGCCTGTCCTCCAGGACTCGGCTACGGGCGGGGTTCTGCGGTGCGTCGGAGTTCGATATCGCGGAAACAAACGAACATTCCCAGCGCACGTCGGCTGTATTTACCTCGCCACATATTTATAATCCGCAGGGGGGCTTTGTGGCGAAGCCTTAGGTGATTACCTGGCTCAGGGCGCTAAGGAAGACCCCCGTGCTTGCCTTAGCCAACCGGCATGGAGTGGAGGTCGCCAGAGCTAAGACTCAAGCTCCAGGGGTGGAAGTGATAAATGGTATAACGTCAGAAGTAGCTTCGCTGAACCTTCAGCCCACCTCTCTACACCTCTTACCCACTCACACCCATGTTGCCTCAGTCTTCTATGGCATTTTTTGCGGCCCATGCAGGGAGTGGCGAGTCACCGTCTGTCCATATTTCCATGTTTCCCATGAAAAAGATTACGTCCCACTTTATTCCTTAGATTTAAAAAAGTAATTATAACAAGACTAGACAAAAAGTGTCTATCTTAGCACAAGACGGAGGAGTAAGCGAACAAATTAAAACTATTATTAAAGCATTTTACAAGCAGTAAGGGAATCAGCGTTGTGTCGGATATAATTCCGGCACAGCAATATGCTGAGTGCAAACCTTGTTTGCTTAAAATGCGGCGTACAAATTCTCAAAATATGCTCGGTGTATAATAATGTGTAAGGAATCTAATTACGTCGCTAATTCTCCAAATAAAGTTTTTCTTTCTTTACAAAAATTCAGTGATCTAATGTTTTATTTCGGAATCATAACAATGCATGGAATAGTTTTTACACATTCCAACCTATCAGAATAACTTTCTAAGTACTTTATGTACAGAATAGATAATTATGCGGTATGCGGATGCAGCAGATTTCTTGCCACTACATATTTTAAGGGACCTTATTATCAGCATTTCATATTTTTATAAAAGCTTTGGAAACATTATTATAATTCATTAAAAATAGCATGTCGAAATACAAAAATAAATAAAATACGATTGTGCATTAGAATTGGCATAATAATAAACCAAAACAACACGCATCTAGGGCTCTAAGTCTGCTATTATGGTTAACTGCTATGGTGCCATTATGATATCAAACGTCGACCATTTCAACACGATTATAGTAGCAGACTCGGGTCCCAGGGCCTAATGTATGATAACGAGATCAAAACTCTTACTACATCTTGTTACGTCACATTGTAACGGATCCACTATGCTTATGAATTTTATTTTTAAATTATAATTCATTAAAGTTGTACTTATATAATAAAAACTTTTGTACTCTAAAGAAAACCAGTAAGAAGCATTAAAAGTAGAAAAATCAGAACTAATACTTTGTATGATTGTATTGAAAATTAATTTACAATTTTTTATACACTTTAAAACATAGTCAGTGAATAGAGAAATGACGATAGGAATTTACAGGGTCTAAGAAATTAATCATTATTGAGTATAAGCTGATCCGAATCTTATAGTAACACAGTTAAGACACATATTTGAAATTGCAGTATAAATCGATTGATCGATAATTTCTCAATCATATTTAACTAACACTCTTAAACTAAGGCTAATTAGGTCTAATTTACAAATAATGCGTAAACAATCACGGATCGCTGAAAGGGGCGGTCCAAATATTGAAAGAACACCCTTTATTGGAAGTGGTGGGGGCAGGATTTTTGACAATAAAAGCCTGAGAAACAGTCGTTATGGAAACAGAATTCAGGAGAGAGCGCGGAATCGGAGGAGAAATCGAGAGAAATCGGGAGGAATCGGGAGAATCGGGATAGTAAATGGGCAAGAATCAGGAGACTTTCAACGAGGACTCACGAAGGTTCTTGTATAGACTTTTACACAGACTTTTGGGGAAATTCTGACAGATTTTCAGACAGACTTATACAGGGCCTCTCGTGAAGAATTCTAGACAGTCTTTCGAAGCGTGAAATCGCGAGTTTTGCTTGAAGATTTGACAGTTGTGTTATCTTTCGTTCAGAGGTCGAAACCTCGCTGTCAAGTCTGAGATCCATCGGTTTCTTAATATTGGATCACGCGGTCGAAATATAGCTCCGGGTACGCCGATGAGCTACGCGAACGAAGTTGTAGTCACTAGATTAGTAGCAGTTTAGAGTCAATTCAACAAATTAATTAATAATCTTGTGATAAATCATTTTCTATAATAAAATTTTATAGACGTCAAAGTTTTAGACATTAGTATTCCGAACTGTTAGTCCGATCTGTGCGGAGATCGATAGGTTAGAAGTGGTTCCAGTTAGGCGCATTCCAGCCATCGATATCCTGAAATAATAGTAGCGGTTACGTGAGTAATAGAGTTCCCGTTTAATGACGAGGACTAGCATGTTAGTCGTATTGCTTATGGTTGTTTGCTTTTAGCAGCCTATAGGTGGCTGAATAGAGTTCGTCCGGAATCCACGAAGTTTTGTAATAAGCAAGATTTTTCAATTAAAATTCAGGTTGAGTAATGTACGTAATTTTCATATTAATCCAAAATAGTCGAGTAACTGTTTATTAGGTGTATTAAAATATGTTTTATAATTATTATTTTTTTTATCTGAGTAATTCTACGTTTAAGCAATATGATTGAATATTTCATTTAAAATTATATCTAATTCATTATATGATCTGTTGGACATCATAATGTTGACAAAACTTAATTAATTATTAATCAATTACTAATAGGTATCTCGTATTTTTATACAAAATCACAGCGGTAAGTAACGTTGACTATTTATTTAAAGCACTATAATCAGATATACGTATTTCAAACATCTTTGATTGAACTATAACTTTGAAGTCGTTGAATTCAAACTTCTCGATTATAATATTGGTTCTCTTACTTTAAATAAGTCTATGGGGCGCCATTAATAAAGCGATAAATACCGAGTTATTGGTCTTTGTTTCCTGACGAAATCGTTTGATATCATACGAATTATAGTATACAGTTGTAGTAGTTTTAGTAGCGGTTATATAATACTTATTCTGACAGCGAGTTCCCTACCTTTAAAGCAAACGTTGAGAATGAAACTAGATTAACGATTAATTGATGTTGTTTAATACATCGTTTTATAACACGACACATTATATAAATGTTTAATATTTATTATATCAACAACTATATAAATGAAGTTTACGTTACAATTCTTATACTTTACACAGATATCTTTTGTTCTATACAAAATCTAATATACATGTATATATCAACGTAAGGTAGTTGTAACTTATCATTTATAATAATCTTCAACGAGATAATGTGTTTTCATTTGTGGTAAATCCATGCCAGTTTAAATTGGATCAGGGTTAAAAGCCCTATACATATTTATTCTATTCTTGACTTACAAGTTCTTGTCTAGTCATTTCTACCTTATGAATTGTTTTGTTTGGCAATTATGCCTTCAAATGCAATACAGTGCTTGGCAAAATGGACGGATAGCTCGATTAGTTCTTGAGATTTGTACATCGTAGCTATAGTACATGATTCTTGCCTACCTGGTTACGATATTTATTATCGTGACATACTCATTCGACAGTTTGTGTTTTACACATAGGTCGTTCGCAAACGTCGATTAGACAAATGCGGCGGAATGGTTTGTTACCGGGAAGTGCCTCGAGTCAGTGCTCTAACTGTCTTGTCTGCTTAAGTAAACGGCTCTTGTTGTCCGGTCTAAGTTTGACTTGGACTGTTTTTGGGAAGAAATGACTCACCAATGAACTATTAAATTCAGTTCGGCATTGAATGCCTGCCTTTCTGTGTTGATTATCAGTGGAATTGACTCTCATTTAAATGACTGTTTATGGTTATTTGTCTCAAATTAAAACACTTAAAAGGTAAGGTTACGCCAATGGTATCATGTTATACCCTTCCTATCCTCATACTGGGGAATGAGCCAATATTTTATATTGTAATTAAATTATATAATACTTGTGTTCGTCAGCGGTGTATCTGCTTGAGCGCTATTATAGCTTACTTGTCTAACTATGGTCGACGATTCTTTAATAGATAGTTGGCCTAGACATAGTAACTCGCAGTGCACGTTCGAAATATCCGAACCGTCTGATATGTTCACAATGTATTTTTGAAAGTTGCATTTTGACACTTTCATTTAAGTCGGGTATTTGAAATATAAAATACAAAATACAGCGTTTCAACTATATGTATTTAAAATACAAATACAAAATACAAATTACAAAATACCGTCAGGTGTTAGTTTATGTAAATAAAATACTCACAAAAAATCAAATAATAATTATTATTAGGTCCTTGCCTATGTAACTGCCGTTTTTTCTGAAATAAGTTAACCTAATTTTATTATATTTTTTTTATTCTAATCTCCACGGCCTTGAAGATAGGGATATTTCCATCTTGTTCTTCTTCTTCTCCGTCGTCACACTCTTGGCAGAGTGGTCGTGGTCCTCATGACAGGGGTGGTGGCAAGCTTCACAATTCGTCGCCATTTCCATCTTGTAGGTACGCGTAGATTTTGGTGGTTCCACCCGGATCTATGCGTGATTATATCGGTCCCATGGCAGGGAATGCACAAGGACTGAAACAGCTCGCTTTTTTGAACTCGTTCATGAGGTGACCGACAAAGTTTTTGGGCAGTATCCTTTTGCAGAGGTAGTCATACTCGAGAATTTTAATGCTCATTACGCTGAGTGGTTGGGTTCCCCGAGAACTGATCTGTCAGGGACTACTGCCTACGAATTTGCTCTCGCCAATGGATTCACTCAGGTGATTACGGAGTTTACCCGAATACCGGATAGAGTGGATCATGAGTCTTCTTTGCTGGATCTTCTGCTGACCACACACCCGGAGAACTGCCAGATCTTCTTCAGTGCTCCACTGGGAACCTCTGATCATTGTCTGGTATCTTTGGTGGTGCCCCTTCCTATTCCCGATCGGACTCGTCCCGCTGGACGACGGAAAGTGTGGTGATACAGGTCAGCAGATTGGGATGGACTCCGTGAATTCTATGCATCCTACCCATGGAGGCAGTTATGTTTCTCGTCGGAAGCTTCTGATCCGAGCACAGACTGGATCGCCGATGTAGTACTGCAGCGAATAGCATGTTTAATTCCAAACTCAACTGTACTTATCGGTGGTACGAGTAAACCACAATGGTTCAATAAGTACAGCAGTGAAGCTGTAAAGCTAAAGAAACAGGCTTATCCAGCCTGGACTGCAGCGTGGGCTCGTCAGGCTCCAAGTTCCTCTGACCTGAAAAAGTGATACAATGCCGCCCCCAGGTCCCTCAAAAAACAGCTCGCAAGAGCAAAATTCGATCACATCGACAGAATTGATGAGCGCCTCTCTAGCTACTCTTCTGGGACTAGAGCTTTTTGGGCCCTCACCAAAGCTGTCCAAGGAAACTTTTGTCGGGCGTCTCTTCCACCTCTGCGCACAGTGGACGACCGTCTGGTACACGCCGCCAAAGATAAAGTCAATCTTCTGGATGAAATCTTTGCGGCCAATTCAACTCTTGAGACATAGGAGAAACTCCACCTACAATCCCTGAGTGTGAGTCTAGAATGTCGGAGGTGCGCTTTACTCAAAAAGCAGTCCGATGTGCTCTCCTCTCCCTCGACGTCAAAAAGTCTTCTGGCCCTGATAGCATTCCTGCCATTGTGCTGCAGACGTGTTTAGCTGATCTGTCCCCAGCCAGTCCTTGCCCGACTTTTCACTCTCTCTTACTACAAGGGTTGTGTCCTCGCTTCGTGTAAGATTGCCCATGTGCACCTTGTCCCCAAAAAAGGGGACGTAACAGATACGTCGAATAGGCCTATAGTAATAACCTTTTTGCTCTCAATGGTGATGGAGCGTATTATCAACGCGCAGCTCTTGTGTTACCTCGAAGATTCCCAGCCGCTAAACGATCGGCAATACGGCTTCCGCCACGGTCGCTCACTTCGGGATCTCTTGGTTTACCTAACCCACCTGAAGTTGGGTTATTGAGAGGCTGAAGTTATTGAGAGGAAAGGGGAAGTTGAGTTGGTAGACAGGTTTTCCAGCCCACCAACTTAATCCCTTGACTGTATTCAACGTCAAGCCGTTCGCGTTGTTGATGATCCCATACTCACAGACGGTCTAGATACGCTTGGCCTTAGGAGAGACTTCGCGTCTCTCTGCGCATTCTACTGACTGTATAACGGGGAGTATTCCGAAGAACTGTTTAGAATGGTGTATTCGTCCTCTTTCTACCATCAAACCGCTCGCCATGGGTTGGGAGTTCACCCCCACTTCCTTGAGCCGCTTAGCTCATGTACGCAACGGTTCTGTAGAACCTTTTTCTTGCATACCGTGGGGATATGGAATGAACTCCCAGCTGAGGTTTTCCACAGCGCCACAATATGGAGTTTTTCAAAAAGGGTGCCATAAAATTTCTTCGAGGCTGGCAGCGTGTTGATGAAATCTCTGGTGTTGCAAACGTCCATAAGCGACGATAACCGCTTTCCATCAGGTGCGCCGTCAGCCTGTCTGCTGTACTCCAGCTATAAAAAAAGGTCGAAATTTCCAGAATGGAAGCGGGTAAACCAATAAGAAGTAGTGTGTTCAGTGTAGTGTTTGCTCGTAAAGGTCGTTGATGTTGCTTGTCGCTTTTGCCGCGTTGCAGCCACGACGATACTCCTATTGCATAATTACTCGAATTTTTAACTATCCATGATGCCCAAAAAGATTCGAATGCGATGAAAACATAAGCTTATCAATAAATAAATGACTGATTTTTAAAAAAGAATTTCAAGAGCAAAGGGGAAGCACTGGCAGTTAGTCTAGAATTCTAGATATTGCTAAGGCCTTCGACTGGGTCTGGCACAGGGCTCTTCTATCGGAGCGGCCATCGTTTGGGATACCCGAAGGACCTTGCACCTGGATATCCAGCTTTTTTGATGAGCGCAGCATTCAAGTCGTTGTCGACGGTTGTTGCTCTAGTTTCAAGCCCATCAACGCTGGTGTGTCCCAGGGTTGTGTGCTATCGCCAACGTTGTTCATCTTACATATCAATGATATGTTGTCTATTCGCAACATTCTTTCCAATGCGGATGGCAGCACAGGCGATGCGCAGTACTCTGGTCGTGCAAACTTTCCTCGATCATTTATGGAGGAAAGTTGGGTTAGATTTGTATCTGAAGTAGAGTATTCCTTAGAGTGAGTCTGTGAATGGGGAGACAAAACTTTGTCCATTTCAACCCCAAGAAGACAGGTCTACGTATTCTCTGCCAAAAAAACTCCATTCGAGCAATCGCTTCAGTTCCAAGGAACTCCCCTTACCCCCACCAAGAGTATTGGGATCCTCAGTTTTGACATCGCGAATGATGTTCAGGGGCCATCTTGAAGGCAAGGCAAAACTTGCCTCTAAGAAGCTGGGAATGTTAAACCGGTCCAAGCAGTATTTCACGCCGCGGCAACGCTTTGTGCTTTTTAAAACCCAGGTGAGCCCGCATATGGAGTACTGCTCACACTTTTGGACTGGAGCACCTGGCTACCAACTCGATCCCCTAGACTGTATTCAACGTCAAGCCATTCACGTTGTTGATGATCCCACACTCACAGATGGTATAGATAGGCTTGGCCTTATGAGAGACTTCGCTTCTCTCTACGTATTCTACTGACTGTGTAACGAGGAGTATTCGGAAGAACTGTATAGAATGGTGTATTCGTCCTCTTTCTACCATCGAACCGCTCGCCATGTGTTGGGATTTCACCTCCACTTCTTTAAGCCGCTTCGCTCATGTATGCAACGGTTCTGTAGAACCTTTTTCAAAAAGGGTGTCATAAAATTTCTTCAAGGCTGGCAGCGGGTTGATGAAATCTCTGGTTTTGCAAATGTACATAAGCGACAGTAACCGCTTTCCATCAGGTGGGCCGTCAGCCTGTCTGCTGTACTCCAGCTGTAAAAAAAAGATCGAAATTTCCAGAATGGAAGCGGGCAAACCAATAACAAGTGGTGCGTTCATTGTAGTGTTCGCTCATAAAGGTTGTTGATGTTGCTTGGCGCTCTTGCCGCGTTGCTGCCACGACGGTACTCTTATTCCATAATTACTCGAATTTTTAACTATCCATGATGACGAAAAAGATTCAAATGCGAAGAAAACATAACACTTATCAATAAATAAATGACTAATTTTTAAAAAAGAATTTCGTGTTTTCAAAGTAAAATTAACTTGAAATTATATATCTTAGCCAAACAAAAATATTTATTTTAAATGGCCAGTAATGCAGCATGTACCTAATATTTAGCGGTCACCATTTTGCTTATGAAAGCTATCGAGCGCTATTTTCTGAAGAACACACCCATTAATAAGGTAGCTAAATGTATTTTGTGAAATGTATTTTGCAACCATAAGTATTTGAAATACTAATTACAAAATACCTCAGCGTCAGGTATTTGAAATACTAATTACAAATTACATTTTTAAGAAGTAATTGAAATACAAATACAAAATACGTATTTGTATTTCAATTACGTATTTCAATTACAAGTATTTCAAATACTGCCCAACCGTGCACACACATTAACCGAACTGAATTATCGGCCTAAATGACTCACATACTACTTAAAGGATATAATTTTGGGATTGGTTCATCGACTAGTTCCTTTCTGATCCTGAAGGTATAATAAAAAGTGATTGTGAGGGATCACTTCTTGACCCGGGTGGAAGGCATTTTGGGTTTATTATACCTTTTTATTAAATCTTCATTAATTAAATCCCTTCCCAAACTCCACATATTTATAGTCTATTATACTATTTATATATCACTAAACTCTTAATTCATAATCACTAAAATCACACACTTAATATCATAAATAATATTACTCACCATATTATTCGTACGTATTACATAATTACATATACATACTTACATATATACTTATATTTACACTACACATGTATTATATTTATTTATACGTATCATATTTATTACATATCACTACATACATATTATATACACATAATATTCTAATATCAAACCCTAATCAATTAAATTCATATTAATAATGTATTTATATATTGAAATACATAGGTATAAGATGGTATTCAGCAACGGTCTATTCTGTTCATCCTAGTCTCGTTATAGGTAACTTGGTTGAATGGTCTAAGTATGTAACTAACGACAGGCAGTCGTTCTATAAATGAATAGATAATTACAAGTCGCTAATTATACTGGGTATGATAAAACAACTTCTAAACTTTTAGATGATTTGCTTGTCCAGACAAATTTCCATAGAACTGAGCTACTACAATATTTATACACACAACGTAGGATATCTATCACTAGACTTATTATCACAGCCAACCTAAACAAAGAAATTCTATATTAGATTTCTTTGTAAATTTTAATTCAAGGGCGAAAAATTGAGACTATATAGACTCTCCGCTCTTATGTATATATTCTATTATATACATCTTCCTAGATCTCTTATGGGGTTTTGAGAGAACAGGCCACCTTTATTATTTATAAGGGGGGGTAGTTACAATTTGGTTCCGTGACAGCAGGATTGTCAAATGGATAAAATTATTAATAAACTGAATAAATTTGTCTTAAACAAGTAATGATTAATAAGTTTATAATATAATGTGTACTTTAATGTACACAATTTGTTGCTCGTGAAATGGATAATGGATTCAAAATTTGTCTGAACAGGTTTTCACTAAGAAGTCTAAATACCCATATTTAGTCGTTTTATTAATGGTTTCGTACATGGATGACAAACTCATTTAAACATATTTTATTAAATCGATGAATTTCGCTCAACACTAAAATAGGGATGCTCTTGTTAAGGAAGCAGGCTCATATCACAATTGGGTACACATAGAATACTTCAATAATGGTCTACTTAAAACATATTTTAAAATATTAGACCATAATTTTAAAAGTCACAAAAACAAAATTGAGGGCCATTACAAAATGTGAGAACTATTTTAAGTAATACGATAATGGTTAAGACTCATATAAGAGGTGCAATAATTTAAAATTTTAAAATAACATTTCAGGAACAGAGTCCTCTTGAAAAACAAATAAAATTCAACATCTTGAGGACCTGTCATTTGTTAATAACTCGGGTCTCATGTTGCCTAATGCGATAAGTCTATACACATGTTGACAAAGGTACAATACTTGAGAAGGTACAATTTATAGCCTCTTGTTAGAATAAGAGTTTGACTGTTTTAATGAATTGACTATTCAAGACTATTAATACTTGAAATTCATTTCGATAACATAAGGGCGCCATTAGTTTGTCAAGCTAATAACAAACAAAACATTATTTGGGTTTTTGGGACTTGACACTTTAAAGAACAACGTTGCTATTTTAGCATTAGGGTTCTCTTTAACAAATTTACTCTTTTGTCAATAATATTTCATGTTTTAATTACTTTCGGCTTTGTTTTATTCTTTAACATGTCGCTCGGTAATTAGAGACATTGATAGAAATTAAAATTATTTCTTTGTTTTAAATAACAAATAGTTTAAAAGTTTTCGGTTGTTAAGACACTTTAGTAAATTGAATTTAGTTAACAACATACACACTAGTCTGAACATAAGTTATATTAGGTCGAGATTATATTGAAGTATGGATACTTTATTAAACAAATTGAAATTAATTATCGTACGTATGAAAGTTATGCAATTAGTATGCTTATTTCTCATTATTAATAAAGTAGGCATTGTAGACAACCACCAGGTGTTTATAGTGGGGCGAAGAACACTTGTGCTTTCAGGGCTTTGATTTTAGTGCTAGGTCGCGGATCCCTAGAGTTGCCGGTGCGACTTGACAGTGATTGTGAGCTGTAATTGATAACTATATTCCGACATTTAGATATTTATAGCAGATTAGTAATGATTTATTTGTAAACAATATTTACAATAAGATAGCCGTGTAGGTTGTAAGGTTCAATAAGGCGTCGTATGCTGAACCATACTTAGTTATATACTCGTAATTCTTTGTTATTGTTAATGACGTATCTACTACAAGAAGGGGCGCGCTAAGCTACGATCTATGTAGCAACTCTGACGCATGACGCTTCCACGACTTAGGAGGGAATACGTGTACCTAGTTGATCCAATAAGTGGAGTAGTTAAACTATATAATAGTTATACAAAGAACGGTGAAATAACGCAAATTAATTTATTCATTAATCAATATTATGAATAGATAACATCGAGTGCGGAGTTTATTCGATTTAACCATACGTTTCGGATATTTTGATAATGAGACTACATTTTTTTTTTACATAATATTTTTTTTTTATTGCGTCATTGGCGGGTTTGTTCAGAAAGGAACAAAGGTTTATTACATTACGGTGTAATAATAATGATAAAGATATTTAAAGTTTAAAATTTTTAAATAATAAATCTTAAAATATATGTGTTTTAGTTAAAGATATGGTTAATAAAGAACTGTGGAATATATTAATGGTAAAAGTATTTTAAAACTAGATGGGGCGTAACTCGTAAGATCATATTTAGTTATAAATAATATTTAAATAAGTGGATTGTTGAGTAATTATAATATTTTGGTAATGCAATGGCAAAAAAAAAACTAGTTAATTATCAATTGTGAATTGTGTAGTCGGAATAATATAAATTATTCATATAAATTATTTTACCTAATTAAATTATTCGGTTACTGTTAACCTAATTTAAAGGATTCTTTGGTTGCTTTAGTTGGTGAATGGTCTAGCAGCCTTAGGTTTATGTGATCGTAGTCTTGATTTAAAATCTATTATTTAGTCTAGTTATATATATCTACATATAAATTTATAACAGTACACTATAACATTACACTCTACAACAATCACTCGATTTGCTTGGAAAAGCTAGTTAGTCCTTGAGAGATTTAAAGTTTATTTGACTTTATTGATTGTATACTGATTTAAATTCTTTCCGGTTTTGGAGAGATTATCTTGGCACTTGAGCTTGGGCTTAGTTCAACAAAGCTACTTGCTTCAAATCTTAACCTTTCTCAATTCTTTAATTTCTTAACATATAGTGAAATTTTACATGCGGACAAGTAGCGCTGTTGATACAAAATGAGTAGAAAATAGACATGCTGAATTAACTACTAGTTTGACATGAAAACACATATTAGATGCCTTTATGATAATTCAGTATAAGGCCGGGCTTTCTAGAGTCCGGAACGTTGGGTGTTGAATCCACAACTCAACGCTTAACGGATCCGATTAATCCTGGACGATTACCCGACAGTTATCCAGGTATTCGCGTCGCTGCTCTTAAGCAAGTCATATCTTTTATTTATAATATGTGTATTCATGAGACTAAGGTGGTTCCACATATTGATCTTTAACTTATTAAACAAATCGAGTTTTTGAATCAGTTAAACCGTGGATCAGCTTGGAAGCGCGAGGGCACCTCGTTGACGTCCTAGATGACTAGAGGGATGAGCTACCGTCTTCCTGGAAGATCAATCGACTAAAAATTATTAATTTTTTCTCAATGATATGTGAATCCATGAGAGTCTTTTAAAGAATTTAGCCCTAGGCAATCCTGACGGAATTGGAAAGAATTTCTATTAGGAAATGAATAATTTATTTCAATTAAATAATTATATGATATGCGAAAAAAAATCCTCGTAATAAAAATCCTATAAGATAAGTAACGTTATTCAAATAAGGAAACGGGAATCATTTAATAAGATATATTATTATTCAAGTTAGAAATTGGGAACTATCTAATAAGATTTAGATTAGTAGTCTAATTAGAAAACGGCAACTTATCTCATTACATAGATTGTTTTTCTAGTTAGAAAATAGGAACGCCTTTTCTCTTTTTCTTTTCTTTTAAAAATTCATAAACAATTGTCTTCCCGTCGGATCCACTATGCTTATGAATTTTATTTTTAAATTATAATTCATTAAAGTTGTACTTATATAATAAAAACTTTTGTACTCTAAAGAAAACAAGTAAGAAGCATTAAAAGTAGAAAAATCAGAACTAATACTTTGTATGATTGTATTGAAAATTAATTTACAATTTTTTATACACTTTAAAATATAGTCAACGAATAGAGAAATGACGATAGGAATTTACAGGGTCTAAGAAATTAATCATTATTGAATATAAGCTGATCCGAATCTTATAGTAACACAGTTAAGACACATATTTGAAATTGCAGTATAAATCGATTGATCGATAATTTCTCAATCATATTTAACTAACCCTCTTAAACTAAGGCTAATTAGGTCTAATTTACAAATAATGCGTAAACAATCACGGATCGCTGAAAGGGGCGGTCCAAATATTGAAAGAACACTCTTTATTGGAAGTGGTGGTGGCAGGATTTTTGACAATAAAAGCCTGAGAAACAGTCGTTTTGGAAACAGAAATCAGGAGAGAGCGCGGAATCGGAGGAGAAATCGAGAGAAATCGGGAGGAATCGGGAGAATCGGGATAGTAAATGGGGAAGAATCGGGAGACTTTCAACGAGGACTCACGAAGGTTCTTGTATAGACTTTTACACAGACTTTTGGGGAAACTCTGACAGATTTTCCGACAGACTTATACAGGGCCTCTCGTGAAGAATTCTAGACAGTCTTTCGAAGCGTGAAATCGCGAGTTTTGCTTGAAGATTTGACAGTTGTGTTATCTTTCGTTCAGAGGTCGAAACCTCGCTGTCAAGTCTGAGATCCATCGGTTTCTTAATATTGGATCACGCGGTCGAAATATAGCTCCGGGTACGCCGATGAGCTACGCGAACGAAGTTGTATTCACTAGATTAGTAGCAGTTTAGAGTTAATTCAACAAATTAATTAATAATCTTGTGCTAAATCATTTTCTATAATAAAATTTTATAGACGTCAAAGTTTTAGAAATTAGTATTCCGAACTGTTAGTCCGATCTGTGCGGAGATCGATAGGTTAGAAGTGGTTCCAGTTAGGCGCATTCCAGCCATCGATATCCTGAAATAATAGTATCGGTTACGTGAGTGATAGAGTTCCCGTTTAATGACGAGGACTAGCATGTTAGTCGTATTGCTTATGGTTGTTTGCTTTTAGCAGCCTATAGGTGGCTGAATAGAGTTCGTCCGGAATCCACGAAGTTTTGTAATAAGCAAGATTTTTAAATTAAAATTCAGGTGAGTAATGTACGTAATTTTCATATTAATTCAAAATAGTCGAGTAACTGTTTATTAGGTGTATTAAAATATATTTTATAATAATTATTTTTTTATCTGAGTAATTCTACGTTTAAGCAATATGATTGAATATTTCATTTAAAATTATATCTAATTCATTATATGATCTGTTGGACATCATAATGTTGACAAAACTTAATTATGAATCAATTACTAATAGGTATCTCGTATTTTTATACAAAATCACAGCGGTAAGTAACGTTGACTATTTATTTAAAGCACTATAATCAGATATACGTATTTCAAACATCTTTGATTGAACTATATCTTTGAAGTCGTTGAATTCAAACTTCTCGATTATAATATTGGTTCTCTTACTTTAAATAAGTCTATGGGGCGCCATTAATAAAGCGATAAATACCGAGTTATTGGTCTTTGTTTCCTGACTGTTTTGTTAATATAGTAAATTTAAAAGGCTGTGTCGATTTCACTTGTATATTTTGTCTTTTACAGCTTTTTATGTTTATAATTTATATATATTATTTATTAGCAATATTTATGATAGACGTATGTAAGGCGAGTGACATGTGTGATTTCTAATAATATTATGAAGTAATGAAATGAGGTTGTAATGATTGAAAAAGTTCTGTTTATCGCAGACACTGACGAAATCGTTTGATATCATACGAATTATAGTATACAGTTGTAGTAGTTTTAGTAGCGGTTATATAATACTTATTCTGACAGCGAGTTCCCTACCTTTAAAGCAAAGGTTGAGAATGCAACTAGATTAACGATTAATTGATGTTGTTTAATACATCGTTTTATAACACAACACATTATATAAATGTTTAATATTTATTATATCAACAACTATATAAATGAAGTTTACGTTACAATTCTTATACTTTACACAGATATCTTTTGTTCTATACAAAATCTAATATACATGTATATATTAACGTAAGGTAGTTGTAACTTATCATTTATAATAATCTTCAACGAGATAATGTGTTTTCATTTGTGGTAAATCCATGCCAGTTTAAATTGGATCAGGGTTAAAAGCCCTATACATATTTATTCTATTCTTGACTTACAAGTTCTTGTCTAGTCATTTCTACCTTATGAATTGTTTTGTTTGGCAATTATGCCTTCAAATGCAATACAGTGCTTGGCAAAATGGACGGATAGCTCGATTAGTTCTTGAGATTTGTACATCGTAGCTATAGTACATGATTCTTGCCTACCTGGTTACGATATTTATTATCGTGACATACTCATTCGACAGTTTGTGTTTTACACATAGGTCGTTCGCAAACGTCGATTAGACAAATGCGGCGGAATGGTTTGTTACCGGGAAGTGCCTCGAGTCAGTGCTCTAACTGTCTTGTCTGCTTAAGTAAACGGCTCTTGTTGTCCGGTCTAAGTTTGACTTGGACTGTTTTTGGGAAGAAATGACTCACCAATGAACTATTAAATTCAGTTCGGCATTGAATGCCTGCCTTTCTGTGTTGATTATCAGTGGAATTGACTCTCATTTAAATGACTGTTTATGGTTATTTGTCTCAAATTAAAACACTTAAAAGGTAAGGTTACGCCAATGGTATCATGTTATACCCTTCCTATCCTCATACTGGGGAATGAGCCAATATTTTATATTGTAATTAAATTATATAATACTTGTGTTCGTCAGCGGTGTATCTGCTTGAGCGCTATTATAGCTTACTTGTCTAACTATGGTCGACGATTCTTTAATAGATAGTTGGCCTAGACATAGTAACTCGCAGTGCACGTTCGAAATATCCGAACCGTCTGATATGTTCACAATGTATTTTTGAAAGTTGCATTTTGACACTTTCAATCTATTATTGTTAGTCATTTAAATGCTGATATGAAATGTTTGGTAACAATGCTCGTCTACGTGGCCAATATCTCAAATTAATACATGCGTGACTAGTAAGTGCTTCCCACCTGAGTGCTATATTACCAATTACTCGGCGTCAAAATTCTATTTACAGAAAGACAGCCTATTTATTCTAGATAGCCTCGTGGGACAGTATTATGATACTGAGTACCGAAAGGACGCTATGTATTTTTGTGAGTTGCTTCGGCACTCTCAAAACCCAATTCTGGCCTTACACACACACACTGCACACATTAACTGAACTGAATTATCGGCCTAAATGACTCACATAATACTTAAAGGATATAATTTTGGGATTGGTTCATCGACTAGTTCCTTTCTGATCCTGAAGGTATAATAAAAAAGTGATTGTGAGGGATCACTTCTTGACCCGGGTGGAAGGCATTTTGGGTTTATTATACCTTTTTATTAAATCTTCATTAATTAAATCCCTTCCCAAACTCCACATATTTATAGTCTATTATACTATTTATATATCACTAAACTCTTAATTCATAATCACACACTTAATATCATAAATAATATTACTCACCATATTATTCGTACGTATTACATAATTACATATACATACTTACATATATACTTATATTTACACTACACATGTATTATATTTATTTATACGTATCATATTTATTACATATCACTACATACATATTATATACACATAATATTCTAATATCAAACCCTAATCAATTAAATTCATATTAATAATGTATTTATATATTGAAATACATAGGTATAAGATGGTATTCAGCAACGGTCTATTCTGTTCATCCTAGTCTCGTTATAGGTAACCTGGTTGAATGGTCTAAGTAGGTAACTAACGACAGGCAGTCGTTCTATAAATGAATAGATAATTACAAGTCGCTAATTATACTGGGTATGATAAAACAACTTCTAAACTTTTAGATGATTTGCTTGTCCAGACAAATTTCCATAGAACTGAGCTACTACAATATTTATACACACAACGTAGGATATCTATCACTAGACTTATTATCACAGCCAACCTAAACAAAAAAATTCTATATTAGATTTCTTTGTAAATTTTAATTCAAGGGCGAAAAATTGAGACTATATAGACTCTCCGCTCTTATGTATATATTCTATTATATACATCTTCCTAGATCTCTTATGGGGTTTTTCGGTTATATTTGTACCTGTGTTATACGTGTTTGTATAATTCTAATAAACTCTATAATAATTCCAACGGCATTTATAATTCGAGTATCGCACTCGTAACATTATAAATATTATTAAGTAGCAATTAAGAGAAATATATACATAACTTGACGCCAGTTCCCTTGCGGGTCAGGCACGAACAACAGAGCGCCATTCAGGCTTATTCTTACACACCTCACTTGCTTCTTTGACATTCATAGCTCTTGTCATGCACGCTCGTCTGTTCTTAAGGCTCCTGACATCACCTTCTGCTAGTACACGATCAATTTGATCATGGAAGGTGTGTCGTGGCCTTCCACGACTTCTGCATCCATCCACTTTTGCATTGTATATCTGTTTAGTCATTCTTTCATCATGCATTCTTTCCACATGCCCGAACCACCGGAGCATTCCTTTCCTTATCTTCACCCAGACACTCTCTTTCTTACCTCGCTATTACGAACGCGGTCCGCGAGCAATTAAGATATTTGTATAATTATATAGTCTTAATTTGAATGTTAAATTAAGCAAACAAATACATCGAGAACACAACAACTCGTCGTTTTATTTTGTACTCTCCTCTTCAGTGGCCGAGCCTAGCTCCCGCAAGGCGATAAAGCCATGAATCCCCCCCCCACAGTGGTGACCCACTCCGTCCAATAGGGCACCTATCATAGACGCAGCACACTTACATTAACCCTACAAATCTCTCTCATCTATAGACCTTTTTAGGAATTCTTTTTTGATATAGAGCAGAGATTCCCAAAGTGGTTGATATCGACCCCCTGGAGTCGAAATCGGTTTCCGAGGGGTCGACATAAACAAAAACTGCTTTTCGGGTCGACTAGGTCTGAAAGTCGACCCCTATTAATAAACGCAAGTTCTTATTTAAAACTTCCAAGATACCGTATAAGTTGTGTTACATATACAAACTTGTTGTAAGAATGACTAATATTTGAACCAACCGCAAAGTTTTTAAATTAGTAAGTATTTTGTATCAATACGTAAAAACTGCCAGGTGGTAGGACATTTGGCCGACTGGATGGCTACCATCTCTGGTCTAAAGTATGTCGCCATAACAACCTTGAGTTGTGTTCCGGCATTAGTGACCAGGTTCCAGTTTCCCTTAAGAGAGCAGCAGCGCATATGTAGCAACTTTGGTGTTGCAAATGTCCATAGGCGATGGTAACCGCTTTCCATCAAGTGGGCCGTCTGCCTGTCTGCTGATTTCTTGCAATAAAAAAAAAAACTAGAGATAGGATTTTTAAAGTAGCTTGGCTATGGGGATCTGAGGTATCAGTTCATTTTGTAAAAGGGATCTCTTGCCCAAAATAGTTTGGAAATCCCTGGTATAGAGGGCGGGTGTGCACTAACTAAATATTCCAAATATTTTTTTAAACATACTTAAACCACACAATCTAATAGCAACACATTCGGTTCATAAAAGCATTACTGTACTTAGATAGATAGATAACACTATATAGCAATACAAATATGAACTTAGACTAAAATTATATGTAGTTACTAGAGTTTACCCCGCGGCTGCGCCGCGGGTTAACCTCTAGTTCCTGCTTCTTGTTTAAAGAGCAGGCGTTAATACAGGTTACATTGTACAACATTTTTATGTTAGTGCCATTTGCACCCGAAAAATTCACTTAATTTTATATCGCAAACTATCCGATCTTCTAGCATGAGTATATAAAATATGTCCATTTTCGGCATTAAAACTACATTTAAACAAAATTACAATAAAAACAATCCAGTATTCCCAGTGTTTTCCGAAAACTTAACAGCAAAACACATCGGGTTACTATCGTATTTTTATAGACGATGAATTTTTATATTTATGAACTTGAGAAATGATTGATCTCATCCAAACTTTCATCCTCTATTACAAACAGTACTAGTCCTTTTATTTATCTATCCCCGTCAATGAAAACTACAAAAATGACAAAAAGGACAAAAACATCAAAAAGGACAAAAATCAAAAAGGACAAAAAGAGCCAAAAGGACAACAAGAGCAAAAAGAGTGAAATTGTCAAAATGGACAAAAAAAGCCAAAAGGACAAAAAGAGCAAAAAAAGCGAAATTGTCAAAATGGACAAAAAGGGCAAAAAGAGCAAAAGAGCAAATACAGCCAAAAGAGAAAAATGGGCAAAAAAGAGCAAATGAGCAAAAGATCAAAAGAGAAAAAAGGACAGAAAGAGCAAAACGGACAAAATAACCAAAATCATGAAAATGGCAAATCACAAAACCAACCAAAACCTGTCCCACTATTTGGGATAACCTTTACATAAATCTATCCCACTATCCGGGATGAAAAATATCCATTGTCCACCCTCGTTATGAAAATTACATATATACCGATTTTTAGCCAAATCGGTCCAGTAGTTTTTCCGTAAAAGCATAACAAACAAACAGACAAATATTATTTTATCCCGGAAACTATCCCCTTTTTCGGGATAAAAAGTATCCTATCCTATCCTATCCTATGCCTATCCTCGGCATCGAAAATATATATATACTGAGTTTCAGCCAAATCGGTCCAGTAGTTTTTCCGTGTAAACGGAACAGACAGACAGACAGACAGAGTTACTTTCGCATTTATAATATTAACTAGAGTTTACCCCGCGGCTGCGCCGCGCGTCAAACTCTAGTGCGTACCTCTTGTTTAAAGAGCAGGCGTTAATACAGGATATATTGTATTGTATTTTTATGTTGTATGTTGGTGCTATTTGCCCTCGGAAGATTTAATTCATTTCATATCGCAAACTATACCACATCTACCGGGATGAATAGTACATCTATGTCCATTTTCGGTATTCATGACAAGACAGATCGAGTGAGTCGCATTTTTTTAAACTGGACCCAACTGGCCTAGTGGACCCAGTGGTCAAAGTGGACCCAGCGGACCCACCGGACCCAGCGGACCCACCCGACCTAGCGGACCCAGCGGACTAAATACGGACCCAGCGGACCCAAACGACCCAAACTACCCAACGGACTAAAACTACCGAGCGGACCCAGCGGACCCACCGGACCCACCGGACCCAGCGGACCCAGCGGACCCAACGGACCTAAGCGGACCCAACGGACCCAGCGGACCCAAACTACCCAAACTACCCAGCGGACCCAGCGGACCCAACGGACCCAACGGACCCAGCGGACCGAAACGGACCCAACTACCCAGCGGACCCAGCGGACCCAGCGGACCCAGCGGACCCAGCGGACCCAGCGGACCCAGCGGACCCAGCGGACCCAGTGGACCCAGCGGACCCAGCGGACCCAGCGGACCCAGCGGACCCAGCGGACCCAGCGGACCCAGCGGACCCAGCGGACCCAGAGCGGACCCAGTGGACCCAGCGGACCCAGCGGACCCAGCGGACCCAGCGGACCCAGCGGACCCAGCGGACCCAGCGGACCCAGCGGACCCAGCGGACCCAGCGGACCCGGACCCAGCGGCCCCAGCGGACCCAGCGGACCCAGCGGACCCAGCGGACCCAGCGAAACTTGATAAATGATTGATCCCCCATACAAACTTTAATACCTTATTTCAACCCGTTCTAGTTTTATTTATATAGCTAAATATTGTGTAAACTACACAAACGACCAAAACTACCGAAACTACCAAATTACCAACCAAAACTACCAAATCCACCAACTAAAACTACCACAACTACCTAAATTGCCACAACTATCAAAACTACCAAAACTACCACAACTATCAAAACTACCAAAACTACCACAACTACCACAACTACCAAAACTACCAAAACTACCACAACTATCAAAACTACCAAAACTACCACAACTATAAAAACTACCACAACTATCAAAACTACCACAACTATCAAAACTACCACAACTATCAAAACTACCAAAACTACCACAACTATCAAAACTACCAAAACTACCACAACTATCAAAACTACCAAAACTACCACAACTACCAAAACTACCACAACTATAAAAACTACCAAAACTACCAAAACTACCACAACTACCAACACTACCACAACTACCAAAACTACCACAACTATAAAAACTACCAAAACTACCACAACTATCAAAACTACCACAACTATCAAAACTACTAAAACTACCACAACTACCAAAACTACCACAACTATCAAAACTACCACAACTATAAAAACTACCACAACTATCAAAACTACCACAACTATCAAAACTACCACAACTATCAAAACTACCAAAACTACCACAACTACCAAAAATACCACAACTACCACAACTACAAAAACTACCAAAACTACCACAACTATCAAAACTACCAAAACTACCACAACTACCAAAACTACCAAAACTACCACAACTATCAAAACTATCAAAACTACCAAAACTACAACAACTATCAAAACTACCAAAACTACCACAACTACCACAACTATCAAAACTACCACAACTATCAAAACTACCAAAACTACTACAACTATCAAAACTACCACAACTTTCAAAACTACTACAACTACCAAAACAACCGAATATACCAAATCGACCAACCAAAACTACCAGATCTACAAACCAAAACTACCACAACTATCAAAACTACCACAACTACCAAAATAACCAAATCTACCAACCAAAACTACCATAACTATCAAATCTACAAACCAAAACTACCACAACCACCTAAACTACTACAATAACTAAATCTACCAATCAAAACTACCACAACTACCAAATCTACCGAAACTACCAAATCTACTATACAAAACTACCACAACTATCAAAACTACTATAGCTACCAAAACTACCAAAACTATCACGACTACCAAAACAACCGAAACTACCAAAACTACCAGCATAAACTACCGAAAATAGCAAAACTACCAACCAAAACTACCACAACTACCAAAACAACTAAACTAAACAAAACTACCTAAACGACCAAATTGACCAAAATAAACAAAATGACGAAAATGGCCAACCACAAATAAAAAACCTATCCTAGTTTCCGGGATAAACTTTACATAAATCTATCCCAAAATCTATCCCAGTATCCGGGATGAAAAGTATCTCTTGGCCACCCTCGGTATTCAAATTACGTATGTACCGAGTATCATTGTTTGATTGAACGCGCTAAATTCAGGAACTACTGGTCTGATTTGAAAAATTCTTTCAGTGTTGGATAGCCCATTTATCGAGGAAGGCTATAGGCTATATATCATCACGCTACGACCAAGAACGTTTCATTCTTCAGAGAATAGCCAGTGTACTAGCCTGTTGTAACATGCTCTCTGGAAAGCGTTATTGAATCAATTTTGTTAAAACTTATAGATTCATTTGTCTTTTAAACACCGGGTTGAATAAAAGTGTGTCAAAATAAAACACGGGTCACGGCGTTTATTTTTACTATGGATGACAGATATACATCATTGCCTAACGAGTTAAGTAAGTGATTATTGTTAAAATTAGTATGCACCAGACTTTCGTGGGATAACAATGTGTCTGAGCATTCATATTTAAACTAAACTACATATACAATGCTAGTACAACGCTTAATAAAGACGTATAAAGTTGCAAGTGCATACGAAAGGTGATCTGTATATAAACCTACATTTCTTCGCGATAAACTTTTTGAAATTTTAAATCAAATTGTGTGTTTAGTTGATTATTTGTTTACTTAATTATCTAATTTAAGTTGTTGCTTATTATTAATAATTAAATAGTGTTACTGATTGCAGAAAAACATGTGTTCTATCAAAACGATATTCTGTAGGGAAATAAAATTGATATGTATTTTAGAACATTCGTTTTAATTCATTTAAAGTCAGTCTTCATAATTGGTTATTAAAGAAATGCTTTTCCCGGTGCATGACTATTTTAATTGGAACAAGACATAGATGACGCTGTATGACATTTATATTGAATTTAATTATGTGACTTTATTATCTTTTGATATACAACAATACTCCAATTCAATTTAATTTTCCGTGGTTAACATAACTAATATTTATATATATACTAGCTGTGCCCGCGACGTTGTCCGCGTGGAATTTGCTTTCAAAACCCTCCGATTTTGAAACATTAGTGCTCCGCTCCTATTGGTCTAAGCGTGATGATATATATTCTATAGCCTTCCTCGATAAATGGGCTATCCAAGACTGAAAGAATTTTTCATATCGGACCAGCGGTTCCTGAGATTAGCGCGTTTAAACAAACAAACAAACTCTTCAGCTTTATAATATTAGTATAGATTATTCAATTTGATTAAAACTAAAATGTTATACATATATAACTAAAACTTCGTGAAACCACATTCATTTAAAAATCAATAATTTTACTTCTATTTGCAGTTATTACTCTTTTTAATCCTTGTAATTTGTAAATCAGTGGATGAAGACACTGTTTACTTGCAATTTTAACAAGTTACCTACATAATATGCAATAGACATATGTGAATATATAAAATTGCCCGAACGATTGTTGATTTATTTTCTGTGCAAGCTGGCAAGTGACAACTCGATCCAATAGTGCTGCAATTTCCTTCTGGTGGAAAAGCGTGAAAATGTTTCTAACAATTTTCACGCTGTCATCGATTTTGATCGTCGTATATTTGCTGAAAACTACTGTAAAACCTAAGAAATTTCCACCAGGTAAGCGTTTTTCAAAATTATTATTTTTAACCGACTTCGAGGTAACTCAATTTGACTATATGTTTTCGTATATGCTTGTTACGCGATTTCTTCGTCAATTTTAGTCCGATTTTCAATTTTTGTTTAGTCGTTAGTTACTCTTGAGATGGTCCTATTGTCATCAAGTCAGGATCTGATGAGTGGATCCCAAGGAAATTGAGAGTAACCCTTGTTGAAAGGACCCTACACTCACTGATAAGCAAACTTGTATACGCGTGCCAGTTGTACAAATTTTACAGGCGCTTTATCTACTACTAGCTTCTGCCCGCGACGTCGTCTGCGTGGAATAGTTACTTTGGGCTAACGCTAACTTAGCGTGATGATATATAGCTTATAGCCTTCCTCGATAAATGGGCTATCTAACACTGAAAGAGTTTTTCAAATCAGACCAGTAGTTCCTGAGATTAGCGCGTTCAAGCAAGCAAACAAACAAACTCTTCAGCTTTATATATTAGTATAGATTTATAAAGCTATTCAAGTATTCGTGTTGCTACAAATTATAAAATATTTTTTTAACAAAAATAAAACCCACGGTCTCGAGTCTCTCGAGTATGTCGCCATAACAATCTTGAGTTGTATTCCGGCATTAGTGACCAGGTTCCAGCCTCCCTTAAGAGAGCAGCAGCGCATTTGTTGTACCTTTGGTGCTGTAAATGTCCATAGGCGATGGTGACCGTTTTCCATCAAGTGGGCCGTCTGCCTGTGTGCTGAACTCCTGAAATATAAAAAAATCTACTTCAAACTAAAAAGCAAAAAATAAATATTTCTTACAATATCTTGAAGTCGGGGCGAAGTAAGACATAAAAGTTACTACATTTGCAAAAAATATTTGAAGAATTATCGACATATTTACATTGCTGACACGTGTGTTAAAAAATAAGAAGCATATTTTGATAATTTGTTCGCTGCATTTTCAGCAAACAAGGTTTGCACTACAACAATAATTCAAGCACAGCAATAAGCCGAAATTATATTAATGTACTCAATACTCATTAATATACATACATACATAACTTCACGCCAGTTCCCTTGCGGGGTAGGCACGAACGACAGAGCGCCATTTAGGGTTATTCTTGCACACCTCACTTGCTTCTTTGACATTCATAACTCTTGTCATGCACGCTCGTCTGTTCTTAAGCCTCCTGACATCACCTTCTGCTAGTACACGATCAATTTGATCATGGAAGGTGTGTCGTGGCCTTCCACTACTTCTGCATCCATCCACTTTTGCATTGTATATCTGTTTTGATATTCTTTCATCATGCATTCTTTCCACATACCCGAACCACCGGAGCATTCCTTTCCTTATCTTCACCCCGACACTCTCTTTCAGACCAACCTTCATTCTTACTTCGGTATTACGAACGTTCATTAATATAAACTCGGCTTATTGCTGTGCCTGAATTATATCCAACACAACTGAAACTAGCAAAAGATTATGTAGATTACGTCTTCAAAAGACGTGTTTGGACACAGTTACTAAATAAGGAAAGCTAAGAAAAATGTCTGTGATAGATACATGTAGAGAAGGACATACAGACATACATTTCATAAGCGCTTTCACCAATATAACGAAACCCGAATTATACTTGTTTCTATACGATTCCGTGATTATTTTAGGACCAATATGGTATCCGATCATTGGAAGCAGCAACGTTATGAAGCGCATGCAGCAGAAACACGGTTCTCAGTTCAAAGGTCTTTTAGAACTGGCCAAGGAATATTCTACGGATGTGTTGGGTCTAAAGCTTGGCCAGGAATTGTTAGTGGTGGTGTATGGGCAGAAAAATGTTCGGCAAGCTTTCACAGATAAGGCGTTAGAAGGTCGGCCGAAGAGTTATTTTCTTAAATTACGATGTTTCGGGAAAAGGCTTGGTACGTCATACTTATTTCTATAATTTTTTTTTAATGAAATTTCGGTTATATTGTGTGTTTGCATAGTTAATTAATAAATTTAATTTAAAATGAAAAAAAATGTGGTCTTTAATATCTAAATTTAGGTGATCTTTAAATGGACTGAAATGAACTATTTAGATGATGAAATAAATGTATGTATGAAATCTTGTCTGAATCAAAATCTCTTTACGATACATTCGTAGCTTTATATTGTTAACATTTCTGTAATATGGGCTTTTTTATAACAGCTGATAAACAGCCCTATCCGTGCAGGAACGGAGAAAGAATACAATTTCGTGCGGCTTGGCGGCCTGTCGTAAGAGGCGACTAAACAACCCACAGCCAGGTGGTAGGGTATTTGCTCGACTGGATGACGACCACCCCTGGTCTAGAGTATGCCGCCATAACAACCTTGTGTTGTGTTCCGGCATTAGTGACCAGGTTCCAGCCTCCTTTAAGAGAGCAGCAGCGCATTTGTAGTACTTTTAGTGTTTTAAATGTCCATAGGCGATGGTAACCGCTTTCTATCAAGTGGACAGTCTGCCTGTCTGACGAACTCCTTTATTAAAAAAATATTATAAGCCAAAGAGCTGTTCCTATATGCTATCAATGCAGTTGGTTTACCTTTATTGAATACCAATACTTATGTAAGTCGCTTTTGATATGACTCCAGGTATAACTTCTGCTGATGGCCCCCTATGGCGTGAGCAGAGGCAATACACCGTGAAGCAACTCAAAAACGTTGGCTTCGGAAAAACTCACATGGAAAAAGAAATACAGATTGATTTGAAGAATATTCTAGAATACATAGAAGAGAACAGACACAAACCTATAAATCCCAATCATGTATTCTCTCAGGCCGTCGTGAATATACTTTGGAAATATGTTGCAGGTAATTATTAATGTCAGGAACCTTAAGAACAGACGATCGTGCATGACAAGAGGTATGAATGTCAAAGAAGCAACTGAGGTGTGTAAGAATAAGCCTGAATGGCGCTCTGTTGTTCGTGCCTACCCCGCAAGGTAACTGGCGTGAAGTTATGTATGTATGTAATTATTAATTAACTGACTTCAAAAAAGTGGAAGTTTTTAATTCGACTTTGTTATCTTTTTATTTTGTTGCGCGGTTTTTCCGTCAATTGTGGATCGATTTTCAAGTTTTCTTTTATTCTGTTTTTAAATTTTTTTCTTATTGCATGAGTTCAGCAGACAGGCAGACGGCCCACTTGATGGAAAGCGGCTACCATCGCCTATGGACATTTGCAACACCAAAGGTGCTACAAATGCGTTGCTGCTCTGTTAAGGGGGATTGGAACTTGGTCACTAATGCCGAAACACAACTCAAGGTTGTTATGGCGGCGTACTCTAGACCAGGGGTGGTAGCCGTCCAGTCGGGCAAATGCCCTATCACCTGGCTGTGGGTGGTTCTGTCGCCTCTTACGACAGGCCGCCCGGCCGCAGGAATTGGACTGGATGGCTATCACCCCTGGTCTAGAGTATGTCGTCATAACAACCTTGAGTTGTGTTCCGGCATTAGTGACCAGGTTCCAGTGTCCCTTAAGAGAGCAGCAGCGCATTTGTAGCACCTTTGGTGTTGCAAATGTCCATAGGCGATGGTAACAGCTTTCCATCAAGTGGGCCGTCTGCCTGTCTGCTGAACTCCTGCAATAAAAAAACCTCGTAATTTTTGTACTTTAATTTAATTCAATTTATTTAATGCGAAAGTAATAATAATAATAATAATCGGCAGACAAACACACAAATTGTATATCCCCAAATTAAGCAAGTTACGCTTGTGTTATGTGTAATATACAACGGACTACTCTAGGGCCGATCCCAGACAGCCAAACCATAGTAAATAACGGAGAAAACACGGTTCCGAAATTTACTATACCAGGAATCGAACCCGGAACCTCTGCGTTGCAGTGAGGTACGCCGACAACGGCTTAGCCCGGTCAACCAGTAGCCGTCATGATGTAATGGGTATACGAAAAGTGGTTAAATTTAACATTTCTACAAATTCCGCCTTTCGGCATGCTATATACAAGTATCCTGTACAAATTATGATATAATATATTTATCTAATTATTTACTTAATACGATGTCAACCAATAAATTATAAAATTGTGTATTAAATTACAATGATCTTATACATACATAACTTCACGCCAGATCCCTTGCGACCTTGGTAGGCACCACCAACAGAGCGCCATTCAGGCTTATTCTTACACACTTCACTTCCTTCTTTGACATTCATAATTCTTGTCATGCACGCTCGTCTGTTCTTAAGGTGATGACTACAATGATCTTAATTAAAATAAATAGTAACTTAGATTCAGGGTTCATAATATAATGTATATATAGATACATAAGGTACCTAATCCATAAAAAATATATTATAACTAGCTGTGCCCGCGACGTCGTTCGCGTGGAATTTGTTTTCAAGACCCCCGATTTTGAAATATTCTTCATTGGTGCTCCGCTCCTATTAGTCTTAGCGTGATGATATATAGCCTATAGTCTTCCTCAATCAATGGGCTATTTAAAACTGAAAGATTTTTTCAAGTCAGACCAGTAGTTCCTGAGATTAGCGCGTTCAAACAAACAAACTCTTCAGCTTTATATCCGTGGCTGGCGTGAATATGTTGACATTTTCAAAATGTCAATTTTACAGGGGCGCAATTTTAAAGTTTGACTAGTAATGATAAATCGTGTTATTCTATTATTACCAAAGGAAAAATCTTAAAAAGTTATGAATATTTCGGACTGTCAATTTTTTTCCTATAAAAACACAGGCGTAGGAAGCGTCTAAACGAATAAAAAAAAAGATGTATGTCGAGATGTGTAAGCTATATTATTGTAAAGTTTCATCAAAATTCATTCGGTAGTTTTTGCGTGAAAGAGTAACAAACATACATACATTCTTACATACTATCGCGTTTATAATATTAGTAGGATATGCCTTATCGGTTAACATCTTTTAGGTAGCAACAGCCAAAATAATATACCAGGGGCCCAATTCTACTATTCAAATATCTTGACGTTGCCAATATATTCAATGTACGATTCCATTGCGAGAGTGCCAAAAAATCGTATTCTACTATATCCACAATATCTTATCGATAGCGTCGCGGCAGAAAAAGCTAATAAACTAAAAAAATCGCAAATTTTGCTTATAAATATCTATAACGATTGTCATTGGTTTTAACAGAATACCGAAATCAGCCAAACCTACAATTGAGATGATAGTGTCAGGCGATTATGACGCGTTGAAATATGCAACGTGCATGCTCGCGTGGCTTACATTACGGCTAGAACTCGTTATCAAAATTAGGTTTTGAATGGTATACCCAGAAGTGGTGAATTGTAAGGCGACGTGTGTGAAACAAAGTTTTTAAAATAATTGTCAAAGCTAGGAGTCGCTCAGTGGTCGAAATTCGACCATAATTAATTTAAATTAAAGTTTAAACATTTTAAGGTGCTCTTGTCAAATTCTTCTATAATCACAGATTTCGCCAAGGCTACACTATTAATTTGACTTTAACATTAACAAAAGAGTATATATGCGTGTGTGCATGTGTGTATGTGTCAAATACATGGTAGTGTGTGTAATGTTTTTTTTTATTGATAACAAATACTATATATAGTAGTAGTAGTAGTAATATTATGTGTGCGAAATTTCATACTCCTCCGTCCGCGCAATTTACGTCAAAAAGGGGTACAAAGTTTTTGCTTCACGTATTAATATAATGATACATACATACATACATAACTTCACGCCAGTTCCCTTGCGGGGTAGGCACGAACAACGGAGCGCCATTCAGGCTTATTCTTACACACCTCACTTGCTTCTTTGACATTCATAGCTCTTGTCATGCACGCTCGTCTGTTCTTAAGGCTCCTGACATCACCTTAATATAATGATAATAAAATAAAATACTGTAGCTATAGAAGATTTCTATTTATAACAAGTTGTTTAATGTTTGAAAGCATCTTTATCGCGTATAGACAACACCGCCGCCGCGCTGTTGCTTAGCCGCCACCACGTCGCCATTGCGTCGCCGTCCTTCGCCGTCAAGCGGGACTCAGCGGGTGGGGTGGCGACATGTCGGCGCGAGTACGTAGGGCTTCAATACCTGTTTGGAAAATTGGTTTATTAACTATTGGAATCCCAAGGACTAAACAAACACATATAAGTATTCATAAATCAACTCCAATATTGATCAATTCATTTGTTAACAATTGTGCTAAAATATTTGAATCCTGTAACTGTTGAACCAGATCGAATCACTTCGGTTGAAAGGCACAGAAACGAAAGTAAATTAAAACATTCAATAGCATTGAACAGTTCAGCGTTATGTTTACATTAAATCTCTCGGCAAATACAAATGGCGTCACCTGTTGTTGTTGTTTTTTGGTTCTCTGAAGTCTGAGCCTGAAAAGATTTTTTGTTTGATAAAATAAAATATATTTAAATAACAAATGCATTCATTAAAATGTACGTAACCTAACCAAATCATAATTTGCAGTGAACCTGCGGAAAATCGAAATGTGTGCTGGACACAGTAGAAGTGAAACATCAACGGACAAGTGGAAAAACGAATCGCAACAAAATTTTAACTTGAAGTTCAGGTTTTCAAATTGGACAAGTACATTAACAATCTGCCCGTTTTTCCACTTGTCCGTTGAAGTTTCACCTCTACTTTGTGTCCCAAGCAAATATTACTACTTTATTTTATAATGTGAATGTTTGCTCTCTAATGAAAGACAGTTATAAGATACAACGCATTATCTTAATATATATAAATTACGTGTCACGTTGTTTGTCCGCGATGGACTCCTAAACTGCTTGACCGATTTTAATCAAATTTGCACACTGTGTGCAGTTTGAACCGACTTGAAAGATAGGATAGCTTACATTTGAACCCGGAAGGTGGCACTGGAATCGGGTTCTAAATTTTATTACTTCAGAAGCAGAACTACTTCTGCCGGAACAGCTAGTAATTATATATGTTAATTAATTATGGAGAGAAGAAAGTCACGTTACAAAAATTATATTTAACTGGAAGACTGATTGGCATATGATGATTCCATGATGTGATAGAAGATGTATGCCAGAATAGAGGAATATGGAAAGAAAAACATATGTATTGTGCCTATGATAGTTGGGCAACCTTATGGGACTCTACAGACCACATCAGTAGATCTTAAATTGCAACTTTTTTTTTATTGCAGGAAATCAGCAGACAGGCAGACGGCCCACTTGATGGAAAGCGGTTACCATCGCCAATGGACATTTGCAACACCAAAGTTGCTACAACTGAAACTTGAACCCGGTCACTAATGCCAGAACGCAACTCAAGGTTGTTACGGCGACATACTTTAGCATAGGGGTAGTAGCCATCCAGTAGGGCAAATGCCCTACCACCTGGCTGTGGGTTGTTAAGTCGCCTCTTACGACAGGCCGCCCCAACGCAGGAAATTGTATTCTTTCTCCGTTCCTGCACGGATAACTTAATTGCTTTTGTTCTAAGGGCCTAAAGTTGTGGCTTTACTTGACACATTTCTAGATATACTGGTTGTAAGACTTAGCATAAAGTTCCACTATATGGTGATACTTGACAGGTTCCTCATACGACTCTGCGAAAACAACTTCTTAAGGCCCTCTGTCCTCACTGTGAAAACAGTAAAATATATTATAAATAAAGTCTTTCTTTTTTTAGGAAAGAGAATTGAAGAGGAAAGGCTGAAACTTTTGTTGGATGTATTTAGTGAGCGTTCGAAGGCATTTCATATGGCTGGGGGGCTGCTGAACGTGGCGCCATGGAGTAGGTTCCTAGTGCCCGAGTACAGCGGCTACAACCTCATTACGAGGCTCAACAAGCAGCTCTCGGATATTATAGAGGTCATTCACCTGTTATTATGCTTTACTTTATAATTCATATGATATGTTTATCTTGGAATACGCGTCCACAACTTGGAACCCACGGTGTAATACAATATAAAAAGTATTGAAAATTCAGAACCAGTTTTTAAAGCACTTAAGGCTTGTAGCAACGCGAACCTGAAAAACGACCGCATCTATGTAATGCGGTCGTTTTTCAGGTGTATTATTATTTTTTTGTGAATATAATAAAGTAGTATTTAAAAAAATAATATAACCAAATTATCTATCTAAATAATCACATCTTATATTATTATATTATATCATACCAAATTATAATGTAGATTGTAGGGATCAATTTCTGTGAAGGAATGTCAAACGGAAAACACAGGGCAAGTTTTGTTTTTGAAAAAATGTTCTACTTTCTATAGATAGATTAAACTTTAAATGACACCGATCATTTGGCCGCACCTCGCTTGAACGCTGATTGATTGGGATAAAATAACGTGCATTTCAAATATTCATTTATAGATGCCTATTAAAAATACAATATTTTTCATCATTTCCATATTGAATAACATGAAGTGAAGAAAGTGAATGTATGTATGGAAAATAGATAATTTTTTTTAAAATAACCCCTTGGTTTTCCCTTTGATATTCCTTCACAGAAATTGGTCCTTACAAGCTAGATCATGATTTGGTATAATAATACAGACGTGTTTATCTTTTAAATCGATTCGATACCTGACAAGAGTAATTAATATTCCAAAACTCTTTTGATACGTTTCTTATTATTAAGACCCAAACCCAGCAAAAACCAACTGCCAGACCTCAAGACAATGAGCTCTTTCTGCGTGCACCGGAACACAAACCAACATGATAATTTCTTTTATTTTTCCTTCCACCCATTTTAATATTATATAAAATTATTGGAGCTACGCATGTTTGCTGAAGAGTTTCTTGCGCTTGTTCCCTTCAAGCCATAACAATTAGATTAAGCTCCCAGAGAGTAAATAATAACCATAAACAAAATTAAAACTAAATAATTAAAATGAACAAGTTGGCGGTAGCCTAGATAAAACTTTAACAATACTCATTACACTTGAGATCTCTGTCTTCTGTGATCACGGCTTCTGAAAAGTGGCCAAAACGTCGGAATAATAAAAATCAAATAAATTACCTCGCTTAGAACCGTTAAAACGCAGTTTTATTATGTATACAAGTCGCGAAAACTTAAGAAAATATTATAAAATAATGTTCTAAAAATAGTGAACTAGGAAAATGTATCTGCCTGTACACACTCTGTATATAATGTGTTGCGGACAGAGAGCACCTACTCCCCGCGCCCCGCATACCGCCTACGCCCATAGCTCGCACAATTAGCAGCTAGGCGTCGGACGGTACGCGGGATAAAGGAGCGGCCTTGAAGGCAAAAATTGTTAATTCTTTATACACAATTCTCATTGACGACTCTCTCGCACAATTTGTCATTACGTATTTCATTATTTATATTTCGATTCATGTAAATAATTTAATAATAATAATCATACAGTCCATTATATCGAGTTTAATTTCCAAAAAAGAAGCAATTGTCACCCTTATCATGTTTATAATTGCGTGTTCTATTTCAGGAAGCAATAGATGCCCACAAAAAGAAGGAAGTGGAAGGCCCAGATTTCATTTATTCATATTTTGAAGAGATTCTACAGCAAAAAGAAACTTTTAATGGTGCTTATGGTGTTATTTATTAATAAATTGATTTATGTGTATTCTTTATATATAATTATTTAAGCAGACTTAATAGAATCAGAGTACGCTCGGACCGAATGCACTCGGACGTAGGTAATGACTTCATACACTTGTTCACGGCTAACCGTTTACACTCATCCAAGCTTACTAGCATTAATGTACTCGTATTAATTTTCAAGTAAAAATAATTATTATAAAATTGAATATCATAGATTACTTATTACATGACTAGCAGAATGTGATGTCAGGAGCCTTTAGAACAGGCGAGCGTGCATGACAAGAGTTATGAATGTCAAAGAAGCAAGTGAGGTGTGTAAGAATAAGCCTGAATGGCGCTCTGTTGGTCGTGTCTACCCCGCAAGGGAACTGGCGTGAAGTTATGTATGTATGTATGTACTTATTACATGACATGAACCAATCATCGCTTCCAAAGCAAAATTGGATGTAAGATATCATTTTGTTTTTTATATAAACTTGGCGAATTGTAAAAGTTGTGTACAGTCCTTTCTTGTGGCCGATTCGTTCCTCTACATTTGTCTTACCATTGGTGGAAATATCTTACTTGTATAGAGCTTACGTCTTTTAACCAGTAAGGCAAATGAACGTTCAGTAATTATTATTTTATTTCTATTTCAAAATGGAAACTATTTACATCTTTATTTACAAAACAATTATAAAAGTACATATAATCGAATACAATAAGAGAAAACTTAACTTGTTTGTGTTGTATTCTAGTCATAGTCCCTCAAGACTATAAGTAAAATACCGAGCCTTGATCACCGTCTTCTATGGGTAAGGTGCCCAGAAGCCTGGCTACGTTTCCTCGCTGGATCGCCATACTGATCCGTTGCCCGAGGTAAGCACCAGCCCTCTGATCACCTGAAGAGTCTGAGTCGTTTTGATAAATTTTGGTAGAGGCTCATGGCCTCAGGACTCCACGGTCGAAGCGTCTCGACAGCAAACGGCACAAACATAACTCTCACTGAGGGTTGCATATTTGTGCCACTTGAGTGATTCAGCTGTTTCCGTCGCCGAACCAGCAGATCTAGACGTGTTTGGTAAATGGGATGCGGCCAACATGTCTACGCAAGGAAATGGAAACTTAAAGATTACTCATTGAAAGCAATTTTAGTTTCTGCTAAAGAAGTGTTACAACTTAGACCCCGACAAAGACAAATTCCACGTACAGATCTGTAAAGCACATTTTATTACCTGTCGGCATTTGAACTGATTGTAACCCTTTTATGATCGTCTTCTTTTGTTTACTTATTTATTGGCATATGTTTCTAGTTGTTGTGGAGAACAGCTTATTGTCCTATTGTACTCGCTCATTAGCATCATTAGCCAGGTGTTGCGGGTTACAATTACAGGTAAATCTAGGAAATTGTGTCGACGTTGCCGGGCGGGCACATTTGCATTTGTGAAGTATAAAACGACGGCCTGATTGAGAAAGGGGACAGTTGAGCGACAACTACGATACGGGCGTGACTTGTGTACATTCGGGAATCTAATAATGACAGACTTTGCGCGTTTTATTAATTACAACCTTCTGCATTAGGTTTGGATTTGTTGTGTTCGGTTATATTTGTACGTGTGTTGTACGTGTTTGTATAGTTCTAATAAACTCTATAATAATTCTAACGGCATTTTAATTCGAGTCCCGGTAACTCGTAATAGAAGAATAAAAGAACTAGCCATTACTCAGTGGTAGTTGTTCGAGTGAACTCAGTCCGAGTGTACTCCGATCGTGTAGCAGCTCATCATCATCATCAACTCATTCGCAGAGTTGCAATTGAAAGTAATATGCTTGGACTTAATTATCGCTGGATCGCACACAACCGGAAATTCACTGAAGTTCGCGATACTCAGGGTCTTAAGAGAGAAGAGGATGCAAGACTTAATTTACGAAGAAATTCAGAAACATATAGGCGATAATATACCTTGCTGGTCCGACTCTGTGAAGTAAGTTATTGATTTTGTATTATTATCTGCGTCGTCCTCTTTATAACTTTCCGTTGCTATGTTAACTAACAAAGAAGACTATCTTGTTTTATGAAGAGCCTTTGTAGTATTAACAAAATACAACAATTGATTGAATTTACGAAATTGAAGAGTTAATTAGGGCTGGCAAACTATGACTGATATAAGTTTAAAAAATATGTCTTCATTTCTCATATTCTGAAAGTATGCCTGGAGTTGTCTAATCACAGGGAAGAAACAGTACTCTGTGTCCCTGCAGGAGTTGCAGGAGTTCAGGAAACAGGAAGACGGCCTACTTGATGGAAAGCGGTTACCATCGCCTATGGACATTTACATATAACACCAAAGGTGCTACAAATGCGCTGCTGCTCTGTTAAAGGAGACTGGAACCTGGTCACTAATGCCGGAACACAACTCAAGGTTGTTATGACGACATACTTTAGACCAGGGGTGGTAGCCATCCAGTCGGGCAAACTCCCTACCACCTGGCATCATGGTATTCTCAATTGTATTCTTTCTCCGTTCCTGCACGGATAAAAGATTGTCTGCTGAACTCAAGCAATAAAAAAAATATTCGATCAAATTCATCAAATATTAATAAGCTTTGTTAACTTCATATAATAGCGCATTAAAACAATATAAACAATTTTTCATCGATATCAAGCGAGTAGCATTTCCATTAATCGACATAGTGACATCTAGCGAAGACAGTAGTTAACTGATAATCAAGGTGACACGTTAAAGTATCTCTACTCGCTTGTCATTTCTAGTAGGTATTCCTCCAGTTTTTATACATAAGATGGCGCCAGCGACGCACAAAGATAGTATTTTATTGTTGCCTTGTCGTACAGGACATTAAAGCTAATATTTTTTTTTGGTGAAAGTGTCTGGTTATCCCCTATTTAAATGCACATTGCAGTAAATTTCCAGATGATGCCTAACTAGTTCTTCTCTTACCTTTTGATATAATTACAATAGATAAACATACATACATACATACATAACTTTACGCCAGTTCCCTTGCGGGGTAGGCACGGACAACAGAGCGCCATTCAGGCTTATTCTTACACACCTCACTTGCTTCTTTGACATTCATAGCTCTTGTCATGCACGCTCGTCTGTTCTTAAGGTTCCTGACATCACCTTCTGCTAGTACACAATAGATAAACATTACTATTTTGAACCAATCCACTATTTGGAACACGTTTAGTAGTTTATAATGTTTTATTTTAGTATATATGTTACAGTCATAGTTATTAAATAGCTATTATACATATTGACTGGTCATTATACATAATAGCAAAATTGACTAGACAATGTGATAAATTAATCACTTTATCCGGATATTATTCATAATAGCGGGTCGAAGTTAGCCAAAGTAATAAATACGGTCTAACTGACTTGCTACCCCTCCCGCTCTTCATCCCGCTTGTAAGAATAAATAATAATTATGACCCAGTTAATTCATGTCAGTTCATTTTAAATATTTTATTATTGTAGTCTTTAAAGAGTGATATCAAATACTTGTATTAATCTCTGTGTTTTTTTAAATTTTGTTTTATGGCTAGTGAGCTTTAAATTTACTTTATAAATTAAAGTTAAATAACTTTACAACAATATTAATTAACGTAGATTTATTATCTATGACAATGTTATTTTAATTCTTAGGCAAATTGAAATATAATTTTATAATCTTTACCTATACCTACTTGTTTTCTTACATTATCCAAGTCTTCGAAGATATTATATAAAATTGCTAGTTAATGTGATTAATTCTGTGTCAATTATCACTTTATCTAAATTGAGTAGACATTATATATCGTGTACTAGCAGAAGGCGATGTCAGGAGCCTTAAGAATAGACGAGCGTGCATGACAAGAGCTATGAATGTCAAAGAATCAAGTGAGGTGTGTAAGAATAAGCCTGAATGGCGCTCTGTTGTTCGTGCCTACTCCGCAAGGGAACTGACGTGAAGTTATGTATGTATATATGTATTTATGTATGTATTATATATAATGGCTAGATAAGATATATAATATTCGGATTTATTACTTTGGCTGTAACACATACATATATTATAGTGTATAAGCACACATAGACGGCTTTGATGCTTTATGGTGTAAAAAACAGCGTGGATACTATGCCGATTGCGTGGTAGCAGCAACAGCATCCTGAAGGGAATAGCTGATAAATTTGACTGCCCATTGATTTGGCCCTTCATTAAGAGGACTAAATCAGGGCTAGTCATTAATTACTAACATAGACATAAGGAGAAAAAATACTAATTTTATAGTAACATAATTGTATGTATTTTGTAAAAATATATTGGACTGTGTTGTCTTTAAATAAATAAATAATAATAATTATAATGTATGTATTTGAAGACCACGGGCTATGAAAATAGTCCGGAAATTTGGAGAGCTTGCATGGGGCCATGGGAAAGCCAACACGTAGAGGCCCCTTGACAAATTTAATGTAAATGTGGTGTGACACTGACCGGTGATTATCTCTGTCTACACTATATAGTAATGCACCCAAGGACAAGCCCCGGCCAGTGTAGGACTATTGTTGGAAATGAGGACAAAAAGTACCGGGCTATTGGGGTGAACTGCTAGTGGTACTAGGGGACTGGAAATATGGGGACTATGGCATCTGCCCGTCACAATGTTCAGGGAACATGGAAAAATGGGCAGACGGTGACTCGCCACTCCCTACATGGGCCCCAAAAAATGCCACAAAAGACAGGGGCAACATGGGTGTGAGTGGCTAAGGGGTGTAGAGAGATGGACTGCAGGTTCACGGAAGCTACGTCTGACGTGATGCCATTTATCACTTCCATCCCTGGATTAATATATATTATCTAAAACATCTTGAAGTCGGTGCAAAGTAAAACATGAAAATTACTATATTTTGAAAATTACTAAGCACCGACTTGAAGATGTTTTAGATAATATATATTAATAATAATAGCTTTAGAAATAAGTTATTTTATACTTTTCAGTTTTTTAGTTTTTGAAGTCGGTTTTTGTAAAAGATTTTTTTTTATTTTTTTTACTTTTTACTGTCTAGCTTTGTATGGATAGACGTACGAAAGGTGCCGCGCTCCTTGCCATATAGGTACCAAGAAACGGGAATAAACAAATGTTCCTAAAATGAAAACTACTGGGCCAAACTATGTTAAATTTTTAGGGGACTAAATGGCAACTATTCCGCATCAAACTAAACAAGAATCACGTAAATCGGATCATAAATCTCAGCGTAATCGGTGTACATATGGAACGGAATGTAATAATTTTCATAAAAAATGTTCATAAAATGAAAACTACGGGGCCAAACTATATCAAATTTTTAGGGGACCAAATGGCAGCTATTCCGCGTCGAACAAAAAAAGAATCACGTAAATCAGATCATAAATATCGGAGTAATCGGTGAACATACATAAAAGAAAAATGATCCCGACGAATTGAGAACCTCCTCCTTTTTTTGAAGTCGGTTAAAAATTAAAATTGATATATAGATTATAAACTTGTGGTCCTTAAAATATTTCGCGGACATAGCCCTGTTCATTTATATTTCGTTTAATAAAAATGTTATTGTAATATTATAAAGAAACAGAGACAAAATTAGTCAAAACATTTAATAAGTATATGGACACATGTATATACTTGACCTCATTGAATGACTAACATATCAACCCAAACGCACAGCCCAAACCACTGGGCAAAGACCTTGAAAATTTGTATGTGAATTCAACTCCTTACGGGGTGCAAAAGGGGACGAATATTTGCTTATACTATGACTATTTTTAATCATGCCAGCGACGCCACGAGCAGCACCTAGTGTTATAGAAAGTCGAGGAAATAACCAAGGTTAGGAGAAAGCCTCGTATGTATGATCAACTGTTGAGATTTTTACTTCGGTGCTCTGGCATTCTACCAGCCACTATCACCAAGTTTTTTGTCACTGATTATAGCAAATATTTAGCTCAAATTGATGTAAATTAAATAATCTTCGATATATATAAAAGAAAGTCGTGTTAGTTACAATATTTATAACTCAAGAACGGCGGGACCGATTTGGCGGAAAATTGGGTGGGGAGGTAGCTTAGAACCAGGAGACGGACATAGGATACTTTACATCCCGTTGGAACCGGTAGGTGGCCCTGAGATCGGGTTCTAGAATCCTCCTAATCATCTGGACCGATTTTAGTGATTTTGTTTTTGTGTGTTTGGGGGGTTCCCGGGTGGTTTAGATCCGCAATCAGAACCGGTAGGTGGCGCTGAGATCGGGTTCTAGAATCCTCCTAATCACCTGGAGCGATTTTGTTTTTTTGTGTTTGAGTGGGTTCCCGGATGGTTTAAATCCACAATTGGAACCGGTAGGTGGCGCTGAGATCGGGTTCTAGAATCCTCCTAATCACCTGGAGCGATTTTGTTTTTTTGTGTTTGAGTGGGTTCCCGGATGGTTTAAATCCACAATTGGAACCGGTAGGTGGCGCTGAGATCGGGTTCTAGAATCCTCCTAATCATCTGGAGCGATTTTGTTTTTTTGTGTTTGAGTGGGTTCCCGGATGGTTTAAATCCACAATTGGAACCGGTAGGTGGCGCTGAGATCGGATTCTAGAATCCTCCTAATCACCTGGAGCGATTTTGTTTTTTTTTGTTTGAGTGGATTCCCGGATGGTTTAAATCCACAATTGGAACCGGTCGGTGGCGCTGAGATCGGGTCCTAGATTTTTATTTTTTCGGAGCAGGACAACGACTGCCGGGGCTGCTAGTCATTTAATAAAAAGTAATATACAAATATAAAATGATGTAAAAAAAATGTTGATATATTTTTATTACAATTCTACTATATCTAGGGTTCGCATAGTTTTCTAAATTTTTTGACAGCAGGCAGAATCGTTTTCAAAGGACGAAAAGTGCTGTTTTCATTCTTCCTGGAGCGCAGTTTTAGCAATATGAGCAACGAAAATCATGTTCTTATGTTGCAGACTAGTCTACACATCGGCGTTTCTTTTGGAGACCCTTCGTTACTACACCATAGCGCCGTTGGTTGGACCAAGAAGGGTCTTGGAAGACACAGTGATAGATGGTTATCGTATCCCAAAGGATGCTACGCTACTGATATCTGTATACGATTTACACTTGGACCCAGAACTCTGGGACGATCCGCACGAATTCAAGCCAGAGAGATTTATTAACAAGGATGGAGGTCTGAAGAATCCAGAGCATTTGTACATCTTTGGTTTAGGTAGGTGACATAATATCTTCTTGTATACAAAACTAGGATTTGCCCGCGTCTTTGTCGACGCTTGATTTAAAATTTCCGCGGGTTTCCCGGTATAAGCAATATCACACATTTTATTACATTAATTTGCAATCGATCAGTAAAAAATCACATTGGACATTGTAATTTGATATTTTTAAATATGGCGCTTTTTTATATGTTTGTGCCGTTTGCTGTCGAGAAACTTGGACAGTGGGGTCCTGAGGCCATGAGCCTCTACCAAAATTTATCGAAACGACTCATTGACTCTTCAGGTGATGAGAGGGCTGGTGCTTACCTCGGCCAACGGATCAGTATGGCGATCCAGCGAGGAAACGTAGCCAGCCTTGTGGGCACCGTACCTATAGACGACGGTGATCTAGGCTCAGTATTCTATTTATAGTCTTGAGGGACTATGAGTAGAATACAATACAAATAAGTTAAGTTTTCTTGCATTGTATTCGATTATATGTAATTCTTTTAATATGGCCATTTTACTTTATTCCCAGAAAAATTTCCGCGTAATTCCCAGGCTAAAAAGTAGCGCAGACTTTAAGTCTAAGAATTAGCTGTCGATCAGCGAAAACCGCAACGAAATCCACCCCGTAGTTTTTAAGTGAATCCCGAACAAACAGATAAAACGACAAATGAATTCTTTTATTCGTGTGTGTCACTGAACTCTTCCTAAACGGTTGGACCAATTTTGATAATATTTTTTCTATGTTCAAGTGGGTTCCAGGATGGTTTAGATTCACAATTGAACCGGGTAGGGGGCGCTGGAATCTGGTCCTAGATTTTAATTTTTTCAAGGCAGAACAACGTCTGACAGGACCTCTAGTTTCATAATTAATTTTAAAATAATATTAGTAAAATTCAGGAGGGAGTTACTATGATAACTATAATAAAATTAACTTTGATTACTATTTAAACAATAGTAAATGAACAATTTGTCTCGTTAAAGTTATGACGTCACGTCTCGCAATGCTCGTACAAGGCCACTGAATATTGTAAGATGAAAAGGAATATTCCAATTGATTTGACTGCCAATTTTTTTTATTTTTTTTATTGCAGGAGATCAGCAGACAGGCAGACGGCCCACTTGATGGAAAGCGGTTACCATCGCCTATGGGCATTTGCAACACCGAACGTGCTACAAATGCGCTGCTGCTCTCTTAAGGGAGACTGGAACCTGGTCACTAATGCCGGAACACAACTCAAAGTTGTTATGACGGCATGCTCTAGACCAGGGGTGGTAGCCATCCAGTCGGGCAAATACCCTACCACCTGGCTGTGGGTTGTTTAGTCGCCTCTTACGACAGGCCGCCCGGCCGCAGGAAATTGTATTCTTTCTCCGTTCCTGCACGGATAAATTTTGCCCTATTATTTTGATTATTCTCTTCATGATATTGTAAGACCGGTTACCTTTTCACGCCGACCTCGTCAGTGCCGACAGGTCGGCGTTACTAAAAAAAGAAACGCTTCAGTGTAATGATCAATCTTTACATACAATAAAACGAAGTCGCTTTTCGCGTCTGTCCGTCCGTATTATACCCGCCAATCAGTTACATAATTTTTCAAAGAATATTTATACGTACCAGCTTCTGCCTGCGGCTTTGCTCGCGATATATATTGTTAAATGCCGACAAAAAGTAAATTCACATCTGCCTGCCATAAATCTGGTTTATAACCTTTCCCGCATTTCGACATCTTTTGTTTACTTTGTGTATAAAATTTGTAATTAAGAAAAACATTCTATTGTTATTGTACTTGTTTTATGGCAGTCATTAGGCAGGTGTGTCGAACTAATTCTTAGAAATTATTGTTTTGCGTCGAGGCATATTGTATTTGCACAGAATAAAAGGAATGTCCGAACAGAGGGGTCAGGCAATCAAGCGAGGATTACGATACGAGCAAGACGTACATTCGATTAGCTATATAGTGACGGACTTTGCGCGTGTTGTTAAATTGTGCAGTTTGTGCTGGTAGTGTCTAGTTATATTTGTACCTATGTTATACGTGTTTGTATAGTTCTAATAAATTCTATAGTAATTCCAACGGCATTTTGAGTCGAGTCCCGTACTCGTAACAATATATACCTAATTAAGTTTTTATGTACTATGCATTGCGCTTATGCGAAATTATTTTATTTATATTAATTCATTAATAAACATATTTTGTGTATGAATACAATAAATACCTACATAAGTCTCAAAATAATTATTTAAAAATGTGTACAATTACTTTATAAAAATGACAAATGAGCTATAAACATCATTCATTTTACAATTTTTTATTTTATTTTTTATTGCAGGAATTCAACAGACAGGCAAACGGCTCACTTGTTGGAAAGCGATTACCATCGCCCATGGACATTTGCAACACCAAAGGTGCTACAAATGCGCTGCTGCTTTCTTAAGGGAGGCTGGAACCTGGTCATTAGTGCCCAAACACAACTCAAGGTCGTTATGGCAACATATTTTAGATCAGGGGTGGTAGCCATTCAGTCGGGCAAATGCCCTCCCACCTGGCTGTGGGTTGTTTTGTCGCCTCTTGCGAAAGGCCGCCCCAACGCAGGAAATTGTATTCTTTCTCCGTTCCTGCACGGATAAAATTTAAAAACTACGACAACATTTTTCATCCGTGCAGGAACGGATAAAGAATACAATTTCCGGCGTTGGGGCGGCCTGTCGTAAGAGGTGACAAAACAACCCACAGCCAGGTGGGTATATGCCCGACTGGATGACCACCACCCCTGGTCTAGAGGCCGTCATAACAACCTTGAGTTCTGTTCCGGCATCAGTGCCCAGGTTCAAGTCTTCCTCAAGAGAGCAGCAGCGTATTTGTAGCGCCTTTGGTGTTGCAAATGTCCATAGGCGCTGGTAACCGCTTTCCATCAGGTGGGCCGTCTACCTGTCTGCTGAACTCTGCAATAAAATAAAAATAGGAACAAAAATAATCATCAACTGAATAATATGCTTGTTTTAGAAGAAATGCTTTACCGTTACGCTTATAAAAATGCTGTTTATATATATTAATCTTTAGATCAATAGGTAGTTTGTGAAAAATTTCAACAGCCTGATGTGTAAAACTGTGCTTTACAACATTTGGAAATAACATTATTTTATTTTTTAAATCTTTATTTTTTGTGGTTTCTCTATGTTTTCTTTCTTCTTGCGTCTCAAATTCTGTAATAGTTTTTGCAAGATAAATGAAGATAACCACTACAAACACGGGACTGTAAGTATACCCAATTTTTTAATGCATTATAGCATCTTCTTCAGCCGTTTGTAGTCCAATATTGGACTTTGTCTCCTCAAGCTTGCGCCACATACCGTTTTCTAAATTTCTTAAGCACTCATTCTTGAAATGGATTTAATATATTCATAGCTCCACTAAAAAAAATTAAACCTCTGGATGTTGCTGTCTGCATTATTGAAACAACCATATTGTTACGTACTTGCGGGATATGAATTAAAAATGCCGTTGCAATTATCACAAAGGTTATTAGAAGTAAACACACGTAAGTCATAGTTCTTACTTATACAAGGATCGTCTAATGGCTCACCTTTAGTACTCGAATTCTCCTCTTTTATTATGAGAACTGTATGTATGTGTGTGCCTCGGCATTGGTCGAGGACTAAGGTGCCTTTAATATGGTATTCTGAAACAGTTGGAGGATAAGATAGTATAAAAGCTTAATATTTGGATGGATTCAATAGATACTAATGAAAGGAATGTAATAGATAAATAATTAGTTTCTACTTAAGCTTTAGTAAAATAAACACGAATATATTATAATAGTGATAATAAATAGTACCTAGTCTACGTAGAAGCATTAATAAACCCCTGGTCTAGAGTATGCCGCCATAACAACTTTGAGTTGTGTTTCGGTATTAGAAGAAACCTGGTCAGTTCCAGCTTCTCCTCCAAGGCCGGCAGCACATTGACAGCACCTTTGGTATTGCTAATGTCTATAGGCGACGGTAACCACTTTCCATCACAGTTGCGCTGTCAGCCTGTCTGCTGTGCTTCAGAAATAAAATAATAAATAACTAATATAAAATAATATTTTTTTTTATAAAATAATATTTTATTTCGCTCACTTGATGGAAAGCGGTTACCATAGTCTATGGACATTTGCAACACCAACGGTGCTACAAATGCGCTGCTGCTCTCTTAAGGGAGACTGGAACCTGGTCACTGATGTCGGAACACAATTCAAGGTTGTTATGGCGACATACTTTAGACCAGGGGTGATAGCCATCCAGTCGGGCAAATGCCCTACCACCTCGCAGAGGAATAGCGCATAGCGACTTCATCCACGCTTGACTCGAAATTCCCATGGGATTGCTAGAACAAAATGAACCGCAGCATTTAAAAAAGAAACTAAGCTATCATTTCAGTGAAAATGAATGAATGAAATGAATGAAAACTCTTTATTGTTCACCATAACTTAAACCTAGATATTTATTATAAACACATTTAAATTGATCGTGTACTAGCAGAAGGTGATGTCAGGAGCCTTAAGAACAGACGAGCGTGCATGACAAGAGTTATGAATGTCAAAGAAGCAAGTGAGGTGTGTAAGAATAAGCCTAAATGGCGCTCTGTTGTTCGTGCATACCCCGCAAGGGAACTGGCGTGAAGTTATGTATGTATGTATAAATTAGAACAATGGGCGGCCTTATCGCTTATAGCGATCTCTTCCAGGCAACCCGGTGTCTAAGGAGATATTACAAGAAAAATTAAATAATATTTGGTGGCTTAAATAAATTGAAACTAATTCAATCGTAATTGAAGAAGAAAAAAAATACAATAATAAACTAATAAAGACATACATAATTAAATAGATTAAAATAATATAAATTACATATACTTCATGCGAATAATAATAGAATTCCATTTACTGCAACACATTTTATTTAGCGGACAAATAATGGTCAGTGATCAAGTATTTGAATGTACCAATGGATGTAGCTTTGATTTTCAAGACGAGGGAGTTCCACAGGCGAAATGTGAAAAGTGTATCGGGATAAGCTAAAATAAAATGAAACTGACTCGCACTCGCCACTCCCCCGTAGTTGAAAGCCACAAGCCCACATTAGTTTTACACCCTGTACACAAGTAACTACATAAAATAAGTTATCAACGAATCTGTTAGCGAAAGAGCCACTACAGAGGCTATTTAACAGTTTCAAAGTTTCCTGTCTGCAAAATTACATTTTCCAACGTTGCACCCGCAGAGGCGATATATCAAAGTTTTGATTGTTATTGTTGCAGGGCGCCGGCGGTGTCCCGGGGACTCGTTAGCACGCTCCTTCCTATTCATCGTTTTTGTTGGGATAATGCAGAAGTACCTCATCTGCTGCGACGAGGGGGCACTGCCATCGGACGAGCCCACAATTGGGCTAATCATGTCACCGAAACCATTCTCTGTTCTGTTCGTTCCCAGGAGATAATAATAGTAACAAATCTTCATTCCCCCTGTCTTCTATGGCATCTTTTGGAGCCCATGCTGGAAGTGGCGAATCACCGTCTGTCCATTTTCCCATGTTCCCCGAACATTGCGATGGGCAGACGCCATAGTCCCCATATTCCCAGAGCCCTAGTACCACTAGCAGTTCACCCCGGTACTTTTTGTTCTCATTTCCCATAATAGTCCTACACTGACCGGGGTTTGTCCTTAGGTGTATTGGGTGTAGACAGGGATTATCGCCGGTCAGTGTCACGCCTCATTTACATTAAATTTATCAAGGGACCTCTACGTGTTGGCCATCCCATGACCCCACGCAAGCCCTCCAAATATCCGGGCCATTTTTATGGCCCGTGGTCTTGAAAGATACTCATTCGCCTTTAGTTTTTTACAATTTAGCAAAAGAAGAGACACTATAGAAAGGTAATTAGGTAACAGGAGCCTTAAGAACAGACGAGCGTGCATGACAAGAGCTATAAATGTCAAAGAAGCAAGTGAGGTGTGTAACAATAAGCCTGAATGGCGCTCTGTTGCACGTGCCTACCCCGCAAGGGAACTGGCGTGAAGTTATGTATGTATGTATGTGTAATTATGTAACAGTAAAGATAGGTTAGTTTGAAATACGGCTATAGAATTTAACACAAGTAGGTATGCCTTCGACTCTCAAACTAGGAACAAGGCCTGTGTTTTGAGTCAATCAAAGGTACCCCGCACCTATATGACTAAACAACATAACTATAGCTCTTAAGCATGTATATGCCACTTCCACCTTGAATGCCTTCGTACCATCATGAAGATCAGATGGTCCGATAGAGTGCGAAATACCGAAGTTCTTCGGCGAGCCAATGTTGGTGGCATTGAAGCCTACTTAATGCGTCGACAGCTTCGGTGGTGCGGTCAAGTATCTCGTATGGCGGAGGAGAGAGTGGCCAAGCGCATCTTCTTTTCTGAACTGGAGGAAGGAAAGCGGAATCATGGCGGTCCCCTCCTCCGGTACAAGGATGTCCAAAAGCGACACATGAAAAGATGCAATATAGAGCCCTCTCGATGGGAAAGTTTGGCAGCACAGCGGCCAGAATGGCGCAGGATGGTGAACAGCCAAGTACGCGAGTTCGAGGTTCAGCGTATAGCTGACCTTGATACTAAACGCGACCAGTTAAAGGCTCGCCGACCTGCTGCCATTATGTACAATTATGACAACGGCGTACTCATGTGCCCTCAGTGTGCACGGAGTCTCGCCGCCAAGATAGGCTACATAAGCCATCTTCGCACGCACCAGCCCCAATTATTCGACTAGGGGTCAAAGTGGTCGCCATGGCCGAAAACGGTCGGAACTAAATTAACATCATCATCATCATCATCATCAGGCATGTATAATTGTCTATGCTTACGTGCGTGTATGTGTGGCTGTGAGTGTGTGAGTGCGTACAGTAATGTGTGTGTGAAATAAAATTACGTAAAGTGTTAAACAGAATAAATAGTGACAAACAGTAATAAGTATTAATTTATAAGTGACTAGTTGATCCGGCAAATTTCGTACCGCCTCAGAGTCAATAAATAAAAAACTTTGATTTCTGAACGACGGGACGAATATCAAACGCTTGACATTCAAAACCCAAAAAATTAAAAAAAACTTAACTTTTAAATTTAATTTGATTTCTGAACGACTTTTAAATTTAATTGATTTATAAACGACGGGATGAACATCAAATGTTTGACAGGTAGGAATAGTTTCTAAGGGAAAGCGAAATTGTTGTTTTTACTATATTTCAAGCATTTTTTTCATATTTACTCACCTTTTAAACCTCCAAATCAGTCTAGGCGTTCTCGAGTTTTAGCGAGCCTAAAGACGCGTCATAATCGAAGGATTTTAGCAAATTTATAACTTTATGCTTGATGATGACTTTTTAGTTGCATTAAGTTTATAACAAGTAGCTAAAACCTAGTTGCTCTTTAGCTGCTTTATCAGAATCCAGCTTAACATGGATGGCAGCGATGACGTGGGCCTAAGATACCAGTTATATTTTATGTATCTATTCCTGTTTAACTGTAGATTCAATTTATTTTAAGAACTTTAGTTAATAATGTTTTTGATGATTATATTCATGGTAAGAATTTTAATCAACTATAAACAAAACAATATATTAAGAAAGTATACAAAGGTTATGTCCAAAGTTTAATTTGTTTTTCTTTTGTTTTTGAAACATACTTACACCTGCTATGGTAAAATATATTTATATACAAAATTCTAATGTTAGTGTGCATGTCATTAAACTTCTTTTAAACGGTTGGACCAATTTTGATGAAATTTTTTGTGTGTGATAGAGTGGGTCCCTGAATGGCTTAGAGTGATAATTGCACCTGGTAGGTGGCGCTAATCGCGATCAGGTTCTAGATTTTATTTTTTTAGGGCAAAACGTCTGTTCGGCCCGCTAATATTACTATATTAAAATATGAATCATTCTTCATTCGAACTCTGTACATTATCCAAATCAATTCATTGCTTATAGGAGTTAAATAAATATCCGAATCGTCTTTTTGAAGATATACTAACATAACTTCAATTGCCGCAAGTTAACAACTAAATATATTATTTATTACACTCTACAAGGAGTATAGATATTCTTCAGCTACTGGACGCCCTGTAACCATAGTGCGCGGAAAATAAAAACACAAGCCTTTAAATTTTGCTCTGGTCTCACAGACCCGACGTCATGGGCGCCGGGTTAATTTTATACGAATAAATGGTTCTATTGTATCAATATAACATATAACAATAAATTATTACATGATTGCCTAGAGTAGATGTACTCTTGAGGGAATAAAATTACGGTCCCAGATATACCTTCTACTATATATCTGAGTTACATTTATTGGACGCACGTGTACTACAGACGGATGACGAAAATGGATCAAAAGCGGCGTCTTGATACTTATCCTACTTCGTAGCGAGGCGGTAAAGATTTTCTTGTCTTTAATTTTGTCTAAGCTCCTTTTGCCTTTTTTATCTTCAAAGAAAAAGTTCTTTGTAGATATAATAAAAGTACGTTTTAATGATTTAACCGCGGTATTTTATGTGATTTTTATTCCGACGTTTTGGACACTTTAGAACACTTTATTATGAGAGAGTGTACATAAATGTATTATAAACAGAATAAAGAAGCAACAGTTGGCCTAATGAAAGTGTACAATAACATTTGTTACCTACGACATTACAATTCATAATTATTATGTCATAGGTTAATTAATCACTGCGCTTTCACTAATTTTTAATGTCAATAATGTGTAATTTAATCATTTGTAACATAATCTACACTAAATGTATATACTAATAATATAATTTAATTAATTTAGTCAGTTTTAAGGAGTTATAATGGAATGTCGATACGAATATGTCGTATGAAGTATTTTGGAGTCAAAATTAGCCTAAATTATAGACTCAATCTCACATCTTGTTTTATTATCTTTGAAGAACACAGGCCATAAAAATGTCCTGGATATTTGGAGGGCTTACGTGGGGCCATGGGAAGGCCAACACGTAGAGGCCCCTTGACCAATTTAATGCAAATTTGGCGTGACACTGACCGGCGATTATCCCTGTCTACACCATATAGTAATGCACCCAAGGACAAGCCCCGGTCAGTGTAGGACCATTGTGGGAAATGAGGACAAAAAGTACCGGGGTGAACTGCTAGTGGTACTAGGGGTCTGGGAATATGGGAACTATGGCGTCTGCCCATCGCAATGTTCAGGGAACATGGAAAAATGGGCAGACGGTGACTCACCACTCCCTACATGGGCCCTAAAAAATGCCATACAAGACAGGGGCAACATGGGTGTTAGTGGCTAAGGGGTATCAAGAGGTGGGCTGCAGGTTCACCGAAGCTACTTTTGACGTGATACCATTTACCACTTCCACCCCTGAAGCTTGAGTCTTAGCTCCAGCGATCTCCACTCCGTGCCGGCTGCCTAAGGCAAGCACTCAGGTGTCGCTACTCATCTAAGGCTTCGCCACAAAGCCCTCCTGCGGGTATTACTATATTATTATTATTGTCATATAACCCTATTTAGAGTTGATATATTCTGTAACTAAACATCTATTAATCAACCATTCTGAGAGCTTTCTCTTAAATAATGGAATATTTTTAATTTCTTTAAGACGTGAGGCACCTATTATATATTAAGATTAGCATTTGGTAAAAGTAGATTTCCTTTATTTCTTATGCTTCGTGTTGGTTTACTGCCAATAAATTCAAAATTCTCGCTATGTTTCTTTACAAATATACATATTTCCTAAATATTTGAGCATAGTAGAGGTAATACAGCTAAAGACTTAAATGATTGTAAACAGCTATCTAAAAAAATGGATATCTGTAATTGCTTTGATACATCTCTATTCTACAATTTATTGTAGAATTTATGCTTTATTAACCTGAACTGAATTCCCCCATAGAATAATTCCGTAACTAAGAATAGACGACACATATCCATTGTACACTCATAAAGACGTTTCTTTTGAAGCTATTTGTCAATCGTCTTAACACGTACACAAATCTGTTTAATTTTCCGCATACATGATTGATATGATTTTTCCAGTTTATATGCTTATCAATGAAGACACCTAGGAAGTTTACTGATTCCGTTTGTTGTATATGTTTGTTATTTAGAGTTGTATTTAATGGTATGTCTTCAGCATTATAAATATTAAATTGTATAATTTTTGTTTTGTCAATATTTATTTCGAAGTCATTATTATGTAACAATTTTGTTATGTCATTAACCTTATCTTCAAGTAAATATTTATCTATAAATTTTACGGTAACTGTAGTGTCATCAGCATATAATATACATTTCTGCGACGTTGAATTTGGGAGAGCATTTACGTATAACAAGAATAGCAAGGAACCAAGGATGCTGCCCTGTGGGACACCGGATTTTCATAACCTGTAGTCCGATCTAGAAACAATGATTTCTTCATTAGAAAATTTGGAAATTTCAGTACATTGATTACGATTTTGTAGATAGTTCAAAATCCTGCTGTTGGCTGTTCTTCTTATTCTATAGCATTAAGTTTATTCAGTAGTTTTTAATGATTTAAGTCGAATTCTTTGCTCATATCCAGGAATATCGATGCAATAACGTGCTTGTTATTAAGAGACTCAGTAATCTATTTTATTAGATTGAAGCATGCTAGCGATGTTGGACTTCCTTTTCGGAATCCGTATTGTTCCGGTATTAACATTCTATGTAACGTTATATAGTCAATAATTCTATTGTACATCGTCCTTTCAAATATCTTAGAGAGTATGGAATTAAAGTGATTGGTCTATAATTGTTCATTTTTGTTACATCATATTTCTTGTTTAACTATTGAGTATTTTAATTTGTCTGGAAAATATACTTGTTCAAATGTTAAGTTAATAACATAGGTAAGTACTGTATAGATATTTGTAGCAACAACTTAAATAATTCTTGTGCTAATATTATCATATCCAATAGCCTGACTGTTATGTAATCCCAATATCAATTTATGCACTTCTTCAGAATCTGTTGGCGATATAAACATACTTTGAGTAGAATTTAAAATATTTAGGTTAATTTTTTTATTATGTATATACATTTAATTTTTGTTTATTCAATTCAATAAAAAAATCGTTAAATTGTTTTGCAATACATTTAGAACATTCATATATCTTGCCGTCTTTCATTATTTTATCAATTTGATGTTTTTTATTTAGTTTTCCTGTAATGTTTGATTTAATTATATCCCAACTTGCTTTACATTTATTGTTACTCGTGTTTATGTAAAACCTATTACTAATAGCTTGTGAATTATGGATACATTTTTTAAGAACAGCACGATATTTCTCATCCGTTGTTAGATTGTATTTTTGTTACAGTTTGATTTGAGATACAAGACAAAATCCTTTTAAACCGACATGAACGCTTTATGCTTCTGGTTAACTATTTGTTTGTTTGTAAACTTTGTTTTTTACTGGTTTCTTTTATTTTAATAACAGGTAAACATGAATTATAGGGTCAATGTGAAGTGAAGTTAACGCAGTTTTTAAACTTAGCAATATTTTCTCGACTAAAATCTCTTTTAGTACAGTAGAAGTATTCTTTAGCGTAATTTGTTCTATTAGGGCTTTTATAGTAATTGTTTGTTCAGTTTCATGATCTGACAACGCTAAGTGGTGTACTTTACTTTCTATGCATGCTTTATAGTAATTACATACATACATACATACATAACTTCACGCCAGCTCCCTCGCGGGGTAGGCACGAACAACAGAGTGCCATTTAGGCTTATTCTTACACACCTCACTTGCCTCTTTGACATTCATAACTCTTGTCATGCAAGCTCGTCTGTTCTTAAGGCTCCTGACATCACCTTTATAGTAATTAGTTGCTATTAAATCCAAGCACGACTTTTTCCTAGTAGGAGTATTATGTGTATTTTAAAATTATAGTTTTTAACTAGAGATAATAACTCAATCGTGTTTTTAGAACATTTTAGTGTGTCAATAGCTCAGTCGTCAGATATAACTATCTCATGTTTTTTTATGTTTACTTGTACTAATTCTATAAAGCAATGTTTCTAATTTTTCAAAAAATATTGTAATCTTTAGTTAATCAGGTATCTATATATATCTAAATAATAACTAAGTTCGATTCCGTAATTGTTGCACCACAACATTCGAATTCAGGTTTTATGTTTATGTCTTTAATTATTTCAAAGGGTTCGAAATTTATATTATTTTTTACCACAATACCATCTCTGCGCTCTTCAATACGAGAAAAAGAGTCAACAACTTTGTAATTAGGTATAGTTATATTCTTTTTCACTGGTTCGTGGGGCAAAAGTTTCACAAAAACAGTACAATCATCTTTTGAGTGTAATCATCGGTCTTATTGACTCTCTAATCTGTGCTGCACAATGTAAAACTCATTCTCTCGCAGGCTTAGTCCTATAGTTTTATGTGTTTATCTCTTTTTAGTGTCGCTTTTTCGTTTCATCGAGTTTCAAAACACTACGATTATAAAGAAGTTTCACTTCAAAAAGTAAGATATCTAAACAGGTTGATTGTAATACCGTTACAAAACTCGATTGCCCGACCGGTTGTCGGTATCCTAGCAGACAGGGCTGGCCATTTTTTTTGACCAGGGGAAATCCGATTGAGGACTATGCCGCGACAAGGGCAGAACCTTGGGGAGATAATTCGCGACCTAGTGTGGGATTCGCCAGATCGGGGGTGGCACTAGTATACCACTGCATGCAATCAGAATTGGTGCCATGCTATTGCCACTCACCAGTTAGGGATACCCAACTAATACACCTGGGTGTTCTGTCCTTCGCCTTATGCCAGGACTACGGGTATATGACCTAGCCTTTCCGCAGCCATGGCAGATGTGAGCCTCGCAAGGCTTCTTCCACTGCCTGGGGATTACTTTTATACCCCGGCATCTTGAATCTCTCTGAGTATGGGGCGGTTTGTAACTCGCCCTACGGGAGGAGAGCTGAGCGAGCGCGGAACACGCCGCGCCCCCATCTCGACGGCATGTGCAGGTGAGTGAGAACCCCTATACCAGATAGGACTGACCCACTGCAACTTCAGCTTATAATAATAACAGCCCATACACGCCCCACTGCTAGGTTCGGACCTTCCACTTTAGGGGAACGGACGGTATATCCGCCACACTTGTCCAAGGTGGCAGGTTTGATACAGCAGTTATCTTGATGTGCAGGTTTCATCGCGATGTTTTCCTTCACCGTTGCTAGAACGTGACAATTGTAACAATATGTATATTAAGATGAAAATCTGCCTAAGAGGTACATGCGTTCCGGCTAAGAATCGAACTCGCTCCTTTTGAAACTAGGACGTGCGCGCTAGCCATTACGCTCCGCCGACTTACTTACATACATACATACATAACTTCACGCCAGTTCCCTTGTGGGGTAGGCACGAACCACAGAGTGCCATTCAGGCTTATTCTTACACACATCACTTACTTCTTTGACATTCATAACTCTTGTCATGCACGCTCGTCTGTTCTTAAGGCTCCTGACATCACCTTCTGCTAGTACACGATCAATTTGATCATGGAAGGTGTGTCGTGGCCTTCCACGACTTCTGCATCGATCCACTTTTGCATTGTATATCTGTTTAGTCGTTCTTTCATCATGCATTCTTTCCACATGCCCGAACCACCGGAGCATTCCTTTCCTTACCTTCACCCCGGCACTCTCTTTCAGACCAACTCTCTTTCTTTTTTTTATTGATGAATATCATATTTTAAATAAGCATTTAAATCCTATTCGGGACGAAGACAATTCTAAAAAACACAAAAATCATAAAGTCTCCAGCCATTCTTGAGTTATAAATGGTGTGACTATCACGACTTTTTTATATATATATAGATTAAGATGTATCCGGCAACACACTATTTTATATACATTTGACGTCATTGTCTTATAATATAATTCAGTCTCCCGAGGTAAAGTCAAGATTCAATGACGACATTGACTTGTGAATTTTGTTATAGAAAATTTAAAAAAAAACATCACCAAGTTCAGCTTTGGGAAGTATCGAGAATATTTCTTGGGGCGTTACTGCATATTCAAGCACTGATGTATTTGTATTGTTACGAGTTGGGCCACCTGTATACCTGATGTTACATACCGAAAAAAAAATACTGCGCACCTTGTTTATTGCCCCTCCCGCATTCGGAGTTCTTTTGTTTACTTCGTGTTTAAACTTTAAAAACATCTATTGTTATCGTACTTATTTTATGGCTGTAATTAGAGTCGAACTAATCCTTTTTTTATATGGCCGTCGAAGCTTGCCAGGTGCGCGGGATGAACTCGGCGAAGGCGATTCTTTGTTCTATTATACACTTGAGTATAAAACAATGACCGAACGGAGGGGTGAGGCAGTCAAGCGACAACTACGATACGATTAAGACGTGTGTAGTACTTTCGATTAGCGAAATAGTGACGGACTTTGCGCGTGTTGAATTGCATTGAATCCTGCAGTGTGAACTGGTTGCATTCGGTTTTATTTTGTACCTGATTTGTACGTGTTTGTATAGTTCTAATAAAGTCGATAGTAATTCCAACGGCATTTATTTTAATTCGAGTCCTGTAGCTCGTAACAGTATAATAAAATCCGAATACTTCTAAATGGAGGTGGGAGGCGATTTCACATTCACACGGTTGGAAGAACTCCCCACCTACTGACAAACGATAGTGTCATTAAAGAAAATCGTCATGACCATTGTACATATGATTAATCACATCCCATTCAACCCACTTTTTAATCTAAGGCAGAAATGTTGGTTATGGACCGGGAAATAATACAGCACATATTGTGAATACCAGCAGAGTTTTATTTCATCATGCATATACGCGTAGCGGCTACCTGGATACCTAATAAACAATAGACGCTAAGACGTACTATATTATAATATGATTTAAATATAGACGACCCTACAAAAAGGTTTTGTTGAAATGAAGAGGTTTATTTCGACAATAAATTCTTTCAGTTTTAGCCATTTGTTAATTATATTACACAGTAGTGTAGCGCTACATAGACTAAAAATCCAATAATTTTTGAAAGAAAGAAATAATTTATTTGCTAGGAAAGCGACAATACAAGAATGTAAGTATAATTTATACATACATTTTTATAATTAAATTCTATATGTTGTACACCGCATTTTCTGTAAATGAGCTCGGTAACTCAGCATAAAGCTGTATTGGAGTTTCCTCCAGCAGAGCGCTGATTTTCTGTGCCGACTCCGCCTTGTTGATTAATTATTGACCCATTACCACAGTAAATCTAACCAGTAACAGTAAGTAAGTAACAGTAAATGCAATAAGAAATTAATAGAGTATATGAAATACTAATATATAAAGCTGAAGAGTTTGTTTGTTTGTACGCGCTAATCTCAGGAACTACTGGTCTGTTTTGACAAAATTCTTTCAGTGTTAGATAGCCCATTTATCGAGAAGGACTATAGGATTATATATCATCAACTAATCAATAACTATAGGCTATGTAACCATATGTCTAACTATTGTATAATTACACAGAAAACACTTATTGTGAGATAACTATCACAATAAGTGTTTTCTTTGATTTTTTAAAATAATTATAATGCCGTCGCTTCAAAACTCTTTATTTTGTACCTTGGTATTAATCCTTATCAAAATAAATTACTCCATATTCAAGACAAATTCAATACCTTTCTAGAACTTTTTGAATTATTCAATTCGGACGTTTCATTCAAAAGATATCGCGATATTCAAAATGTAAGTATTAGTGTTGTAGCCAATATATACTAATATATTGTTTGATTGAACGCGCTAATCTCAGGAACTACTGATCTGATTTAAAAAATTCTTTCGGTGTTGGATAGCCCATTTATCGAGGAAGGCTATAGGCTATATATCATCACGCTAAGACCAATAAGAGCGGAGCACCAATGAAGAATGTTTCAAAATCGGGTTTTTTTTTAACTATTCCACGCGGACGAAGTCGCGGGCAGAAGCTAGTGAAACAAATCGGATATGACAAACGTTTTCTGTGATGCTTCTGAAATATAAAGTTAGACGAATAGACATGACAAAATCATAAAGGTTTCTTATTCTCCAAATCGCGACGAAACCCAAAAATATATTGTAAGGTATATAATATAACTTCTATACAATTCGGTAAAATAAATACGCATTGTACATATAGATGTCCCAGATCGCTGTCGATTGAAAAACGTGCCCAAAGGCTGGTCGCATTTTCGCACTGGATGGCAACGCCATCGTACCGTTATCATTCGTTTTAAAATACCTATCGTTGTTTAACTGTAAATTTATCTATCTCTGAGTGTCCTAATATACATAAAGTACTTTTGGATTTCCAATTCAAACGTAGACACAATCGCGGGCATATTTTAATTATTGCAGGAGTTCAGACGGCCCACTTAATGGAAAGCGATTACCATCGCCTATGGACATTTGCAACACCAAAGTTGCTACAAATGCGCTGCTGTTCTCTTAAGGGAGACTGGAACTTAGTCACTAATGCCGGAACACAACTCAACGTTGTTATGACGATATACTTTAGATCAAGGTTGGTAGCCATCCAGTCGGGCAAAAGCCCTACCACCTGGCTGTGGGTTGTTTTGTCGCCTCTTACGACAGGCCGCCCGGCCGCAGGAAATTGTATTCTTTCTCCGTTCCTGCACGGATATGCTAGTAGTCTATATAACACAAAAATAAATGGAAAATACATACATACATAACTTCACGCCAGGTCCCTTGCGGTGTAGGCACGAATAACAGAGCGCCATTCAGGCTTATTCTTACACACCTCACTCGCTTCTTTGACATTCACAGCTCTTGTCATGCACTCTCGTCTGTTCTTAAGGCTCCTGACATCACCTTCTGCTAGTACACGATCAATTTAATCATGGAAGGTGTGTCGTGGCCTTTCACGACTTCTGCATCCATCCACTTTTGCCTTGTATATCTGTTTAGTCATTCTTTCATCATGCATTCTTTCCACATGCCCGAACCACCGGAGCATTCCTTTCCTTACCTTCACCCCGACACCCCTTAAATGGAAAATGTACTTAAATATAATAAGCAAAAAAGTTCTAAAAGAAAACAAACGACGAAAGATGTTTGAGAGCTCTCTGAATGGAGAAGGTACGAGGAAGGATAACTGTCCTCCAACGATCATAATATATCTAATAGTTAATGGCGTCATAATAAATTTTGGTAAATAGAATGTTAATCTTTATATTATTCTAATATTCGTGCTGCTATCGCGAAACCGGTTAAATAATAATAAAAAAATGTTTTGTATAAAATGTGTGGTTCAGAATGAGATACGTCATTTGAGCAAGTCATAACCGAATGTACTACAAACTGCAGCTCTCTTAAGGAAGTGACAATGTTACTCACGACCTGCGCCTTAACCGCTGTTATTATAATAGTGTACTTGATCAAAACTTCTGTGAAGCCAAAGAACTTTCCACCAGGTAAGGATTTATTGGCATAATAACTTTTATTTATGTTTAAAGTTCATTTATATCCGCAAAAAGTGGCCTCTACTTTTGGCCAGACCCATCTATTCTCATATATTTCGATGCGCTGAATCCGAGTCTGATATCAGTTTGGTCCATACTCCTCCAACATTTTTAGAGTGTATGGATAAAACTGATCCCAGATTCAGTCTTTTGACCAATTTACCCACAACATTTTGAAGAGTGTATGGACCAAACTGACCCCAGATTGGGATTCATCGTATAGTAAATACATAAGAATAAAAATCAAAAGTACATCATATTTTTTGTGGGCTAGTGTAATTATAATTATTCATACTATATTTTTTTTATTTTTTATTACTGGAGTATAGCAGACAGGCAGACGGCCCACTGGATGGGAAGCGGTTACCATCGCCTGTGGACATTTGCAACACCAAAGGTGCTACAAATGCGCTGCTGCTCTCTTAAGTGAGTCTGGAACCTGGTCACTAATGCCGGAACACAACTCAAAGTTGTTATGGCGACATGCTCCAGACCAGGGGTGGTAGCCATCCAGTCGGGCAAATGCCACCTGGCTGTTGGTTGTTTAGTCGCCTCTTACGACAGGCCGCCCGGCCGCAGGAAATTGTATTCTTTCTCCGTTCCTGCACGGATAAAAACTTAAACCTATTATGGCAGCGTAATCTTGACCAGGTGTGGTGGCCATCTGGACGATCCTTACCACCTGGCTCTGGGTTATTTTGTCGAATGGGCATCATATCTGCAAAAGAACCGAATTAATGAAATATATTAGTGGAGAGTAGCATGATTCTAGATGACGTTGGACATTGACTTACTATACAAGGCTGGAGGAAACTAGACGTTGCAAGCCGAAGATTGTGCCAGAAGCCTACATCCAGCATTGGACTTAGTGGAACAAATTAATAACAACAATGAGCCATCTAATAATAAAATAATACATACGTACATACATAGCTTCACGCCAGTTCCCTTGCGGGGTAGGCACGAACAACAAAGCGCCATTCAGGCTTGTTCTTACACACCTCACTCGCTTCTTTGACATTCATAGCTCTTTTTATGCACGCTCGTCTGTTCTTAAGGCTCCTGACATCACCTTCTGCTAGTATACGATCAATTTGATCATGGAAGGTGTGTCGTGGCCTTCCACGACTTCTGCATCCATTCCCTTTTGCATTGTATATCTGTTTTGTCATTCTTTTATCATACATTCTTTCCACATGCCCGAACCACCGGAGTATTCCTTTCCTTACCTTCACCCCGACACTCTCTTTCAGACCAACTCTCTTTCTTACTTCGGTATTACGAACGCGGTCCGCGAGCGTCACTCCGCAGATTTTGCGCAGTGCTCGAATCTCGTCCGCGTTTACTCTACTTTCATGCTCTTTCTTCCATACCCAACTCTCGCTTTCATACGTGAGCGTAGGTACATACATACATACATACATAACTTCACGCCAGTTCCCTTGCGGGGTAGGCACGAACAACAGAGTGCCATTTAGGCTTATTTTTACACACCTCACTTGCCTCTTTGACATTCATAGGAGCGTAGGTACCAGGTATAATAAAATAATGACATATAGTAATAGTAATAACAGCCCATGAATGTCCCACAACTGGGCTAGGGCCTCCCATTACTGGGGTACGGACAGTATACCCGCCACGCTTGTCCAAGGTGGCTTGGCAGGTTTAACACATCGGTTATCTCGATTTGCAGGTTGGATCACGATGCTTTCCTTCACCGTTGTTAACACGTGGTAATTGTAACAATATGCACGTTAGGTCAGAACACTGCCTAAGTGGTGCATGCGTTCCGGCCAGGATCGAACCCGCGCCCTTTGGGTCTGGGATGCGTGCGTTAGCCATTACGCTACCACAACTGAACACAAATAATGACATATTTTTCTGAAAGTTTCATAATAGGAGATTAACTATATCGCGAATTTCAAGTGAACATATTACTATGATATGCCCACGATTTCGCCCATGCTTGACTTGAAATTTCCACGGGATTCCCGGAGCACAAGGTACAGTAGCACTTACAAAAGAACGTAAGCGAATACGCTAATTTTTATGCATCCGAACAACTTCAAACCGCTCCCGGGAATTTCCCGCGGGATTCCCAGAATAAAAAGTAGGGCAGAGTTTAAGTCTAAGAATTAGCTGTCTATCAACGACATTTTATCCGTGCAGGAACGGAGAAAGAATACAACTTCCTGCGGCCGGGCGGCCTGTCGTAAGAGGCGACTTAACAACCCACAGCCAGGTGGTAGGGCATTTGCCCGACTGGATGGCTACCACCCCTGGTCTAGAGTATGCCACCATGACTTGAATTGTGTTCCGGCATTAGTGACTAAGTTCCAGTCTCCCTTAAGAGAGCAGCAGCGCATTTGTAGCACCTTCAGTGTGGCAAATGTCCATAGGCGATGGTAACCGCTTTCAATCAAGTGGGCCGTTTGCCTGTCTGCTGAACTCCTGCAAAAAAAACGAAAATCAAAATTGGCCTAGTAGTTTTTACGTGAATCCCGAACAGACAAGAAATCTAAAAAAATGTCATCGTTTTCTCCATCGTTTACCTAGTCTATTCTAGTTGTTTTTTTTTAAAGCTTCAATGTACAGACACGGTATGTTTAAAATGTTATAATAGTATAGATAGATATTATTAAAAGACAAGTTTGACAAGTAAAAAATGGAAAGAATACAAAAGAGCAAAGGATTATTTACTAAATACGATGAATATAAGACCAATTAAATTGATAATACGTTTTTAGATGGTGATTTATATTTGCTAGTTAAGACTGGCGAGCTAATGTCTTATCACATGGAAAAAGTAGAATTCTTCTTCTTATTTATTATTATAATTTTATAATTTTTAACATATTTGAGCCGTTTGAGGTTTTGGGCAGAAGTGGCAGTGTGACCGGCCCCAACTTTTGACTCTGGAGATGAGAAGGCGCACGTATGTCGACACAAGTAACGTCCCACAGCGGCCTTCCCAAGCTCCAAGGAATTAAAATCATACTGTCGGGTCTCTTGCTATCGTCGCGAACCAGTTCCTTCGTCATGCCGGCGCTGACAAGAGCCCAACGTGTTATATCGTTAAGGCCGGCGGAATTATGCCAGCGCTTCTGTCACACGATAGGCCGTGGTGGCCAAGCCGGTCCATGGCCCGGCCGCAGCGTCAGTTGTGTGGCTCGCAGAAATTTGCCCCAAGACGAAGGCAGATTGCTGATCTGAATGTGGCTGCATTGGCATGTGGCTCCATTAATACATCCATCCATCCTTCCTAGAGAAGGTGACTGTAGGGCGTGCAAGCAAAGTCCTTTTTCCCATACAGAGGTAGCTAAACATGGGCTCGATCTGCAGAACTAGTCGACGTTTCCAATAGTTTTTTACGTGACAGTTAGCAAATCGGTACGTTCCAGGAGCATTGAGGGGACAGTGGGCAGACTGCTACCCGGACAAACCAACAGCCAAGCATTCCTGGTTTTTTAATTATTTTTTTTTGCAGGAGATCAGCAGACAGGCAGACGGCCCACTTGATGGAAAGCGGTTACCGTCGCCTATGGACATTTGCAACCGCAAAGTTGCTAGAAATGCGCTGCTGCTCTCTTAAGGGAGACTGGAACCTGATCACTAATACCGGAACACAACTCAAGGTTGTTATGGCGACATACTTTAGACCAGGGGTGATAGCCATCCAGTCGGGCAAATGCCCTACCACTTGGCTGTGGGTTGTTAAGTCGCCTCTTACGACAGGCCGCCCGGCCGGAGGAAATTGTATTCTTTCTACGTTCCTGCACGGATAAAACGGTTTCAGACTTAATTTATATTACTTTTTTAACTACTTTATGTATTATTATTTGTGTTGTCCTTCGTGACTTCACTTGCTGGTCCCAGGCGGAGGAATAGCGCTGGCCTTGATTAGTCAGTATATGCTGGGGCTGGGTCCAAAATTTAGAATTTGTTCTGTTCCCATTGTTTTGATTATCTTCTATATTGTTTTTGTCCTGATTTAAAATATTTCTTTCTTTTTTTTTATTTACTCAATAAAAAGAGCTTAAATCTGCTGTTGTAATTAACTTGGCAGTTGGAATTTTGTTTTAATTTACATTTTTTTGTACTTTAATAGATGGCACCTGTTACAGATAGTTTCTGAAATTATTTACTTAATCATAATAAACAAGCTTTAAAATACAATCTTACGATAAATTAGTTTTAATTAATGCTCCTTTATTACTTCTAGAGAATTATAACACATTTACACGTGCAAAATTTATGAATCCGCGACGTATTGCAAGATAGAATTGTGTGTGTGTGCAATTCACATAAGAGTAGAAGTGAAACAAAGTGTGACACGGGGTGGGAGGGATTCTAAATGTCGTGACGTCACATTTCGTATATTATATCGTTATAATATATTTAAGCTTTAAAACACGAAATTTGAAGTATTGACGAAAAACATCAAAACAAATTCCAACTCATTAAATCATTAGATATAATTTAATCATTGGTCTTATTGGCTCTTTTATCTGTGCTGCACGATTTTAAACTCATATCTCATTCTCTTGCAGGTTTAGATCTATAGATGTACGTGTTTATCTCTTTTTAGCGTCGCTTTTTCGTTTTATTGATTTTCAAATCACAATGATTCTAAAGAAGTTCCACTTCAAAATGTACCTCAATTGCTTTGACTGACTCAATTCTCTGATGTTTATAGGACCACAATGGTATCCGATTATTGGAAGCAGCAACGTAGTGAAGCGTATGCAGCAAAAGCATGGTTCGCAATTCAAAGGACTTTTAGAACTCGCTAAAGAGTATTCTACGCAAGTGTTGGGCTTGAAACTTGGACGGGAATTGATGGTCGTGGTTTATGGCGAGAAAAATGCCCACCAAGCATTCACTGACCAGGCCTTCGACGGCAGACCGAAGACCTTTTTTCTTAAGCTGCGATGTTTGGGCACTAGGCTTGGTACGTCATTAATGTTTTATAATCTACAAGCAAATACATTGTATATCCCCAAGTTAAACAAACTACCCTTGAGTTTTGAGTAGGTAATTTACAACAGACTACTCTCTAACCGATTCCAGACAAACCAGTCCATAGTAAGCAACGGAAAGTTTCTTTCGGAAACGTACTAAGTTTCAAGTATCATTTAAATCAGTTCAGTAGTTTTGGCCTTTATGCTCACTAACTCTGTACGAGCAATATTGCTCGTACAGCGTATATCCTTATTAATATTATAAATGCGAAAGTAACTCTGTCTGTCTGTTCCGTTTTCACGGAAAAACTACTGGACCGATTTGGCCGAAACTCAGTATATATATATTTTCGATGCCGAGAATATTTTTTATCCCGAAAAATGGAATAGTTTCCAGGATAAAAATATATTTGTCTTTTTGTTTGTTATCCGTTTATGGAAAGACTACTGGACCGATTTGGCTGAACTCGGTACATATATAATTTGAATACCGAGAGTGGCCAAGGGATACTTTTTATCCCGGATAATGGGATACATTTTGGGATAGATTTATGTAAAGTTTATCCCGAAGACTAGGACTGGTTTTGTGATTTTGTCCATTTCGTCCACTGGGTCTACTGGGTCCACTGGGTCCATTTGGTCCACTGGGTCTACTTGGACCACTGTGTCCACTTGGTCTCTTTGGTCAACTGGGTCTACTTGATCCACTGGGTCCACTGGGCCCACTTAGACTACTGGGTCTACTGGGCCCACTTAGACTACTTGGTCCACTGGGCCCACTGAGTCCACTTAGACTACTGGGTCCACTGAGCCCGCTGGGTCCACTGGGTCCACAGGGCCTACTTGGTCCACTGGACCCACTGGGTCCTCTTGGTCCACTAGGTCGGTTGGGTCCACTTGGTCCATGTTATCTATTTTGTCATTTTTGTTAAGTTTTGTCATTTATGTAGTTTACATATAGACGGGGGTATAGTTGCGATATAAAATGAAGTAAATCTTTCGGGGGCAAATACATAAAAATTTAATACAATGTAACCTGTACCACTTGCTCTTTAAACAAGAGACACGCACTAGAGGTTGACCCGCGGCACAGCCGCCGGGTAAACTCTAGTTACATATAAATACGCAATCCCTATTAATATTATAAATGCGAAAGTAACTCTGTCTGTCTGTCTGTCTGTCTGTTCCGTTTTCACGGAAAAACTACTGGACAGATACCGGATAGATTTATATAAAGTTTATCCCGGAAACTAGGACAGGTTTTGTGATTTTGTCCACTGGGTCCACTGGGTCCACTGGGTCCACTGGGTCCACTGGGTCCACTGGGTCCACTGGGTCCACTGGGTCCACTGGGTCCACTGGGTCCACTGGGTCCACTGGGTCCACTGGGTCCACTGGGTCCACTGGGTCCACTGGGTCCACTGGGTCCACTGGGTCCACTGGGTCCACTGGGTCCACTGGGTCCACTGGGTCCACTGGGTCCACTGGGTCCACTGGGTCCACTGGGTCCACTGGGTCCACTGGGTCCACTGGGTCCACTGGGTCCACTGGGTCCACTGGGTCCACTGGGTCCACTGGGTCCACTGGGTCCACTGGGTCCACTGGGTCCACTGGGTCCACTGGGTCCACTGGGTCCACTGGGTCCACTGGGTCCACTGGGTCCACTGGGTCCACTGGGTCCACTGGGTCCACTGGGTCCACTGGGTCCACTGGGTCCACTGGGTCCACTGGGTCCACTGGGTCCACTGGGTCCACTGGGTCCACTGGGTCCACTGGGTCCACTGGGTCCACTGGGTCCACTGGGTCCACTGGGTCCACTGGGTCCACTGGGTCCACTGGGTCCACTGGGTCCACTGGGTCCACTGGGTCCACTGGGTCCACTGGGTCCACTGGGTCCACTGGGTCCACTGGGTCCACTGGGTCCACTGGGTCCACTGGGTCCACTGGGTCCACTGGGTCCACTGGGTCCACTGGGTCCACTGGGTCCACTGGGTCCACTGGGTCCACTGGGTCCACTGGGTCCACTGGGTCCACTGGGTCCACTGGGTCCACTGGGTCCACTGGGTCCACTGGGTCCACTGGGTCCACTGGGTCCACTGGGTCCACTGGGTCCACTGGGTCCACTGGGTCCACTGGGTCCACTGGGTCCACTGGGTCCACTGGGTCCACTGGGTCCACTGGGTCCACTGGGTCCACTGGGTCCACTGGGTCCACTGGGTCCACTGGGTCCACTGGGTCCACTGGGTCCACTGGGTCCACTGGGTCCACTGGGTCCACTGGGTCCACTGGGTCCACTGGGTCCACTGGGTCCACTGGGTCCACTGGGTCCACTGGGTCCACTGGGTCCACTGGGTCCACTGGGTCCACTGGGTCCACTGGGTCCACTGGGTCCACTGGGTCCACTGGGTCCACTGGGTCCACTGGGTCCACTGGGTCCACTGGGTCCACTGGGTCCACTGGGTCCACTGGGTCCACTGGGTCCACTGGGTCCACTGGGTCCACTGGGTCCACTGGGTCCACTGGGTCCACTGGGTCCACTGGGTCCACTGGGTCCACTGGGTCCACTGGGTCCACTGGGTCCACTGGGTCCACTGGGTCCACTGGGTCCACTGGGTCCACTGGGTCCACTGGGTCCACTGGGTCCACTGGGTCCACTGGGTCCACTGGGTCCACTGGGTCCACTGGGTCCACTGGGTCCACTGGGTCCACTGGGTCCACTGGGTCCACTGGGTCCACTGGGTCCACTGGGTCCACTGGGTCCACTGGGCCCACTGGGTCCACTTAGACCACTGGGTCCACTGGGTCCACTTTCGCCACTGGGTCTACTTGGTCAACTGGGTCCACTGGGTCCACTAGGCCAGTGGGTTCACTTTGTCCACTGGATCCACTGGGTTCAGTTGGTCCACTGGGTCCACTGGGTCCACTTGGTCCAGTTGGACCATGTTATCTATTTTGTCATTTTTGTCAAGTTTTGTCATTTATGTAGTTTACATATAGACGGGGGTGGTATAGTTTGCGATATAAAATGAAGTGAATCTTTCGGGGGCAAATACATAAAAATTTAATACAATGTAACCTGTACCACTTGCTTTTTAAACAAGAGATACGCACTAGAGGTTGACCCGCGGCGCAGCCGCGGGGTAAACTCTAGTAAACAATATACTAAAACAGATGTATTAACATCGCCATCATATGCAGCACTTGTTCACACTGGAAGTTGTGCGTTTCAGTCAGGTCATCAATCGGTCTTCATAAACCACATACAACAACTCAACGTGGTTTGGCTTGGTAACACCCTTTAAACCGAGGTCCATCGTTAACGATAATTAAGCTGAACTATAAAAACCGAACATTTAATGGTATGTACGTACATAAAGTGAGATTGGAACTTCAAGATCAGCTTACTATAATCTAAATGGTACTCCATCGATAAGATCCATTGGGAACTAAGTTACTTATTATAAGGCAGCGACAATGATTACGAAGCCAAATGCGACCACTGAAAACAAATCTACGACAGCCTAAAGGGGAATTTGAATAGAAAAATCTTTGAAACGCCGCATTATGAAAAAACAACACCAAATATCGAACTACCAGAAATCAATGTATCTTACAACAACTGGACCTCTATTAGAGACTTACTTACTCTTTGAGATGATCCATAATAATCCAAGGATAAATAAAACGCAGAAGATGAAGTTTCTGAAATCAAATCTAAGAGGGGAAGCGGAAAAATTTATTAAACATCCCGTTGTGAGTACTAAGAACTATACTAGTAACTCATGTCTAGATATTACCCAGCATCGCTACAACATCGAACATCTACTTTTCACATCGTATAAAGACACGCTTCTCAATCAAGCATCTATCGATAAACTGAATTCGATTAACTTGAAGAAACATCACGACGTAACTAAAGAGTGCTTAAATACACTAAAAAATGTCTACATAAACATTCCTGTATGAAGCCCACTCATAGTGCATTTATTATCGGCGAAAGTAGACGAAACCACATACGGCAAATATATACAAAGAATTAAACAAACAAGAGAACTGCCAGACTTAGACCAGTTTATGGAATTCCTTGAACTAAAATTTCTTGTCACTAGAAACAGCTCGAATGAAAAATAGGCGGAAAATAACAAAATTATTCAATGAATAATGAACATAATAACAACAAGCCAGCAAGTATTGAAAATTGGATAAACATCTATCATGCGTCATTGTTTACATGTCCCCTTTGAAATAATAATCACGTGCTAAGACAGTGTTCTACATTTTTGAACGTGGATGTGTCATCACGAAATCAAACAACAAACAAATTAAATTTATGCAAGAATTGTGACGCTGTGACTATACATAGTTCCGCCGGAAACAAGTGCAATTCAGCGAAGAGATGCCGCACATGCAACCTAAAAATTATTCCCTACCTCAATATATATATGATGAGGCAACATCACGAGCCACCCACCTCAATAATGGGCGAGCGTACAACTAACCAAATTAATGGGGAACAGGAAATACTTTTAACAACCGTCCAACTTCAAGTCAAAAACAAAGAAGGAGATCACGTCATCATTCGTGCGTTACTGAATTCTCAAGAGTCTTAAGAGTATTAAGAAGAGTATTAAGAGTCTCAAGTAACTCTGACAGAAAATGTCGCCCAGAGCTTGGACTTACCACAAAATAAAACAATCGCCGCCGTCACTGGGGTCGGCACTATAATGGGAACTGATAAAGGGATAATCAGACAGGAATGTCCAGCATCATTCACTCAGATTATAAATTCCAAACTGAAGCACTGGCGATGAAAAGGGTTATTAACAATTTACCCAATTTTCCAATCCCAAAGGAGAACTGGGCGCATCTTGAGTGCATCAGGCTGGCTGATCCCGACTTTAACATTCCGGGATCTATTGATTTATTACTAGGAGCGGACATATACTCCGATGTGATCCTGGAAGGAGTTCTGAAACGTGACGATTACTCACCAGTTGCTCAACAGACTAAACTTGGAAGGATACTATCCGGAGCTACAAAACAATTAAACTGCCTAGTAACTTTAACGGCACTAGATAATTTGTCTAAATTCGGATAAATGGAAGGAGTCCCTCCAGAATCTACACAGTCCACGAAATATGGATACTGTAAATAACAAAAAACATAGAAATAACGGAACCAGTGGATAAAGGATACGCCGTAAAAATGCCCAAAATAACTGACTACGATCAACAATTTGCTAAAGAATAAGGCTACGCCTTCTCCTTAGTCTAAAGGGCACTGAAAAATCAAACATATATGGATAATATCATTATGGATAACCATATTATTGAATGAACAGAACTACAAAAGGATTTCTACGAATTACCGAACAAGGATAGCTTTATGTTATAAAAAAGGGCGTCTCATGAACCCTCCATTCTCTAATTAGAAGAGAAAAGGCACACAAACAACTTTAACTCCAAACAACAGAAGTCCAGCAAAATATTTAGTCTTGCCTGCAAGGATAATAACTCCAAAAACACATTCAATTTCATCAACAAAAATATAAAAGACGAACAATATATAGGATATACAACAATAAAAATCATAAACATCGAGCCTACAAAAAACTGGGGTTAAGTAAAAATTAACGAAAACCCCAGCGACTGGGCAACAAGAGGACTTTTACCAACTAAGTTCGTCCAAATCTCTCTTTGTTGGGAAGAGCCTCGATAGATTACGGAAGAAGAAAAAGAAACCCAACAAGCAAACTTATATCTCAAACGTGGGTGTTCTAACAAATTATTTTATGGCTAACAATTCAGAATCCACATCGAATAAAATTGAAATAATTGACTCATTATTTGAGCTATGTGGTGACACCAATCTTATTACATAAATGCATGCGTGGACAAAACGGACAAACTGCCGACTCATTAGGACATAGACATATATTACATGAGGGCAATAAACTCACCTTGGAGCAAATAAACAATGCATCATGCACGATTCCGAAATCGATAAAAGGATATTATGTTGAAAACGACACAAACTTGATCAACAATAACAGGGTCCTGGAAAGACCCATTAATAAACTAGCTCCACTGTCTATAAATGAGGTATGTGTGAATCAAATTACAACAACAATGATTGTAAAGGCGGGCTTCCTTGCTCTAGGTCAAGGGTGGGTAATTCAACACCATTATCCTACATTTTATTCGCACAAAACTTATAGTAGCAAAACTGAAGTAGATATAATATTAGAAGTACCCACTATCTAGTCACCGAACAATATTATATTACCAAAGATACCAAAACCAAACTTAACTGAAGAGCACAGACTCCGGGAAAAACAATTAGCAGCTCAAAAGGGAGCAGAGAGCCTTCCCAACAACTTGGGTGTTGAGAGTTGCTAATGCCACCATAATATGGTTGGTAAAAATGTACCTTCCTTGAGGCTTAAACAAGAATAAATACAAAAAAACGAAGAAAAACCTTGGAACGGAAGGAGATTGGGACCTATGCAGAAATACGGCCTACAAAAAACCAACATCCGTCGTCCTCAGCTGTCGCAACAAACTTTAATTTATAATTTTCCATTTTGAATTTTTTATCTTTTGAAACGTTTACCTTTTTTAACTTTTACATTTTTAAATAAAAGAATAATGAAAGTGTCAAGTTTAGAGAGTTGAAAGAAGAGTTTACTAGAAGACAGTGACAAGTATAGAGGGCAGTTCAATGAAGGAGGTGTTTAGCGTTGTTTTAGATGAGATCCAGAAGCGAGTTGTGCGCGGTAAATTCGGAGGTGAATCGCGGTGGCAAGAGGTAATTTACGCATTATCGACAACGATATTGCGAGTGAGACATTTCATCGTTGGGTAGTGCGTCGTTAGTTGTGCGTAAAGCGGCAACCCTACAGAGAAGAATCACGTACGGCTGTGTAAAGCATTTAATTGAAAAAAAAAACTGATGTTTTCTTCCAATCCCGCTCTTACGTATCGTAGTGTTCACAAAGAGGTTTTTTTAGTGCTACCTTACTAATTTCCGTTAGATGGCTTTCTGTGAAATTGTCGATTTCAGGATATAAAAAATACCTAGAAACAGCACGTGAACAGGAATGTGCACAAAAATAAAGGCAGATTTTATTTATAGGTATCACTTGTACTGATGGCCCCCTGTGGCGAGAGCAGAGGCAGTACACTGTGAAACAACTTAAAAACGTTGGCTTTGGAAAAACTCACATGGAAAAACAAATTCAAAACGATTTGGAAAGTATTCTAGAATACATAGAAAAGAACAGACACAAACCTATAAATCCCAATCATGTATTCTCTCAGGCCGTGATAAATACAATTTGGAAATATATTGCAGGTAATTATTTATTAACTAACTTCAAAAAGGTTTGAATTCAATTTAGTTTTTTTTTGTTTCGTTACGCGATTTCTCCGTCAATTGTGGACCGATTTTAAAGTTTTTTTTTATTCGAAAGAGTATACTCCTGAAGTGGTCCTATTGTCACCAAGTCAGGGTTTGATTAGTAAACCCCAAGAAAATTTAGAGTAACCCTAGATTGTAGGCAGGCACGTATTTCATGTATTTATTTTCTAAAGCTATTCAAGTATTTGCGTAACTAAAAAGTACAAAATTACCAAAAAACAAAACCGACTTCAACAGTTAATAAATGCATATACTAAGAAGCAAGAAAGAAGATAAGAAAACATATATTGTGCCAATCCTAAATAATTGGAAGACGCTAAGAAATATTGATAGACTTGTTATAAATCTTATATTCATAATCGTATGAAAAACTTATTTTCACGCTCCTTAATCATACAACTATTATGAATAAGGAGATATGTGTACCTATTAACGTTCTTCTTTCTTCTAGGAAAAAGAATTGAGGATCAGAAGTTGGACCTCTTGCTGGATATATTCAGCGAACGTTCGAAGGCGTTCGGCATGGCGGGGGGACTTCTGAACGTGGCGCCTTGGTGTAGATTCTTGTTGCCTGAGTACAGTGGCTTCAATCTCATCATGAAGCTGAACAGGCAACTCTCCGATATTATAGAGGTTAACCTATACATATATAATTGCTTGACCTCACTTACTGACGAATATATCAAGCAGCTCAAAGTTTTTGATCGTTTTGGTTGCGGTTTCCTTCTGCACTGTAGATGCGCACTATGATAGGGTTTTTTGAAAATTTAACCCCTAGAGGATTGAATTTTTTTAAATTAAATCCGTCATTTTCATAGAAGCACGCAATTTTATATACTTGCTTTTGGTTAGAAATAAATGTGTACATGTGTCGGCGTGTACCTTCCAATGTACAGCGTTTTGCTGACGGTGCGGCCTACTTTAGGCTACTTTAATATTATGATATATGATATCTATATTAATATTATAAAGCTGAAGAGTTTGTGTGTTTGTGTGACCAGGGGTGGTAGCCATCCAGTCGGGCAAATACCCTACCACCTGGTTGTGGGTTGTTTTGTCACCTCTTACGACAGGCCGCCCGGCCGCGTCCGCCTGACGCAGATCTTCTCGGGGCACGGCCGTGCGGGCGACCGGCAGGGAAACCGGACCCGCCCGCACATAAAGGCCTAAAGGCCGGAGAAGAGAGACGTGTCCCCTCTCACCTTGCAGTGAGTTCGACAAGCCGTAGAGACCCAAATCTCCGGCTAATAAATGGTGAGGCCAGCCCGCAAAAGGGCCGGCCGTCGTCCTGATACGGGCTGATGGTGAATGCTCCAGCGAGCCCACAGCTCGGACAAAAGACGCTCGAAGTTCGGACAGGGGTTTTAGTGGGTATCCCTAACTGCGGTGTGGCAATAGCATCTCACACGTGAGGTGCTAGTGCCACCCTGACCTGGCGAATCCCACTCACCGGCCGCGACCTTTCCTCCTCAAACGAATTTGCCCTCTATAAAAAAAGGCCGCAGTATTCTATTTTATTCCAACCATTAAGAAATGTTAATATTTTTATTTTGTAGCCATACAATGGTAATAACATTATTGTATAGGTACAAAATAAACAACACGATTTTAATATCGTGCATAACTGACTGGGTGCCAATCATTGGGCGGGTGCCAACAATGGTATGGTTTACCCTATGTACAATACAATAGTTATATTTTATGTTACGATAAATAGCAATAAGGGTTGATATTTTATATAAAATGTATAAAAAAAAGACAATTTCTGTATTTTTCAGGAAGCAATAAATGCCCACAAAAACAAAGAGGTGGAATGTCCTGACTTCATTTATTCCTATTTGGAAGAAATTAAAGAAAACAATGGTAATTTTAACGGTAAATATCACATATGAAAACAAGTTTCATATATAATATCAATAACTTCTCTAAAATCCATAGGTCGCTGTTTCATATTCGGCTAGAAGGGCCAAATATTTATTTTACGCTGATGTTGTGGGCGATACTCTGGTCGTTGGAGGTATAAAAGTTAAACACTTAGTGGTGGAAATTTATAACAAATCAGTTTAAAATGTTTCACACAGTGCACATATAAGAACCGAGCCTTAGTAAAATTGATACGTGTCTAGATATATTGGTAGGTATAAGACATATCATAATATTCCATTCTTTGTTGATACTTTTCATGTTCATCATACGAATCTGCAAAATCAATTTCTTTTATTTTTACTGGTAATTCAAATGAACGGGTAGCAAGATACAAGGACCTGATATTAATCGATATTATCACACAATTGTTTAAGATTTCCAAATCATATCAAAGGATGAAAAGCTATTAGACATATTGAAAATACGCCGAGAGAATAGTATTAAGGTTTCGTATTACAAAAAATACATAATTAAAGAACTTTATACTGTACTTAACAAAGCAGAACGTCCTTATATTTCAAATAGAAATCAGGCCTTGTAGATAAGTGTTTGTTCTTTGCATTTACTAAGTTTGAGTTTCCTTACATTATTATGAAAAAAGGCCAAAATGCTATCTTTGTCATAGAATGTCATTTACCCCTGTCCTTTTAACGTCCGATACACTTACCCCTCTTCTAAAATTATCAATAGATCAGTAGTACGGAATCTAAGTCTGTGAGAATCATTATATTAATACGTGAAGCAAGCCTTGGGCCCCCTTTTTACGAAAATTGCGCGGACGGAGAAGTATGAAATTTCACAAACTTATAGTTTATATAGAGAAGGAGCAATAAAAAAATAGTTCTAACCAAACGGCTCGTATCTTTAAACGTGTAAATCATAAGGCACTTTATGATCCAGTCCTCTGTATATATGCTTTTTTGATTAAAGTGATAGATGTGAACACAGCAGTATATGAAATATATGTGCAAAGAATATTAGAATCTATAGCTGATTACGTAATTGCAATTTTTAAAGCTAAATTGATAATAACATTGTAATTATTCGTAGAACTGCAATTGAAAATAATATGCTTGGACTTAATTATCGCTGGATCACAGACTACCGGAAATTCACTCAAGTTTGCGATACTCAGAGTCGTAAGAGAGAAGAGGATGCAGGAATTGATTTACCAAGAAATCAAGGAGCATATAGGCGATAATACACCAAGCTGGTCCGACTCTGTGAAGTAAGTCATTGATATTTTATATGCTTTAGTAAAAAAGCACTTTAACATATAATTTACAATAAGCTGAAGAAATTTATAAATAATCGAATATAATAAAAGAAAACTTAACTTATTTGTATAAGTAGAATACTGAGCCTAGTTCACTGTCTTCTATAGGTAAGGTGCCTAGAAGGCTGGTCACGTTTCCTCGCTGGATCGCCATACTGATCCGTTGCCCGAGGCAAGCACCAGTCTTCTGATCACCTGGAGAGTCAATGAGTCGTTTTGATAAATATTGGTAGAGGTTTATGACCTCAGAACCCCACGGTCCAAGCGTCTAGACAGCAAACGGCGCAAACATATAACTTTCACTGAGGTTGCATATTTGTATTGCTTGAGTGATTCAGCTGTTTCCGCCACCGAACCGGCTGATCTAGACGTGTTTGGTAAATGGGATGCGGCCAACGAGTCTACGCAGGTCGCATCCCATACCAAAGGCTTGCCACGGCGCCAGAGAATTAGAGTCATTCCGTCAGGACGCCTACCATCGTGACGTGCAACACCGTTCGGCTCCAATAAAGCCGGCACGTTAGCGGTGGTAAGCGCCCTCCGTAAGAGGGCACTTGCCAAAAATCACTGACCAGATTCGTTTTGAATAAAATTAACCACCTTTATTTAAACAGTTAATTGATATATAGTTAACGTGGTTTAATAACTAGTAGAGTACACAAACCTCATTCAAATTACCTAAGATTTAATCCTAACAGTACCATTTAGAACGCGACCGTACAAATGAAACTTTTTGTTATAGTTTTTCTATTTTATTTTTTAAATTTGTTAAGTTTTCCAACAACTGATATATTATTCTTCAAATAGATTTATTGGTTGTTTACAATAAATTATAAGCTAGTACAATGAAGAATTTATAAATAATCAAATACAATAAAAGAAAACTTAATTTATTTGTATTGTATTCTACCCACAGTCCCTCAAGACTGACATATTGATATGTCTGTCTCTTACAGGCAAATATAACTTGCTTAATATAAAGAAAATATACTAAAAAATCAGGGTAAGACGCTAGACTTAAGTTTTATTAATTAATAGTGAGTGAATGTATTTTGTAAATTTGTATTGAGTCATGATGTATATCTATACCGTTCATATTATTATATAACCTGCATATACGAGGAATAGGCGAGTTGAAACTAAGAGTATAATAACAACATATAACAGTTGACTCGTGTTTTTGTAACATTTTCTTAAAGCTGGAGAAGACGAGACAGCCCCACAACATGGTTCCATCGCCTATGCACATTGACATTGCCCCCTATCACTTGGTTGTGGATTATTTTGTCGTTACTTGCGATAGACCACTCAGCTGCAGTAATTAAGACAGATCTATACCTGAGTCAATACAAATCACCATTTTCCAGTATGAACATAAATTCTGGTAACAAGACAATAGGACCATTCCTGTGAGCCAGCAAGATCACAGAGTATCAAAGCTAAGGTGCCAAAAGCCCTCAGACATTTCCAAATCTACAACACGTAGGACAACAGATTTAAAGTAATTTTTGTATAAAGTCATTTGCTGAGAATAGAAATATTTTTTTAACCATTCCAAGTTCACTTATCTTGATTGGCGCTCCACGTTGGAATGTGAAATGTCTGCCAGGTTCTTTAGGTCTCAGCTTTTACACTTTGTTGGCAATGCTGGTCCACGCAAATGATCAGATCCCAGAGCGGATTTGTGTACTAACATTCTCATACATGCTTTCTATCAATCTTATACTTCTCTGGCACACCTTTCGCTCTGACGACCCATCGCAGAACTTCTCTGGGACGCGATCGTATGCTTTCTCAAGATCTATGAAGACTATATGGAGATTTTTATGTACCTGTCTGTATTTTTCCATTAGTTGGCGTATTGAGAATATGGCATTAGTTGTGCTACGACCAGGCATAAAACCGAACTGGGATAGCGTCACCTCCGTTTTCTTTCGTAGCAGGTCCTCAATCACTTTCTCCCATGCTTTCATAGTAACTGACAGCAGCTTTATAATATAATTATAGTTGTTACAATCTTGGATGTCACCTTTTTGCTTGAATATGGGCACCAGATATGATTGGTTATATTGATCTCTATAGCAACGTGAAAGCTGATGTATATTGATCAGCTACCGTCTTCAAATAAGAAGGAAGCCACTTCATAGTGGTTTGACTTCATACTGGCATCGTGTAAATTAATTCGAACTCAGACCGCTACCCAAGTCAGTAACTGGATTCATGTAAATCAGATTTAATATATATAATGAACTTAAATAGAACAAAATCACAAATAAATCATTTTTTACTAAACAACTATGATTTGAGTCGGTATTAATATGATTTGATATTTACAGATTAGTTTACACATCAGCGTTCCTGCTAGAAGTATACCGATACTACGCCATAGCAGCATTTATTGGACCAAAGAGAGTCATGGAGAATACAGTAATGGACGGCTATCATATACCAAAAGATACCACTGTTTTGATATCCGTTTATGATTTGCACTTCGATCCAGAGATTTGGAAGGATCCACACGAGTTTAAACCAGAGAGGTTTATCGATGAGGATGGAAATTTAAAGCATCCTGAACATTTGTATTCATTTGGATTAGGTAGGTGTTAATTTTTAACCGACTTCAAGAAGGGAGGAACTTCTCAATTCGTCCGTATGTTCGTTACTCGATTTCTCCGTCAATTATGAACCGATTTTCAAAATTTTTATTAACCGAAAGGTTGTACTCCCTATTTGGCCCCATTGTCACCGTGTTAGGACCTGATGAGTAGAGTCTAAGGAATTAGAGAAACTCACGAAAATTATTAACCAACTTCTTCGCAACACGACAATTACGTCAATTTAAATATAAACCGAATTTTAATATTTACTCTTCAGATTTTAGAGTAAAGTCGATTTTATTTTTGTCAAAAAAATTACAGCCATATTTTTTTTACACCCATGATTGGCTTTTAATTCTCCTTTAAAATTCCTAAAGATTTATGTAACAACCTGTAATAGAAAAAAAAACATAATTATTTTGTATTTAAATTGCGTATCAAATGATTCTTTTTGCGCCTAGTGCACCATATCAAATTAATAATATTATTAATAAATTAAAAAACGTTTAAGCCTTAAGAACAGACGAGCTTGCATGACAAGAGTTATGAATGTCAAAGAGGCAAGTGAGGTGTGTAAGAATAAGCCTAAATGGCACTCTGTTGTTCGTGCCTACCCCGCAAGGGAACTGGCGTGAAGTTATGTATGTATGTATGTATGTAAAAAACGTTACTGATAAAAAGTAATATAGAACATCTGATCTATAGAAGATCTGAATTTTTTTAGAAAATTTAGAAGTAAGAATCAAAGAGGATTTCTAAAAAGCAAGACGGAACAAAATATGTATGTAGCCGTTTATTTTCATTAAATATGTTATCATAATAATATTTACTGCGATATGATGCAGGCATTAGACTAGGTAGATCGCAAAATATTAATGCTTAAACTTCAAGGCTATGGAATAAGGATCTCTGCCTTGGAATTAATTAAGTCTTATTTCAATACCCGGTAGCAAATATCACAAAATTAAACCTTAAAAGGGGACATAGTATAACGTTCCAATAAATTATTTATTACCTACGGAGTACCCTAGGGTAGTGTACTAGGCCCTCAATTATTTATTCTGTATATGCACAACACTATATATGACACTATTTGCCAATAACAGGACATTATCTATCAATAAGGTCTAATAAGATTATTAGACACGGACTTGTAGATCATTTTTTGCTATCGGTAATAACATGGTTGACAAATAATAATTTAAAAATGAATATTAATAACAAAAATAATGAATTTTAGTCAAATAATACAATGCTCAGCAAATAGTAACGCATCATACGATAGTAAGATCGTGCAAGAAGTAGACTCAGCAAAATTTTTAGGTCTCGAAATTGACAATAAATTAAATTGGAAAATTCATATTGATAAATTAAGAAAGATAATTAGTAGATCATCATATGCTTTATATACATTATCACTAACTGTTGACATGGAAGCTTTACTAACCGCTTACTTTAGTCTTTTTGAATCAATTCTGAGATATAGGATAATTTTTTCGGGTCACTCAACTGCTGCAAATATAATATTCCTCATGCAAAAACGCTGCATTTGTTCGATGTTTCATCTACAAACGAAACAAATTTGAAAACCGTTTTTTATAAAACACCAATTAGTAATAGTACCACTACTATACACCCTCGAAGTGGCCATGTTTGTTTGACATAATTAGGATTTATTCCCACGTATGTCAGATGGTATCAGGCGATGGTAACAGACGATATAATGATAGACTTTGCTCGCATCCTTGTAAAACAGCGCTATTGCAAAAAAGGCATCGTGTGCATGGCATCAAAAATTTACTATAAAATTCCACAAAATTTGAAATTTTTTAATGCAAATTCTTTTAAATTCCGTCTATAAAAGTTGCTGATAATAAATCTTATCACACTTTAAATTACTATAAACGACAAACTATAATAATTCATATTTAGTAAGGAAAATCTGATTACCTATCTCTGTTTATTATAATTTTATTATATTTAACAGTTATAATTACTTGACAATAGAACTATAGACTCTATTATTATCAGGGCGAGTCCTGACACTATCCCACTATCTATACATTTTTGTGGTATACTTTACGTAAAAACTATGTCTGTTTCAGATTTGGGCTTTATTAAAGCCCAAATTTCCTTTTTTTTATTTCTAGATTTGTTATCTATCATATAAATATTATTTTATACACCTTTAAAAAAAAATTGAAGATTTTTAATAATTACAATTTAATTTATGAAGAATTTTGTTTGGATAAAATAAAAAATGAATTAAAATAATCCGTCGTATAAATTATTTACAAAAGCTTATATTGGTAACCAATAATATTAGAAGTTTTTTTTAAACTATCTTAAAAATATTACAAGGTATAAAACTTCACGAACCTTGCTAAAGCACCGCTTTTTGCTAGTTTATATTAATTGTGATTTTGACAAGTCAAGTTAAAACAATACAATTTTACAATTGCTACGAGCATTTGCACGCCAATTTGCCAAAAATATGCATACCATAATAATATACTGTACCATAATAAAATTTAAACAAACTTACTTTTGTATTGATAAATTAAGATTTATTAGTAAATATCGTATGAGTATCCTTACAGGAGCGAAGAAAGAATACAATTTCGTGCGTTGGGGTGGCCTGTCGTAAGAGGCGACAAAACAACCCACAGCTAGGTGGTAGGGCATTTACCCGACTGGATGGCTACCACCCCTGGTCTAAAGTATATCGCCATAACGACCTTGATTTGTGTTCCGGCAATAGTGACCAGGTTCCAGTCCCCCTTAAGAGAGCAGCAGCGTATTTGTAGCACCTTTGGTGTTGCAAATGTCCATAGGCGATGGTAACCGATTTCCAACAAGTGGGCCGTCTGCCTGTCAGCTGAACTCCTGCAATAAAAAAAATATTCACATTATAGCTTGACCGTCATTGTTGCAGGACGCAGACGGTGTCCCGGTGATTCGCTGGCGCGCTCCTTCCTATTCATCGTTTTCGTCGGGATAATTCAGAAGTACTTCATTCAGTGGGACGAGGATGCACCGCCTTGTGATGAGCCCATCATTGGACTAATCATGTCACCGAAGCCATTCTCAGTTCAGTTCGTCCCCAGAAGTTGAATTTTATTTCGCCGTTTTAAATAAAGGAGACTGGTGGTTTTCGGCCTGAACGTCTACAAAAACAAAACTTATACTATAAAAAGTAGATTTTTACTTATTATCCTTTTAAGTAGTACCATATTTTAAGATCCAGGGTAATCAGAGAAAAATAACGTTGAATGCTTTATGAATACTCGTCTAACATGTAGGTAGATAGATAGATAACACTTTATATCCAAAATGAACTTAAATACTAAAATTATATCTAGTTATGTACAAAGGGCGATCTTATCGCTAAAAAGCGATCTCTTCCAGACAACCCCAGGAATGAATTGAGAAGATAATGGCCATAGTGGTATACGTAACATATAGTACGAACTACTTACATTTAAAATAATAAATACATACTATTTAAATTCAAAAGCATTGTTGTCCAATTCCTTAAACTATTATAATAATAATAATTTAGATATGTAGCTGTAACGTAATATGCTGTTGCTTAACACGTTTTTATTCTGTTAGTTGGTTAAACGATTATTTATTCGTCATTGATATCTGTTGTTTTTATATTTTTTTAAACAGCAATACAAAACATCTATGCGTCTACTGTTTCACTGTCAAGTGTTATACGTCAGACAAAAGTGTATTGCACTCAGTTCAATTGCCTGACATTATGGTGAATAAAACACAAATGCATAATTATCCGTTAAAAACAAGAAATATCGTACAACTATTGTTCACTTTTAGGTAGAGTTAAATATTTTTGGAAAATAAAGCTACACAGTAAAACATCATGTTTTAATTTCCCACCAAAAATTCTAGTATTATTCTAATGGAGGTTGTGTCAATATGAAACATTTATATCCAAATTCTATTTTAAGCCAAGTTCTTATATAAAATAACAATCACGCTTGGGTTTCTGATGAAATAAGCTACTTAAACACATTGTAATTATACGTGTAGGTGACCAGGTCTTATGTTCCCAAGCAACCCGCCAGTCTCCTTGAAAACATGCAGACATTTTAACGATGGACTGAAAATGTCATTAAGACAGGTTTATTATGCAGACGTGCAGATACGTGGATTGACTACTTTGTAACTACCAATAGCTATAGTGCATCTCTAGGTAGGATTTAGGCTTGTGGGGTGTTGTCTGTATGTTGTCGGCCTGCATCCAGGTGTCACGGCAGTTATACCCATGGTTACGCACCGGTGGCGCCTCATCATAATGCGGAGGGACGCTGGAAGGTTTAATGGGTAGTCTGGTGGTCGGTGCTTGCAAGCTCTAACGTTGACGCCTGTGTGCAAAATCAGCAGCCGGGAGTTCCACATACCTCTTGATGAATTCCCCCGGGGGCCGAGGATATGCGCAGATGCATTCCCCCAGCGTTGACAAAAAAAGGTAGTGTAGTAGGGGATTCTGGTAGTATTTAAATAAAAACACCGAAAAATATGGCTGCCAGGCTTCGGGGGTGTGTACACGGCGTTGGAAATCAATTACGGCGGTTGCGCTCGCTTCGAACGGGGACTCGTGTGACACTGATTCTCAAAATGAGCCAATAGCACCGTGTGGCGCACCCCGTCGTGTTGCCCTTATTTTAATTAAAAAATGACAAATATTTCGCCTTTAATAGCGCGACTAGTGAACATAATGAGCCGCGTTTAGGAAAGTAGAAACATAATTTTATTATTATTTATATATAAGTATAAATTATATCTATTATATGTGTGCGTCGCCTACAGGTAGGATTTAGGCTTGTCATGTCTGTCGCAGTGTTAATGCTGATGGAGAAGAAGAATGATGAAGTGGCAACAACGTCTCGGTAAACATAGTTTAGGATGCTTTCTAGTGTCCAGGATTTCTGCGTAAGGTGTTTGGTAGGATAAGAGAATTGAAGGGCTGTAATATAATTATTGCTGCTACTTGGGGTGACCTATGTCCAACAGTATAATAGATAGTGCTCTAGTTTTAGAAGATTAACAATAATATGTATGTGATGATAATTACTAATGTCTGAATTTAATAAATAAATTAGTACCTACACATACATACATACATACATAACTTCACGCCAGTTCCCTTGCGGGGTAGGCACGAACAACAGAGCGCCATTCAGGCTTATTCTTACACACCTCACTTGCTTCTTTGACATTCATAGCTCTTGTCATGCACGGTCGTTTGTTTTTAAGGCTCCTGACATCAACTTCTGCTAGTACACGATCAATTTGATCATGGAAGGGCTATCGCATTCTGCATCCATCCACTTTTGCATTGTATATCTGTTTAGTCATTCTTTCATCATGCATTCTTTCCACATGCCCGAACCACCGGAGCATTCCTTTCCTTACTTTCACCCCGACACTCTCTTTCAGACCTATACATAGCATTTATATTACCGTATCACATCTTCCAGTGACTAAGTCAGGGGCTGGCAACTCTGCTTCGACAGCTGAAGATCTCAAACGGGGCAAACATTAAACCCTAGGAAGGGGTTACATATCTGTGCCGTTTGGAGCTGAAACTTTAGGTCCGTGGGGTCCATCGGCAAAGGGTTTCTTCAAAGAAATTTATAAGACTCTTTGATACCACCGGTGATCAGAAGGCTGGTTCGTATTTCGCGCGACGAATCAGCATTACCATACAGCGTGGCAATGCAGCCAGCCTTCTGGGCACGTTTTCCTCTGGCAGCGATTTCTTACATACTTTATATTAATTTAGTTTATTTTTAGGAGCTTACCTCGCTCAAAGGATTAGCCTCTGCATCCAGCGAGGTAATGCTGCCAGCCTTCTAGGTACAATGCCCAGCGACAGTGGTCTGATGGGGCTGGACGGGCTTTGATACAGGTTTTTTTTTTTTTTTAAGCTAGGTTTATTTATAGGATTATGCCCTCCTTTTTTATTTAGTTCTAGTTTTTAATTTTAGGTTTATTTTTCATACTGTGGTTTAGTTTTAGTATTTTTCTAAAGGTAATTAATAACATTTCCAAGCCCTGGTATAACATGTACTTAGTTTTGACTTAAATCTGGTACATTTTTAGGTATTTTGTTTAATTTATAATTTAGTTAATATATATTACCCTTGTATACATATTTTTAGGAGTTAGCTCAAGAATGTTTTGAAATAAAATATAACAATATAAACGACTGTTTAATTTACATAAAAGCTATAGCTTTTAGGTTTAAAATCGTACAGAATGCTAATTCGTTATTAAGACTGTTAAAAACTAACTATAAACACAAATCCGTTCCGGCATTAGTGGTCCGGTTCAAGTCTCTTGAGAGCGGCAGAACATTGATAGCACCGGTGTTACAAATGTCCATAGGCGATGGTAACCGCTTTCCATCAAGTGGGCTGCCTGTCTGTTGAAGTCATTAATATTAAAAAAAATTCAATAATACTCCTACCAAAACACATTGTCTCCACCTGTGATAAACCTTAACTCCTTTTCTCCTTTTGAACCATTTCTGTAAACTCGGTAAAAAAGGGAAACCATGAAGAAATCACAATTTTTTTATTATGCATAAGAAACAATTTCAACAACTATTCCCAATCATATTGTCACAACAAATTACAACACTACATAAGTCACAAACACATATACCTAGAGGCGACAAAACAACCCACAGCCAGGTGCTAGGGCATTTGCCCGACTGGATGGCTACCACCCCTGGTCTAAAGTATATCGCCATAACGACCTTGATTTGTGTTCCGGCATTAGTGACCAGGTTCCAATTTGTATCACCTTTGCAAATGTTCATAGGTGATGGTAACCGCTTTCCATCAAGTGGGCCGTCTGCCTGTCTGCTGAACTCATGCAATAAAAATACCTACGCACACCAACGCGCACTACCACCGCATTGCATCACACGCACTTCACAAACAAACCAAGATACACAAAGAGCCTAAAAATTAATAACCCAGACACAGAAAGGAAAAAACAACACACACGACACTAGTTAGGCTAATATATATAGGTATAGACATAAGGCACTCACTGCACATGCACTTCCTCACAACACCAGCATGTGACAGATACACTCTACATTAGTATAAGTTTAGTATTAAAACTAGAATAAATTAATATAATAAATTATTCGTAAGGTACACCATAACACAAACATCATTCAATAAATGTCACACACAATAACAAATAGAGTGTATAATTTCTAAAAACTTTTTTTTTATTGCAGGAATTCAGCAGACAGATAGACGGCCCACTGGATAGAAAGCGGTTACCATCGCCTGTGGACATTTGCAACACCAAAGGTGCTACAAATACGCTGCTGCTCTCTTAAGTGAGTCTGGAACCTGGTCACTAATGCCGGAACAGAACTCAAAGTTGTCATGGCGGCTTGCTCTAGACCAGGGGTGGTAGCCATCCAGTCGGGCAAATGCCCTACCACCTGGCTGTGAGTTGTTTAGTCACCTCTTACGACAGGCCACCTGGCCGCAGGAAATTGTATTCTTTCTCCGTTCCTGCATGGATAAACGGACTTTTCTAAATTAAGTTGTAAAGAAGAGAACGGAATTCGAGTCCATGAAGTTGCTCAAAAGAAAATGCATAACACTAGTTTAGAGCAGAGCCCGTCTCATTATGATTTGTCCACTCTAGCCCCCTGTCTACTCGGAAACGGGGAGGTGTTGTATATTCGACCTGGTTGATCGTGCTGCTAGCAACGCTAATAGACAGTGGTCTAGGCGCAGTTCCTGAAAGCCGAAAGTGTATGAAGTGTATGTTTGTTGGTGTCAAGAGATGGCACCATCTGTATACGCGGTCGACTGCAAAACTTCAAAGCTGTCAAGTAAAACTCTCAACCGACAAGTACGTGCAAGTAAACCGAAAAACATTTTAAATTGCCAATTCGATTTCGCCGGAATACTCACATCCTTGCTTTTCTCTATAGTATTTTATTTGTCCCTAGTACTCCTGATTACCTTAAACAAAGTTTTGAATTTCTTTCGTACTCTCATAATTTATGTCCTTCTAGTAAACTTAAATTGAACACTCCTGCGCATTACTCAACTTTTTATAACAATTCTTTTACTGTTAAGGCTATACAGCTCTGGAACGCGCTTCCTGTTGCAATCAGGCAAGCAAAATCGCTAGCGATATTTAAAAGTATGATCAAAAAATACTACCTGTCGTTGGAATATGATATTTAAATTCATTTATTATGTTCTGTATGTGCTGTAGTTATGTTCATTATGTTCTGTAGATATATGTTTGTATGGTATGTATATTAAGTATATATCTATCTAATATATAAAATGTCTCCATATATATATATATATATATATATATATATATATATATATATATACTAGCTGTCCCAGCATACGTTGTTCTGCCCTAAAGAAATAAAATTTAGAACCCGATTGCAGCGCCACCTACCGGGTCCAAATGTAAACTATCCTATCTTTCAAGTCTGATCAAACTGCAAACGGTGTGCAAAATAGATTAAAATCGGTCAAGTAGTTTAGGAGTCCGTCGCGGACAAAAAACGTGACACGTAATTTATATATATTAAGATATGTATATACTATTTCTTATTATTATACATACATACATACATACATAAATAACTTCACGGCAGTTCCCTTGCGGGGTAGGCACGAACAACAGAGCGCCATTTAGGCCCATTCTTACACACCTCACTTGCTTCTTTGACATTCATAACTCTTGCCATGCACACTCGTCTATTCTTAAGGCTCCTGACATCATCCATCATCACATCTTATTATTATATAGATATAATCTAGTCTTTTATAAATTTTATTTCTTCAGGGCAGAACAACGTCTGCCGGGAGAGCTAGTATATATATATATATATATATATATATATATATATATATATATATATATATATATATATATATATATATATAATGTATTTATTATTAAAATATAAGTAGTTCGTACTATATGTTACGTATACCACCATCGCCATTATCATCTCAATTCATTCCTGGGGTTGTCTGAAAGAGATCGCTTTTTTAGCGATAAGACCGCCCTTTGTACATAACTAGATATAATTTTAGTCTTTAAGTTCATGCTTGTATTAGTGTACAATAAAAACTTTTCTATCTATGTATCTAAATTGTCAAAACTGTGCGGGGTCCAGGTGCGAGGATCAAAGTCCTGGTACGTTCCTTTTCCTTAATTGCCCTCACATTTCACACAACGGTATTAACTGAAATCTTCACCAGACATATTTCCGACTTAGTTCTCCAGCTACGAATCTAATGACCAGCCGATCACAGCCTGTTATAAAGCCCAGAATGGTGGCTTATGACAAAACAGGCTTTGATACGTTGAGCTTATTATACCAACTTATAAAAACAAGGTTACAAAATTTATTTATTGGCTTTACTAATTAAATATTACATAAGTAGAACTAATTTTATTAATTATTATTTATTATTTAACAAAATTGGGTCGTTTTGGTCTTACGCCATTTATTACGCCATTTTATCCGTGCAAGAACGGAGAAAGAATACAATTTCGTGCGGCCGGGCGGCCTGTCGTAAGAGGCGACACAACAACCCACAGCCAGGTGGTAGGGCACTTGCCCGACTGGATGGCTACCACCCCTGGTCTAGAGCATGCCGCCATGACAACTTTGAGTTCTGTTCCGGCATTAGTGACCAGGTTTCAGACTCACTTAAGAGAGCAGCAGCGTATTTGTAGCACCTTTGGTGTTGCAAATGTCCATAGGCGATGGTAACCGCTTTCTATCCAGTGGGCCGTCTGCCTGTCTGCTGAATTCCTGCAATAAAAAAAAAGCGTCAAAAGGAAGGTTTGCACTGAAAATCATTGCTGTGTCGGATATAATTCCGGCACAGCAATATACTGAGTGCAAAACAAGCTGAAAATGCGGCGTGCAATTTCTTGAACCATGCTCCGTGTATAGTAATGTATAACAAATGTAATTACGTCGCTATTTCTTCAAATAAAGTTTTTCTTTATTTATTTTAAAAAATAAAAGGTTATTTCTATGAGAATATTAGATACCTAAATGGAAAAAGTTATTACCTAGAGGTAAATAACAAATATATAGTGATTTATATTTGTATGATAAAGTTCATTTGACCTAGCCCCGTCAAAGCATTGCTGCGGGCAACGGCTGGCTTACGTCCCCAAAGGCCGCAGAAACTTAATGTAGTGATTTGCCGATAGCCGGGAGCGTTGATTTCTCAACATACAAAGTGGCCTGTCGTCGTTCGCATTTAAGAAAGAGACAATTAAATCTATATATATAAAAGAAAGTCGTGTTAGTTACACTATTTATAACTCAAGAATGGCTTTACCAATTTGACTGAAAATTAGTGAGAAGGTAGTTTAGAACCAGGAGACGGTCACAGGATACTTTTTATCCCGTTGGAATCGGTAGGTGGCGCTGAGATCAGGTTTTAGAATCCTAATTACCTGGACCGATTTTGGTGATTTTGTTTTTGTGTGTTTGATTGGGTCCCTAGATGGTTTAAATCCGCAATAGGAACAGGTAGGTGGCACTGGGATCGGGTTCTAGATTTTTATTTTTTCAGAGCAGGACGTCTGCCGGGGCCGCTACTTTTTAATAAAAGAAAGAAAGATCAAGGATTTCTTTAAAACTACAATAATAAAGTCTACTAGAATCAGGGGCATAGCTACCGTCGTATCAGCCGTATTGTTACAACCTAGACGCCGACAAAAACAAATTCACACCTGCATACCTGTAAAAACACATTTTATTACCTTTCGGCATTTGGACTTCTTTTGTTTACTTATTTATTGACATGCGTTTACTAATTATTCTAGAGAACAGTCCATTGTTTTATTGTACTCGTTTATGGCTGTTGCGGTCGACTCATTAGCCAAGTGTGTCGGATTTAAAGTACAAATTGGTTTTAGGAAATTCAGTCCACGTGGCTGGATGGACATATTGCATCTGTGCAGTATAAAGCAAGGGCCCGATGGAGGGTTGAGGCATTCGAGCGATAACCACGAGCGACGCAAGACGTGTGTACTACAATCAGGAATCTAATAAGTGACGGACTTTACGCGTTTTATGGAATTACGACCTTCTGCATTACGTTTGGACTTCTTATGTTCGGTTATATTTGTACCTGTGTTATACGTGTTTGTATAGTTCTAATAAACTCTATAGTAATTGTAACGGCATTTAAATTCGAGTCTTGCGACTCGTAACAGTATCAACAGTATCAGAGGCCCCGAAAGTGTGTAAGCAAAAAATCCTAAAATATTACCAACAATTTTTATAAATTAATAATATATATATATATTTTAGAATAACTGCTGGGCCAACAGGAACGGCTATCAGATTTGTCTTTATTGTCTACAGAGGCATAAAATCTAGAAAAACTGAAATCGTCTTGAGCTATAGATGATTTGATAAATAAGCCTGCTGAAAAAAGGCTAGGTGTATCTTTGTTTTAAATTGTTTGTCTAACTTAATTTCTAAGAGCATTAAGTATAAGTAATAACTTGTAATCAATATTTTTTTTTAAATTCAATTCGATCATTATTTGTTTCTTTTAGAAAAATCTCTATTATCCTTCCTTTGGGACCCCCAAGATGTTTTGATACAGTGCTCGTCTAAGGCAAGCTACGCCACGGACTAGGATATTCCCGCGGCATAGTCCACGCCTGATTGGAAATTCCCGCGGTATTCTCAGGTATGGTTTTCAGTAAAACTGTGTAGGCATAAACTAATTTGAAAGAAAGAAAGAAAATCATTTTATTCAAGAAAAAATGACATTGGTGTAGTGTAGGTATAATTGTTAACAAATTTAAAACTAACAACATAATCTTGTCCTGAAAGGGGCATCAGACTCAGCATAATGCTGGTCTTTTGAAACCAGCGCTGATCTTCCGCTGAGCCCTTAAGGGACTGTCACGGCAGACATTACATCATTGCAAAGCATGAAGGGAATCTCAAATAATATATATATATATATATATATATATATATATATATATATATATATATATATATATATATATATATATATATATATATATATATATATATATATATATATATATACATACGCAGTATATACAAGAAATAGGGAAAATAATAATAATGAATAAATATATTAGTGTTTTATATACGAGTATTGCAAAAATAAAATAAAAGAATCCAATTAATAATTAAATTTGTATGCTCCTGAACAACTTCAAACCGTTCCCGGGATAAAAAATTCACAAATTTGATTACATAAAAAAATTGCTATTGATCAGTGAAGAAATTACAATGGATTTTTTTTAATCTGCCCCTTTTAAATAATTCCCACATAATTTCCCCCTGGGATTCCCAGGATGAACAATTGCGCAGATTGTAAGTCTAAGAATTTGATGTCGATCAGCGAAAACCGCATCGAAATCGGCTCAGTAGTTTTTACGTGAATCTCGAACAAACAGACGAACCGACAAACAGATAGACAGATAAGAAATCTAACAAAAATTGCATCGTGTTTTCCATCGTTTACATAGTGTATTCTGGTTGTTTCTTTAATGTACACGGTATGCTTAGAATTTTATAATACTATTAGTATAGATAACACAAAATAAATGGGATACACTTATTTTGACACACACTTGGCTTTGGTTGGTTTAGTTTGTCTTGCACACAATGAGACGCTCTATATAGCATTACACCCACTCTCAATAACGACAACAATTAAGTAATCAAAAGTACCTTTTAAGTTGCCAAAATTAGTAAAAACTTCGCAGCTGTGTATGTTCTTTTATCGCTTTTTTATCCTAGCCCGTAATAAACTCGACTGTCGGCATCACGCATACTGAAATTTCTAAGAAATTCCGAAATTTCTAAGTACTTCCTTTATCACCAAGAAGCCTTAATATCGCAAGATATGAATAAAATAAGTAAAAAATACAACAAAATTACTCGTGCAGCAAAAGACGTCAGATAAAAATAACAGACTTCTCTCCACTTAACGACAACTCTCTATAACGACATTCAATGCAGTCCCTTCAGTGTCGTTATATAGAGTTTGCACTGTATACGTATGATAATGGCTTAGCTATTTAAAGTATAGATTGCTAAATTAATTGAAAATTGGGGTATTTTTACAAGCTTTTATTTAACTTGCAATGGATGTACCGGGTGGTATCTTGCAAGTTAAATTTGGCCACCCTCCCGGTTTCCGAATGATCTGAAATTTTGCACACATATGTATATCGCGTGATAATGCAATTATATGGTACCATGGAGCTGATCTGATGATGGAGTCGGAAGGTGGCCATAGGAACTCCTGTACTAAACAAGATAGACCCGTCGTGTTTGGGCTCGTTTTACTTGTCTTGGCTAGTACTCTGCTGCTACATGATATCCAGGATCTCAATAGCTTGTATTTAAAATTTTGTTGAATTTTTTTTTCTTTTTTGCACCAGTTCAGCAGACAGGCAGACTACCCACTTGATAGATAGCGGTTGGTATGGCAGAAGAAACATGAAAGTAGTATAAATGCAGTTGAAATGATAGTTGTGAGAAGTATTATGTGAAGTTCAGTTGAATATAATAAAGAACAGCATGATAAGATATATAAAAACAAAAGTTCAGAAAGGAATGTTTGTAGAGTGAATGGCTGAAAAGACACTGACATAAGTGTATGATAACAGTGTGTAAGGTTAGAGTTGGTGTTGGTAGACCGCGACGTACCTACCATGATCAAATCGCAGGTAAAAAGCAACTATAATAAACGTATACGTATGAAGTGATTAATTAATGTAGATGAAGCAAAAAAATGTAAGTCAAGAGCGTATAGCAAGCGGAAATCTATCGGCTCTGCCTACCCCTAAGTGAAACAGGCATAATACGTATTTATGCTCTCTATTTGATATGAACATAAACGTCGTCCAGACAAAGAGGTCGCTATGAGCGACAAGGCCGTCCATTGTACAATAGTAAATGCTTGTTTATTAATTGTCTATGTTTAAGTTCGTTGTGAACAATAAAGAACAAAACGGCTGGACCTTGACGTCCTTATTTTAAGGAGAACAGACCTTATACGCAACATGTTTATACAAAGTGGATTGGCAGGTTTTATACATCAGTTATCTATGAAGAAAACATGGGGTTTTTTAAGACGGGCGTTATAAAATTTCTTAAGGTCGGCAACGCGTTGGCGACACTCCTGGCCTTCCAAACGTCTATAGGTGACGGTAACCACTTTCCATCAGGTGGGGCGTCTTCCTGTTTGCTTGCTACGGGCAATAAAAAAATCTCTATGCCGGTTTCAACGACATTAGGCATGTATATTTTTGAAATCTTAATAAAAAAAATTGACTGTCGAATTTGTATAGGCCCCGGTACGATTCTTGAGCGATCAATTTTCCTTACAAACACTGAATTTTCGATCCTTTCTCGAAATATGAGGTATTATTTTTTCGAATAAAGAGACAAAAACATAATGTTGCCGATTTGTCGATAAATCTAATAACATAGGCTACAATTAATGTGTAAAGCGATCCCTATTGTTCGGCCGACTGCTCAAGATTCGTGCCGCGAACTATAAAATACATTTAAAAAGGTAAAAAATATCAGAGAAGCTAATTCGGATCAAGAGATTCCAAAAATACATTTTTTTGTCTTTTTATCTATCTGCTCGAGCATTACCTGAAAACTACTCAATGGATTTAAATGAAACTGGACGCAGAATCTAGCTTATATCCCGAGTGAACTCTTAGGATAATTTTTATCCCGATGATGGACATCGTTTCCGTGGGATAGACGAATATAGCAAAACGGACGACGCTCTCGTTGCGTTTTTTTTATAAAGCCGTTGTAATTCACTAAAAAGTACGTTGTCGATATGGCAACGCGAATGAAGTTTCGCTGGCTGTGGGGGGGGACACTGCCTACTCAGCGAATTGCATCGAATGGCATGCGACGCGCATAGAGTGGCAGTTGTCTTCCATCATTCACACCCGCGACGCGTTACTCATTGTAATAATATAATGCACATGTATGAGTGAATAAGTAATCTTGGTTTACTAGAACACGCATTCATTTACAACATCCCTATCCACCGCCGCATCTAAATATGTGCATACTGGCACTTGCTAGTGAATAATAGTGATGACCAACACGGAGGTTACTGGCTGATAGATGTCGTGAAATTTCATTTAGGCTTTTAAAAAAATCATAGCTTACTCCTTGCTGTATGTCTTCAAATTCTTTCATCCCTGGAACCTAAGTTTTAATTCAGTCGATCCCATCCTATGCTAGCTGGTTAAGACAGACGCGAAGGCAGATCGCAGAAGTGTTATTCACTTTTATTTTAATTTTTTTATTGCAGAAGTTCAGCTGACAGGCAGACGGCCCACTTGATGAAAAGCTGTTACCATCGCCTATGGACATTTGCAACGCCAAAGGTGCTACAAATGCGCTGCCGCTCTCTTAAGGAAGACTGGAACCTGGTCACTAATGCCGGAACACAACTCAAGGTGGTAGCCATCCAGTCGGGCAAATGCCCTACCACCTGGCTTTGGGTTGTTTTGTCACCTCTTACGACATACCGCCCCAACGCAGGAAATTGTACTCTTTCTCCGTTCCTGCACGGATAGGATAGATGAGATAGATATTGTATAATTGTTGTATATAATTCCTTGAATATGCAAATAGCCTGTATATGTACATATATACTATACATTTTATTGGGTTATAAGTACTATATTCACATATTTATTTGGCACATGCCTTAAGAACAGACGAGCGTGCATGACAAGAGCTATGAATGCCAAAGAAGCAAGTGAGGTGTGTAAGAATAAGCCTGAATAGCGCTCTGCTGCTCGTGCCTACCCCGCAAGGGAACTGGCGTGAAGTTATGTATGTATGTATTTTACATATTATATATACACTTATATATATTTTATATCTCAGGGTTTGCAGATAACATGTAAAAATCAGGCCAAATGTTATTCTCTATCGCCTGCTTTTTCATTCTAATACTTCGGCATTGGCAAAATCAATGCTGTGTGCGTTGAAGCCATAAAAAAACTATAGTAATTAAAATTCAAATATTTCCATAATAAACTTTTTACGTATAAACTAATAAACAGCCAGATTTGGCAGGTGGTAGGGCATTTGCCCGACTGGATGGCTACCATCCCTGGTCTAGAGTATGTCGCCATAACAACCTTGAGTTGTGTTCCGGTATTAGTGACCAGATTCCAGTCTCCCTTAAGAGAGCAGCAGCGCATTTGTAGCACCTTTGGTGTTGCAAATGTCTATAGGCGATAGTAACCGCTTTTCATCAAGCGGGCCGTCTGCCTGTTTGCTGAACTCATGCAATAAAAAATAAATAGTTAACAGTGATTAATTCACTGTCAATGATATACACGACACAAACCCTCTGCCGAAAGGTTTGCGTGGAAATTAATACAATTTCAGCTGGAAATGTGGAATGCTAAAATAATTACTAATTACATTACAAATATCGCAGTAATTTTAATTAACTGAACCGCATTCTCATGATTTATTAAATAGTACTTGTGTTTTATAATTCTGCTTTTTCGTTGGTGCTTATAAATAAAGTTCAATACTTAAGGTATTTAGTCACTGGATATCCTTGTGGGATACGAAAAGAGTTTCAACCGTATTAGTGGAGCTGCCAGAACTGAGATGTATATTTTATTGGGCTGCGTTTTGATTCAACTTTGCTATTATTGTGTACACGTAAGATATTTATGTATTTCACCGTGAATTAAGTCTGCATAAGAATACAGACATGCCAACAAGTACAGCCATCGGATGGAGTTCAAGTCTATCTATATTTTCTGATAAAAAGGTAAGTATCAAGACACTTCGTTCCTAATACTTGCCGGACAGGAGTTGAGTATAGATATGTATGTGAGAGGTGAATTTAATGGTGAATCTGTGATATCAATGCAATATTGGTGAAAAACATAAGTGAGGTTAAGTTTTTTTTTTATTGCAGGAGTTCAGCAGACAGGCAGATGGCCCACTTGATGGAAAGCGGTTACCATCGCCTATGGACATTTGCAACACCAAAGGTGCTATAAATGCGCTGCTGCTCTCTTAAGGGAGACTGGAACCTGGTCACTAATGCCGGAACACAACTCAAGGTTGTTATGGCGACATACTTTAGACCAGGTAAATTTGTATGCTAATTACTGCAATTTAAAGACATTAAATATGTCTATGTCGATAAAGTTGAGAAATATGTATTGGTGCAACGAAAAAAGAAGCAATTGTGAGTATAGTTGTTGTTGTAATAAGGGGGAGCAAAAAGTGGTAGTTAAAGGTTTGGTCAAACAGCGAACGGGACGGGACGGCGAAGCGACGCTAGCGGGACGGCATCGCGGCGTAGACGTCACACTGCGGACGTGATGATCCCGCTAGCATCGCGTCGGCCGACCCGTCGCACTCGGCGCGACTTCTCGAGCATTTCGAAGTCTTGTTCATTTTTAACAGACTTTAAAAAAAAAAGGAGGTTCTCAATTCGTCGGGATCTTTTTTTATGTATGTTCACCGATTACTCCGAGATTTATGATCCGATTTACGTGATTCTTGTTTAGTTTGATGCGGAATAGTTGACATTTGGTCCCCTAAAAATTTAACATAGTTTGGTCCAGTAGTTTTCATTTTATAAACATTTTTTTGTTCCCGTTTCTTGGGACCTATATATTTTAAGGAGCGCGGCACCTTTCGTAGGTCTACCCATACATAGGTAGACACTAAAAAGTAACAAATAGAATAAAAATCATTTAAAAAAACCGACTTCAAATACAAAATAACTAAAAAGTATAAAATAACGTATTTCTAAAGCTATAATTCTTCATATATGTTATCTAAAATATCTTGAAGTCGGTGCAAAGAAAAACATAAAAATTACTATATTTTTTTGAAAATTACTAATCGCCGACTTTAAGATGTTTTAGATAATATATATTAATAATAATAGCTTTAGAAATAAGTTATTTTATACTTTTTAGTTTTTGAAGTCGGTTTGTTTAAACAAAATTTTATTATTTTTTGTAAATAGGTACAAAATTGGCGTCACGTCAAACCCAACGTGCTCCCGTCGCGCTGTCTATTTGACTACTCAAATGAATATCCATAAAGTACAAAAAGATCGTCACGCTCACGTCGCGATCGCGCTCCGTCCCGCCGCACTCGTATTGCATTCCCACAGAACGCGGCGGCGACGTGACGTGACCGCAAGTCGAGCGCCGAGCGCGACGGCTCTATATGACATATTCTACATTAACTAATATATTACAACTGTTCACGTCCCACCAGCGTCGCGTCGCCGTCCCGCCCCGTCCGCTGTTTGACCAAACCTTTACTTGTCGAGCGCACGGGTAGAGAATTATAATTTGCGTACTACTATATGCTAAGTAATAATTATGTTTGTTGTTTCAGGACCATAATATAGGTAGTCATTTCAGATGGCATAGTATTAAGGCATTTCTGTATATAGCCTGTGTTTTTTCTTCGTCAACTTACAATTTTGATATATTTTCTAGAATTGCTAAACCAGGTACCGTTAATATTTAGCGTTTCTTATTTATTTAACACTAGCTTTGCCAGCGACGAATTTCTGAAAAAAGTAGACTAAGTTACTCTTTGTAATACAGCTATCAAAATCGGTCCAGTCGTTTCAGAGATGAGCCGGAACATCCGGACAGGCATCTCCTAAGATATTCATTGAAATGGAATGATGTAAATGGCAATTTTGTTTTAAATTAAATACTCGTGATAAATAACGTATTTATTTGGATAAGGATTAATATCATGATTATAAAAACACCTTCGCAAATAATGTAATAAGGTTATAGTGAGCAAACCTTAAAAGATAGACATATGCTGTCGTACAGTGCTCTCACGCAATAAATCATATATATTATCAAAAAAGCTAATGTGTGTCATTGAAAGCTCTCACCACAATCCCCTACATATAGATTACAAACAGACACTTCAATTTTATTTATCTGTTATATGTATAGATAGTAGAAGTCGATACCTCGGGGCTCAAAGGACGCAACCGCTATTTCGGCGAAATTTGCTTTTTAATGCAGCCCTACTAAATTTTTTCTCCTCTATCGATCAGTATATGTAAAGGCTTCCAATTCGCCAAACAATGGTGTTTACGACCCCATTTTTTGTAGAAAATAAAACATATATTTTTAGATTTTGTGTCGTAACAGCAACCAATGTTAATGATCATAAACGGGGGGTAGTAAACGACACCGTAGATGATACAATTAATTGTCTGAGTTGATGAATTGATATACTAAGTTAATAAATAAAATTGAATTAAATAGGCAAATAAAGAAAGAAAAGAATTTCTTATTTTCTCTCTTTACTTGATATTTAATTAACTGAAGAAAACAAAGCAACAGTCTACAAACTTATATAATTAGTAGGCAAATTGGCAGTTAAAACCATCTCTGATCACACATCCACAGATTTTTAGGGTTTAAGCCCCCCCCCCCCCCAAACATGCAATTTTCCGGGGCGTATGGGAAAGCTGTTTTGGTTACTTTTAAATCTATTTGAAATATAATTTAACAGTGTTTTACATCATAACATTTTAAGACTTTTGGTTGTAGAATGGTTTATTTAGGCCAAATATCAAAAAAGTTATGTCCGAAATAATATTTTATATTTTGTTTTTCGGCTCTCCTGAAAAATCGAGTTTTGGTGCTTACGCCCTTTGAGCCCCGAGGTATCGAAGTGTTTGAAGAGTTGTGTTCTTCCAGTAAGAATATATGAATTCGTTCTTTGTGAAATGACAGTTGGTATGCCTTACATGGTAATGGATGGTTTTATAAAGCAGTATACTGCTAAACTGGATTGCGGCAGTAATCTAAACCCACTGTTAAAAGGCGTTACTTATGGAAGTTTTCTACAAAATGCCTTATGGGCTCTCATTGTAAGTAAATAATACTCGAGATGTAACTGTACTTTTTTGTGTTTTTGTAAGGTAAATTAGATTAGGCCCATAGAGTAAATAATAACCATAAACCGTTTTATCCGTGCAGGAACGGAGAAAGAATACAATTTCCTGCGTTGGGGCGGCCTGTCGTAAGAGGCGACAAAACAACCCACAGCCAGGTGGTAGGGCATTTGCCCGACTGGATGGCTACCACCCCTGGTCTAGAGTATGCCGCCAGAACAACCTTGAGTTGTGTTCCGGCATTAGTGACCAGGTTCCAGTCTCCCTTAAGAGAGCAGCAGCGCATTTGTAGCACCTTTGGTGTTGCAAATGTCTATAGGCGATAGTAACCGCTTTTCATCAAGCGGGCCTGCCTGTTTGCTGAACTCATGCAATAAAATTGGCAGGAGGCTAAATGAAACTTTAACAATATTCATTGAAACTTGACATCTTTGTCTTCCGTGATCACGGCTACTGAAAAGTGTTATTAATAATAATAATAATCTAAGACTCAAGCTCCAGGGGTGGAAGTGATAAATGGCATCACGTCAGAAGTAGCTTCGGTGAACCTGCAGCCCACCTCTCTACACCCCTTACCCACTCACACCCATGTTGCCCCTGTCCTCTATGGCATTTTTTGGGGCCCAGGGAGTGGCGAGTCACCGTCTGCACAGTTTTCCATGTTCACCGAATATTGCAACGGCCAGACGCCATAGTCCCCATATTCCCAGACCCCTAGTACCACTAGCAGTTCACCCCAATAGCCCGGTACTTTTTGACCTTATTTCTCACAATACTACACTGGCCGGGGCTTATCTTTGGGTGCATTATTATATGGCGTAGACAGGGTTAATCGCCGGTCAGTGTCACGCAACATTTACATACATACATACATACATTATACTTGTCAAGAGGCCTTTACGTGTTGGCCTTCCCATGGCCCCATGCAAACTCTCCAAATGTCATGACATGCAGAATAATAATAATAATAAAATTCAAATACATTATCGCGCTTAAAACCGTTAAAACGTAGTTTTAAAATGAAGATGCCTTCGTCCCAGATATGAAATGAAATGATTAGCATCATGCAAACCCGTTTTTAAGCCTCAAGAGCCCCTTTCTGTGGCTAGTATCTATGTACTTGAAATCGCAAAGTTTGTACTATTCAACGGGTCTTTGTTTGAAGAACATAACAATGTTAACGCGAGACTTGTGTCGAAAGTAACATTAAAGATGCCTATGGCTTCTCTGGATCTTTTCAGAAGGAACTGTGTTTATATGGCTCTTCTTATTTAAGAGAAGAAGAGAGCAAGAAAATTCACTGTGGTCTTAAAAAAGTGGCTGATGAAAGAGTGTTTCTGTGTTGTATATGAATTTCTCAAAAAAAGTGCTTGTCGTTATTATCTGTATGGGAAAGCTTAGAAATTATTTTTTTTGGACATGAATTATAAATATCATACATTCATACATACATAACTTCACGCCAGTTCCCTTGCGGGGTAGGCACGAACAACAGAGCGCCATTCAGGATTATTCTTACACACCTCACTTGCTTCTTTGCCATTCATAGCTCTTGTTCTGCACGCTCGTCTGTTCTTAAGGCTCCTGACATCACCTTCTGCTAGTACACGATCGATTTGATCATGGAAGGTGTGTCGTGGCCTTACACGACTTCTGCATCCATCCACTTTTGCATTGTATATCTGTTTAGTCATTCTTTCATCATGCATTCTTTCCACATGCCCGAACCACCGGAGCATTCCTTTCCTTACCTTCACCCCGACACTCTCTTTCAGACCAACTCTCTTTCTTACTTCGGTATTACGAACGCGGTCCGCGAGCGTCGCTCCGCAGATAAATATCTTCATTTTTTATTTATTACTAAATATTGTTGAAATGTTTTTGAATTAGAAAATTTATTATAAATTTGAAGTCGTGGTAGTGTAATGGCTAGCGAACGCGTCTTATACTCAAAGGGCACGGGTTCGATCTTGGCCGGAACGCATGCAACACTTAGTCAGTTTTCTGCCCTAATGTGCATATTGTTACAATTACTACGTTCAAACAGCGGTGAAGAAATACATCGTGATGAAACCTGCACATCGTGATACTATACTATACTGTCCGTTCCCCTATAGTCGGAGGCCCGAGCCCAGCAGTGGGACATTTATGGGATGATATCATTTATTATACAGCATATACTACTACCTGTTGGGTTGTACAGTGCATCTACAATTGTATAACATCTGTAGAAACTACATTCTTTCAAATACGGCTAGACTTGATAATCCGGACCTCAACTATGCGGATTCGCTATTATCCGGATCGAAAATCGCTATCATTTATGAAAATATGTAGGTAAGGTAAGAAAGGTAAGAAAATGTATGTCTCCTTTATAAACATGGGTAGGTTATTAGGTTATCTTCTAGAGTTAATAATATGTACAAAATCGCTTTACTTCATATATTCATTTATTCTGATTTTCGATCATCCGAATGCCTTTCGACAACAATCAGTCCAGTTATTTGAATTTCACCATGGTACAGAATTATTTATAATAAGTAGTGGTCGCCCAGTAGTCGAAATTCGACCATAATTAATTTAAATCATAAGTTTGAACATTATTAAGGTTCTGTTGTCAAAGACTATACTTCCATAAGAACAAATTTCGCCAAGGCTACACTGTTAATTTGACTTTAATAATAAACAAAAGAGTATATATGCGCATGCTGTCAAATATATGGTAGTGTGTGTAATGTTTTTTTATTGATTTAATGTATTTTTTATGCATAATTTTTTTTTAAAATAGCATTCTGCATCCCTTCTCTATATACACTACTAGCGGCCCGGCGCGGTTTCACCCGCACTCTGTCCCGCTCCCGTGGTATATAGCGTCATGTTATATAGCCAATGACACTCCCTGTTAACGTAGCTTTCCAATGGTAAAAGAATTTTTAAAATCGGATTAGTAGATCCAGAGAATACCCCCTACACCGTCACAAACTCACGAACTTTACCTCTTTATAATATTAGTATAGATAAGTGTGCGAAATTTCATACTCCTCCGTCCGCAAAAATTTTGCAAAAAGGGGTACAAAGTTTTTGTTTCACGTATTAATATATAGATTAATAGGGATGGAAGGTACACCGCTGATATAGAAAGAAGAGTGAATTTGGGAAATAGTGTGAATAGAGCGTTAGGTAAACTTCTATGCGTTAAGAACCTCAGCCAGAAGGCCCAGCTTGCCATACACAACGCGGTGCTGGTGCCTACGCTCACGTATGGAAGAGAGAGCATGAAAGTAGAGTAAACGCGGTCGAGATGCGAGCACTGCGCAAAATGTGCGGAGTGACGCTCGCGGACCGCGTTCGTAATACCGAAGTAAGAAAGAGAGTTGGTCTGAAAGAAAGTGTCGGGGTGAAGGTAAGGAAAGGAATGCTCCGGTGGTTCGGGCATGTGGAAAGAATGCATGACGATAATATGGCTAAACAGATATACAATGCAAAAGTGGACGGATGCAGAAGTCGTGGAAGGCCACGACACACCTTCCATGATCAAATTGATCGTGTACTAGCAGAAGGTGATGTTAGGAGCCTTAAGAACAGACGAGCGTGCATGACAAGAGCTATGAATGTCAAAGAAGCAAGTGAGGTGTGTATGAATAAGCCTAAATGGCGCTGTGTTGCTCGTGCCTACCCCGCAAGGGAACTGGCGTGAAGTTAAGTATGTATGTATGTATTAATTAGATAATTTATGCTAATTAAAATGCGTACACCATTTGTGGTTTGCTTTTGAAAATTATAATTGTCGGAATATAAATTTTGGGTTTACTATTTAAAAGTAAAGTTGGCAACATTCCGCATGCAATAAATAGCAGCGCGGCGCGCTTCCCCGCGGCCGCTGTCTCTCAGTAAATAAATATTCATGCAATGTATTACATTAATACTATATATCCATGTAAAATAGCACATCGCCTGACGCGTTATATGAATTAAATATTTTTTATACTCGTTGCATTTCTGTACTGGTTTTTAAATAAATAACTTACGAAAAATGCTGGAACGAATACCTCCTATTTTTAACGGAATTCAAAAAGGTGGAAATCCTCAATTGGGTATTTGACATTTATCAATTTTTGAAATCAATTGAGACACTTTGTCATAGCACAAAACGTCATAGCTTCCTCGAATTTAGACGAGAATACTGGCTTATAACAAAAATGTGTGCTGGGAGACATAGTAGAAGTGAAACTTCAACGGACAAGTGGAAAAACGAATCGCAACAAAGTTTTAACTTGAAGTTTTACGGGCAGGTTTTCAAATTGGACAAGTACATTAACAATCTTCGCGTAGAACTACAAGTTAAAACTTTGTTGCGATTCGTTTTTCCACTTGTCCGTTGAAGTTTCACTTCTACTATGTGTCCCAGCATACATTTAATTTTTTTTATTGTGCTTTAGTTATTACTTTTAATTTGTTTGTTTCACTTGTATACGTCCTAAAAATACGCCTGTTTTCTTCCTTTATTACATTTTGCAAATGTATCTATTACCAGACTAAATTATGCGTTACTAACTAAATGACGGCCTTGGTGGTTGAGCGGGCCTAAGCCTTTGTCGGCCTTCCAAACTACAACCCAAAGGCTCCGGGTTCGATTCCTAGCATGGTACATACATACATACATAACTTCACGCCAGTTCCCGTTCCGTGCGGGGTAGGCACGAACAACAGAGCGCCATTCAGGCTTATTACACACCTCATTTGCTTATTTGACATTCATAGCTCTTGTCATGCACGCTCGTCTGTTCTTAAGGCTCCTGACATCACCTTCTGCTAGTACACGATCAATTTGATAATGGAAAGTGTGTCGTGGCCTTCCACGACTTCTGCATCCATCCACTTTTGCATTGTATATCTGTTTAGTCATTCTTTCATCATGCATTTTTGCCACATGCCCGAACCACCGGAGCATTCCTTTCCTTACCTTCACCCCGACACTCTCTTTCAGACCAACTCAGACTAGCATGGCAAATTTCGGAAATGAGTTTTCCATTATTTACTATGCTCAGGGATCGGCCCCAGAGTAGTCCATTGTATATTACCATCAACAGAAGCGTCACTTGCTTAATTTGGAGATAAACTCACACATAATAAAACTACGTTTTAACGGTTTTAAGCGCGGTAATTTTATTTGATTTAGGTTTTTCCGATGTTTCAGCCACTTTTCAGTGGCCGTGATCACGTGTTGCGAAGCGGTAGTAAATTAGATTAGGCTCCCATAGAGTAAATAATTATTATAAACAAAATTAAAACTAAATAATTAAAATTAACAAGTTGGCGGTAGGCTAAATAAAACTTTAACAATACTCGTTGACACTTGACATCTTTGTCTTCCGTGATCACGGCCACTGGAAAGTGGCCGAAACGTCGGAAAAACCAGAATCAAATAAAATTACTGCACTTAAAACCGTTAAAACATAGTTTCATTATGTATACAAGTCGCGAAAACTTAAGAAAATATTATGTAAACTCACACAGTCATAGTGATAGTGGTTACATATTTGTAATACTTTTATTTTTAGGTTTTTATATAGTGTTTTAGATGGCGTGATTACTTATGTAATAAATTAATAATAAAAATATGATTTACATTAAATTAAACTTTTGCAGCATGCTGGCTATTTGGCAGACTCTATTCGTTACTTAGTAACGAGTCTTCAAATCGATCCGTCTTGGAGGAAATGTCAGTTGAACACGACGTGTATTTCTTCAAAGGATGTACTGTTAAGATGCGGAAATAAAAACATTACACAATTCACTTTCACTTCAGCACATTTCAATTATCTGTGAGTAGAAAAATAATTTCGACGCCCCCGTGCAATAATCTAGTAATGTATTAGTGAACAAGATGATATATTAAATTTAATGTATGTAATTTTTTAGTTTTATTTACTTTAATTTTGTAAAAAAAAAATTGTTACCCGCCGACAAAGTGAATGCACATCTGGTTTATTACCTTTCCAGCATTTGGACTTCTTTTGTTTACTTTGTGTTTAAAATGTGTAATTAAGAAAAACATTCTATGTTATTGTACTTGTACTACTTGTTTATGACCGTAGGTGTGCAGATTACGGTTTCTCGGAAACTTCAGTCTACGCGGTCGATTGTTGTATTGTACAGTTTAGTATAAAACGATGCCCGAACGGGGGGGGGGAGGGGGGCAGTCAAGCGGTGATTGCGATCCGAGCAAGACGTCTGATAAGTTATATAGTGACGGACTTTGCGCGTGTTATTGAATCGTATAGTTTGTACTGGTTATGTCCAGTTATATTTGTACCTGTGTTATACGTCTTTGTATAGTTCTAATAAATTCTATAGTAATTCCAATGGCATTTTAATTCAAGTCCCGCACTCGTAAAATATATTGCATGAAACTATTTTACGACAATTTTTTTTCCTGTAAAATTTGAGTTTTTTCGAATACCGGAATATTGCATTAACAAAGGCAAACGAGTTTCACTCGTGGTAAATACGTGTCTCCGTGTGCTTGAGACCCGAAGGCGAGTATGATTGGATGGTTTCCGTCATTTTTTGCTCTGCAGATCTCACCAACGGATTCAACTGACAGTCAGTTCATCTCCATCTTCCGACCTGATTGGACCTCTGTTTCTTGGTCTCAACCTCTTTTACAATTCCTATTCAATTTTCAATTCCGTGTTTAGTTTTAATTCTTTCTTTTTGTTCAAAAGTGAAAATTTTAAATTTATTGAAATAAGTAGTGTTTATTTTGGGGGCTGGTATACGCTTTTTCTATAAAATCCCGAATCTGATCATGATGATGATGATGGATGATTTTATCCGTGCAGAAACGGAGAAAGAATACAATTTCCTGCGTTGGGGCAGCCTGTCGTAAGAGGCCACAAAACAATCCACAGCCAGGTGGTATGGTATTTGCCCGACCGGATGGCTACCATCCTTGGTCTAGAGTATGTCGCCATAATAACTTTGAGTGGTTTTCCAGCATTAGTGACCAGGTTCCAGTCTCCCTTAAGACAGCAGCATTTGTAACACCTTTGGTGAGGCGAATGTCCATAGGCGATAGTAACCGCTTTTCATCAAGTGGGCCGTCTGCCTGTCTGATGAACTTATACTATAAAAATAAAAAATCTGAATCTGATCTGCTCTTCAGTAAATTTAAAGCTAAATTGAAAAGTACCTTGCTTAGAAAAGGATACTACACTACTGAAGAATATTATTATGACAAAACTGCATTTACATATCTTCTGTATAACGTTGATATTTTGCATTACATGTAAGGAATCTATGGAGATTTAATTTAGATGTAATTATTGCGACGGTTACAATATTTTTTTGTTTGTTACAACACCATTCATGCTTTGAAAAGTAAAAAGAAGAGCCTGAGATAATATATAAATAATTATGATGAAAAAATCCTTGTTAGCTAGACGTGTTGCTGGGCATTTTCCTGCCGCTTCTTCTCCTTTGAACAGCGATAACACATTGCGAAGCGTTGTACGTAGAATAGGAAGTAGATTTAAATTTTGACTTACATGTATGGACCTTCAAAAAGTGTTCTCAAGTGAAACTTATTTTGAATAAGTCTTTTGAATAATGCATATACTTATTCAATCAAGAGTAAAACTCACTCGCCTTCGTCAATCGCAAGAACTATATCAATAAACAATTCTGTACTGTATTTAAATTCAGTCGAGTTAATTTGGGTTCTGATACTGATTTTTTACTCTACTATAAGAAAGTACTAGCACTCCACCAACTACTGCCAACATTCACCACTATAAGCAACAGCAAGATACAAACTGTACATAACTTATTACATTATTGAGAAGCATGACATCACTGCTTGCAAATCAATTATAGTTCCTGTTAAAAACAGACTCAACAAATTCCCGAGACATTTATGATTTTTTACAAAAATTGTAATCTACAATACAAGAAATCTGTCGAGGGTTATATAATAGGTACTACGAAATGTAACCCTCAACGGATTTACAATATAATACAATCAAAGCGTTTAAATGAGAAAAAAGTCAGGTGGGCGTACTTCGGACCAGGACATTCCGAAAATGAATTTTTTAAAATTTTTGTCTGTCTCTCTGTTAGAGTATCACGTGAAAACTACTCGATGGATTTAAATGAAAATTGACACAGAGCTAGTTTTTATCCCGGGTCTTAACTCAGGATATTTTTTAACCAGATAGATGACAATGTTTCGTTAGGAAAGACGAATATAGCGAAAACGACGGCGCTATGGTAGCGTTTTTTGCCCTAGTCTTTGTCAATGCTAGTTAATAAGCGATGACATTTTTGAAAACTGATAAAATATATTGAAAAGGTTACCTTCAGACATTGCGTCTAGTTATTGCTACGTGATACTTGCTGAATATATCATTACTTTGAAATTGTAAAATGGAATTATATCTGTTCAAGGAAATCTTTTTCTCATCTTGATAGAAGCGTTTTAACAACAAGATTCTTCGTGTTAGCACTTGTGTGGATATTTAATTTCTTCTTTGCAACTGTTCAAGATGATTCATTATTAAAAGTAAGTTTAATTCTCATTGCATATTACCATCATAGTCGTCGTCACTCAATCACAGTTCACTGCTGGACGTAGACCTTCCAGTTTCCATGCCGCACATCTCAGTCCTTCATCTTCTTCATCCAGCGCAGCACAAGTAGCTGTATTTTTTTTTTATCGCCTCCCCTCGCTCTCCCTCTGTCATTGTTTAATCTATTTAATTGTATTTTTGAAGTGAAACTTCTATATAGATTTTTCTGTCACGAATAAGCGTTACGGCCGCGTGGAGGAGCGGCATAAATTTAGACTAGAAGTGGTGAGAGGAGGCATAATTTTAGAGTAAATTTTGGATTGGATGCGTTTTTTTGTTCTGGATCGAATTCAGTTTCTTTGTTTGATAAAATAAAATATGTTTAAATAAAAAATACATTCATTAAAATGTACCTAACCTAACCAAATCATAATTTGCATTAAACTTGCGAAAAATCTAAATGTGTGCTGGGACACATAGTAGAAGTGAAACTTCAACGGACAAGTGGCAAAACGAATCGCAACAAAGTTTTAACTTGTAGTTCTACGGGCAGATTGTTAATGTACTTGTCCAATTTGAACGCCTGCCTGTAAAACTTCAAGTTAAAATTTTGTTGCGATCCGTTTTTCCACTTGTCCGTTGAAGTTTCACTTCTACTATGTTTCCCAGCACACATTTTTTTATCTACTTTCTTTTGTATTTTTTTAAGGAATTAATACGAATGCCTTTATTTATTTTTTCTTTTTCATTATACAATTTTGATCTTATCTCTACATATAATAAAACTGTAGAGGTCGAATTTCTGTACAATGAAAAAAAATGCTAAAAACCGAGTCGGCGGGATGTAAGAAGCGAAATAGAACTAATTTAATATTTTCTTAAGTTTTCGCGACTTGTATACATAATAAAACTACGTTTTAACGGTTTTAAGCGCGGTAATTTTATTTGATTTTGGTTTTTCCGACGTTTCGGCTACTTTTCAGTGGCCGTGATCACGGAAGACAAAGATGTCAAGTGTCAACGAGTATTGTTAAAGTTTTATTTAGCCTACCGCCAACTTGTTAATTTTAATTATTTAATTTTAATTTTGTTTATGGATATTATTTACTCTATGGGAGCCTAATCTAATTTACTACCGCTTCGCAACATGTTATGGCTTGAAGAGAAGAAGCGGCGCAAGAAACTCTTCAGCAAACATGCCTAGCTCTAATAATTTTATGTAATATTAAAATGGGTGGAAGGAAAAATAAAAGTAATTACCAGTCAAGTTGGTTTGTGTTCCGTTGTACGCAAAAAGAGCTCACAGTGTCTTGAGGTCTGGCAGCTGGTTTTTGCTGGGTTTGGGTCTTAATAGTTTTGATGATTGGATCCCAAACAGGTGGTACTTGCCAACCATCTTCTCTATTGAAATTTGGGTGTTTTTTGATTTCAATAGGCATCATTAGCCTCACGCATCATTCTACCACTACATCAATCTGATGTAGTGGTTGGGTTTATCACACGCTGGATAAACCCAACCACTAACTACATCAGATTCGATAACCCACAAATCCTCGCGAAAGAGAATCGTTTCATACCTAGAATGATGCGTGAGGCTATTGAAATCAAAAAACACCCAAATTTCAATACAGAAGATGGTTGGCAAGTACCACCTGTTTGGGATCCAATCATCAAAACTATTAAGACCCAAACCCAGCAAAAACCAGGTGCCAGACCTCAAGACACTGTGAGCTCTTTCTGCGTTCAACGGAACACAAACTAACTTGACTAATAATTACTTTTATTTTTCCTTCCACCCATTTTAATATTATAGAAAGTTATTAGAGTTAGGCATGTTTGCTGAAGAGTTTTTTGCGCCGCTTCTTCTCTTCAAGCCATAACATGTTGCGAAGCGGTAGTAAATTAGATTAGGCTCCCATAGAGTAAATAATAACCATAAACAAAATTAAAATTAACAAGTTGGCGGTAAGCTAAATAAACTTTAACAATACTCGTTGACACTTGACATCTTTGTCTTCCGTTATCACGGCCACTGAAAAGTAGCCGCAACGTCGGAAAAACCGAAATCAAATAAAATTTCCGCGCTTAAAACCGTTAAAACGTAGTTTTATTATAGAACTAATTTAGATTTTTTTTTTTCAAATTTTGTTTCTCTGTTCTTTTGCCTGTTTGTACCAGCTAATCTCCGAAACGAATAAACCGATTTAAATAAAATGTTGTATGGTGGTAGCTTATATCCCTGGTCAACATATAGGATACTTTTGATCCCGAAAAATTAAAGACTTCCCGTGGGATAGTTACAAAACCGCACCACGAGGACGAAATCGCGGGCATCAGCTAGTAAATAATAACTATATATTTTTACAATTTTGAAAATACTGATTGGTTTAAAACGGGGTGGACTGGATAGGTGCTGGTTGTGATATAAAGGGGTACGCATCTTGCACAATTCCACAACCAGTATCAGGAACTCTCACAACTTCTAATTATTTATTTTAAAGTTTTACACACGTCGCGGCGCGATGTATTAATGTTGAGCTTTTATTTAAATACTAGCTGTGCCCGCGACGTCGTCCACGTGGGATTTTCTTTCAACCCTCCGATTTTGAAACATTCTTCATTGGTGCTACGCTCCTATTGGTCTTAGCGTGATGATATATAGCCTATAGTCTTCCTCAATAAATGGGCTATTTAAAACTGAAAGACCCAACACCCAAAGAATTTTTCAGATCAGACCAGTAGTTCCTGAGATTAGCGCGTTCAATCAAACAATATTATTAGTATATTTGGCTACAACACTAATACTTACATTTTAAATATCGCGATATCTTTTGAATGAAACGTCTGAATTGAATAATTCAAAAAGTACTAGAAAGGTCTTGAATTCTGGGTTTTACGAAGTGCTTATTTCTACATGTTTTTATTATATTTCCTTTTAGAATTTGATACCTTATGTCTGGTAGACTTTCCATTGGGTAGGGCATCTGTGTGTATACCACAAAATAAAAAAAGTGTATCGTCCTAAAAAAGCCGCGGGAGGGTAGCTTTGTCGAGTAAATACAAATGCCCACCATCAACGTGATTAATTTTGTCTCATATTTTGATTTTTTCAGTTGTTTAAAATTACATTTTTATGGAGATTCCTATCTACAGTTGTAACTCTAGTTCATAATGAGAAAATATAATAAACAATATTCTAAATGTTTTTTCAAAAATATAGACATATTTTTTTATACGCAAAATTTTAATAAAAACGGCTTTTTCTCAAAACTGTCAGTATGTGGGTTGGTTCGAAGCGACAAATGCTATTTTTTTTTTAAATTATGCATAACCTACATTAAATCAATAAAAAAGAACATTACACACACTACCATGTATTTGACACAAACACGCTTACTTATAGTTATACTCTTTTGTTTATTGTTGCTTTGGCGAAATCTGTGATTATAGAAGTATATATAGTCTTTAACAACAAATTATTGTGGTCAAAACTCGCGCACGGGTGACCACAGTCTTTATAAATTACTAGCTGACCCGGCGAACTTCGTACCGCCATATTTTCTGAATTCCTAAAAGACTTTGTCTCATGACACAAAAACAAAATCACCATAATCGGTCCAGGCGATTAGGAGAATTCTAGAACCCGATCTCAGCGCCACCTACCGGTTCTAATTGCGAATCTAAACCATCCGGGAACCCACTCAAACACACAAACCAAAATCACCAAACTCGCTCCCGGTGATTAGGAGAGTTCTAGAACCCGATCATAGCGCCACCTACCGGTTCTAATTGCAAATCTAAACCATCCGGGAATCCACTCAAACACACAAAAACAAAATCGCCAAAATCGCTCCCGGTGACTAGGAGGATTCTAGAACCCGATCTCAGCGCCACCTACCGGTTCTAATTGCGAATCCAAACCATCCGGGAACCCACTGAAACACACAAAAACAAAATCACCAAAGTCGCCCGCGGTGACTAGGAGGAATCTAGAACCCGATCTCAGCGCCACCTACCGGTTTTTTTGCGAATCTAAACCATCCGGGAACCCACTCAAACATACAAAAACAAAATCACCAAAATCGCTTCAGGTGATAAGGAGAATTGTAGAACCCGATCTTAGCGCCACCTACCGGTTCCAAGTGTGGATCTAAACCATCCCGGAACCCACTCAAACACACACACAAAATTTCATCAAAATCGGTGAAGTCGTTCTCAAGTTATAAAATTACAACGAAAATTGGCATTGATTTTTATATATATAGATTTAGTATTAATTTTATTTTTGGTTATTTTTTACTATAAGGAAGCCCAATCTGATTTACCACCGCTTCGCAACATGTTGTGGCTTGTAGAAATGAAGCGGCGCAAGAAGAAACTCTTCAGCAACATGCCTAGCTTTAATAATTTTACATCCATAACTTCACGCCAGGTCCCTTGCGGGGTAGGCACGAACAACAACGAACAACGAATATTTAAATGGGTGGGAGGTAAAATTGTAACTTAGCAGCCAATTTGTTTTAACCAATGTATAGGGGATAATTAAGCACATAAGGCATCCTTAAAATTAAGTCCCTAAATCACAATTACTACGTATCGATACAAACAGACGTGTTAAATTGCGTAGGAAACCAATTTTCATTTAATCTAACAACTACTTCTCTAGTAGCTTATCTTGCAAATTTCGGTCCCATATCCCACGGGAAATGTTACATACACTATCTAAGATGAAACTCTCCTCTGTTCATCTCCGATCTTTAAAGTGATTTTGTTACAAATTTTCCAAAAATACGGCGGATAAAGACGCTGCGATGAGGTTGTAATTTGCATACAGTTTATTATAGGAGGGAAGAGGACAATGTAAGAAATACCAAGTAATAGAAGAGTAGCTTATATGGTTCGATTTTCTGCTTTACTTGTAAGAACTGTGAATAACGTGTATGTACTTCTAATAAACTTTGTGTACATTCCAATTTTAATTCGTATCCCGCAAATACGTAACAATATCAATTTTCATAGAAAAACCCATTAGTAAACTGAGCTTTACTGTACTTAAATTATATCAGTAGCTGCTAGCTACGGCTTGTCTATCAACATGGCAAGTTGACAAGTCACTACCTGTGTCTTTTATTCATTATCCTTGAACATTGTATTGAGTAGGTGCCATTGTTCCTACGATAATACCTGATACCTAGATCCATTAGTATAACAATATAATGTACCAGCCACTATTGTTTCCAACTCCTGCTATAGTCCTTTAATAACCATGGCTTCTCGGGTGCATCTCCAAAGTGCATATAAAATGATCCTTCATTATTGCCATGTCAGACTTACTTAAAGTTGTCAAAGGGGCCTTTGTGTGCTGGCTTTGTTAACTGAAGCAAAACTAAAAGTATATTACTTGTATGGTTTGTTAATGGAGTCGATAGCTATCCATAGTATAATAAATCTGTTATTAAAATTCAAATAAAAATTCAAAAGTTTTATTCGAAATAAGTTACACTGGAGAACACTTTTTTTTAATTATCCTCCCTCCGGACGAACGGGATTGTCCGGACTTTTTGCTGTTTTAAGCGTTATATATAATATTTTGGTTTTTTATTTTTCCATTTCTCTTTTATCTTTTTGCTCTTTTATTATTTTTTCTTGGAGAACACTTTTTGGAGGTCATACATATATGTTAAAATTTAATTGTCTTCCTATTCTATGTACACCGCTTCGCAACGTGTTATTGCTGTTAAGGAGAAGAAGTGGCCAGAAACTCTCCAGCCACACGTCTAGCTAAAATTACTTTTCTTTATATTTTTTATTCTATTTATATCTCAAGTTCTTTTTTTATCATTAGTATGTGAGCATCTTATACTAATATATAAAGCTGAAGAGTTTGTTTGTTTGATTGAACGCGCTAATCTCAGGAACTACTGGTCTGATGTGAAAAATTCTTTAATTGTTAGATAGCACATTTATCGAGGAATGCTATAGGCTATATATCATCACGCTAAGACCAATAGGAGCGGAGCACCAATGAAGAATGTTTCAAAATCGGGGGGTTTTGAAAACAAATTCCACGCGGACGACGTCGCGGGCACAGCTAGTATTTTACATTTTTTTTTATTGCAGGAGTTCAGCAGACAGGCAGACGGCCCACTGGATGGAAAGCGGTTACCATCGCCTATGGACATTTGCAACACCAAAGGTGGAACCTGGTCACTAATGCCGGAACACAACACAAGGCTGTTATCTGTCATCCAGTCGGGCAAATACCAGCCCACAGCCAGGTGGTAGGGCCACCTGGCTTTGGGTTGTTTTGCCGCCTCTTACGACAGGCTGCCTGGCCGCAGGAAATTGTATTCTTTCTCCGTTCCTGCACGGATAAAAATATAATTAGTGTAGTACAATATAATATATGTTTTCAGTCAAGGACGGTACAGCACATAGCTCCCACGTTCGGCGTTGGCTTCCTTGGCCTCTACGATTTCCAGTCTACTTCTCCCTACACCATGATCGACAACGCTGTAGTGATCTTCTCCATAGTGCTCACCGGAGTGGCTCTCTTGCGCTCTTGGATCGTCAGGATCCTATACAAAGTTCTTAATAGCTGTGTGCTGATAGAATTTCAAGTTACCCCGCATTATCTCATTTTTGCGGTGTTGCCATTGAGCACAGAATTTTTTTATGCCCACAAGCTGTATGTCTTCTATGTTTTTGTAACGTTGACAATTGGCACAATGGTATACCTTGTAAGTATATATGCAATATTACGAAATTACAATAAGAAAAACAATATATTCATAGCTATGTTACTTACATAAAAACTCTCTTATTCAATTCACTATAATATCTATTGGTGGCAGTTGCTTCTTGTTTTGAAAATTAAAACTCGATGTAATAATGGACTGTATGATTATTATTATTAAATTAATAATATACACAGAATGAGTACAAATTATCCACGAGAGTCGTCGTTGAGAATTATAGTACAATATATGAATGGCTGAAGAATGTCTGAATTAATCAGAATTATTTAATGGCCAATTTTTGCCTCCTATATCCAGCATCCCGTCCGACGCTTAGTTGCTAATTGCACCAGCTATGGGCGTCGGCGGTATGCGGGGCGCGGAGAATAGGTGTGTTCCGGCGGGCGGGTCAGGGGGGTGCTCTCTGTCCGCAACAAATAGCAAAGAAACTAAATCCATATAGTCTACACGACTGCCCAGCAAAACATAAAGGCGAGTCGAAGCCAACCTGATTTGAAATAATACAACGAATGACATGTTATTTTTTATTTATTTAGGTTTATGGCTTGGCAGCTAGGCCTTAGACAGATCTTAGATTACAATAGGTTCTTCATTTTTTTAGGCCTATGTGTAGCACAGCTGAACTGTAAGTTATTAGCCGATGCCATTCAACGGAGTTCTTGTGACAACTCGAAAGGCCACATTTGACTATACAGTTTACATTTCTCAAAAAACACATAATTACTACTCCAAAACTTTTTTTTATTGCAGGAGTTCAGCAGACGGGCAGACGACCTACTTGATGGAAAGCGGTTACCATCGCCTATGGACATTTGCATCACCAAAGTTGCTACAAATGCGCTGCTGCTCTCTTAAGGGAGACTGGAACCTGGTCACTAATGCCGGAACACAACTCAGGTTGTTATGGCGACATACCTTAGACCAGGGGTGGTAGCCATCCAGTCTGGCAAATGCCGTACCACCAGGCTGTGGGTTGTTAAGTCGCCTCTTACGACAGGCCGCCCGACCGCAGGAAATTGTATTCTTTCTCCGTTTCTGCACTTATGAAAAACTATGGTTCTTTAGGTTCCAAAATAAAGTACTCAAGGATATGGTCAATGCTCCTTGCTACATAAGATCAGACGATCTCCATCGAGACTTAAAAGTGGACCTCGTCATTAATGTAATAAAAAAATACGTTGAAGCCCACCAGCGGCTTCATCACCATGTAAATGCCGAGGCCATCCAGCTCCTTGATAATACAGATTTATTAAGAAGATTGCAAATACTAGTCACAATGATGAAAGATGACTGTCAGGCGAGAGGATTACATTTGAATGCGAAGAGAACAAAGGTTATGGTGTTTGAAAGAGAAGAAACCAGAACGAATGCAAGGGTAATGGTCGATGATGTTATGCTGTAGCAAGTGAGTGAGTTTGTATATCTTGGATGTGCTTTTAGCAGGGATGGAAGGTACACCGCTGATATAGAAAGAAGAGTGAATTTGGGGAATAGTGTGAATGGAGCGTTAGGTAAACTTCTAGGCGCTAAGAACCTCAGCCAGAAGGTCCAGCTTGCCATACACAACGCGGTGCTGGTACCTACGCTCACGTATGGAAGCGAGAGTTGGGTATGGAAGAGAGAGCATGAAAGTAGAGTAAACGCGGTCGAGATGCGATCACTCCGCAAAATGTGCGGAGTGACGCTCGTGGACCGCGGTCGTAATACCGAAGTAAGAAAGAGAGTGTCGGGGTGAAGGTAAGGAAAGGAATGCTCCAGTGGTTCGGGCATGTGGAAAGAATGCATGATAAAAGAATGACTAAACAGTAATACAATGCAAAAGTGGATGGATGCAGAAGTCGTGGAAGGCCACGACACACCTTCTATTATCAAATTGATCGTGTATTAGCAGAAGGTGATGTCAGGAGCCTTAAGAACAGACGAGCGTGCATTACAAGAGTTATGAATGTCAAAGAAGCAAATGAGGTGTGTAAGAATAAGCCTGAATGGCACTCTGTTGTTCGTGCCTACCCCGCAAGTGAACTGGCATGAAGTTATGAGTGTATGTATGTATTTTAGGTCAAATTTAAATTACTCATTAGTCTTATTTCCTAGATTAGATTGTAATTTTAATGTTGTATCACTAAGATGCATTATTTATGGAAAAAATAAATTATCTATGGTCTAGGTGTGTGCATAACCTACATACCATATGTGTGTTTGTTTATTATTATAAATTAATTTGCGAAACGGCGTTTATTGAAAGTTATAATTGAGATTTTCTATGAAAACGAGGTTGGATTCGTGGCGCCATCTGTGATTGCACAGTTGTATTACTGCAATTGTTATTCCTTAAAATTCTTTTTCTGTTATATATTTTTTATTATGGTATTTCTTTATTTGCCGTATAATTTTACCTTTTTTAACAAATATTTACGTAGGGCTTATAAAATAAACAATTATTAAAAAAAATACATCTTGAGCACGCCGGCAGCGGGGGGGGGGGGGGGGGGGGTGTTGGTGTCCAAACTATCGGTGGTTAAGGCCCCAGAAACAGGGACCTCCTCTCAATAATAATTCGTACGCAGCCCAAGAGTCCGTTACAATACTACTAGTGCAGTCATTTGGTACGAAAAGAGGTTACTTGGAAAGTTTTCCAAGAGTTTTGAAAATGGGTAATTTTATACATTTCGAAGTGCTTTTCCCGACTTTTGACTTTGCCACTCGAGCCTAAAATTAACCATTTTCAAAACTCAAGAAAAACTACCAAATGATTATACTATGGAGAAAATATAATTTATAATGTTTTTCAGTAATTAACTCACCGGCCCACAAAAAACGTGGTCTGTAATTTTGATTAAACCCATCGATTCTTATGTATTTCGATGTACTGAATCCATATCATTTTGGTCGATACATCTTAAAAATTTTGAGTAAATTGATAATTTTTTTTGTCATAATAACTGTAATTTTTAGCCGGGGTTGTGGGTAAAGGCCACAGCTACATACCGTAACCCCGGCACCCAGGCGGAAGAAGGCTCCCTTGGGGTTTTAGTGGGTATACCCGGCGCCGGTCGTACTGATTAATCGGCGTCGGCCCGACACACCGGCCGCGCAACGCGGCAACGCATTTCCCATGAGAAAAAGGGCTTATGGGACAGATGGGAAAATTAAGATTCAGCGGATCGAAATACACAAAAATCTTACTCGATCTAGTTCCATAAAACTTTTTCAGTGACCAAAACTAACATTTTTGCTATGCACTTTACTCGAAATTTTGAGAGTGTATGGACCAAATTGTGTGTATGGACCAAATTGTGTGTATGGACCATTACTCTAGCACGAATTGGACCAAAATGGACAAAGTCGTTGTAGAGTAATAGCTAGCGCACACATCCCAAACTCCAAGAGCATGGATTCGATCCTGGCCGGAATGCAAGCACCACTTAGGCAGTTTTCTGACCTAATGTGCATATTGTTACACTTACCACGTGCTAACATCTGTGAAGGGAGACCAAGCCGCCTTGAATAAGCGTGACGGGGTAAGCGTGACGGACGAGACTCGAGCCCAGCAGTGGAAAATTTATAGGCTGTTATGACTATTAATTATGGACCAAATTGACACATTCGGATTGAGCGCATTGAAATACGTCAGTATGGATAGGTCTGGTCAAATGTACAGATTTTTTTTTTACCATTTATCTGAAATATGTAGGTAGTTAGGGATTATAATATAAAAATGGCGATACGCGTGAGAGACAAGACGGTGGTCCCACACCTAATGGAGGGCGAATAATCCCCCTCCTAAACAATCCATCATCATCAACAGCAACTGAAAACTTTTCATGTCATAACAATTAAACAATAAATTATAACACCACACAAAGTCACAAACACATAACTAACAATAAAACTTATACACATACTCAAACCAACGCGCACTACCATCGCATTGCATTACACGCACACTTCACAAACAAACCAAGACACACAAAGAGCCTAAAAATTAATAACTCAGGCACAGAAAAAAAAAACAACACACATGGCACTAGATAGGACAATATATATAAGTATAGATATAAGGCCAACACTGCACATGCACTTCCTCACAACACCAGCATGTAACAGATACACTCTACATTAGTATAAGTTTAGTATTAAAATTAGAATAAATTAATATAATAAGTTATTCTTAAGGTACACCACAACATAAAAATCACCAAATTAATGTCACACACTAACAAAAATAAACAATAAGCGTGTATGGACTCTAAAATCTTTCATAGAAATGAAGCAGTAAAAAAGGGTACGGAACTCGAGTCCGTAGAGATGTTAATAATAATTAATATATATATATATATATATATATATATATATATATATATATGTAGGTAGTAGTGGAATGTTTAAGGGCTGATTATATTACATGTAATACATTTTTTTCAGTGTATATTAACCATTACGATGTCAAAACTGCTACACAACGAGTTCAAGTCTGTGAAGAATATTTACGTTGTTGGTCTATTATGCTGCGTTGGATTTATTCTGACGGTGCCGATTAATGTGGTTTGTATGAAAACTACACTTTCAACATGATATTCCGTTTTATAGATAACTCTTTCCTTATTGAAAGAAAGAAAGAATATTTATTTAGAACTACAAACAAACCAAAACATACTTATGAATAAGACAATACAACCGTGAAATGACGTTCCAAATCGGATCTACTCAGCATGATTAAACATGTTGTAATTTAGAATGATCCAATGACTTTTAGAATAATGACATAAACTTTTTTATAGTTTCTTTTTTTTTAGTCTCTATTTTATTAGTAATTATTGTGACTTTTTTTTTCGATTTTATTCAATACTGACCTAATGTAAATTAAATTGTCATTTTATTTATGTAATTTTCGTATAATTGTATATTATATACATATATTTTTTTTTGTAATTAACTATTTGAGCCAATTTTTATTTTTATTATATAAATTATTTTTAGTGGAAATTTGATTGATATATGTATTAATGTTGTGTTTTATATTTAAGAATATGAATTATTATATGTTTCCCAAACAAATTAAATAAATAAGTAAATTAAATGATGTTGGTTGACTAAACCAGCGCTGGTGTTCCGCTGGGGCCGTTACAGTGACTCACGGGTAGACAAAACGAAACAAGCAAAGAAAATATGATGAGTACTATTGTACACCAAAACAGAAATGATTCATGGACTTACGGCCTTGTTCATAGAGAGTTAGAATAGGTTTTACCAGGTGGTAGGGCATTTGCCCGACTGGATGGCTACCACCCCTGGTCTAAAGTATGTCGCCATAACAACCTTGTGTTGTGTTCCGGCATTAGTGACCAGGTTCCAGTCTCCCTTAAGAGAGCAGCAGCGCATGTGTAGCAACTTTGATGTTGCAAATGTCCATAGGCGATAGTAACCGCTTTCCATCAAGTGGGCCGTCTGCCTGTCTGCTGATCTCCAGCAATAAAAAAAAGAGAACGCTTTTTTAAAGGCCATAAAGATTATTTATTGTAACGCGTTTCCTTTGTCAATTGTGGATCGATTTTGATTATATACTCTTTATTGGTAAGTATGTACTCTCGAGGCGATTCCATAGTCACTAGTCGGGATCTGATTTGTGGATTGCAAGGAAATCGAGAGCATGTACATCGAACAGTGAGACGGCAAATTTGTATACGTGTGCCAGTTTTGCAATTCCTACAGGTGCTAAATATATTTTTTCTAAAGCTATTGCATTATTTGCGCAACTGGAAATTAAAAAATATTTATTTAACAAAAACAACTTTTTAACAAAAACAACGTCAAAATGTTGTGTAGAAAGAACTCAGTTAAATATTTCTATTTGGTTTTTAGCGTGAAGTCGGCTTTGTGTTTATTAAAAAAATACTAATTCAAAACTTCTGGGTCTATATGCATAAATTTTTTTATTTACTTATTGCATGACTTCAGCAGACAGGCAGACAGACGGCCCACTAGATGGAAAGCGGTTACCATCGCCTATAGACATTTGCAATACCAAAGGTGCTACAAATGCGCTGTTACTCTCTTAAGGGAGACTGGAACCTGGTAACTAATGCCGGAACACTACTCAATGTTGTTATGGCGGCATACTCTAGACCGGGGGTGATAGCCATCCAATCGGGCAAATAGTCTACCACCTGGCTGTGGGTTATTTTGTCGCCTTTTACGACAGGCCGCCCGGCCACAAGGAAATTGTATTATTTCCCCATTCCGGCACTGATAATAAGTTTCAATAAAATAGCAACATTGGAGGTTAATGAAATCATTATGAATAATGATTTATAATTAACGTTTTATAGGTTTAACGTACATTTTATCTAATAAAGCTAAACTTGCATTAGCGTATTTCTATGAATATAACTGTCGGTCTTTATTTGAGATATCTCAATTTGTGATGACAAGACAAGACTAAAAAATTACCTTAAAAGCTTTCTAAGAATATAATATTTTACGAACAAGGTCTTATAATTTTCTTATGACAACCGGTGTAAAAGATTCAGTTAGATACAAAGAAAATACATTGCCTAGCATATGTTGACAGCTGAGATTGGCTTCAGCATTCAGAGCAACTTGCCTTGACGAGGTCTCAGCCTACGCAATATGTGACATTTCTCATTATTGCTTAATTCCTCTAAGAACTGAAAGGAAATTTGCCTAATAGACGCTTAACATGAGAAACCTTTCATAAGTAGGTACCAATTTTAGAACGTATGATAAATAATCATGATACATTTATATTATCACGCCTGTGACAAGTTACTTAGGCAGAAATTATAGGGTACCACGAGCTACGATCTTCATATACATCTTTTGTTTCATCTACAATAATTAATCACTTCATACATACACATTTATTATAGGTATTTTTTACCTAATTATTCTTTAAGACATCTGCGATTGCAAGTTCCACTGGTTGCACTACCTTCTTGTTTGTGTACACCGCTTCGCAACGTGTTATTGCTGTTGAGGAGAAGAAGTGGCAAGAAATTCTACTGCAACACGTCTAGCAAAAAATTGTTTTTCTTTATATTTCTTATTCTATTTATGTATCAATTTATTTTTTTATAAGTTTTATACAGAAGTATGTTACTCAGTGAATTTTGAAGAATTCATAGAGTTGTAGCAAACAGTCCATACTCAGTAAGAGGAAATAAGAATAATATTATTGTTATAATAATGACCAGTACGTCGCGGTCTACCAGCAGCAACTCTACTACCCATGCTGTTTATATAATATAATATAATCTATACTAATATTATAAAGCTGAAGAGTTTGTTTGTTTAAACGCGCTAATCTCAGGAACCGCTGGTCCGATTTGAAAAATTCTTTCAGTCTTGAATAGTACATTTATCGAGGAAGGCTATAGGCTATATTCTATTTTCAAAGAAATTAGGGATCCTTACTAAAAGTCCAATAATGTAACCCAGGTGTAAAAAAAGGACCCGAAAAAATCTTTACACGGCGTGCGCTGCGAAAACTATTGATTATAGAACAAAACAATGTACTACCACTTTGTAGAACATATAATTGTCTACAAAAAATATCCCATAACCATATGTCTAACTATTGTAGTTATCTCACAATGAATGTTTTCTTTTATTTTTTTAAATAATTAAAATGCCGTCGCTTCAAAAACTCTTTATTTTGTACCTTGGTATTAATACTTATCAAAATAAATTACTTCATATTCAAGACGAATTCAATACCTTTCTATAACTTTTTGAATTATTCAATTCGGACGTTTCATTCAAAAGATATCGCGATATTTAAAATGTAAGTATTAGTGTCGTAGCCAAATATACTAATGTTGTTTGATTGAACGCGCTAATCTCAGGAACTACTCTGGTCTGATTTGAAAAATTCTTTCAGTGTTGGATAGCCCATTTATCGAGGAAGGCTATAGGCTATATATCATCACGCTAAGAAGAATGTTTCAAAATCGGAGGGTTTTGAAAGGAAATTCCACGCGGACGACGTCGCGGGCACCGCTAGTACTATTATATATTTCGTTTGTATCCGTGTCATGTCAAATATAATATATAAAAAGCTGAAAAACAATAATGATACTTTGTAAAAGTGTTATCAATGTCAGAATATTACACTCTGTCTGACTGAGTGTCAAAAAGTGTCGCAACGGAATAATAAGCACTATTTAATATAACTATTTAAAATTTGTCAAGTACTACTCGTGCGCAGAAGGTTTGCCGATAGCCTCATGATATCACGCGTCGATGGTCAGTAGAGATAACAAAAAGGGTTACATAAATAGTTGTTGCAATAAATTAATTATTGTATATACTTCACATAAGTACATATATTAATTAATAGTAAATAGTCATCGGCAAACCTTCTGCGCGCGGCTTATAGTTAAAATTTGAATAAAGTTTTGAATTCTGAATAATTGCAGTCGATGACGACGAGCAAGCGTGTGCGAGGTTTGGCAGCGGGACTGCATATAATCGTCTTGTACTTGGGAGGTTTCAAAGTAGCCATAGTGATGTGGATTTACGGAGTCCAGAGATTTTCGACAGATATACAATTCTGGCTCGGCTTCAAGCCAACAAACTTTTGGGTATTAAGCTGGATGATATTGCCCATTGTCCTTATGGTGAGATAACGAACGCGTTTCTATACTTATCTAGCCATATACCTAGTGATATAGGATACAACTCGGGTCCTCGTTGCGATACTTCAGCACGTACCTCCATCAAATCACAAATGACCCAAACAAATAACTTCTTATTGCCCTCATAAAGTAAATTTAAAACAATTTTACTTAAATACTATGCATAATATAAACAGAAATATAAACAAATGTAAGAAATGTTAAAATAATATGTTATGATGTATGTATTTCAGAAATGGGAATATATCATAATCAAAGTATGATAAGCCATCTATATATGTTATTACTATAATAATATAATACTATATAAAATATGTACATCATACATACAATTCATTTATATATTTTGTAGATATGTATTTGTATGGTATGTATATTAAGTATATAATATATAAAATATCTGCATATTTATATATATATATATGTATATATATATATATATATATCTTGAGGATGAAAGAATAAATGCATGATGAAAGAATGACTAAACAGATATACAATGCAAAAGTGGATGGACGCAGAAGTCGTGGAAGGCCACGACACACCTTCCATGATAAAATTGATCGTGTACTAGCAGAAGGTGATGTCAGGAGCCTTAAGAACATACGAGTGTGCATGACAAGAGTTATGAATGTCAAAGAAGCAAGTGAGGTGTGTAAGAATAAGCCTGAATGGCGCTCTGTTGTTAGTGCCTACCCCGGAAGGGAACTGGCGTGAAGTTATGTATGTATGTAATATTAAATTTAGTGATGCTCGCTGACATGCACCGCATGGGTAGCGAGAAATATTAAAATATGCTACCAGCGCATACCTAACATTTTATGAGATAAAACCACGACCGAATTGCATTAGCAATCCTCGGCACGAGTATTCAACATTAAATTCCTCTACGTCAACATTAACAACCCGTTAATTCACTTTGCTTTTAATATGTATTTTAACATAAGAACTAAAAATTAGCCCTCTTATTCATAATAACTTAAACATAATATAAAGTGTAATTTAAAAATAGAAAGTAAGATTTATTTTAGTATATTGTGAGAATTTACACATTAGAAAAAAATGTAAAATTAAATATGATTAAATATTGTTACGAAATTGCGGGATCCAAATTAAATGTCGGTTGAAAGTTCACAAAATTCACAAGCTTTATTGGAATTGCACACAGGTAATTTACAGTTCTTACAAAAATAAGCAAATTCGAATTCCACAGTTTTTATTCAAGTTAAGTACATGTACACCGCTTCGCAACGTGTTATTGTTGTTGAGGAGAAGAAGCGGCAAGAAACTTCCCAGCAATACGTCTGGTTAAAAAATGTTTTTCTTTATATTTCTTATTCTATTGATTTATATTCTCATTCTATTATACAAATACAACTGTAAGGCAGAAGCTCATTATAACATAATACGCGCAAAGTCTGTCCATGTGAGATATCCGTTCAGTAAGTACACTTATTAACTCCTTAATAGCAGCTGAAACTAAATTTGTCTCAACAAGCCGACCTTATATACACGCAAATTAGCATTGCCTCCTAATAGACATGGCCAACCCTTTAATCTAAAACAGCGTGGCTACTAAGAATTTGCAATAGAATTTCAACAATAAAACGGCTTATGTATGTAAGTTCGAGTGGAATCTTGTAAGTTAAATTTGACCAACTTCTCGGGTTCCGATTGAGCTAAAATTTTGCACGTATATGTATATCGCGTGAAAATGCAATAATATGGTACCATGGAGCTGATCTGATGATGAAGTTGGAAGGTGACCATAGGAACTCCTGTAATAAACTAGATAGACCCGTCGTGTTTGGGCTCGTTTTACTTGTCTTGGCTAGCACTCTGCTGCTGCATGATATCCAGGATCTCAAAAGCTTGTATTCAAAAACCTTTTTTTTTTTTTTTTTAGTTATTTCTATCAAGAGGAATATACAAATTGGCACAGAGCAATGAGACAGGCTTTTTAGTAGCAGCTGTGTCGTGGATCATAATCTCCCTGCTGGTTGTACATTGTATCCAATTTAAAACAATCGCTAAATACATATTTCGAAACGTAAGTATTTAATAATTTATTAAGATTTAAAGAACAAAAGGTTATTTTCCAGTGTTTTCCTCTTTATTTCATATTGACTGCTTTCCGTGTAATAAAATCATCAAATTTTGTAATTTATAAAAAAATGTGCGGTTGGGGGAGTCTGAGAACGTTCCTTATATTAAAAATCGCCTGGAGCCAAATCAGTCCCGCCGTTCTGTAGTTTTAGCGAGACTAACGAACTGCACTTGTTTTTATATAAATATAGATAGACAGATAACACTTTATTATACACCAATATAAAAATGAACATAAAAACTAAAATTATATCTAGTTCTACTAGACCATCCCAGGATTGAATTGAGATGATAAAGACGATGGTGGTATACATAACATATAGTACGTATTATTTACTTTTCAAATCAAATAATTTATTGCACAAAATGATTAATTATTTCTTATTATTTTTAATAATAAATACATAAATGATACATATATGCAGAAATTTTGCATATTAAATAGATATATCTATACTAATATTATAAAGCTGAAGAATTTGTTTGTTTGTTTAAACGCGCTAATCTCAGGAACCGCTGGTCCGATTTGAAAAATTCTTTCAGTGTTGAATAGTACATTTATCGAGAAAGGCTATAGACTATATTATATTTTCAAAAAAAATTAGGGATCCTTACTAAAAGTCCAATAATGTAACCCAAGGTGTAAAAAAATGACCCGAAAAAATCCTTACACGGCGTGCGCTGCGAAAACTATTGATTATAGAACAAAACAATGTACTACCACTTTGCGGAACATATAATTGTCTACAAAAAATATCCCATAACCATAAGTCTAACTATTGTAGTTATCTCACAATGAGTGTTTTCTTTTAATTTTTTATATAATTAAAATGCCGTCGCTACAAAAACTCCTTATTTTGTACCTTGGTATTAATACTTATCAAAATAAATTACTTCATATTCAAGACGAATTCAATATCTTTCTAGAACTTTTTGAATTATTCAATTCGGACGTTTCATTCTAAAGATATCGCGATATTTAAAATGTAAGTATTAGTGTTGTAGCCAAATATACTAATATTGTTTGATTGAACGCGCTAATCCCAGGAACTAGTGGTCTGATTTGAAAAATACTTTCAGTGTTGGATAGCCTATTTATCGAGGAAGGCTATAGGCTATATATCATCACGCTAAGATCAATAGGAGTGGAGCACCAATGAAGAATGTTTGAAAATCGGAGGGTTTTGAAAGCAAATTCCACGCGAACGACGTCGCGGGCCCACCTAGTATTTAATATACATACCATATAAATACATATCTACAAAATATATAAATGTTTATAGCTGAATTTAAATATTATATTCCAACGACAGGTCTTATTTGGTCAGTTTTAAATATCGGTAGCAATTTTGCGTGTCTGAGAGCAACAGGAAGCGCATTCCAAAGCTGTATAGCCTTGACGGTAAAAGAATTGTTATAGAAAGTTATGCTTAGGGGTAAGTTTAGTAGAAGGGCGTAAATTATGAGAGAATGAAAGAAATTTTATCCGTGCACGAACGGAGAAATAATACAATTTCCTGCGGCCGGGAGGCCTGTCGTAAGAGACGACAAAACAACCCACAGCCAGGTGTTAGGGTATTTGCTCGACTGGATGGCGACCACCCCTGGTCTCGAGTATGCCGCCATAACAGCCTTGTGATGTGTTCCGGCATTAGTGACCAGGTTCTAGTCTCCATTAAGAGAGCGGCAGCGCATTTGTAGCACCTTTGATGTTAGAAATGTCCATAGGCGATGGTAACCGCTTTCCATCAAGTGGGCAGTCTGCCTGTGTGCTGAACTCCTGCCATAAAAAAAAGGAATTCAAAAAGTTCTTCAGGGTAATCAGGGGTACTTGATACAAATAAAATACTATAGAGAAAAGAAAGGATGTGAGTATTCTGGCGATATCGAATAGGCAACGACTTGAGTTTTTTCGGAATTCAGAGACATGGTCATACTCGCGTAGGCCAAATTTTTTATATATTTATTATATTGATTTACTGCCCATAAAGAGAAAAATAAAATGATTAGAGTAGAAAAATTTAAGAAACTTAACAAAGTGGGAACTGGATTTCAAACTAGATAAACCCTGTATGATGCATACACGTGAGCACTACAATCAAAGAAAAATAGAGAAATGTGTTACAAGTGTGTCTGGGTGTAGCAGTATTTATTATATTAGTTTGTAAAGTGTAAGTAAAAATTAATTGTCATTAAGCAACTGTTATCAATTTCTCCGTTTCTGAGTAGTTTGGAAACTTGAGGAATTTATAAATGAAAATATTTTGTCTCTTTTTTTGGTAAGTCATACATACATCATAACTTCACGCCAGTTCCCTTGCGGGGTAGGCACGCACAACAGAGCGCCATTCAGACTTATTCTTACACACCTCACTTGCTTCTTTGATATTCATAGCTCTTGTCATGCACGCTCGTCTGTGCTTTTATTTATCTTGTATAAACGACGAATTTGAACCTTATGCAAAAAATTATGAGGTGCTCAAGTACATTAAGTTGTTCTTTAGAGGGTTAAATTTAGATAGCTGCGACAACACAATCAAGTATAGGAAATACTAATACAATATAGTATAATACAATACTCTTTATTGTACATCAACATTGCAGAGTTTTTTTTTATATTGCAGGAGTTCAGCAGACAGGCAGACGGCCCACTTGATGGAAAGCGGTTGCCATCGCCTATGGACATTTGCAACAGCAAAGGTGCTACAAATGCGCTGCTGCTCTCTTAAGGGAGACTGGAACCTGGTCACTAATGCCGGAACACAACTCAAGGTTGTTATGGCGACATACTTTAGACCAGGGGTGGCAGCCATCCAGTCGGGCAAATGCCCTACTACCTGGCACCTTTACTAAAAGGTAGTACAATGGGTGGCCTTATTGCTAAAAGCAATCTCTTCCAGGCACCCTTTGGATGGACAAGATCTAATTGCATAGATAGCGTTGGCGTGCAGTTGAAATAGATAATAATAAAATAATCATTACGCATATACAGTTATATATAGTTATAAAAATATATACAGACATAGACATACAAAACAAACAATAAACACGTAATACAGTTAGATAGTGCTCCATCACAAGTCTGTTAAAGGAATGGATAGATTTAGCAGATCGGACATCTGCCTGCAAAACATTCCAGAGGTGCGCAGCCTGAACAGAGAACGACCTTACGTAAACCTACGTAGTATGTAACGTGTAATAAGGACTCTGCTAGCTTAATTTTGGTAGTACTGGGTAAGAAATTCCTCAACCTTCCAAGGGTATTGGATGAGAGATATAGTCGCCGACTTAATTCGGTGATATGAGGTCGCCAAGACAGCTCACTGTCAAATGAATGATTGTCCCTTCAAACATTATGCTAGGTATGGTACTCCATTCGACCTTATTAAGCATCCGTGAGTTACCGATGACGATGACTTCGAGTTCAGAGATGATGTGTATCACTGTGAGAAGATAATGTACACTGGTTACAGTTTACCCGACTTCAATTAACTTAAAATAAATATGTTAGTATGTACGATTGTATTTTTTTTATTGCGTAAGTTCAGCAGACAGGCAGACGGCTCGTCTGATGGAAAGCGGTTACCATCGCGTACATTTGTAACACCAAAGGTGCTAACAATATGCTGTCGCTCTCTAAAGGGAGACTGGAACTTGGGTATTCCGGAACACAACTCAAAGTTGTTATAACGGCATACTCTAGACTAGGGATGGTAATCATCCAGACGGGCAAATAGCCTACGACCTGACTATGGGTTGTTTTGTCGCCTCTTACAACAGGCCACCCGGCCGCAGGAAATTGTATTCTTTTTCCGTTTCTGCAGAGATAAAATACTAGTAAAACACCTTAAACAGAGGCGAGACGGAAGACGACTACTGACAGTTACTTCTTGCGATTTTTAATACTTTACAATCTTCCTTGAGTATATAACTATCGCAAAGCCGTTACATTTATGATATGTTCATTGTATCATTTTCCAGAACTTGGCTGGCGCCTTCAGCTGTAACAGCCGCTACGGCCCGCCAGATCCGGATGATAGGAAGCGCAGAATGAATTACAACGAAACAATGAGACTTAGACAATGCAAACACGATTGTAACGTTTTAGACGTGAGTGTTTAATTTTGGAACAATTGTTAGAAGCTAATGCTCTACTCATGAAAGTGGTGGATGCTTGGATCTGGTAATGCTATTGTTTCAGCGAAACAAGTCAATCTACTCTTATTCAGTCTATCTATATTATACTAAATCTGTAGAAGGGTCGAAATTGTATAATTTTGAAAAAGAAGTAAATATCAGGGCAGCCTAATTCAAATAAGCAACTTCATATTATTGAGGAGAATATCGTTGAATTAATGGGCAAAAAGCTACAAAATCTCTGTCTTGGCCAATGAGAGAGGAGACGGCGAATTAAAAAAAATGATAAGCAAATTTAAGTGACATTTTTAAAGCATTTTGTGCGTGACGTTAAAAATAATTAACAAATTTCAATAAAACTTAACACAGAGCTTAAGTTACACCCGAGTCAAGAGATTAGATACTCCAAAAATGTTACTTTTCCGTGAGATAGACAAGTACTGGGAATATAATAATAAAATTCCGTTTGGAAATATACCTTTTGTTACAATTTAACAATTAAATTTTGCAAATGCATGAGCATGACGTGTACAACCGTTTTAATTTCCATCCGGGAGGCGAAGATGTCAATATTTCCAACATTACGTATTTTGAAAATCAAAGAAATTGGGGATGTGTTGATGTGTATTTTTAATTTAAAAATATGCAACAATGTAAATGGGGATTAAACTATTTAAAGAAATAGTTTAATCTAGTCTCAATTCTTCATTTCTACCATCTTACGGTCTTCAGCGAATTATATAAATATAATCTGCATCTATATTTGTATTTTTTTCTCGGTATCTATATTTATTTTTCCGCATCTATATTCATCTTTCCGCATCTATATTTATCTCTCCGCATCTATATTTATCTCTCCGCATCTGTTTATCTCTCCGCATCAATATTTAGATCTCCGCATCTATATTTATCTCTCCGCATTTATATTTATCTCTTCGTATCTATTTATCTCTCCGCATCAATATTTAGATCTCCGCATCTATTCTCTCTATATATTCACATTACCTGCAGAAGCATAAGTGATGCTTGTTTTTCTCTAAAAAAACGTCCACTATACATTGAAGTTCTAACTAAAAGCAGCCGTAAAGTTACGCGCGAACAACACAACCAAAAAGAAGTATGAAAACAAACTATCGGCTGAGGGTCCATGATTTTTCACGGATCGCAAACTTGGAGTTCCGTTGTAACGCTTTTTAAAATCTCTGCCTGCTATAAAACTTCCACCAGTTATTCCGCTTTGTTTCCACTACTAGAGTTTTAACTTCATATACCATAAAATATGATACTAACAGTCGAAGAAACCAGTTATGGAGTTAAATTGTAGAATACATATTTTGACAAGTTTGTTTGTTAGTACGATCTGGCTTCTGGTTTTTTTTAATTGTTTTATATTAACTTTAAGTTACCTTTTATTCCGAAAAATGTTAAAGATTTTATATTTATCCTGGAAATGCCAAGCGGAGCGTGCAAACCTGAAGATAGAATTACGGTTTGAATGCAATTTGTTACTACATAATATTAAAGTCGCCTTTGACGTTAGTAAACATATGAAACTGCTTTACTTAAAGCTAAGTAAGTAAGCTTTGGAAACATATACGTCGTTTGTGGCTACGTTCAATATTATCAAAGAAAATAGCGTCTGAACTACAGATGCATAATCATTTTGTCCGTATATATTCTCCTTTTCAAATTTGAAATCTTCCTCGGAGCTATAGGTAGTGTTGGGAGTGCGGCCGCAGGGGTCGCCCTAAATGAAACACCCCTTAGCAAGTTGACTGAATTTATTTATAGGCGCTACAACAGCAACAGGTGCGATCGGCACAACTGTATCAAACGGCACGTTCGAGTTTAACCGACACAACTGAGCACTAGCCCCGGACGTTACGCTGAATGTAGATAGCACTAATTATATCGATTACATCGATCAATACGAGTGGCACTAATCACAGTCACTGGTGGTTCACAAGATCCACGTAGTCACGCTGAGAGTCGGCTGTAGAATCTTCAGAATGCTCCTTGATCTTCCTGGTCTTCCTAGTCTTCCTTGTGTATATATTCGACCCAGGTGGATTAGGTTGGTATTTTTTTTTGGAGCTGGACCCAGCTGAATAGCCGCAGATGGCTGTTTCAGCGATACCGGACTTTGGGGGCTTCCCGACTCCGTGGGAGCGGAGGCGTTCAGCTCGGAAGCAGCACGCTCGAGGAGGCACCTCCTGTGAGGTTCAGTGGATTAGGTTGGCTTGCCCCGGGCTTACTAAGGTACTACAAAAATGCAGACGCTTAGCAGCTAACGGAGCTAGCTACATGTCCGCGGTAAGCGGGGCGTGGGGGTACGGGATTTCCAGGGGAGAGGTCAGGGGGGTGATTCTGTCCGCAACAAGTAGACTACATAGAAAGATTCCTGAATTTGCTGTATGTACACCTTTAATTGTTTTATTATGTTATTGCTTCATCTGCGATAATGCTAGTATTGCACACATGGCACTAGTTAGGTTAACAACAGAAGAACAGCGCTAGTCCTTGTTGGCTAGCATTATGCTGAGACTGGCACCAATTTAGGACACACTATCGTTTTTCCGTTTAGTTTAACTTTGTTTTTGTTCTGAATAAAATACTTTTTCTTTCTTTTATGTAACAAAAGTAAATGAAAAATCAAAAATCGATACAAAAACTACCATTAGTTTTACAATTTTTTTATTAAAATGTTTTCGTTTAGAAACCAGTTTAATTATGTTTCAGGAACACTTCGATTGTAATCATTTACCTCTGATCACGAAGAACAAGCCGTTAGACGAGTCCTCTTCAGCGTCTACTCCTGATATGTCTTTGACTAATATTTTTGAAGCTGGCACTTCCACTAAGGTCAAATCTGCACCCTCAAGCATCCTGATCGCTGAAGAAAATCATTAAAGTTTTACAATCAGCATCTTAGTAAGGGGCCATCCACAAATTTCATCATACGAATTTCATAGCTTTTTGAACCCTCCTCCGTCCTTGTTACAGATGGCCACATTCATGAGACTCCTCCTTTTCCTTTCCTAGTGTGGAACGCAACTATTTTGCAATTTTAAATAAAGATATTAGATAGATAGATAACTCTTTATTATACACCAATACAAACATGAAATTAAAGACTAAAATTATATCTAGTTATGTACAAAGGGCGGTCTTACCGCTAAAAAGCGATCTCTTCCAGACAACCCCAGGAATGAATTGAAATGATAATGGCAATGGTGATATACGTAACATATAGTACAAACTACTTACAATTATATTATAGATGTTATTAAATTAAAACAGGAGTTCCGTAATTAGTTTAATTTCCACATGATTATTTTTCAATAATTTAAACACTATACACATACATACAGAGTTGGAAATATTTTGAATTTCGAATAGTTCAAATTTCGTGTTTTAAAGCTCAAGCTTTTAGCCCATTTATCGAAGAAGGCTATATATCATCACGCTAAGACCAATAGGAGCGGAGCACCAATGAAGAATGTTTCAAAACTGGGGGGTTTTGAAAACAAATTCCACGCGGACGACGTCGCGGGCACAGCTAGTAATTTAATATAATTCACGGGAATGATACCGACAAACTGCGCTGCACTTTGGCAATGTAATTGTTTGTATAATCTTGTAACGATTATTGAAAATAAATTTATAAAAAGAACAAATCTCGTGATTATCAGTTTGGACCACCAAGGTAGGCATAAACAAACTGTTACAACCCTATTTGGTAAGCACTTATTGCTGAGTCGAACAGTTCATTGACATGGGTTTCTAAAATGTCGATCAGTAGTACATACATACATACATACATATCAGTAGTAATTGCCTATAAATACCAAATCTTTTTCCAAATTCACAGAGTTCTCTTGGTTATTAGCCACAGCTGTACAGCTACGGACACCTGGTTTATGCCTGCCGGCTGGATTGCCTCAACGAATACCATATCGGTCCAGTAGACCCTTGAGGTCCCGTATATTGAGACTCCAAGTCACCTATTATTCGCAATAGTGAAATAAAAAGGGTCTTAAAAGCCAAAAGTTTTTTTTTTAAACATATAAGTGCTCGGGACTAACAAAACGTAAAAACTCACATTTTTAATAGTATGGATAAACCAAAATACATTGAAAACATTCTTGAAAGAAGTAATATTAAATTCTGTTTGTTAAACATGTAAAGCATTTTCCTTGATAAGCAGCCTTTGCGTATCTAACGTCTCGAGTCAAAACATCTCCTCGCTTTGCTAGCAGCTAGTTGCGAAAATTGTAACGTTCTATTGAAAATGCATTTCTATTTGAAACTGCAAATAGGACGGCGTAGCGAATAATTATGTTTGTGTATTTCTTTAGGTCGTGTTTGCAAATTGTAATATGATTAGCGTTTTCCAAAAATATAAAGAAAGAAAATAATGTAGAGTCATTTAAAATGGAAATTATGCATAAGCAGTTTAACAGAAGCCAAAGATTAATCTTATCTTATACTAATATATAACGCTGAAGACTTTATTTATTTGAACGCGCTAATCTCAGGAACTACAGGTCTGATTTAAAAATTTCTTTCAGTATTACATAGCCTATTTATCGAGAAAGGCTATAGGCTATATATCATCACGCTAAGATTAATAGGAGCGGAGCACCAATGAAGAATGTTTCAAAACCGGGGAGTTTTGAAAACAAATTCCACGCGGACGATGTCGCGGGCACAGCTAGTTAACTATAAACAGGCCTCAACTCGGCAAATGCTGGTTGATAAAAACCAAGGCTGGTCTTCCGTTAGTCCCAGGAAGTAACGTCACCTTCACAGAAGAAAAAAATAACTAATGAATATTTAATATTATTTATAAATAGAACAGCATCAAACAAAGAATAGACTTGTTGTGTACCCAGATTTTTTCAAATGCGCCAAATCCATTTTGTGGTCAATTCCCAGTTCTCCAGCTACATCGTAACTACTAATATGCCGATCTTGCTCCACTTTTTCAAAAATGTCATCAATTTTGTCCGTAACAGGGCGACCAGAGCGACGTGCATCTTTGATATCAAAATTTACGGATTGAAAACCCTTAAACCAAATTTGCGCTACTCTCACAGATACTGCATTACGTTCATAAACATCACAAATTTTTTTCGCGGCTTGTATTGTTTTTTATTTTTTACCTTTTTTGTAGTAAAATTTTAAAATGTATCGAATTTCTTCATTAGATTCACTCATTTTAACAATAAAAAAAACAAATGAAAAACACACATTTTCCTAACTTGAACTTGGAATTGTCTTCTTTAAAATTAAAACTTTTTAATGATACCAAAACCAGCCAGATACCATTTGTGGTATAGCCAAAGTGATCTTATTACAAGTTCATACATACTATATGCGAAAAGACTTTTTCCCCAACCTATTATATCTATACAGATAAATAACATTGAAATGTCTGTTTGTAATGTCAAAATAACAGCTTACTGCTAAATGCATATGAAAGTATATACCAGGGATCACCAATTAGTTTCGCTCGGGGACCTTTTTTTTTATCGCCGGAGAACAGCAGAGAGGCAGACGGCCCACCTGATGAAAAGCGGTTACCGTTGCCTATGGACGTTTGCAACACCAGCGGTGTCACTAACGCGCTGCCGGCCTCGAAGAAATTTTTATGACACCCTTTTTACCTCATATTGTAGCGCTGTGGGAAAACAACGGCTGGGAGCTCATTCCAAATCTCCACGGTGTGCAAGAGAAACGTTCTACAGAGCCGTTGCGAACAGGAGCTTTTTTAAGAAATGAATTGACCATCGCGGTCCGCACAACATTTTATAGATTTTTTTATTATATTATTTTTTATTGCAGGAGTTCAGCAGACAGGCTCGTCAGCAGCAGACAGAATCGTTTTACTAAAAACTACTTGGTGTATATTACTGTATATGAATAAAATTTGCTAAGATCAAGTATCATTATTTATTCTACATATATATGCTGCTACATTGGGATACTGTCAAGATGCGAAAACACTGTTAATTGCAGGACTGCACTTTAGATGCGAAGACTTGTTTCTGAGCATGACTGTCACGGGAGTTCAGTGCTCTTTCCTCCCAAAAGTGCGTAAAGAAATTTTCTCTTCAAGTATTACGAGCGTCACTCCGCAGATTTTGCGCAGTGCTCGCATCTCGACCGCGTTTACTCCACTTTCATGCTCTCTCTTCCATACCCAACTCTCGCACACTATTGTTTGTAATATATATATTGTCAACCTCTTTGGTATTTTACTCTAAGTCAGTTCAGTATAGTAAACCAGTACATCAAGTTAATAAGTGTTTAATTATTGTTAGTGCAATTTAGGTCATCTAGGACAAAAAGGCAACGCGAACGAAGTTTCGAATAGCACTTGCTACACTTTGTCAGCATTGGGAAGTTTATTGGGTGTTATTATATTTATTATAAACCAAGGGTGGTGGACAAATGGTCATCCAGAAGGGCAACTGCCCGTCTGGATGGCCATCAGAATAAATTTGACATAAGCTCCGTACAAAGAACGACAAAATTTAACCGATCGTAAGGCAAGTGAATGAATATTAAGATATAGGAACCGGCCATTAGTCGTCTCTTACAACAGGCCGCCAGCCTCAATTAGTATTCTTTCTCCGATCTTAAACGGGTGAAATTTTCCATTTTTACCCTATTCATCATATTTTTCTTAAAGCTTCCAAAAATTGGCAACACATGACTTCCATACGAATCCTTAAGCCGAAATTACCGAGTTTAGAAGAAAGAAAGACATTTCAATTATTTATTTCTAATAACGTCACACAACACAAAATATTACTAACATAACAAAGTACAGATAAAATTATACAGAAACTAGCGGCCCTGGCAGACGTTGTCCTGCCTTTAAAAAATAAAATTCTAGAACCCGATCCCAGAGCCACCTACCGGTTCTAATTGTGAATCTAAACCATCCGGGTACCCACTCAAACACACAAAAACAAAATCACCAAAATCGCTCCAGGTGATTAGGAGGATTCCAGAACCCGATCTCAGCTCAACCTACCGGTTCTAATTGTGAATCTAAACCATCCGGGAACCCACTCATCCCTACTCCGTAATGTTTGCTGGATGAGAGGTGACAACAGTAGACATTTAGCAGGGATAACTGATGGATTGATAGTTAAAAAAAAATCGCGATGGAAAAATAGGGGTTGATAGTAGAGCGGTGGAAAATTAAGAGTAATATATTTTTTTTTATTCTAAGTCATGACAAAATAAGATTAAAAATCTTGCCAAAAAATTAAAGTTTATAATTAACAAATAAAAAATAGGGGTTGATCGTAGAGGGGTGAAAATTTAGGGTTGTATGTATTTTTTAATGCTGTATCCTAAAAATCCAAAAAAAAAATTGGGTTGGACACCCCTTATCACTTAGGGGGTTGAAAAATAGATAGTAGCCGATTCTCAGACTTACTAAACATGCATAAAAAATATCATAAGAATCGGTCAAGCCGTTTCGGAGGAGTATGGGAACGAACATTGTGACACGAGAATTTTATATATAAGATTGATATAACAACAACAACAATACTCTTTATTGTACACCAACTTTAAACAGTAACACATTTACATATCTTAATATTAGGGAGTAGTACAATGGGCGGGCTTATTTCTTAAAGCAATCTCTTCCAGGCAACTTTTGGATGGACATATACGGCCTTACTTATAATAATTTCGTTAAGAAACGATTAGACATCTCTTAAGTAAGGGAATCAGAATCAGACCCTAATCAATGAATATCTTTTTTTTCACTTATAAACGTGTATTACCTGTTGTTTACATAAGAGGAGCTCAACTAAACGAAATTTGAATGATTAACGTAGGTTGTACCCAAAATATTCGACTAAAGGGGAGTTTATGGGTAAGGTTTTCACTAATCAGTTGCTGAGCAGTTTCTTTAAATTTAAGAAACGATTATAAGTAAGGTCCATATAGTTTAAAATATAAATATGCGGACTGAAAACTGACCCATTATTATAAATGTGAAATTATCTCTAGAAGGTTGTCTGGAAGAAATGGCTGTCAGCGATAAGGCCGCCGATTGTACTAATTAAATGATTGTTAACTCACGTGTATTTCTTTCTTATGTGCAATAAGTAATATTTTATTATATTCTACATTACTTCTGTTTTTATTTTACTTCTTTTGTTTATTTTACTTCTTATTAATTTCATTATACCTAGACATAAGTTGTTAAAAGTATTCTTTCAGTCAAGTTGCCTGGAATAGCTAGCTCGCTTTAAGCGATAAGGCCGCCTTTTGTTTTACCTTTAAATAATTGTAATTATTTATTCTGTAATTGTTTATTTGGTAAACAATAAAGTGTCTTCCATTCTATTCTATTCTATTACTTGCATATTATTGATATACATACATAGCTTGTTTTGACAATTTCTACGCCACAATTTGAGCGAACAAGGCTTGCACTCGGGTTGTTGCTGTGCCGGAATTATATCCGACACAACGCTGATTTGCAGTGCAAGCCTTCCTCTTGGCATGATACCAAAACGATTCCATGTTTTGTTACTTTAATTTTACTTATCAACTACTTAATTAGTAAATCAATTAAATTATACATTTAAATAAAAACAATAAAATGCTTTGTTACTTAAGACATCACTTGGACGTGGTAGAGCCTTGCTGGAAACATTACCTTGATTATAGTCTTAGAGTTTCCCCTACATATATCCCATTGTTACTATTTCTCCACTCTAACCTATAGCCTAATGTATTACAGAATGACAACGTCTTTCATCGTCCCTGGTATTTATTATAAATGTCCATAGGCGTCGGTACATACTTTCCATGAGGTGGGCCGTATGTATGTTTGCAAACATCATCTTTGTGATCCTACTGTTAAACGTTCAAACGTCACACACACATTCTTGACACATACATTTTTGCTTCTCTTTTTGTATATTGGTATGTATGTACATATATCTATCTCTGTCCCCCAATTTCTCTTTGGAAGATGCCGCCATTGTGTCGTCTGATTCTTTTGCGGTGTTAAATAGACATACATGTAATAAGTAATGGATTTTTGGCAATTGCAATGAATTGATAAAACTTATATTAAATGGCGGCCGCCCTGAAATTACTGAATTCGGTGATTTCAAGATATGTGCAAGATATATACTTCTGAAGCCAAAGGCGGACATAGTGTTTGGACATGAGTTCGGGTAAGCAAATCTAATTCTGTACTTATTTATTATTATTCAACAAAAAAATATAGAAAAACTAACGGATTTTTTTAATTTCGGATCCGCGCATATACATGTATTTTCTATTCTATTCGTTTAGTGTGATGCCATTTTTCTAAGAGCCAGAACATATAATTCGCGGTCCGAGGTCGCTTTTTTTTTCGCAAGTCCGCAGTTCTTGTTCTTGCCTGTTGGACTTATGTTACGGATATGAAGGCTGTCTTAGACGCAGGACATTTAAACGTGGCGCTTACGCGTGACGCGTCCGCCGCAGCTCATGTACAGACCACGCTTCACTGCTATATGAAACGACATGCCTAATGATAGATTTTTTCGGGAATAAACAAAAGATCCTAGTTTGATCGAAATAACAAACAAATTTACACCAAACTCCTTTCATTCTTATGGCCTTTCAAATTATTGTATTAATCAAATTATTTAAAATACACGCACTATAATAATACATATACCTATATACTGTTTCAAATAAAAACCGCCATCTTGCCTCTTAGCAATCAGTTATATATGAGTTACTTTACCACCTCTTATCCTTATGAGGAGTTTATGGGTAAGAATTTTACTAATCAGTTGGTTAACATTTAAGAAACGATTATATGTAAGGTACTTTTTATCGGTATAAAAGAAGAATTGTGTTTTCTTAAGTTTTCGCCATTATAGTACACATAATTGAAACAACGTTTTAATAGATTTCAGCGCAGAATTTTAAATATTCGTCGTAATCACTAAAGATACAGTAGTTAAGTGTCAATGAGTAATGTTAAATTTATTATTTAACCTACCCCCAACTTGTTTAATATTTATTTATGGTTGTTATTTACTCTATGGGAACTGTAACGGACACAACGTTTAACAACAAAGGTGAATAATAACAAGGTTTTTGAGGGTTTGAAAGTTAGCCGTTGAGTGCTTAGAGAGAATCGTATGTATGGCACGAAGTACGTGCGTTCAGTTGTTCTCTATGCACTCAATTAGCTTTAATTTATTATTAACAAAACACACACAAGTAAATACACAAATATCTTACATTTCATCTTATTATACTTATGTATGTATATATTTATTTTATTTTATGTCTGTATTTAATTTTATAATTGATTTTATTTTACAGGCACCATCGAGCGGGCCGTTTATACAACGGACTCTATCGTCATCAGGAACCTTTTTTTCGAGGGGAAACCCGATTGAGGGACATCAGCCTCGCGATGGGGGAAAGTAGCGGCCGCAAAGAGGGATTCGCCAGGTCAGGGTGGCACTAGCACCTCAAGGCAGAACTAAAAATATTATTGCCATGTAATGTTGGAATATTGTTTTGTGAATGAAAAAAGCCAGTTTATGCCATAATGGCTAGATTTATTGTGTTGTTAAATGGATACAATTTTCCTTATAAAATATAATTATATGCTTAGTTGCTAAATATTATTATATGCTTATCTACACGCTACAACCACAGCATAATTAGGTATACTTACTAAAACCCTTCGGTATTCCGTCCTTCGCCCTTCATGCCAGGGCCACTGGTATATGACCAAGCCCTCTCCACTGGCCCCGGCATCTTCATACTTTCGTTTCGTGGACGGTGTGTAATGCGCCCAACGCGCCCCCATTTCGACTGTATAATGGCGGCCGAAGGTCTAAGCAGGCTCTCCGGCGCCGATGCGACCTCTTTTGGCGGGAGCAGAGCAAAGACGCGCCCACGCTTCCGCTCCGCCTTCTCCTTGGCAAGTATCACACATTCGCAAACGAAGAAGGCGTCGCATCCTAGGCTCCCGACCATAGTGCAAACCACGGGAGCAAAAGGTCTAGTTCGGTAAAGGCGACGAGATCTCGGTGTTGCTCTATCCAAGCAGGACACGCCTGAATAGTGTGCAGCACCGTATCCCTGTTGCTTGTATCACAACGATGGTACCCTGACGTTGGCTCGCGGCCTATGTGACACAGGTATCTCCCGAAGCAGCCGTGCCGCGAGAGGACCTGCATCAGCTGGAATGTCAGGGTGCCGTGTTTTCGTCCAATCCAATCCTGCAGGATTGTCCTCACCGCTTCTTCCCAGACCACCGTGGCGACGTCACGGAGCTCGGACCGGCAAGCCTCGGTTTCCTAAGGGGTCGGTGGGGATCCGGCTAGCAGCGAGGCCGCTTCCAAAGACACCGTACGATACCCCCTCATCGCCCTGACTACTACTGGTGAGTACTCGCTGCCATCGCAGCAAGGCTACGTTTTTAGCTGTCAGGCGGTCTGCTGACGTGGGCTCCGTGTAGGGCCATAAACCGCACGATGACTCTATGGGCGCCTAATCGAACTTACCACCGCTTAGCAACATGTTGTGACTTGAAGAAAGCCTCTAGAAGCCTCTAGCGCCTCTAAATTTTTATATAACATTAAAAGGGGTGAGATGTAAAATAAATACGGAAAAGTGGACGAAATAAAAATAAAACTGTTAAAAAGTAGTTTTAATTAAAGTAACATACTTTTATTAGGCACTTTTTATTAGCTTTTAAAGGGTGCGGATCCAGGTACAGAGTAGCTAATTACTTAGCCTGCAATTGCAACCGAGTTTGCAGTAAATCGAAGCGAGATCGTATTGCTATTCACAAACGCCACATAAATTTTACACTCCGTCGATTAATATCGATCCAAAGGAAATTGCACGAATAAGAAATTCTAGGTAAAGCAGAGGCAAATTCATTTGTTTCATTTTAAGGTGCTCCCTCACAGCGAGCATTCGCCTGTGATGTAACATTTATGATTCGTTTTTGAACATTTCTTTTTATTGCAGGAGTTCAGCAGACAGGCAGGCGGCCCACTTGATGGAAAGCGGTTAACATCGCCTATGGACATTTGCAACAGTAAAGGTGCTACAAATGCGCTGCTGCTCTCTTAAGGGACACTGGAACCTGGTCACTAATGCCGGAACACAAGTCAAGGTTGTTATGGCGGCATACTTTAGACCAGGGGTGGTCGCCATCCAGTCGAGCAAATACACTACCACCTGGCTGTGGGATGTTTAGTCGCCTCTTACGACAGGCCGCCAGGCCGCAGGAAATTGTATTCTTTCTCCGTTCCTGCACGGATAAGATGTAATGCTCGGTTCTGTAACGTTATATTTCAGGCGAATGCTCGCGGTAAGGGAGCACCTTTACGAGCATAGTGAAAGCACCGAGCGGAATCTATAGAACAAAGGTTCTAAAGCTGGCGCCTTGGCAGAATCGCTTAATGAAATTGACACCAGTCTAGATATACTGGTATTAGTAAGACATAGCATAAAACTCCACTATATTTTGAAACTTATGTTCATCATACTGAAATCAACACAATCACATCACATCAACCGTTGAAATTATAAAACTTGTTTTAACAAAAACAATCACACACACAATCACAATAAAAACCAAAAAATAAATATTTAAAACATAAAAGAACAACAATGGCTACCACCCCTGATCTAAAGTATGTCGCCATAACAACCTTGAGTTGTGTTCCGGCATTAGTGACCAGGTTCCAGTCTCCCTTAAGAGAGCAGCAGCGCATTTGTAGCACCTTTGCTGTTGCAAAAGTCCATAGGCGATGGTAACCGCTTTCCATCAAATGGGCCGTCTGCCTGTCTGCTGATCTCCTGCAATAAAAAAAAAACAAATTTACAAAATATAGGAATTTTTATATTTTACTTGACACCAAATTTTAGATGTTGTAGAAAGAAGTCGGTTAAATATTTATTTTTTGGTTTTTAGTGTGAAGTCGGCTTCGTTTTTGTTGAAAAAGTTTTACTTTTTAGTTGCGCAAATACTTCAATAGCCTTAGAAATAATATATTAAACACCTGTAGAAATTGTACAACTGGCACAAATTTGCTATCCCACTCTGCGGTGTATATGCTCTTTAACAAGAGTTGCTCTGGTTTTTTTTAAGCTGAACAGACAGGCTGCGGGCCCAACTGTGATGGAAAGTGGTTACCGTCGCCTATGGACATTAGCAAAACTAATAGAAAGTAGTACACGAGTTCTCGCCCTAAAACGTACTGGCAACTCTCTCCATGTAAACAGCCCCTTAGACTGTAACCAAATGCATCATGTTTAAAGAGTAAAAAAAAAAAGTGTTCTGCGACACATAGTAGAAGTGAAACTTCAACGGACATATGGAAAAACGAATCACAATAAATTTTTAACTTGAAGTTTTACCAATTGGAAAACCTGCCCGTAAAACTTCAAGTTAAAATTTGATTGCCATTCGTTTTTCCATATGTCCGTTGAAGTTTCACTTCTACTATGTGTCGCAGAACACATTTCGATTTTTCGCAGGTTTACTGCAAATTATGATTTGGTACATTTTAATTAATGCATTTGTAGCAACTTTGGTGTTGCAAATGTCCATAGGCGATGGTAACCGCTTTCCATCAAGTGGGCCGTCTGCCTGTCTGCTGATCTCCTGCAATAAAAAAAAAAAGAAGAAAATCTAATACAGACTTATCTTATCTTATATATGGTCTTATTTATCCGTGCAGGAAAGGAGAAAGAATACAATTTCCTGCGGCCGGGCGGCCTGTCGTAAAAGGCGACAAAACAACCCACAGCCAGGTGGTAGGGCATTCGTCCGACTGGATGGCTACCACCCATGGTCTAAAGTATGTCGCCATAACAACCTTGAGTTGTGTTCCGGCATTAGTGACCAGGTTCCAGTCTCCCAGAGAGCAGCAGCGCATTTGTAGCACCTTTGGTTGCAAATGTCCATAGGCGATGGTAATCGCTTTCCATCAAGTGAGCCGTCTGCCTGTCTGCTGAACTCCTACAATAAAAAAAAAAAATTAAACCGGCCATTAGTAAAGGAAAGAAAATCTAATACAGCCTTAAATCATTGATAGATATTCTATAGTCGTTTCAGAGAGTACAAATAATTTTGTCAAAGTGAAAGTTGTATGAAGAAAAGCGAAATCGTGGGGCGCGTAGAAGCGTGTAGTTGAAATGATTCGGCAAGGAGCGCCGGGGAGCAATCAGAGGCGGCGGCCGTCTCTTCCCGGACCGGAATGAACGCTGCCCCAACACAATAGGTACTTACAATTAAACACAATGAGCTCGCAAATTCACCTGCATTTCGAAACAATTCTGGCAGAGACAACTGGAACGCAAATGGACAACGAGCTTAAACGGAGCCTTTTGAACTTTGTTATACTAGCAGATTATGCAGTTATTGCATATTTATTGACATTCATTAATTAATCCTTATTGACCCATCGTTACATCTATAATTAATTAATGTGTGGTTTAAACACCATAATTAACTTGTGGTACGATAATGCTGTGCCGTTCATTGTGTTCGGTAACATTTTATAATACCAATGAAGGTCAATGCAATCTACAAAAATATATCTTTCAGCTTTATAATATTATTATTCTGTTGTTATAAATGTTGCGATTTATTTTAATAGTGAAACGCGTCGATGCTGGCTATCATGTTTTCAATAATTCGTTGAAATCTTATTTTTGTAACTACAGCGTGATGTTTTAATTTAAAGCAGCGGCCAAAATGTTCCGTAGTTTTGACCAGACCCATCTATTCTTATGTATTTCGATGCACTTAATCCGAATCTGGGGTCAGTTTGATCCGTATACCCACAAAATGTTGAGGGTATATGGACAAAAAGTCACTTTTTGTGGACCGGTGTAATCATTCTATTGTTTCGTATGGTAAAAATAGTAAGATATTCCTAGCAGAGGTGAAGATCAAATCGTAAATAGTATTCGGCCGATACCTTTTCTAAGGAATTGTAAATTAAGAAGTGAAATTGAAAATATCGAGATGTTAATAAAACATGAGCAGTGGCGTAAAGTGGTAGCATGGCAGCATCGAGATAGAGCGTTTAGAGCGTTTGTCGCTCAATAAGGCTCTCGGTGCCGGTGAGGATCTGAGCGTGGCCGCCGCGAGCGGAAGGAGGCGGCCGGGCCGCGGTCGATAGGCGAGCGAGCGCAGGCGCGAGTCCGCCGCCGTGCCGAGCCGAGTGAACGTGGTGGCTGCCGGCACACCACACGCCAGTCTGCCGGCAGCCTGATACGCGGCCACCGGCAACTAGCGTCCGATTGGGCGCGCGCTCACGAGAGAAACATGCACGCGGGCCGGTCCCGCGGCGTGCACAGCATCGCCCTTGTGCTGGCTCTCGCAATCGCCTGGCTGCCGCACGCCGACCACGCTGCGTGAGTATCAGACCCATACCATCCACAAACTCTCCATAACTCTCTCTGATCATCTCGCGTGGTTGCACAGAGTCTCTCCCGCCTCTCGCACGCATCCTTACGACGCGAAGCCATAGCAGGGGTGTAAATCACGCAAAGCTGACAGTTTATATCGTTCGACGCGCGTACGATTTGTTTACACGACCTTGCAGTTAATCTCTTACCAATAAGTTAATAACGAACGAGTTGGCCTCTCAAGGCTTCACTGCGCCGTGTTGCGTATTTAATTTCAATTAAACTCGACTTATTTCAGTCTTATTGAATATTTAGTAATATTTTGGAATAAAAATTTACATTGTTTAATGAGGTTTTAGTAAATATTGTGAATTAAATTCCTAAGAGCTGAAGGACTATTGAGATCATATACTTACATATGAACCATATCGAGGAATTGGAACCACCATTAGGAACAGCGAGTGCCATTTGTCGTTGTGGCGATGATTTATCCTTACACTAACATACTCCAAGTTGAAATCTAAATGTCATCTAAGGTGTGGAAATGATAGAATTAGCCAATGAGCCAATATTGAAATTAGAAAAAAATAAGTTAAAAAGTCCTAATTTAGCGCATTGGGAAGAACAGAGAGACAGAAAGTAAATGACATAAAAGAGAGGGGAATAGTTGACCTTTTGCGTATGAGAAAACATATCCAGATCGCAGCACATTAATTTAATAATTAAAATTTTAAAATAATGTAGCTGTTTATGTTTAGCTCGAAATTGGTGCATTAATGGTAAGGACTTTTGTTGTATATTAAAAGCGAAGATGGCAGGTTAATCCCGCGTCTTCTGATAGTCAAAAGCACAATCATCAAAACATCCGTCGTCCGTGACATTAGCAAAATATTGGTTCGTCGAACTGTTAACAGACCGTAACAGAATTTTATTCAATTGCAGTTATTTTTACTTTTTATTAATTTTAACCTAACAATTGATATTGTTTACGAACCTGTAAGCAGGGCGAGTTTTTATTGATGTCAATAAACAAGAATAGAAAAATTTTATAAGTTCAAATAAAACATCAGCCTGTAGTTATTGAAATATGATTTCCACTAATTATTGCAAACACGAAAAGAAATTAACAATTTTAACCCGAAAAATACCGAAACTCTCCATCAATTCAATATTTGTTGCAATTCATTCTTATCAATTTACCAATAAAGCTATTAACAAGTATTATTTGAGAATTTAAAAATTTCTTAAATACATTTTTTATTTAATTTCACATAACTAGGGGTTGCTCGTGGCTTTGCCCGCGTAAATTAAAAATAATAATAGTTTGAGTCAACTTTCACCCCCTTTTTTGCCCCCTTAGGGGTTGAATTTCCAATAACGCCGATACACGTGTACAGTGTCTCTAACCAGAAACGACTAATATTTTCTTAAGTTTTCGCGACTTGTATACATAATAAAATTACGTTTTAACGGTTTTAAGCGCGGTAATTAATTAATTAAGGCGGAAAAACCAAAACCAAATAAATTTACCGCGCTTAAAACTATTAAAAAGTAGTTTTTTTAAATCTTAATAAAAAAAATTATACCCGTATTATTAACTTTGTATGGCTCCAAAATAAAAAGTTTGCTATGATTTATTAATGTTTTGAATAAATTAATAAAGCGTCAATGATTGAATGTATAGTTCGTATAGTTTCCCCTATATTAAGTAGCATTTGGAAATCATCAAATGGTCAATCAAATGGTCTACGGGATTCTGGCGTAATAATAGTTTTGCTGCGGATCGTTGTAAATAAGTTACAAACAAAACCAATATCGACGCCCTTTTTTTTTTATTGCTGGAGTTCAGCAGACAGGCCGACGGCCCACTTGGTGGTAAGCGGTTACCATCGCCTATGGACATTTTCAACACCAAAGGTGCTACAAATGCGCTGCGGCCCTCTTAAGGGAGACTGGAACCTGGTCACTAATGCCGGAACACAACACAAGGGTGTTATGGCGGCATACTCTAGACCAGAGGTAGTAGCCATCCAGTCGAGCAAATGCCATCCCACCTGGCAGTTGCATTGCCGCCAATTTTTATGCATACAGTAACGGAGTAAGAACACAATTTCCTGCGTTGAGGCGGCGACAAAACAACCCACAGCCAGGTATTTTCCCGTTCGGATGGCTACCACACCTGGCCTAGAGTATGTCGCTATAACAACCTTGAGCTATGCTCCGGCCATAAGTGCCACGTTCCAGTCTCTTATGAGAGTAGCTATGCATTTGTAACGCCTTTGGTGTTGCACATATCCAAAGGCGATGGTAACCGCTTTCCATCAGGTGGACCATCTGCCTGTCAGTTCGCGCATTACACAAATTTCACTAATAATATTACGAATGTTTCCTTTTTCGTCACAAAAATAGACTTTTACAAATATATAGAAACTAGAGTTTAACCCGCGTCTGCACCGTTTAAACTACACAAATATGTAGATAATTACAGCAAAACCGATATGACCAAAACTACTAAAATGACCAGAATTACCGATATGACCAAAATCACCAAAATTATCGAAATGACCAAAATGTGTAAAATGACCGAAACAACCAAAATGATCATAATTACCTATATAACCAAAATTACCAAAACGACCGATATGACCAAAACGACCAAAATTACCAAAATGACCAAAACGGCCATAATTACCGATATGACCAAAATGACCAAAACGACCAAATTTACTAAAACGACCAAAATTGCCAAAATTACCAGAACTACCGATATGACCAAAATGACCAAAACGACTAAAATGACCAGAATTACCGATATGACCAAAGGGACCAAAATGACCAAAACGACCGGTATGACCAATATTATCGATATGACCAAAATGTTCAAAACGACTAAAACTACCAAAATGACCGAAATGACCAAAATGACCAATATGACCAAAATTACCAAAATGACCAAAATTACCAAAACGACCAACATTACCACAATTGCCGATATGACCAAATTTACCAATATTATCGATATGACCAAAATGACCAATATGACAAAAATTACCAAATTGACCAAAATTACCAAAACGACCAAAATGACCACAATTGCCGATATGACCAAATTTACCAAAATTACCGATATGACCAAAATTACCAAAACGACCAAAATTACCAGAATTACCGGTGTAAGTAAAGTTACCGATATGACCAAAATTAACAAAATTACCGAAATGACCAAAATAACCAATATGACCAAAATTACCAAAATGACCAGAATTGCCGATATGACCAAAATGACTAAAATTACCAGAATTGCCGATATGACGAAAGTGACCACAATGACCAAAACGATCGATATGACCAAAATTACTAACTTTACCAATATGAATCAAACGATCAAAACGACTAAAACTACCAAAATGACCAGAATTGCCGATATGACCAAAATTACCATTATGACCAAAATGACCGAAATGACCAAAATGACCAATACAACTAAATGACTAAAATGGCTGATCACATAAAAAACGAGACCTATCCTACTTTCCAGGATAATCTCTACATAAACAAAGAGACAAATATGTTTTATCCCGGAATCTATCCCATTTTTTTTGTTAAAAAGTATCCTATACCCCAACCCATCCGAGGATGGCCTCGGGATAGAAAATATACCGAGTTTCAGCCAAATCAGTCCAGTAGTTTGTCCGTGAAAGCGGAACAGACAGACAGACACGAGTTACTTTCGCATTTTATAATTGACGGCCTCTGTGGTTGAGCGGGATAAGCCTTTGCCGGCCTACCTCACTGCAACGTAGAGGCTCCGGGTTCGATTCCTGGTATAGTAACTTTCGGAAACGTATTTTCTCCGTTATTTACTATGGTCTGGGTGTCTGGGATCGGCCCCAGAGTAGTCCGTTGTATATTACCCATAACCCAAGCGTAACTTGCTTAATTTGGAGATATACAATGTGTCTGTGTTTGTCTGCCGATTATTATTATTATTATTATAATGTATATGAAATCGAAATCAAATTTCTGTGAAATACAATAGATCACTGGTTCATATCCGGCTCGAAGGATCATGTTTAAAACTTATGTTTGTAGCAGATTACAATTGCTTGGTTGGTGTATGGTTTCCACATACATAAACACATTCCACTTGCACTATATTTTATATTAGGATATGCCCGTGTCTTTGTCCATGCTTGACTCGAAATTCCCGAGGGATTCCCAGGATACAAATCACAGCATTTAAAAAATAATGTAAGATATAATTTTAGTGAAAACTGTTAGCACGTGATAATTGTTCCTGCCTAGATCGAACCCGTGCCCTTTGAGTTTGGCACGCGTGCGCTGTCCTCTCAGGCATCAACGTCATCTGTTGTGCAGACGATACGTTAATCGCCGCGCACAAGAGGACTCTTAGGCAGGCGTGCATCCTGGGAACGGCTGGGGTGTCACAAATTGCAGGCAGGATCCGGCGACTAGGTCTAGAGGTGGCGGTACAGAAGATCCAGGCCTCGTAATCGTCCATCTCCGGATACCGATATGTTGTTGGAGGTGTCTGTATCGGTGTCGGGGAAATCATGAAGTATCTGTGATTGGTCGAGAGAGCCAATGGGACTTTTCAGCACACTTTCGGCAATTTGGCGCCCAATTTAAAAGGGTGTCAGGAGCGCTGTTGCGCCTCTTTCCCAACAACGGGGGACCTGAAGCCATATGCCGAAAATTCTTTGAAGGCGTCGTGCTCTTGGTGGCCCTATACGGAGCTCCTGTTGGGGCGGACTGCTTGACGGCCCGTGACGCTGCGCTGTTCCGACAGGTGCAGCGATTGTTGGCAGTCAGAGCGATACGGGAATACTTCACTGTGTCCTTCGAAGCGGTCTCGTTATTTGCCGGATCCTTACCATGGAACCTCAAGATCAGGGTCCTCGCGTCGCTGTTCCAGTGGCGCAAAGAGGCCCTGGCAAGGGCAGGAGACCGGCCCCTCTGGAAATCGAGGCGTACCGGTCACAGTTCCGTAATGTCGCCATAGTGGTGTGAAAGGAATGCCTACGATACTCCAGCGAGGGTCTCGCCATCATAGAGGCAGTGAGACCCGTCCTGTAGTCCTAGCTGAAAGGAAGACACGGCATCCTGACACTCCGGCTGACACAGTTCTTCTCAGGATACGGCTGCTTCGGGAGGTACCTGTGTCACCTATGCCGTAAGCCAGCGTCAGGGTGTTATCATTGTGACACTAGCGATAAGGACACGGCGCTTCACACTCTCCAGGCGTGTCTTGTCTGGATAGAGCAGCGCCGAGACGTCGTCGCCGTTACTTGAGTTGACCTCTCGCTCCCAACTGTGGTTAGCACCATGGTAGTACGGGAGATAAGGGGAGGAGATAGTGATAGATATGGTGATAGGAGGGGAGGAGATAGTCATAAAAGATGATGATGATGATGATGGTGATTATGAAGGAAGTGCTATACCACACCACGTTCGGGGTTAGGCACTAAAACCTCGTCCGTGTTCCTTCCTTCATCTTATGCTAGAAGTACGGGAAAAGCGGGGCTCTATCAACTCCACGTACCCTGACATGTGAGGGCCCTGTGAGAAGCATCAACATGAGTAAGCATAGCTCCCGGCGCTGTCAGAAGCCGAGATGAATGCGTGCGGATTACGACGCGCTCTCCTCTCGACGGCATTATTGGCGGATGAGGAAACCAGGGGAACTCTCGGCGGCCGAATTTCGAAGTCCACACGTCAGCGCCGGCGCATCTTCTTTTGGAGAGCATTATGAGCTCGCAGAAAGAGGAGACGGCGTCCCATCTGGGTTTTTCCCGACCATAGTGCGGACCACGGCCGAGAGGAAGCGAGAGTTACAATTCGATAATGGCAACGAGTACGCTACGCTCCCTGCTCTGCCTAAGTGGGTGTGCTGCGCGCGTGTTCGCATTGCCCGCCTGTTGTCTGTTCTTTCTCTCAATTTTTCCATCACAAATGCAACTTTCAATGATTCTCTTATGTATTCATTTCTCACCTTAGCCAATCCTGTGATGAGCATGTTGAATGTGTGGTATGCACATCCATCTCAACATTCTCATCTCAGCTGAGTGGAAAACGCTAGCTTCTGCCCGCAACTTCGTCCGCGTGGAATAGGTAAAAAAAAGTAAGTTAAGACACCCCCGATTTTGAAACATTGGTATTCTGCTTTTATTGGTCTTAGCGTGATGATATAGCCTATAGCCTTCCTTGATAAATAGGCTATCTAACACTGAAATAATTTTTCAAATCAAAGCAGTAGTTCCCGAGATTAGCGCGTTCAAACAAACACACTTTTCAGCTTTATATATTAGTATAAGATTATATAAATATTTTGAAAGATAAGGGACACGGACAGACAGGAAATACAAACAAAACCAGCTACAAAGCCCTAGCTATAATACATCTTTATATGGCCATCTAACTATATATAGCTGCGGGGCTGTATTTTTAATATCTTTCTTATAAGCCTTGGTTCGCGGAACATTCTTTATATATTAACACCTTGCCCCGGCGTTTATCTTATTCTCTTGGATTAATTAACTGACAGCCTTATTATTACGACTTACCTATCAGCCGCTGAAAAAATAATATTTAAGGATGGCTTATCTGTAACAAAAAATCTTTTAATATTTAGCCTCCTATTATACTAATGTACTCTGTGATGTTTAAATCCCGAAAACCTGTCACAGGAGAATACCTTGAGTGACATTAATTCTTCGTTCCTCTCTTAAAACTCAGTTTAAACTATTTTCCATTTCAAACCATAGCACTAAATCGTATTAAAAGGGGAGGACTTAGCTTTCATACAATCTTGGAACCAAATCATAAAAGGTTTAATTTTTTGGATGAATTAGGTCTAAATAAAATATAATAATAATAATAATAACCCACAGGAAGGCTTTGTGGCGAAGCCTTAGGTGAGTAGCGACACCTCGTACCTGACTCCGGGGGCCAAGGCAAGCCCCCCCCCCCCACCTCCGTGCTTGCCTTAATCAGCCGGCACGGAGTGGAGATCGCTAGACCTAAGACTCAAGCTCCAGGGGTGGAAGTGATAAATGGCATCAGGTGAACCTGTAGCCCACCTCTCTACACCCCTTAGCCACTCACACCCATGTAGCCCCTGCCTTCTATGGCATTTTTAGGGGCCCATGCAGGGAGTGGCGAGTCACCGTCTGCCCATTTTTCCATGTTCCCCGAACATTGCGACGGGCAGACGCCATAGTCCCTGTATTCCCAGATCCCTTGTACCACTAGCAGTTCACCCCAATAGCCCGGTACTTTTTGTCCTCATTTCCCACAATAGTCGTACACTGGCCGGGGCTTGTCCTTGGGTGCATTACTATATGGTGTAGACAGGGATAATCGCCGGTCAGTGTCACGCCACATTTACATTAAATTTGTCAAGCGGCCTCTACGTGGTGGCCTTCCCATGGCCCCACGCAAGCCCTCCAAAAGTCCGGGCCATTTTTATGGCCCGTGGTCTCAAAAGACATACAGACATAATAATAAAGTCGTCGTAGCGTAATGGTTAGAATGCATGCATCACTTAGTCAGTTTTCTGATCTAATGTGCATATTGTCTTAATTATCACGTGCTAACAACGATGAAGGAAAACATCGTGATGCAATCTGCATATCGCGATAATCGATGTCTCAAACCTGTTAAGCCGCCTTGGACAAGTGTGGCGGGTATACTATCCGTTCCCCCATATAATGGGAGGCCCGTGCCCAGCAGTGGAGCTTTCATGGGCTGATATTTTATATAATTATATTATATAGGTATAAATTGCTAGTGCAAACGTTTTCAATATTATTAATATTGTTACGAGTTTAGCGGGACTCGAATTAAAATGCCGTTAGAATTCCTGTAGAGTTTATTGGAAAACTATACAAACACATATAACACAGGTATAAATATAACCGAGCACAACAAATCCAAACGTAACGCGTAAAGGTCGTAATTCAATAAAACGCGCAAAGTCCGTCCCTATTAGATTCCTGAATGTACACACGTCACGCCTGTATCGTAGTCGTATCGCAACTGCTCCCCTTTCTCCATCAGGCCGTCGTGTTATACTTCACAAATGCAGAAGAATCCGCAACACCGGGCTAATGATGCTAATGAGCGAGTACAATAGGCTATTCTCCACAATAATTAAAAACGTATGCCAATAAATAAGTGAACAAAAGAAGACGATCATAAAAGGATTACAATTAGATCAAATGCCGACAGGTAATAAAATGCGCTACGTGGAATTTGTCTTTGTCGGCGCCTGGGTTGTAACAATATTTTAAATTCATTCCCATGAACGATTATAGTAATCGATAACTTATTTTATTTGTGATCTTATATTTAAGATCTCCCGTCTTTCAGACTGGAAATAAGGATTCTTTTGTTCTATGATATAATAGAAAATATAATGCTTTTTAAAGCTATATCTCAACTCATTATATTTGGACCCAGAAAACTCCATCTCCTTTCATCATACATTAAAATTATCAAGCATCTTACAATTAATGTTTTTACAAAATCACAGACTGACTCTTAAATTTTATTGGTATACAGAAATATTTTACATCTCAAAACTTTAACAATTTGCGTCGATACTTTCCGGGCGTCTCCTCTTCTAGCCACTAGCATGTCAGCCGGCACAGCTGCTGCACAACAGGAGGCCCTAAAATGCCGCAAATATTTCGCCATTGGAAATGGCTACGTATTTGCGGCTTTTGGGGTCGAGGCCTTAGGACCGTGAGGCCTGAGGCGCACAAACTTTATCGAGATATAGCGAAACTCCTGGTGGATTTTTCACGTGACCCAAAGACTGGTCTGTACCTCTGACAATGCATTAGCGTTGCCATTTTTGGGCACGTTTCCAACTGACAGCGGTCTGGCACTAGATTTTATAGTTTAATTTTAATTTGTATACATACATAACTTCACGCCAGTTCCCTTGCGGGGTAGGCACAAACAACAGAGCGCCATTTAGGCTTATTCTTACACACCTCACTTGCTTCTTTGACATTCATAACTCTTGTCATGCACGCTCGTCTGTTCTTAAGACTCCTAACATCACCTTCTGCTAGTACACGATCAATTTAATCATGGAAGGTGTGTCGTGGCCTTCCACGACTTCAGCATCCATCCACTTTTGCAATGTATATCTGTTTAGTCATTCTTTCATCATGCATTCTTTCCCTGCACACACTTCATCCTTTTATGATAACTCTTTTACAGTGCAGGCTGTCAAACTTTGGAATGCGCTGCCTCTTACTGTCAGAGGCCAAAACATTGCCTACATTTAAGAACGAACTCAGAAAACATTACTTTTTCTTAAATAATTATGCCTAATTCTGATACTATAGTCTAATTAATATATCTATAGTATATATAAAAATCAATTGCTGTTCGTTAGTCTCGCTAAAACTCGAGAATGGCTGGACTGATTTGGCTAAATTTGGTTTTGAATTATTTATGGAAGTCCAGGGAAGGTTTAAAAGGTGAGTAAATATGAAAAAAATGCTTGGAATAAAGTGAATACAAGAATTTCGCTTTCCCTTAGAAACTATTCCTACCTGTCAAACGTTTGATGTTCGTTCCGTCGTTTAGAAATTAACGATTTTTATTCATTGATTCTGAGGCGGTACGATGTTTCCCGGGTTAGCTAGTATCTTATAAATATGTTTGTATATATTTAATTTATAAAGTAATCTAAGTATATGTATTTAATTTAAAAAATATGTTAGTTTAAGTATACTTGTTTATGATATACCTAATAATCTGCACCACCTACTTCGCTAGATTAAGTTAAACTATTCCTTAAGTTAGGTTGCCTGGAAGAGATTGCTTTAAGCGACAAGGCCGCCTATTGTTTCTACCACGACAATATTGTAATTGTGTATTTTTGAAATTGTATATTTGGCGAGCAATAAAGTGTTATCTATCTATCTAAATAACTTATGTATATTGGTGTAATTTATATATATATATATATATATATATATATATATATATATATATATATATATATATATTATACACCAATACTAAAAAGGAAATTAAAGATTAAAATTATATCTTGTTATGTACAAAAAAAAGCTAAAAAGCGATCTGTTCCAGACAACTCTAGGAATGAATTGAGATGATAATGGTAATGCTGGTATACGTAACATAAATAATATATATATATATATATATATATATATATATATATATATATATATATGCAGAAATGTTATATATTACTCAGATGTATACTTAATATACATACCATACAAATACATATCTACAAAATGTTACTGCGCTTCGAACCTTCACTGAAAATTCTATGCCAAAAATATGCAGCTCTACGAGCTTGTATGCCATCTGAATATCCTGAATACACGAGCTTTCATTCGCACAGCAATTAAAATGTTCCTCTCAACTAAATTTCAAATTCTATTTTCAATGTTTTTTCAACTGCAGATGTAAAGTAACGAAGCGACCGACTTCCGTATCGGAATATTTGACATTTTAAATCCTTACGTTGCGAATACGTTGCGAAATGAAAATCTCGTTCCTGTGAACAGCGATAACACAATTGACTTTTATACGAAAATGGTTTACTTTTGAACGCCTCTCGATAAAGTTGATTGGATTAAATTAAAGCGAGTTATTTGTGTGTAAATTGCGAGGAACTCGCCGCAATGGCGATTGTTCAAAGCTGCCACAACACAACCATTCGGTTATTTCAACTGCTTTTCATTTATCCATATATATATATATATAAGTATATGCGGAAAGTGTACTAGCAGAAGGTGATGTCAGGAGCCTTAAGAACAGACGAGCGTGCATGACAAGAGTTATGAATGTCAAAGAAGCAAGTGAGGTGTGTAAGAATAAGCCTGAATGGCGCTCTGTTGTCCGTGCCTACCCCGTAAGGGAACTGGCGTGAAGTTATGTATGTATATGCGGGAAAGCGCATTTTCAACTTAACGATTTATTAAAATTTTAAGTTATTACTCTAAGTGTATATTCTACGTCATATAGAATAGTAACCGATTTCCAAAAAGAAGAGGTTTTCAATTCGACTATATGTTTGTTACGTGATTTCTCCGTGAATTGTAGACCGATTTTCAAATATTTACTTTTATTCGAAAGCTTATATTCTTGAGATAGTCTCGTTATCAACAAGTCAGGATCTGATCGGTGGATCTCAGGGAAATCGTGAGCAACGCTTTTTCATGAGCACCGAGCGCCTACACTAATCGAAAGGTAAAAATTGTATACGCATGCCCGTAGTACAATTTCCACAGGCCCTTAAAATATTTCTAAAGCGTTTTAAGCAACTAAAGAGACAAAAACAAAACCGACTTCAAATCAAAAAGTAATAAACAAATATTTTTTTATTTTTTATTGCAGGAGTTCAGCAGACAGGTAAACGGCCCACTTTATGGAAAGCGGTTACCATCGCCTATGGACATTTGCAACACCAAAGGTGCTACAAATGCGCTGCTGCTCTCTTAAGGGAGACTGGAACCTGGTCACTAATGCCGGAACACAACACAAGGTTGTTATGGCGGCATACTCTAGACCAGGGGTGGTCGCCATCCATTCGGGAAAATACCCTACCACCTGGCAAATTTCATGTTTCAATTTCCAAAATGTACATACTTCAAGATTATTTTTTGATTTTTAGATAGAAGTCGAAGTACGCATATAAGAAGTAAGCATTAGTCGCTTGGGTACAACCTTACGACGTACTTAGGTCTACGTCGTATATAACATACCACGGCTTAAATACTAAAAGATAATTCAAAACATATTTTGTGTTCAATTATGATAATTATGTCACCTTTGTTGTTGACATAAACATGTAGACAGTTAGGCACATACCTACATAGTTGCTCTTTGAGCTGTGTATTAACTTGGAAGCCCTGTACATACAGGTGTAATCAAAGCGTTAATATATTATTCTAGTTATGGCGAAAGTTCAGTGAATTTCGGCGCTTGTATGACATGTCCCATTAATATTTATGGCGCAGGAGACTCGGTCGACCGATTAAATTGATACACGCATTTGAACACGGCAAATCAATTGGTGCCTAATTACGTGTATGTCGCGGCGGTCATTAAAAGTTTCTTTATCTGTAACGATCTGTGATAATTAGTATCCATACTTAATATTATAAAGAGGTAAAGTTTGTGACGTTGTTGGGGGTACTCTCTGGATTTATTATACCGATTTTGAAAATTATTTTACTGTTCGAAAGCTACGTTAACAGGGTGTGTCATAGGCTATATAACATGACGCTATATACCACGGGAGCGGGTCAGAGCGCGGGTGAAACCGCGCCGGGTCGCTAGTCTCTGATAAAGATGATGAATTATATAAGTATGACTTCGCTAATAGCTTGCATATCTCCTTAATATATATAAACTACATGTCACGTTGTTTGTCCGCGATGGACTCCTACACTACTTGACCGATTTTAATCAAATTTGCACACCGTGTGCAGTTTCATCCGACTTGAAAGATAGGATAGCTTAAATTTGGACCCGATAGGTGGCGCTACAATCGGGTTCTAAATTTTATTTCTTCAGGTCAGAACAACGTCTGCCGGGACAGCTAGTATTTATATAATTTGTCATTTAATAGAATTAGTAAGATTCAAAACTTCGATGAATATAATTATGAAATTCGGGAAAGTTTCTCGGAAGATCAGGGAATAATTTTTCCTTTAACATTAGAGCAATTTGAAGTTTATTAAAAAAAAGTTTTAATTGGCTCGCCTGTTACAAATGGCTGAGGCAAATTTCTCGATACCAATACGAGCACAATGTTCTGTCCCTTTCAACCAATTTGATTCAATTCCGTTGAACTTTTGTGTTAGCTTAGGTTGAGTAATTTTATAAATCGAAACATAAATTCTTTTTTATTTTAATCTATTGGAAGCGATGATAGAATTATACAGATAGATAGATAAAGGTTATACTACTTACGACTACTACTTACTACTACTACCAGGTACCTGCCCTGAAGAAATAAAATTTAGAACCCGATTGCAGCGCCACCTACCGGGTCCAAATGTAGGCTATCCTATCTTTCAAGTCGGATCAAACTGCACACGGTGTGCAAATTTGATTAAAATTGCTCAAGTAGTTTAGGAGTCCATTGCGGACAAGCAGCGTGACAGGTAATTTATATATATTAAGATTTAATTGAAAGAGACATAGTAAATTGAATATTAAATATTTATTGTAATTATTTTATAAACATCACAATCATGTTTTCTTAATTATGGTTGGCAAGTACCACCTGTTCAGGATCCGATCATAAAAACTATTAAAACCCAAACCCAGCAAAACCAACTATCAGACCTCAAGACACTGTGAGCTCTTTCTGCGTGCAACGGAACACAAACCAACTTGACTGATAATTACTTTTATTTTTCCTTCCACCCATTTTAATATTATATAAAATTATTAGAGCTATGCATTTTCGCTGAAGAATTTCTTGCGCCGCTTCTTCTCTTCAAGCCACAACATGTTGCGAAGCGGTGATAAATTAAAAGCTCCCAAAGAGTAATTAATAACTATAAACAAAATTAAAACTAAATAATTCAAATGAATAATTTGGCGGTAGGCTAAATAAAACTTTAACAACACTCATTGACACTTGACATCTTTTTCTTCCGTGATCATGACTACTGAAAAGTGTCTGAAACGTGGGAATAATAATATCAAATAAAACCGTTAATACGTAGTTTTACTATATCATGTAGATAGTTAGATACTTGTCCTTAAATGAGTAATAATTTCCTATCAACTTTAATCTACCCTCAAAATTATTTCAAGAGCTTATTAGATTTATTCATTAATCCTTGAGTAAGCAAGAATGTGGTTGTTTGTTAACATTAATTTCGATCCCTCACGAAACAATTTCATGCTCTGTAATAGAAGTAATATTAAATTTCCAGGTATTGTGAGTTTACAGCTTTAGATTTGTTTTTTTTTATGAACAAGTACGGACTCTAGTTCCGTATGTACCCTTTTTTACAATTAAATTTAAGAAGAAGTTAGGAAGTTGTACACGCTTATTTGTTACTTTGTTATTGTGTGTGACATTTAATGAATGCATGTTTGTGTTATGGTGTACCTAAGAATAACTTATTATATTAATTTAGTCTAATTTTAATACTAAACTTATACTAATGTAGAGTGTATCTGTCACATGCTAGTGTTGTGCGGAAGTGCATGTGCAGTGTGTGCCTTATGTCTATACCTATATACTTATATATTATCCTAACTAGTGCTATGTGTATTGTTTTCCTTTCTGTGTCTGGATTATTATTTTTTAGGCTCTTTGTGTGTTTTGGTTTGTTTGTGAAGTGTGTGTGAAGTTAGATTGTAAAGTAAATCAAAGTTCAACTTTGATTTACTTTACAATCTTCCCGTAATTTTTTTGGTGGTTGTTTGCGTGTCTATTATAAATTTATTTTTCTCAGTGTATATTTCAATATACAATAAAAAATGCTTCTGCTTTAGTAAAAGTTACGAAAGTGGTTCTTTCGAAGATATAATTTATGCTTGCTTTAAGTTTCCTCAATATGATTATTTTCTCATTGTGCAAAACTTTTTATTTCATTTTCTTTTACATAATAAAACATCATAAGGTATCTTTTCATTTTGCTTGCTCAAGAAGTGAGTTTGCTGACTTACATACATACATAAATACATAACTTCACGCCAGTTCCCTTGCGGGGTAGGCACGAACAACAGAGCGCTATTCAGGCTTATTCTTACACACCTCAGTTGCTTCTTTGACATTCATAACTCTTGTCATGCACGCTCGTCTGTTCTTAAGGTTTTGACATCACTTTCTGCTATTACACGATCAATTTGATCATGGAAGGTGTGTCGTGGCCTTCCATGACTTCTGCCTCCATCCACTTTTGCATTGTATATCTGTTTAGTCATTCTTTCATCATGCATTCTTTCCACATGCCCGAACCACCGGAGCATTCCTTTCCTTACCTTTACCCCGACACTCTCTTTCAGACCAACTCTCTTTCTTACTTCGGTATTACGAACGCGGTCCGCGAACGTCACTCCGCAGATTTTGCGCAGTGCTCGCATCTCGACCGCGTTTACTCTACTTTCATGCTCTCTCTTCCATATCCAACTCTCGCTTCCATACGTGACTTTCATTCCATTTGCTGACTTTATTGTTCAAAATATAATACAAAACAAATAACAGTCCTACTGCTGCACTGACATAAGGCACACACTGCACATGCACTTCCTCACAACACCAGCATGTAACAGATACACTCTAAATTAGTATAAGTTTAGTATTAAAATTAGAATAAATTAATATAATAAGTTATTCTTAAGGTACACCACAACATAAAAAGCACTAAATTAATTCCACACACAGCAACAAAAATAACCAATAATTAAGTTGTAAAAATGGGTACAGAACTCGAGTCCGTAGAGTAGTTAAATGAAACTCTCCCATTGCTGGGCTCGGGCCTCCCCTTATAATAGGAACGAACAGTATACTTGCCACGCTTGTCCAAAGTGGCTTGGCAGGTTTGACACATCCGTTGCCTCGATGTGCAGGTTGCATTACGATGTTTTCCTTCACCGTTGTTAGCACGTGGTGATTGTAACAATATGCACATTAGATAAGAAAACTGACTACCACGTGCGCTAGCCATTACGCTACCACGACTTCACTACAGGACTTTGTTGTTCGAAAGCAGTGAAACAAAATCAATAGAACATATTACAGTCATATTTTGAAATCTAGATTTTTAACAATTTCTATTATAGCTTCCAAAAGGCCAAAAATCGGTTAACTAACAAGGTATTCTAAACTTATGTATTTTGAAATATATTATTATATATGTGTATATATATGACTATGTATATATGTATGTATTAGTTTATTTCTCTCTTAAATTAGTTTGAGTGTCTGTAAAGGCACGCTTGACTGTCCATCAAGGGGTGTTGGTGCCAACACTAATGTAAAGGAAAGTAGAATAAATGCAGTTGAAATGAGAGCTTTGAGAAGTATATATGAGGTAAGCATGAATGATATGATACGGAAGAGTGTAATAAGGGAACGTTGTGGATTGAAAGAAGATGTTATAACAAGAGTAGAAAAAGGAATGTTGAGGTGGTTTGGGCATATAGAGAGGATGGATGAAAATAGAATCACAAAATAAGCGTATGACAGCATTGTGAATGGTAGAGTTGGTATCGGTAAACCACGACGTACACACCATGATGAAATATCAGAAGTGTTAAAACGAGGTCAGGTAGAAAGCATATCAAATAAACGAGCATGCATGAAGAGGTTAATGAAAGTAGATGAAGCGAAAGTTTTCTGTCAGGATCGTCTCAAGTGGAGATCTATAGTCTCTGTCTACCCCCATGGGAAAAAGGCGTGATAATATGTATGTATATGTATGTATTACTTTGAGTATTTATGTATCTATTGCCTTTTCCTGCACCACCTGTATCGCCTGCCTAGAAAATATTGTAAATATGGTCTGTTTTTGTAATTGTATATTTTGGTGTGCAATAAAGTATTATCTCTCTCTCTCTCTCTCTCTATCGTTCTGTATTCTACTCGAGAGTTTTAATTTGAAAAAAGCAACTATAATAACAACAGAAATCATACTAACACAAATGCACATAGACACACACACAAGCATGTTTACCAACACACACATACTTATATACGCTCACAGACAGACAACCATATAACTCATGTGTAACTTGTATTCGGCCACTATAATTTAAGTTGGAGGTGAGAGGACAGGAGTGCCATAATAACAGGATTCTTCCTAGTTTGGGCTCCCGGCTTTTCCACCTAAGGTTAAGACTTTATTTTCTTATTTGTTATGTTTTGTGGAAAGGAAAATAAATAAATAAAGCTTTCTTCGTCTATATTTATAAATACTTTGTTCACTGAAAAATGTACTGTTTAAAGTTCCAAGTATTTTTCCTGTGCCTGGTAAGTTGTATCTGTCACGCGAAGTCAAAGCAAAGTAATACGTGTTTCTTGTGCTTTTGTAAGCTCACGATTCACTCGGAAGCTCTCGGCATGCTTGCAATTCAATTACAGAATGCTGCACGGGCAAGTTTCTAACTTTACATCCACAACAAAAATATACTTTATAATAACGTGATAAGGTTCTATTTCTACAATTTCTTTCAAACACAAGATATATTCCGACTTTTTTATTTATTACAATTTCAATTTGAAACTTTTTTGTTTACTAGTAGGTAGCTCTATTTTACTGATGTATATTTATATCTTAATATATATAAATTACGTGTCACGTTGTTTGTCCGCGATGGACTCCTAAACTACTTGACCGATTTTAATCAAATTTGCACACCGTGTGCAGTTTGATCCGACTTGAAAGATAGGATAGCTTACATTTGGACCCGGTAGGTGGCGCTGCAATCGGGTTCTAAATTTTATTTCTTCAGGGCAGAACTACGTCTGCCGGGACAGCTAGTAGTTATATATATATATACACACACCCACATACATATATATACACTGATGGTGAAAACCGCTTAAAATCCGTCGCGAGGTCTAATAGAAGCTAGCGGATGTACAGACAGACGCGGAAAGCGACTTTGTTTTATACTATGTAAAAATATTTACAATATCGACGTCCGACGAAAACGTCCTTTAATAATAAACTATAGTTAGTTCAATGGAATTGAATCATATAATATGAGTAAGGTGCCTAAAGCCTGACTACGTTACTTCGCAAGATCGCCATGGTGATCTGTTGTCCAAGAGGGGCACTATGTAAATTAATAGAACTTAACTAGTAAAAGAAGAACTATCCCTCAATACTTACCATTTCTTTGTAGTAAGTTTGTTGGTTAATTATACAAAATACTTTCTATATAAATATATCTATCGAGTAGTTATAAATACAGTCATATATCCGCTGAATGATATAGAACCCTAAGTGAGAATTACTTACTGTGCCGTTTGCTATTGACACGCTTGGACCTTGCGATCCTTACGCCATCAACCCCCACAAAAACATTTCAAAAAAGTTAATCGACTTGTTTATTATTTAATGCTGAATAATGGTTTTTGAGTCATGGTAACACTATCTTGTACGTATTCTTGACGCGTGCATATTTCCTTCTCTTTTTGTATACCAGTTCATATGTATATCTATCTCTGTCCCCCCAATTATGACTTACTTCACGAGGCTGTCGCCATTGTGTCGTCGGATTTCATTTGCGGTGTTAAAAAAGACACGACGTAAGAAATAATAAGATTTTTGGCAAGTGCAGTGAGTTGATGAACTTATTAAAAGGCGGCCGCCCTAAAAACACTGAATTCGGTAAACCTGACTGATTGAGCTACTTTCAAGGTATGTGCAAGATATTATACTTCAGAAGCCAAATGCCGATATTTTTTATATGAGTTTTGGGTGACACACATTTACACAACAACTAAAAGAGTTATAGAAGAGTAGAAGAGAATATGCGGGTTTTTTACTTTAGATTCGCGCACACGGCACTTTAGCTGCTGCTTATATCAGGAAATTGATCAGTATAAGAATCTAGCAAGGTATGATGCCTCAAGCTTTCTGGTCATTTTATCTATGCAAGACGATGTTTTAAGCTCAGTATTCCATTCATAATCTTTAGGAATAATAGTTAGAATACAATTTTACTAATATTAATTAACTAAGTTTAGTTAAGACTAAGTATTATTTATTATAATACTTAACTATAATGTTATACCGTCATTTAACTATGCAGTGTAATACAAAATGTAGACACATGTCGTATGGAGAGTGGGGCTTATGTTGCCCCTAAGAATAGAGGTGATACTTCTCTACGTCAGAGCCGTACACGTTCCTATTTTCCGGTGCCTTACTGAAAACAAAAGAAAATGCGAAAAGAGCGACTGATCTCGGGCGTTTTTCAAAAAGCTTCTTTCACAGACAATTTAAAAGCAAAACAATAAGTGAGAGGTGAAAAACTTTGTACTATTTTATGGGAGTGCAACCTATTTTCTTCAACTTGCAAAAGCTATTTGAAAGTTCAAGTATTTAATTAGAAATGTATTTAAAGTCGACTATGTAGTTGTGCAAACAGCAAGTAATCTACAGAGAGAATGATAAACGTCAAAGATTCAGTCCAGGAACGGACAATGCACTCACTCCTGCAGTTGTAAGAGGTGACATTACAATCCATAGCGGGAATTTTCTCGTCTGGATGGCTATCACACCCTGGTCTAGAGTATGCCGCCATAACAAGCTTAAGTTGCCTTCTGTCATTAGTTTCTAGGTTCCAGTCCACCCGTCAAGGTAGGCAACACATTCGAAGCACCTTTATTGTTGCAAATATCCATACGCGAAGTTAATCACTTTCTATAGTCTAGCAATAAAAAACAAAACAATTTTGCTAAAGTAGTTTGTTGTTTTTGAATTACGTAAATACGTCGTTTGATCGCATTTGCATGACTTTTGTCCAGGATATTCCAAACTCTGTTACGTTGAAGTCACTCGAAAAGTGTCGACGAAGCTTTGATCAGGATTTAGAACTGCTTCTAGATCTTGACCAAGGTTGGATTAGAAAGATTAGTAGGCGTGGAAATCTCCTGGATGTCCAATAATGAAATAACTAGATGTCATGAATCATATTGTTGAAGAACGTTAAAGATTATCTAAAGTCGATTAGAATGAGCAAAAGGGCAATCACAAAGTAGTCAAAGAAGAAGAAGGAAATCAAACCGTAATTTGGATTCAATCAGAAACTGTAACATAAAGACTATTAATACAGGGAGATTAATAATGCTTATATTTTTTAAAAGTATCTACCAGTAATAGATGTTCATCACAGTAGTCATGAGAACTATAGTGCATATTAATATCACATAGACAATAGTCATAGATAATATTTTTAGTCGATTTATCAGATGATTCGATTTATAATTAAATTACCTTTTTCTACCGGTTAATTAATTTCATAAGCCCACTAAATTATCGTCTAGATAATTTAGTGCATCAGTAACTAATTATTATAATTGTTTTCGTGATACTGGCAACACTATGATGTAATTGCTATTTTTAGCAATGATGCCATGTTATTGTCTAGTAGGGTAGTATTTTCGTATAAAAGGCGTAGCCATATATATACATATATATATATATATATATATATATATATATACATATATATATATGTATATATATATATATACACATATATATTTTATACGTATGTATTTAATTTATAAAGTAATTTAAGTATGTTTGTTTATGATATATCTAATCATTTGCACCATCTACATTGCTAGATTAAGTTAAACTACTCCTTAAGTTAGGTGGCCTGGAAGACATTGCTTTAAGCGACAAGGCCGCCTATTGTTTCTACCACGACAATATTGTAATTGTGCATTTTTTAAATTGTATATTTGGTGAGCAATAAAGTGTTATCTATCTATCTATCTATACGTACTATGGTAGAAATACCAACCGAGCGGATGAAGCGCTATTCTTCCACTTTTGTAATACGCACCGCTGAGCAGTGAACCTTCTGACTGTTGTCTCTTTTTGCTGCAAAATTCAATTTAGGTGTCTTCAAGTCTCGCGTGAACAGGTATCTTCTAGATAGCGTGCTGCATCTTAGACTGCATTTCCACCTGGCCTCGGGTGCAATGTCAGTCAGAAATGAGCCTAAATATATATAAAGAAACCCACGTATTAAATTTGTTAGTTTGCGTAAATTATTATATACAAAATTTTGATTAACGCACCTCAGAGCTTGCACGCCATAGCCTACATAATTGTTTATCATATAAGGGATATCTCGTCGGCCGTGACCATTTTGATAACGCGTTCAATTCAATTACGTTCAACAATAAAAAAATATATTTCGCGCCAATTTTTATGGTCGCTCCTCGTTTGTATTAGATTCCTTCTTTCAGTACACGTACGTTACAAAATGGAAAACATCGGCCCTAAATTCTATATGGAAGACGAGAAATCTTAAAAAAAAGGTCACAAATTAATTCCTCACTACTGGTCGCCCAATGGTCGAAATTCGACCATAATTACTTTAAATAGTTTGAACATTACTAAGGTTCTGTTGTCAAAAACTGTACCTTTATAATCACAGATTTCGCCAAGGCTACACTGTTAATTTGACTTTAACAATAAACAAAAGAGTATGTATGCGTGTGTGAACAACAAGTATGCCTTTTTGTTTTAATGTATTTTTTATACATATTTTTTTTTTAAATAGCATTCTGCACTCTTTCTCTATATAAACTATAAGTGTGCGAAATTTCATACTCCGTCCGCGCAATTTTCGTAAAAAGGGGTACACAGTTTTTGCATCACGTATTTATATAATGAGTAATTTAAAATAATACAATAAAAGAAAACTTTATTAATATTGTATTTTACCCATAGTGCCTCAAGACTATAAGTAGAATACGGAGCCCAGGTCAAGGTCTGGGCCCAACAATGTATGAAAGCGTATCCGTCTCCTTTTGGTTCAGAAAACAGGCAGAAGGCCCATTTGAAGGAAAGCGGTTACCATCGCCTATGGACATTTGCAACACCAAAGGTGCTACAAATGCGCTGCTGCTCTCTTAAAGGAGACTGGAACCTGGTCACTAATGCCGGAACACAACTCAAGGTTCTTATGGCGGCGTACCTTAGACCAGGGGTGGTAGCCAACCATACAGGTAAATACCCTACCACCTGTCTGTGGGTTGTTTTGTCGCCTCTTACGGCAGGGCGCCCCAACGCAGGTAATTTTATTCTTTTTCCGTTCTTGCACGAATATATAGTATTATTCTACTTGTGTAAAAATAGCAGTATTACCGCTAGTAAGCGATCTCTTCCCGACAACCCGAGGCAGGAATAAATTAGATTGCAAACGGCGATGGCGGTGTGCATTAAAGTCAGTACATCTTACATTTTTTAAACTTCATCCGAAGTTTAACTAAATTGACAGAGCTAAGATAGTGTTCCTTTATTTGTTTGCCTAATAGCTATTGCCTGCTGCGTCACTCGCGTTATAAGAAAGATACATTTTTCGGGATAAAAAGTAATCTATCTACTATTCCAGACTATAATCTATTTCTGTGCCAAACTGCATCTAGATACGTTCAGCCGTTCAATCTTGATTGAGCAATAATATAAAAATAAGACAAAAATTTAAAACATGATTGCAATGCCACCTACCGGGTCCAATTGTCAATCTAAGCCCTCCAGGGACCCACGCCAACACACAAAAAAAAATTTACTCACGTAGTGCAGTGATAACACACTAATATTAGAATTTTATATAAAAACCGGGCGGGGGGGGGGGGGCTGAAAAAATACAAATCTATATCTCAATTCCAACACCATATACAGCATCCAATTGGGATTCAAAAAGATTCTCGAATCCCCTTGAACACCCACAAAAAATTCCATCAACATCTGTCCAGCTTTTTACGAGGAGTTCAGTCATACGTACAGAAAATAATGATATATAACAATAGTACAGTTTTATATATTTTTGATTAATTTGATCATAAAAATAGAAATACTAACTTTCAATTTGTATACATCTATATATAAATACGTGAAGCATAAACTTTGTACCCCTTTTTACGAAAATTGCGCGGACGAAGGATTATGAATCTTCGCACACTTATAATCTATATAGAGAAGAAGCGACGAATGCTAATATTTATTTAAAATTATGCATAAAAATTATATTAAATCAATAAAAAAATCATTACACGCATATATATGTATATATATATATATATATATATATATATATATATACATATATATACTCTTTTGTAAGAAAGAGAGTTGGTCTGAAAGAGAGTGCCGGGGTGAAGGTAAGGAAAGGAATGCTCCGGTGGTTAGGGCATATGGAAAGAATGCATGATGAAATAATGACTAAGCAGATATACAATGCAAAGGTGGATGGATGCAGAAGTCGTGGAAGGCCACGACACACCTTCCGTGATCAAACTGATCGTGTACTAGCAGAAGGTGATGTCAGGTGCCTTATGAACAGACGAGCGTGCATGACAAGAGCTATGAATGTCAAAGAAGCAAGTGAGGTGTGTAAGAATAAGCCTGAATGGCGCTCTGTTGTTCGTGCCTACCCCGCAAGGGAACTGGCGTGAAGTTATGTATGTATATACTTTTTTGTTTATTATGATCGAATTTCGACCACGGGTGACCACTAGTATTCTTAATTACTTATAAAACATTTTCGTTTATACCTATTTTCTTTACTTTTCAATCAACTATTTGTTTATTATTTTAGTTATTTCTATGCGAAATCTTGCAAAGATACTATCAACTGAACATATACTACTAATGTCGTATCGATAACGAGTTAATCATAAATTGAGATCACCTATTTCCGCATAGGTAGAATTGATTAAATCTTAACCCGTCGGCGGTATCGGTGCGCCGGTTATGCACTACGGTGCACTTTCTTGATTAATTCCTCACGTGCGGCTCTCTTCCCAGTTTTAATCTAGCAAATGCCAACGGGGAATTGTTGGGCTAATCTGCCCGTGATTTATACATGTCAGCTCTGGTTTTTGCATTTTGTACACAAAAGGCTTTCATGTAACTTGTACTAATACATGTGAAACTATGTTTAAAACTACTCGTTGTTTTTAAGTCGTAACGGCCTATGACCATATGGATATAAGGCCAACACTGCACATGCACTTCCTCACAACAGCAGCATGTAACAGATACACTCTATGCAGAATGCTAATATTTTTATAAATTATGCATTAAAAATACATTAAATCAATAAAGAAACACGCATATATACTCTTTTGTTTATTGTAATAATGTAATAACAGCCCGTAAATGTCCCACTGCTGGGCTCGGGCCTCCCACTATAGGGCGGAACGGACAGTATACCCGCCACGCTTATTGAAGGCGGCTTGGTCTTCCTTCACAGATGTTAGCACGTGGTAAGTGTTACAATATGCACATTAGGTCAGAAAACTGCCTAAGTGGTGCATGCGTTCCAGCCAGGATCGAACCCACGCCTTTTGAGCTTGGGACGCGTGCCCTAGCCATTACGCTACCACGACTTACCACTTGTTTATTGTTAAAGTCAAATGAACAGTGTAGCCTTGGCGAAATCTGTGATTATAGAAGCATAGTAATTGACAACAGAAACTTACTAATGTTCAAACTTATAATTTAAATTAATTACGGTCGAATTTCGACCACTGCGCGACCACTAGTTATTATAATAATAACATGCCTCTAATAAAAGAGTAAACAGTTCATAAAACGGCATACCATGAATGACTCTTTAAAACGCTATTCGCTTTGAAGAGAGGGACCACAAATGTATTTCAAGCGTCGGGTAATTGAGCGTCGCGGCTGGAGTGGAGAGGCTCGTCGCGACGCCAGCGCTGAGGGCCTCTCCATCGAGAGCCTCTTGCTTTGCCGGCTACTAATTAACACCTTAACTGGTCTCCTTTTCTCACTAATTATTTAAAATTGCTTCTTCAATTTCGTAACAATAATAGTCTTTATATCTCGTTAAGGTGCGATTTCATGATTTTATAATAACCTTTTCATTTCTCACATTCTTGTCTAATCACAGTGATGAAAACCGCACTTTGCGTCATTTTATTTTTAATTATGCGAACTATAGGTAATACTCGACTCATTTCCCAACTCTTTATACAGGCACTGTTAAATCACGGCATAAATTGTAATTAAAAAATATCAACAAGCAGAAGGTGATGTCAGGAGCCTTAAGAACAGACGAGCGTGCATGACAAGAGCTATGAATGTCAAAGAAGCGAGTGAGGTGTCTAAGAATAAGCCTAAATGGCGCTCTGTTGTTCGTGCCTACCCCGCAAGGGAACTGGCGTGAAGTTATGTATGTATGTATGTAAGAAGTTTTTAACATCATGTTATACTTATAAATTACTTTTCACTAAATTATGATTTAATTGACATAAATTTGAGTTAAATATTTACTATCATCAGTTACAAAAAAATACTGGCTGGTAGTATGCCACAGGTCACAACAATTAAACAATAAATTATAACACCACACAAAGTCACAAATACATAACTAACACATGGTACTAGATAGGACTATATATAAGTATAGATATAAGGCCCACACTGCACATGCACTTCCTCACAACACCAGCATGTAACAGATACACTCTACGTTAGTATAAGTTTAGTATTAAAATTAGAATAAATTAATATAATAAGTTATTCTTAAGGTACACCATAACATAAAAATCACTAAATTAATGTCACACACTAACAAAAATAAACAATAAGCGTGTATGGACTCTAAAATTTTTCATAGAAATTAAGTAGTAAAAAAGGGTACGGAACTCGAGTCCGTAGAGATGTTAATAATAATAAAAAATAAAAAGTATGCCAGAGACAAAAAAATTACTAGACATTTCATATGAGACGTACGTGATGACATTTCATCAATTTGAGATATGGATGTAACGCCTGATTTAATTAGTGAAGTAGTGGTTTGTTTAATTAATCAGTTTTTATTTACTTTTCTTATATTCGAAATAAAAAGCAGAGTGCTAAGGTAAAAGGACTATTTAGGTACTCGAATTATTAGCACCTGCCACTACGATTGTGCGCCAAACTATCTCATGCCTAAATAGGTCACTTTCACCTCTCGTGTAACAATCTACTAATAACTCTATGTGATTGTTATTACAAAATATAGGCATTTGTTTGTTTGTCTGTGTCGGAGCGGATGTCCGGCATTACTAAGACTAGAGTTAAATACGAAATTCAGTACTCAATATATAAAAAATGTGGTGTCAATGCGTATGTTTTATATACAAATAGAGGTCCCAAAGCGTCCTAAATGTGTTGTCGGGGAGTTTCTTGCACCTTCTATTTTAACGACAATAACAGGTTGCTAAGCGGTGTATATAGAGTAGGTAGACTTGACTTATACGGCCTTACTTATAATAATCTCGCTAAGAAACGATTAGCCATCTCTTAAGTAAGAGAATCAGAAGCAGACCCTAATAATGAATATCTTATTTTTTTCACTTATAAACGTGTATTACCTGTTGTTTAGCTAAGAGGAGCACCGATAACCGCAATTTGAATGATTAACGTAGGTTGTACCCAAAATATTCAACTAAAGAGGAGTTTATGGCTAAGATTTTCACTAATCAGTTGCTGAGCAGTTTGTTAAAATTTAACAAACGATTATAAGTAAGGCCCATAATGTATAACATTTAAAAAATGTGTTACTTTGAACCTTTATTTTGGAGAAAGCCTTTTGAATTTGAAAAGAACATGTTGAAAAAGCTCGACAGTATATCAAACCTTTTGAAATACAATCAAAAAGGTAAAAATAGAAACCTTTCTTACCCTTCTTGCCTACGAAGATTGCCATCACATACATTTCAAAAATTAAAAGTATCTGCTATACGTAAAGGATACAATAATTTTTGGAAATAACATAGCCATATTTTTTTATTGCAGGAGTTCAACAGATAGGCAGACGGCCCACTTGATGGAAAGCGGTTACCATCGCCTCTGGACATTTGCACCACCAAAGTTGCTACAAATGCGCTGCTGCTCTCTTAAGGGAGACTGGAACCTGGTCACTAATGCCGGTACACAACTCAAGGTTGTTATGGCGACATACTTTAGACCATATTATAATGACTCCGTTTTTGCCAAAATGCCTACAAGATCTTGACACGCATTTCTGACGAATTTGAGTTAATAGAAGAGAGAGAGAGAGAATTATACCAATGTCAATGTAAAGTTACAGTCATAATAAAGAATCTGAGAGAATTAAGAAAGAGAATTGTTACATACATACATAACTTCACGCCAGTTCCCTTGCGGGGTAGGCACGAACGACAGAGCGCCATTCAGGCTTATTCTTACACACCTCACTTGCTTCTTTGACATTCATAAGTCTTGTCATGCACGCTCGTCGGTTCTTAAGGCTCCTGACATCACCTTCTGCTAGTACACGATCAATTTGATCATGGAAGGTGTGTCGTGGCCTTCCACAACTTCTGCATCCATCCTCTTTTGCATTGTATATCTGTTTAGTCATTCTTTCCACATGCCCGAGAATTGTTATTATAAGTAATCACACGGTAAATATTATCATTCATCTGTCATCTCATATAGGCTAGCACCGTGGCATCTATACTTTTCAAGTGATGCTCTGAGAGAAAGAAATACAAAAATTCTAAGAGTTGTATTTTAATACACTTTTATTAGCTTCATACGTATGTAACGGAATCTTTCAAGTTAAATTTGATCGACTTCCCGGTTTCAGATTGAGCTGAAATTTTGCACGTATGTGTATATCGCGTGACAATGCAATAATATGGTACCATGAAGCTGACCTGGTGATGGAGTCGGAAGGTGGCCATAGGAACTCCTGTACTAAACAAGATAGACCCGTCGTGTTTGGGCTCGTTTTACTTGTCTTGGCTAGCACTCTGCTGCTACATGATATGAAGGATCTCAAAAGCTTGTATTTAAAAACCTTTTTAAAAAAGCTTATTTTTACATAACGTTCCATTTTATCATAAGAGTGTATTTAATTCTTTTTTCAAAGTTTCCATGGAAAAGGGAATTGAATCACTAAAAAATAAATAATAGTTTGAAAATAAAACTAAAAAAATAAGCTTTTATAGAAAATCCAACTAAAAAATAGAAAATAAATTTTAATAGTTAGTAGTTAATAGTGTAAGAATAAATGATTTTATTGTAAAAAAAAGCGTGGGGTGCTTTTGCAGGATATTATCAAAATAACCCTTCTACTCATATCTGTTCATAAACTATTTATAACTATTGATACCATGCACCCCACGCGTTTTTTACAATAAAATCATTTTTTCTTACCCTATTTTTAATTCAAATTTATTAAAATTTATTTTCTATTTTTCAGTTGGATTTTCTATAAAAGCGTATTTTTTTAGTTTTTTTTAAAACTATTATTTTTTATTCAAAATATGCTGGTCTGACTGAGTCCCAATGATAAGTTTATCTTGTTTTAAATTCATTGTAGAAACTCGAACGCATTACAGGTTTATTATATAGTAGGTAGAGAGATATGCGCGAAATAAGGGTCACCTGAGTGGAACAGGAAGCCGTCTGCCGTGAGACTCGCTTCCCACGATATAGAGCACCATATCAGTAGAGCACTATTGTCCGCACCGGCCACCAGCCACCACTGGGACTGCGCTGCCGGAAAGTGTTATTGATTCACTATCGCCTATTTGAACGTTTTTACAATTACTTTTATACCATTTTATACCACCCGTGGCTATGATTAACAATAATGTTAGACGTGTTGCTAAAGATGGTAGTTTCAGCGGCATTGATTTATTTATAAATTTATGGCCTTTTAGATTATCTTGCAACTTATCTATACTTATATATTAATACGTGAAGCAAAAACTTTATACCCCTTTTTACGAAAATTGCGTGGAAGAAGGAGTATGAACTTTCGCACACTTATCTATACTAATATTATAAAGCTGAAGAGTTTTTTAGTTTGTTTGTTTAAACGCCCTAATCTCAGGAACCACTGGTCCGATTTGAAAAATTCTTTCAGTGTTGAATAGTACATTTATCGAGGAAGACTATAAGGCTATATTATATTTTCAAAGAAATTAGGGATCCTTACTAAAAGTCCAATAATGTAACCCAAGGTGTAAAAAAATTACCCGAAAGAATCCTTACACGGCGTGCGCTGCGAAAACTATTAATTATAGAACAAAACAATGTACTACGACTTTGCAGAACATATAATTGTCTACAAAAAATATCGCATAACCATATGTCTAACTATTGTAGTTATCTCACAATAAGTGTTTTCTTTTATTTGTTTAAATAATTAAAATGCCGTCGCTTCTAAATCTCTTTATTTTGTCCCTTGTTATAAATCCTTATCAAAATAAATTACTTCATGTTCAAGACGAATTCATTACCTTTCTAGAACTTTTTGAATTATTCAATTTGGACGTTTTATTCAAAATATATCGCGATATTTAAAATGTAAGTATTAGTGTTGTAGCTAAATATACTAATAATATATTGTTTGATTACGCGCTAATCTCAGGAACTACTGGTCTGATTTGAAAAATTCTTTCAGTTTTGGATAGCCCATTAATCGAGGAAGGCTATAGGCTACATATCATCACGTTAAGACCAATAGGAGCGGAGCACCAATGAAGAATGTTTCAAAATCGGAGGGCTTTGAAAGCAAATTCCACGCGGACGACGTCGCGGGCACAGCTAGTAGTTTATATAGAGAACAAACTATGAATTCTAATATTGTTTTTAAATTATGCATTAAAATACACACACTATCATGTATTTGACACACACACGCATATATACTCTTGTTTATTATTAAAGTCAAATTAACAGTGTAGCCTTGGCGAAATCTGTGATTACAGAGGTATACTCTTTGACAACAGAACCTTAATAATGTTCAAACTTATTATTTAAATTAATTATGATCGAATTTCAGGTACGGGCGACAACTAGTATTAATTATTGTATGTTCCCAAACAAATTAAATAAAGAAATAAATAGATCTCGTAGTACTAAAACTACCATTGCGTCGATACGAGGCCTATCAAGCCCCGTAACGTTTTAATAACTAAAATCCTTCACGTCTCCACTTCGCACAATTTGCGCTCAAATATGCATCGTAATCTCCTGACAACCTGCACATACTTCAGCCTTTTATGATAACCTTTATACAGTGCAAGCTGTCAAACTTTGGAGTGTGTTGCCACTTACTGTCGGAGAGGCTAAAAGGTTATCTGTTTTACGGAACTCACTTAGAAATGATTATATGTCTTTAAATAAATATGTGTAATATATTTAACATATTTATTATTATTTATCTTCTGTAATATATTTTGGTTAAAATGCTTGTCAAATATAAATATAATATATATTTACTAATATTTTCTCACGATTTTGTCCACGCTTGAATTAAAATTTCTACGGGATTTATTTAAAAAAAAGTAAGCTATCGTTTTAGTGAAAACTACATACATACATAACTACACGCCAGTTCCCTTGCGGGGTAGGCACGAACAACAGAACGCCATTTAGGCTTATTCTTACACATCTCACTTGCTTCTTTGACATTCATAACTCTTGTCATGCACACTCGTCTGTTCTTAAGGCTCCTGACATAACCTTCTGCTAGTACACGATCAATTTGTTTGATTAGTGAAAACTGTGTCGGAAAAAGCTCCCAGGATAAAAAATATCACAAATTATATTACATTTTTGCTATCGTCAAGTAAAATAATCACATTTGAATTTTTTTTTTAAATTTAGCCATTTTAAATCATTCCCAGATAAATTCCCGTAGGATTCCCGGGATAAAAACTCACGCAGAGTTTAAATGTAAGAATTAGCTGTCGATCAGCGAAAACCGCATCCATATCGGCCCAATAGTTATTACGTAAATCTCGAAAAAACAGACAAGAAATCTAAAAAAATTGCATCTTGTTCTCCATCGTATAGTATATAGTCTATTCCAGTTGTGTGTTTTTTTTTTAATAGCTTCAATGTACAGACGCGGCATGTTTAGAATTTTATAATATTGGGTTTAGATCATTTCATATATACGTATATATTGCTATTTTATAACTGTGGCGGGATTTATGTATGTATTAAATTTATAAATTAGTGTAAGTATGCATATTTAAATTGTACAGTCCAATCTTTTTTCTGCTTCACCTACATCACCAGATTAGTTAAGAATTTTGTAATTCTTTACTTTGGTGAGCAATAAAGAGTTTATCTATCTATGTATACTGTTTTGGCGTATATATAAAATAGTTTATGAATTTTTGTTTTTTGTTGTGCGGTACTAGGTCAAGGTGACCCCGTATTAAGGTAGGTATAAGACGGAACTCTGGTTTAATATCATGTCTTAGATATACATTATGATATATTCATCTTTTTTATACACTGAACCAAATTGAAGTTGTGCTCACCACACCACAGAGAACTCTATGTATTTTCCGCATAGCAATTGAGACACATTCGGGGCCACTTAGAACACCGTTTCGCAGTGAGCGTGTTAAACAGCGTGCTTTATATCCTGATACTAGGATATGCCCGCAGCTTCATCCACGCTTGACTTGAAATGGAAATGAAATTATATAATAAATTTCTAAGCATGTCGTGTCTGTACATTGAAGCTATTTAAAAAACAACTGGAATAGACTATATAAAGGTTGGAATAAACGATACATTTTTTTTAGATTTCTTATCGGTCTTATTTCGGGATTCACGTAAAAACTATTTAGCCGATTTACATGCGGGTTTCACTGGTCGACAGCTGATTCTTAGACTTAAAATCTGCGCTAATTTTTATGCCGAGAATCCCGCGGGAGTTTTTCTGGGAGTGATTTAAATTGGCCAGATGGAAAAAAGTTCCAATGCGAATTTTTCACTAATGGATAGCAAATTTTATGTATAAAAATGTATGATTTTTATCCCGGGAATCCCGCGGGAATTTAAAGTTAAGCAAAGACAAAGTCGCGGGCATATCCTAGTAACGAATAAATACATGAAAACCTTCGAATTTAGCAAAATATTCCTTCCGCAAATCCAATAGAAAATGGCACGGGCTGACGGTTTTATCAATGCATCGTATTTGGCTCCGGGCAGTAGCACAATTTCCACGTTTATTACCCAGTGATTTAGGCTAACTTGTCAGCTTCAACGTTATATCGGCTTATACTGGAGCTTATTTTAATCGAATTTTCACATCACGTGAGGCGATTTTATGCAACGTAGTGGTTAACTGGTTATAGATCACTCTTCTGCAGTAAGATCACATCGTCATTTTAATCTTGTGGAAACTCTGGGTCCGTGGGGTCCTAACGCTCTAAAACTTTATCGAGATGTTGCCGAACGTTTAGTAGACCTCTCAGGACCATAAGGCTGGCGTTTATTTTGCTCAAAAGTTAAGCATTGCTATTCAACGTGGTAACGCCGCCAGCCTTTTGAGAACGTTCCAGGTAAGTGACAATGGTTTGGGACCAATATTTTATCTATAATTATGCCCTTGCTCTATTTAGTTCTAGTATTTAATTTTAGGTTTCTTTTTTATAGCGTATTTTAATCTTTGACTGTAGCAAACGATAACTATGAAAATGCAAGTCAATTTTTTCTTGTTACATTGATATGTTCCTTATTTAGGATCTTAGGAGCAATGTCGTATTCATCTTTTACATACATATATAAAAATGAATCGTATAAGTGTATGTACGCGCATAACTTGAGAATGACTTTACCGTTTTGGTGCGTGTTTCAGTGGGTCCCTAGATGGTTTAGATCCACAATTGGAACCGGTAGATGGCGCTGGGGTCGGGTCCTGGATTTAATTTTTTCTGAGCAGGAAAACGTCTGCCGAGATGGATAGTATTTTATATAACTGATTATATTTATATAAGTCATTATATTTATATCATGAATCTATATATTAATACGTGAAGCAAAAACTTTGTACCCGTTTTTACGAAAATTGCGCGGCAGGAGGAGTATGAAATTTCGCACACTTATAGTTTATATAGAAAAGAAGCGACGAATGCTAATATTTATTTAAAATTATGCATAAAAAATACATTACACACACTACCATGTATTTGACACACACACGCATATATAATCTTTTGTTTTTATTGTTAAAGTCAAATTAACAATGTAGACTTGACGAAATCTGTGATTATAGAAGTATAGTCTTTGACATTAAATTATTGTGGTTGATTTTCGACCACGGGCGACCACTAGTATTTTCAACTGCTGATATAACAGTTTTCACGAAATCCGAATTGTCCATGCAGGCACTGAGCAAAAAGTCTGCCCGTCTGGACGGCTACCACCCTTGGTGTTGATAGTGTCATAACAACCTTGAGTTGTTTTCCGGCATCACTGGCCAAGTTCCAGTCTCTATTTAGAGTAAGGCAGCAGAGGCAGCATGATCTTTAGTGTAGCATGTCCATAGGCAACGGTAACCACTTATCGTCAATTTCTCTGTGCAGGAACGGAGAAAGAATACCATTTCCTGCGTTGGGGCGGCCTGTCGTAATAGGCGACTTAACAACCCACAGCCAGGTGGTAGGGCATTTGCCCGGCTGGATGGCTACCACCCATGGTCTAAAATATGTCGCCATAACAACCTTGAGTTGTGTTCCGGCATTAGTGACCAGATTCCAGTCTCCCTTAAGAGAGCAGCAGCGCATTTGTAGCAACTTTGATGGTGCAAATGTCCATAGGCGATGGTAACCGCTTTTCATCAAGTGGGCTGTCTGCCTGTCTGCTGATCTCCTGCAATAAAAAAAAAGAAATTAGGCTACCAGATGATCCTCTCCAATAAAACAATAAAAAAATGAAGTGTAGATCTAATAATCACGCATTATGTATTCATGCATTACTTAGCAGTATTTAGAATATTATAGAGGCCTGAGAACAAGTTGAAGTCTATTTACACTAATTACAGTTGGACATATTTTTTGAATTCGGAAGCAGAAGACTTAAAAAGTCTTTAAGTTTTGAAAATTACGTAAAAAGGATAAGAAACACCAGGGAAGACGGGACGGAAAGATGTTGGAATGATGAGAATGTTATTTAATCCTAAAAATCGTTTCATCCTTAAAAGTTCACATCTCAAAAATAAAAATAATAGTTATAAAAAACTAAAAAATACGCTTTTTAGAAAATCGTGGGGTGCATGGTATCAATAGTTTGAAAAGCACCCCACCCTTTTTTTACAATAACATCATTTTTTCTTACACTATTTTTAATTAAAATTTAATAACATTTATTTTCTATTTTTTAGTTGGATTTTCTAAAAAGCGTATTATTTAGATTTTTTAAACTATTATTTATTTTTCATTTTTTAGTCATTTAATTCCCTTCTCCGTGAAAACTTTGAAAAAATAATTAAATACACTCTTATGATAAAATGGAACGTTATGTAATAGTAAGTATTTTTTTTAAAGGTTTTTAAATACAAGCTTTTGAGATCCTTCATATCATGTAGCAGCAGAGTGCTAGCCAAGACAAGTAAAACAAGCCCAAACACGACGGGTCTATCTTGTTTAGTACAGGAGTTCCTATGGCCACCTTCCGACTCCATCATCAGATCAGCTCCATGGTACCATATTATCGCATTGTCACGTGATATGCACATACGTGCAAAATTTCGGCTCAATCGGAAACCGGGAAGTCGATCAAATTTAACTTGAAATATTCCGTTACTCACATACGTATGAAGCTAATAAAAGCGTATCAAAAAAGATACTGTTTAAACGATCTGGTCTTGAATATGGTCCATAAGTTCCAACATTTAAGAATCTTTTACGTCATATTTCAAAGGTCAAAGGGGTGCACACTTATACGAGAAGTGGAAGCAAATAACTAAAGCGCATAGCCTTAATAGGGGTGACCTATTAACTTAAACACGAGCCATTAAGCCCTGAGTTACACGTGAGGTGCTCACCCTTACTTAAGTTCTATATTGAGAGGCGTTTTAATGTAACCTTTAAAAGTGCATTTTACAAGAGAGTCGATTATGGTATAAAAATAATCGAAGCAACCTTTGGGTTCCAGGCATTATGGAATGATACTTTAAAACTACTTCACAGTTGCCTGAACGCTAAGGTGGCTCTATAAATATATCTAATCGGCTCTCTTGTAAAATATTATATATTTAAAAACTGTTTTATACTTTCAAAGATTGCATTTGTAAACTTGTTTAAAGTCAAACAGTTGCCTTGAACTCTAAGGTCGCTGTAAATTATTATTTTTTATAAAATATTAAACATTTAAAAACTGTTTTATACGTTTAAAGATTGCATTTGTAAACTTGTTTAAAGTCAAACAGTTGCCTTGAACTCTAAGGTCGCTGTAAATTATTATTTTTTATAAAATATTAAACATTTAAAAACTGTTTTATACGTTTAAAGATTGCATTTGTAAACTTGTTTCAAGTCACATAGTTGCCTTAAACTCTAAGGTCGCTGTAAATGATTATCTCTTATCAGCTCTTGTAAGATATTATACATTTAAAAACTGTTTTATACTTTCAAAGATTGCATTTGTAAACTTGTATAAAGTCACATAGTTGCCTTAAACTCTAAGGTCGCTGTAAATTATTATTTCCTGTCAGCTCTTGTAAAATATTATACATTTAAAAACTGTTTTATACTTTCAAAGATTGCATTTGTAAACTTGTTTAAAGTTACACAGTTGCCTTGAACTCTGAGGTCGCTGTAAATTATTATCTCTTATCAGCTCTTATAAAATGTTATACAGTTAAAAACTGTTTCATACTTTCAAAGATTGCATTTGTAAACTTGTTTAAAGCCACATAGTTGCCTTAAACTCTAAGGTCGCTGTAAATTGTTACCTCCTGTCAGCTCTTGTAAAATATTATACATTTAAAAACTGTTTTATACTTTCAAAGATTGCATTTGTAAACTTGTTTAAAGTCACATAGTTGTCTTAAACTCTAAGGTCGCTGTAAATTATTATTTCCTGTCAGCTCTTGTAAAATATTCTACATTTAAAAACTGTATTATACTTTTAAAGATTGCATTTGTAAACTTGTTTAAAGTTACATAGTTGTCAAGTTGCTGTGTAATTATTTTTAACCCGCTCTTGTAAAAGTTGTAATGCCTAATACTTTATAGTGTCAAAGATTGCACTTATAAAGTGGTTTAAAGTTACACAGTTGCCTTGAACTGTGAGATCGTTGTATAATCAACGTTAATCAGTTTTCTTGGAAAATTGCACTTTGAATTTACTTTTTAATCTTTCATCAGCTCGCCTTAGAACTATTAATGGTCTAAGCAGCTACCTTATAAAGAATGCACTTTGAAACTGTTTTAAAGTTACGCAGTTGCCTTGGAGTCAAAGGTTGTTGTATAATTAACTTGTATCGGGTCTACAGTAAAGGATGCACTTTAGAGTTGCAAAAATGCTTTAAAGTACTACAGTTTTTTCTTAAGTCTTAGTGACTGGTACACATAATTAAAACTATGTTTTAATGGATATAAGCGCGGCATTCTATTTGATTTTCATTCCGACGTTTCTGTCACTTTGTCAGTAGCCGTGATCACAATCATGCCACGACATGTTGCAAAGCGGTGGTTAATTAGATTACACTCCCATGGAGTAAATAATGACCATAAACAAAAATTTAAATTATAAACTTGGGGGTAGGCTAAATAATAACTTTAACATTACTCATTGATGCATGACATCTTTGTCTATCGAGACTATGGCTACTGAAAATAAAATAAAACTCGGCGTCTTTTTTATTTTTATTGCAGGAGATCAGCAGACAGGCAGACGGCCCACTTGATGCAAAGCGGTTACCATCGCCTATGGACATTTGCAACACCAAAGTTGCTACAAATGCGCTGCTACTCTCTTAAGGGATGGAACCTGGTCACTAATGCCGGAACACATTTCAAGGTTGTGATGGCGACATGCTATTAAACATATATACACCTTTATTATAGTTTAAATCTAGTAACTAGTAGATTTAGTAACTGCAAAGAAAAATGACTGCGGCTTACAAAGACAGACGGGCAGATGACCAAACAAAAAAAACTAACATCGCTTGGGCAGATTTTCCGGATAATGGATTATTGCCTAAATTCGAATCCACTTAGTTGGAATGAAACGCGGGTGATTAAGCCACTGACCTATCACGACGATAATTGTAAGAGTCAAAAACACACTTTCATATAACTGCAAGTGGTAAAGACAGGGGGAGCTGGCGGGTGGCCAATAGCCCAATTGCACGGACCAATACTGCCACTGACGTCAGCAAACGCTATAGTGCATGAAAAGAACTTTAACCTGTATAAGGGGACAAATTAGGACGGAGTGGGGCTTGAAATATCAATGGGAACTGCTTATAGGTTTTTTTTTAAATTTTTGTTCACACACACTGATGGATCCATAAGTCCAGTGTGTTCGTCATTTGGCTACTGAACTATAGAATAGAATAGAATATATATTTATTGCGTAATACAAGTACAAAATTACATACATACATACATAACTTCAGGCCAGTTCCCTTACGGGGTAGGCGCGAGCAACAGAGCGCCATTCAGGCTTATTCTTGCACACCTCACTTGCTTCTTTGACAAGTACAAAGTTGTTACGGTTTTTACAGTATCAATGCATTCGGCCCATAATTGGGCGTGCAAAATTAACGTTACAATATTGATTTATAAACATTTTTTTACAATCAATCAATATAATTAAAAATTAATAATAATAATCTATAATTACTTATTAATCTAAATAATAAAATGTCTACCATTACAGCAATTTCAAATATATTTATGTCAGTTCATATTGTTTTATCGTCCATAAAGATATTATATTATAACTAGCTGTCCTGGCAGACGTTGTTCTGCCCTGAAGAAATAAAATTCAGAACCCGATTGCAGCGCCACCTACCGGGTTCAAATGTAAGCTATCCTGTCTTTCAAATCGGATCAAACTGCACACGGTGTGCAAATTTGATTAAAATCGGTCAAGTAGTTTAAGAGTCCATCGCGGACAAACAACGTGACACGTAATTTATATATATTAAGATAACATTTAGTGGTCAGTAGCAATTTTTTTTTTTATATAGTATACTTTAAATAGTTTATAGTAAGAATTAAAACAATCTTCTTCTGAGATGTAAATAATGAATTGCTGTTCGTTAGTCTTGCTAAAATTCAAAAACGGCTTCACCATTTTGAATAGTTTTTTGTGCGTATTTGAGTGGGTTGCGAAATGGTTTAGATTCACAATTGGAGCCGGTAGATGGCGCTGAAATTGGGTCTTACATCTCATCTCATGTATACACATGGGTTCGGTAGGCTCGTCAATGCGTGTGTTTTATTATTTATTTATTTGGTTTACCAACAATTACTTGCACTAATATTAAGATGACACCTACAGTAATGACTTATAGGTAAATACTGCATGCAATTTGATATTTTTTAGTATGAAAAATTATAATACAGTTAATTTAAAGAAAAAATTTAAGGCTGTAATAGCTATAAAGTTTAAAACGTATAAAATATAAAGAAATAAAAAAATAAGAAAAGTTAATTAGTAATGTGAGATGCAATATTATGCAATGACGTATATGAAATAGAAATAAATTACTGTTGTAAGTATAATAAATAAATGACTATGGTAATAATGATAACTTTAATAATATAATTATGACGAATGCAAATAAATCAAAGCTGTAACCTTCCATTTAATAATTATGTAGTCAGTAAATAATGTAGTCGGTATCTTATACTAAAGCTGACGAGTTTGTTTGTTTGAACGCGCTAATCTCAGGAACTACTGGTCTGATTTGAAAAATTCTTTCAGTATTAGATAGCCCATTTATCGAGGAAGGCTATAGGCTATATATCATCACGCTAACACCTATAAGAGTGGAGCACCAATGAAGAATATTTCAAAATCGGGGGGTTTTGAAAACAAATTCCACGCGGACGACGTCGCGGGCACAGCTAGTCGATAATAATTGTATAGGGCAGTCTGGAGGAGACTGCCTTTGTAGACCAGACCGCCCATTGTACTTTAATGTATGTGCAATAAAGTTATTCATTCATTCATTCAATAATTTGTAATATGAATTTGCATGTAGATCAGTAATATTACTATAAAGGTTTATTAGTTTACTTAGTAGTAGTAGTTAGTAAAGGCGGACATAGTGGTCTAATAGTTGGTCGCGGGCATCAGTGGGTACTTTAAGATTAAAGCTATTAAGCAAATCGGGACAGTCAATAAATCCACTAAATAGTTTAAACAAAAATATCCCTACGTTTGTTCAAAGAAAACATTTTCAAATGCAGGAATTTGTTTACAATACCCCCCGGTTTTGAAACATTCTTCATTGGTGCTCCGCTCCTATTAGTCTTAGCGTGATGATATATAGCCTATAGCCTTCCTCGATAAATGGGATATTTAACACTGAAAGAATTTTTCAAATTAGACCCGTAGTTCCTGAGATTAACGCGTTCAAACAAATAAAGTCTTCAGCTTTACATCTTAATATATATAAATTACGTGTCACGTTGTTTATACGCGATGGACTCCTAAACTACTTGACCGATTTTAATCAAATTTGCACACCGTATGCAGTTTGATCCGACTTGAAAGATAGGATAGCTTAAATTTGGACCCGGTAGGTGGCGCTGGAATCGGGTTCTAAATTTTATTTCTTCAGGGCAGAACAACGTCTGCCGGGACAGCTAGTATTAGTATTATTCCTATGCTGTATGAAAGATGCCAAAGAAATATTTTCTGTATTCTCTCTACCCTCATGGAGTGTGTTATGTAATGAGGTCGTCATACTGCTGAACAATACTGCTCAGTAGTATGACGACCTCTGTACCTCGAACCAGACTGTTAAAATGAGTTTTTTGGTGTGGTGTGGCTGTACTGCAAGACAAACCCAAGCATCCTAGATGCATTTTTTGTGAGATGACCTATATGAGGAACAAAGGTTGCTTTGTTTATGTATTATGTATCAAAGCCCATTACCATTCCGAAAATGCTTTGTCATTTCAAATATTTTCTTTATGACTGCATCCAATGTGGATAAAGTCGCAGGAAAGTAGTAACATAATACATACAAACTGACTAAAATTATAAAAAAGTTCTTGGTTTCATTCTTTATTGAGATATAGCTTAAATGTTTCTTTAAACATCATTAATATAGCGCCGCATATATGCCGCCATTGGAAATGGTTACACATTTGCGGCATTTGAGGTGGAAACTCTGGGTCCGTGGGGTCCTAACGGTCTAAAGGTCTATCGTGACGTCGCCAAACGTTTGGTAGACGTCACACGCGACCAGAAGGCTGGCGTCTATTTCGCTCAAAGATTAAGCATTGCTACACAACGTGGCAACGCCGCCAGCCTTCTGGGAACGTTTCTGGTGAGTGACAGTGGTTTAGGACCAATAACTTATCTTTAGATATTTTCCTTTTTTTATTTAGTTTTAATTTTTATATTGTATAATCTGTAGTTCATATTTTAGTTTATAATTATTGTAGTTTTATTAATATTAAATTTAATTGTAATAATTAATATAGGTACATACCTCTTTCTATCTTTTATAACACTTGAACCCTATCATCTGGCGACAGCAAAATATTTTTTCCTTCCATACTCCTCTATTCTGCTATATACTACAAATCAACATGTCAGCTTTAACATAAACCATCACATTTTTTAATAACATAGGTAATCAGTGAATGAATGGTTCTGATATTCGCCAGTCGCTACCGTGGCACGGCTCGTGCGTTTTAATTTTTTCCAAAGCTACGACTCGACGTAACTTTCGACCATGCCTCTTTACCTATTTTTCATCTTTATATTATAAATCTTCTATAACACGGATTAAAAATTAAGTGGTTCACAATTTGTCGGATTAAGTCAAGTCGACGAAATAGAAAAAAACAGCTTTCCCAAACTGAATCAAGAAGGCAATGTCTAGACTAGAATAACCAAAGTTGACGGAGATCTGTGGGGCCTTAAGCTTTCGCTTTATTTGGAATTGGATTTAATGGAATTAGGATGGAAAGCGGTTACCATCGCCTATGGACATTTGCTACACCAAAGGTGCTACAAATGCGCTGCTGGTCTCTTAAAGGAGACTGGAACACAACACAAGGTTGTTATGGCGGCACACTCTAGACCAGGGGTGGTCGTCATCCAGTCGAGCAAATACCCTACCGAGCTGTGGGTTGTTTAGACGCCTCTTACGACAGGCCGCCCCAACGCAGGAAATTGTATTCTTTCTCCGTTCCTGCACGGATAAAAATATAATAATGTGATAATGTGTGTTGTCTTTTAAGAATATAAAGGATTTTATTATTATTCTTATACTGGTAGGGTTACAATAGCGTGCGCTAGACACATCTTCTCCTCTAGGTCAGAGGATTGATGCTGCTTGAGTTTGTGAAGGAATTTCATGAATATTTTTGTTTGCAGGGGTGCGGGTGGAGGTGGTATGTTCGGAGATGTCAACATCTCTGCTATTTTAGATTCGCTGAGTGTAAGCTATGATAAAAGAGTCCGGCCAAATTATGGAGGTATGTATTTCTTCAAATAATTTACGTCGCGTAATTTTTTTTGCAAATTATGACGCTTTTTTAATATATATATATATACATATACATACATACGTACATATATATATATATATATGTGTGTATATATATATATGTATATATATATATATATATATATATATACATATATATATATATATATATATATATATATATATATTTTTTTTATGGAGCGTCTATTTACACTTGTAGTCCTGTGATGGCAACCCTCTTCCGTATGTAAATGTTACCTTATAATAAAACATTGTCTCTTGATTCTATTCAGTGGCCGGGATTTATTTTGTAATAAAATCACTTATATGCAATGTGTCCGGTCTCAGCTTAACGGATTTTAGGTACTCGTTACGACTATTTTTATACAAAAATACATCACAGACCTTTTGTACACATATTTGTATAGAGACAAAAAACATAATGGTCGCTACGTAAAGAAGAAATCGATTGATCCCCAATCTTTGATGTATTTGTGTACAAAAATAGTTGTAATGTAAGTAGGTACCTTGAATATCGACAGGCGGGGACCGGACACCCTGTATACTTACTAATGAATATTATCTAAAATACAGTGTAGACGCGAGATATTTCTTGACTTGATATTCATTGTGATTTTACCGGAGATTTACTTTTGAGATTTTGATATCATGTTATAAGTTCAAATTGATCGTGTACTAGCAGAAGGTGATGTCAGGAGCCTTAAGAACAGACGAGCGTGCATGACAAGAGCTATGAATGTCAAAGAAGCAAGTGAGGTGTGTAAGAATAAGCCTGAATATGTATGTATGTATGTATGTATGTATTTGTGTATAAAATGCTTGTAACATAAGTACGTAGAATATATATAGTTAGTCCCAGGCCGGTCACCAATGTGAAATTGCTGCTCGGATGGTTGTTTGTACCTTCTTCACGGCCTTTTAGGAAAGAGCTGATTGAGACAAAAAAATCTGTTATATAATAATATATTTATATAAAACTAGCTTCTGCCCGCGACTTCGTCCGCGTGGAATAGTAAAAAAATACCCCCGATTTTGAAACATTCTTCATTGGTGCTCCGGTCTTATTGGTCTTAGCGTGATGATATATAGCCTATAGCCTGCCTTGATAAATGGGCTACCTAACACTGAAAGAATTTTTCAATTTCAAATCAGACAAGTAGTTCCTGAGATTACCGCGTTCAAACAAACAAACATACAAACAAATTCGTCAGCTTTATATATTAGTATAAGATTTGGATAACAGGGATGAAATAACAGATATATTTCTTGTCTTGGAAAATGGGAGAGTGTGCATGTGTGTGGATTACGATATTAAGTTTACAGGAAAAGAAGCTTCTAAGTAAGTTAAGTCTTTATATATAAAAATTAGCATCTGATTAATTATGGTGTCTGCAAAACCAGCCACGACGAAGCGTGGCCGGGATTACTATGAATTAGTAAGTTTAATTGTTCTTTAATTTAATACGTATTTATGTTCTCTGACTATTGCTCGAAATCAATTTACAATATTGTAATTGACAGTCAAATCTTATGAGGCACTTTTTATCATCTTACAATAGGCCGAAGCTCCTATATCTTGTGTGAGCATAAAAAGTTATTACGTCATAACTTAAACGAGATAAATGTTGTATTAATTATTGTTTCAACAATATTAGCATATATGGAAATAATCTTACATTCATTTAATTTTCTTACATTTTTGCAAGTAAAAGGTATACGTAACATACCTATCATTTATCATTGATACTTGACATCTTGTATTCCGTGATTACGGCTACTGTAAAGTAGCCGAAACGTCTAAATAAAAATCATATAATAGGTTGGGGAAAAAGTCTTTTCGCATATAGTATATATTAACTTGTAATAAGATCTCTTTGGCTATACCATTTGTATCTGGCTGGTTTTGGTATCATTAAAAAGTTTTAATTTTAAAGAAGACAATCCCAAATTCAAATTAGGAAAATTTCATTTGTTTTTCTTATTGTTAAAATGAGTGAATCTAATGAAGAAATTCGATACATTTTACAATTTTACTACAAAAAAAGTAAAAATGCAACACAAGCCGCGAAAAAAATTTGTGATGTTTATGGACCTAATGCAGTATCTGCGAGAGTAGCGCAAATTTGGTTTAAGCGTTTACAATCCGGAAATTTTGATATCAAAGATGCACGTCGCTCTGGTCGCCCTGTTACGGACAAAATTGATGCCATTTTTGAAAAAGTGGAGCAAGATCGGCATATTAGTAGTTACGATGTAGCTGGAGAACTGGGAATTGACCACAAAACGGTTTTGGCGCATTTGAAAAAAGCTGGGTACACAAAAAAGCTCGTTATTTAGGTGCCTCATGAGCTCACTGAAAGAAACCTAATGAACCGTGTACTCATTTGTGATTCTTTACTACGACGTAATGAAACCGAACCATTTTTGAAGAAGCTGATAACTGGTGATGAAAAGTGGATGACGTACGACAAGAACGTGCGAAAAAGATCGTGGTCAAAGGCCGGTCAGGCTTCACAGACTGGCGAAACCCGGGTTAACTCGCAACAAGGTGATGCTGTGTGTATGGTGGGATTGTTGAGCTGTTACCGCCAGGCAGGACCATCAATTCTGAACTGTACTGCGAACAACTGATGAGATTAAAGCAAAAAGTTGAGAGAAAACGGCCGGAATTAATCAACAGAAGGGGTGTGGTTTTTCACCATGGTAACGCTAGACCTCACACATCTTTAGCCGCTCAGCAAAAATTACGAGAGTTTGGCTGGGAGGTGTTAATGCATCCGCCGTGTAGTCCTGACCTTGCACCTTCAGATTTTCACCTGTTTCGGTCTCTGCAGAATTCCTTAGGCAGTGTCGGGTTAACATCACGAGAGACCTGCCAAAACCACATGTCGCAGTTTTTTCATCAGAAGCCCCAAATTTTTTATAGCAATGGGAACACGTCTCTACCTACAAGATGGCAAAAAGTTATACAACAAAATGGCACCTACATAATTTAGTCAAATGTAAATAAATTTTATAAAAAAACCTTTTGAATTTTTATATAAAATGCGAAGAAACTTTTTCCCCAACCTAATATTATGCACTACTCAAAACCGATAAAACGTAGTTTTAATCTTAGAATTGTTTGCGACATGCGTCATCTTCCAAATTCTTTTAATATAGACTAACCTTAGAGGACTTTTCAATGGCAATCATATTTGCGTGGATACATGTTACTAAGGGAATTATCTGACATTGAAGACAAGGTATTCAATCAAACATATAAATAATATTAGAAAGCCAATCATAAAAATTAGGTTAACCATTTCTACATAATTTCATTTCTACAAACGACGGTAACAACAAATTACTGGGTAATTTATCTGACCTTCAATACCTTCCAGCAATACATCTAGGTTTTCAAACATTAAGGACAAGATCAAATCAAATAAATAAATAAGTAATATTGGGAAACGATCATAGCAATTATGTTAACGAATTCAACATAATTTCATTTCGTGGTACGTAGAGAACAACAAATTATCCGGATGATTTATTTGACCTTCATTAGCTTCCAGACTTATTATATCTGTATTTTGTAATATTAAACATAAGATAATCAACCAAATAACTAAATAATATTGAAAAATGATCGCATCAATTAGGCTAACAAATTCAGTAAAATTTTATTTCGTGGAACGAAGGGGACAGCAAATTAACCGGGTAATTTATCTGACCTTCATTAGCTTCCAGACTTGTTATATCTGGATTTTGTAATATTAAAGATAAGATAATCAACCTAATAACTAAATAATATTGGAAAATGATCGCATCAATTAGGTTAACAAATTCAACAAATTTTATTTCGTAGAACGATGGGGACAACAAGTTATCGGGGTAATTTATCTGACCTTCATTAGCTTCCAGATTTATTATATCTGGATTTTGTAATATTAGAGATAAGATAATCAACCAAATAACTAAATAATATTGGACGATGATCGCATCAATTAGGTTAACAAATTCAACAAATTTTATTTCGTAGAACGATGGGGACAACAAGTTATCGGGGTAATTTATCTGACCTTCATTAGCTTCCAAACTTATTATATCTGGATTTTGTAATATTAGAGATAAGATAATCAATCAAATAACTAAATAATATTGGACGATGATCGCATCAATTAGATTAACAAATTCAACAAATTTTATTTTGTGGAACGGCGTAGACAACAAATTATCGAGTAACTCGGATAAGTTACTACTAAACCAATGAAAGTCGGATGACTTTAATTAGTTTTCACGTTTATAATAAGCGTGAAAATTTAATAATATCTGAATTATATTCATATAGTTCATGTACGTTTCGTTAAGGCTAAAATTGATTTTCATTTGAAATGGAAATAAATATATATATATATATATATATATATATATATATATATATATATATATCAATTCGAGAGTTAGGTATGGAAGAGAGAGAATGAAAGTAGAGTAAACGCGGTCGAGATGCGAGCACTGCTCAAAATCTGCGGAGTGACGCTCGCGGACCGCGTTCGTAATACCGAAGTAAGAAAGAGAGTTGGTCTGAAAGAGAGTGTCGGGGTGAAGGTAAGCAAAGGAATGCTCCGGTGGTTCGGGCATGTGGAAAAAATGCATGATGAAAGAATGACAAAACAGATATACCATGCAAAAGTGGACGGATGCAAAAGTCGTGGAAGGCCACGACACACCTTCCATGATCAAATTGATCGTGTACTAGCAGAAGGTGAAGTCAGGAGCCTTAAGAACAGACGAGCGTGCATGACAAGAGCTATGAATGTCAAAGTAGCGAGTGAGGTGTGTAAGAACAAGCCTGAATGGCGCTCTGTTGTTCGTGCCTAAACGGCAAGGGAACTGGCGAGAAGCTATGTATGTATGTATGTAATATAAAAGACAAAACATAATAGAAGCAATAAAACTAAAGCGTATAGCAGGTATTGTAATCGATGTAATATTTCAGGACCGCCGGTGGATGTGGGTGTCACCATGTACGTCCTCTCCATCAGCTCCTTGTCTGAAGTGAAAATGGTATTTAATGTTGCAATCCTACTCGTATGTAGATGTTGTGCTGAAGAAGAGAGAGTCGCTTTACGCTTATGATAGCGCCCCTCGGTGGAACGTTGTTATAGAGAGTAGTGTGCGTTCGATCGAGGCTGGTGGGGGGTCAAGTAACCGTTCCTCTGGTTTGGTTTCGCTCGGACACTCGTCACGGGGGGGTCACTCACGATTGGGCTTGATTGCAGGTCCCCCGGTGGAGGTGGGCGTCACCATGTATGTGCTATCTATCGGCTCCGTCTCGGAAGTGCTCATGGTACTCGCCCCTGTCCTGCCTGCCAGCTGTCGCGCTTGTCTCGGTCGCCCCGGCCCCCCGCCCCGGCGACCGAGCAGCCCCAGACACGAGGCTGCAAGCATGCTGGCGTTGCAGAGCCGACCACCCGGACGGCGACCGGCGATACACCATTCCCTCCCCTCAAATATTTGCTTTAAACCATCGTTTCTCAACCTGGGGGTCGCGGTTGTTATTAAAGGGGCTCGCAGTCTGTTGAAAAAATACAAAACACTAAAGTCAGTCAAACATATAAATGTAGTGTTAAATAAATTTCGTCGTAACTTTTTTGGTTTTGTCGTGGGTCGCCTCATAATAATCGTTGAGAAACTGTGCCTTAAAGTGTAATATTGACCGGTCCCGATGGTGTGCCCCTCCGGGTGTGTCCTTTAAAGACATACTAAAATGTACACCGCCATTACGCATCCCTGCAAACGAGATTCAGTCGTAAAATTCCTTATACCGCTGCATTTTTTCTTTAATTATACCATAGAAGAATACAAAGGAATTTACAATCGCCCCGTAAGAAACATAACTCGTAACACGCGCTCCAACGACAAATGGCGCAGGCAGTCATTTCTTGTTTTTGTAGAGAATCTAAAATAAAACTTTCAATCAACATTATCGAAAACATTTTTTTTTCAATTTAGAGTTATAAATTGAATCTCTTCATTAATTCCTTTTTAATTTCTTCCAATTTATAACTGACTAGCTATTAATGCCCACTTCGCTGGGTTTCATAAAATAATACACACGCACACAGGCAAATGAAGGTTTAATAAGATTTGTAGCCTTTAATGACTTACACCGCGGAAAGCACTCGCATTGCCTCGTATATGGAAGCGCAATTCTTGCGTGGGACGTTATTGCTGTTACATATTTGACAGGCGTTTCTGTGCCCACCTCGCTGGGCTTCATTAAAAAAATTAGAATAATGAAATATTCATTTGCATATGATATGATAAATAATGTTTATACAAATCTTAAATTATACATATATTAGTTCAAATGTCATTACCCACAGAATGTGCAAATGTTACATTGTCTTATAAAACATATAATTAAAATATTAGTTATGCTAACTACTAAATGTCAAGAGCCTCATCTATGTTTTGTTTCAACAAATAATCGTGCACCGAGCGAAAAAAAATCTTTAATAACCAATTGTGAAGACTGACTTTTAAAAACATTATTAATAATAACTGTTATACTGATCTGAATTCCAGATTAATGAATATATATATATATATATATATATATATATATATATATATATATATATATATATATATATATATATATATATATATATATATATATATATATATATACGCGTAATAATAATAAGAGTGCATGTCAAAGTTTTTGCAAAGTACAAAAATCCGTAACTTGAAGTAATATTCATTTTGACAAAGGCAAATAGTATAGACAAAATACAAAATGACCACAGACAAGTAACAATGAAGTAAATAGCCTTTTCCACGCCCTATGCGTGCTTTTATAACTGCGCTTGTTTTTTTTAGATATTATAGGTACCCTAGCTAGCTATGCTATGTATAGGTCTAGTTTATTTCATTCAGGATGATGAAATAACGCACAAGGACCTTGGTGTTGATGGACCAATTATCTAATAATTTGGAAGAAAAATCTATTTTTTTAAAGAACTAGAACAAAAAAATGAGCATGATGTTTTGTCTAATTTAACAGACGTTTTTGATGATACTGGCATGTAGGTACGTATGTGTTAGAATCGAGCATTTGGGGCGCAGCGGGAACTTATCAGGAGCAAACCGAAAAAATAATACTCCTGCCTGGTTTGGCCGTTCTTGTACCCCCCAGAATCTATGCCCTGTGCCTGGGTACCGGTGGCACCGCCCTATTTACGGCACTGACAAGTAATAAAATAGTTTTAATAATTAACATTTACAACATTAATCAAATATATATAACCTGTGTAACTTAGGAACAATGTACCTTTCTATTGGTGAAAGAAGCGATTACTTCCTATAAAAACCCTAGCTATAAATAAACTCAAATTTTAGCTCTTTATATTATTAGTATATATTTAACTTTAAAAAAATAGTTTTTGCTGTATAATCAAGAATGCACACTAGGAGTGTCAATTATGATTGCAGTGGGTTACGAATTATGTTGTCTATTTGGCAATTACAATCCATAGTATTCTTCCATGGTTATACTGATTTCTTTTGAATAGGTGTTCTTACTATTGTACTTACAAGTTAAATTATCCAAATAATAAAATCGTCACTAACTTAAATTTTTTTAACTTCAAGTAGACCTTTGCTGTAAGTGTATTTCGTTATTTGTTTTATTAGAACGTACCTCACGGTTGAAGGAATATGATGACCTTTTATATTTCTTGATGTTTTTCAAATATTTTTATTGTAGTTTTGGAAATGAAGCTTCAGCTGCTGACCTAATAAATATAGCAATATAGGGGGTTTTTTTTAATTCTTTAACTCCTCGTTTTATTTTTTTATTAGGTACCTCTTTTTACCGTGTATTGTTTAAACTGACGAATTCGCGTTGAGTCATAAGCTAACGTATTATTGGGTGATGTTTTTTCTAATTACGCGGAACACCTAAATACCCTTGATGTAAGTTTCAAAAGCCAGATAAAGATCAGGGTGCATGTCCCCTTAGTAGAAACCAAATCAAGGGAACTGCCAAAGTCACTTCAGGACGTGACCCTACGATATCGTCATAGAAACTAGATATCGTACAAAAAGACAAGCAAATTTATTATTATTATTATATTATTAATGTGTGATTATATGTTCTTGACTTTAAATCAATAATAAAAATTCAAATTAGTTTTTAAGAAAACTAGGCTATATATAGGCCACATTCACTCAGAATATTTTAAAAAACAGCTATTGATTAATTAAAAAATACAAACTTAATTTGATCAAAAGAGCTTTTATGTTAAGTTAAATTAAAAATCATAATATAATTTCAGATGTATAAAATAACATGTCCTTTGTGAAACCAGAACCAATTACTGATAGTAAATTAATTTAATTTGAATCTGTAGACGCTAATGATGTAATTGACACGCCGGGATCTGAACTCATTAACTCATCTATCGAAATTACACAAATTTAAGGATTTAAGGAATCCGTTAATGAAAAAATATATTTTCCATTTATGTGTGGTGCTGAATTTAGTTAAGAGTCCATAGTTCGACAGACGTCACAAAATGTTATTAATCCAACTAGAAATTGATAATAAAATATCGTAATTACTTAAAAGAAAACTTCAATTATTAATAGTCTCATATCTAGCAGTACTTTTGATCATTTTCTCAATACCTATCTTTCATTTCAAACATTGTATTGAATACAGTGTTCGCTTCGAAACCTGGGCCTTTGAGACGTGATCTTCAGTATACCTTGTTTCGAGACCATTGGGTACTCATGTCATCCTTCATGACGTTAAGCCACGTTTTCTTGGGCCTATCCCTTCTAACGAGACTTGTTACGTGTATAGAAGACATGTTTGTGTTAATTCTCCTAAATGCACCTTTTCAATTACATCAATCTTATTACGATGATATTATTAGTATCACCCGAGGGTTGAGTGCGGTTGCTTCTTACATCTGCTACTTCTTCCACAGTACGGAAGATGAAGTGTACATCTATTTTTGTGACCCATTGGCACACCTGCACCCTGCAATGTCAAAGTTTAAAGTTACTAACATAAATAATAATCTGGCATACTATTTTTTCTTTGTTACTAACGCCGTCACTTATCATGCAAAATCAGCATTTCGTGACGTCAGTTTTATCTTGGACTGTTAATCTATATTAGACGGTTCATGACTCTCTTTCAATTTGGATGAAGCAGTTCAATTCAAGTTTATTTTTATCAGTCACTATCGATAACTTTCATCAAGTGATCCGTGTAAATATAAACTTGAATAATTCTATTTCATTGCATACTGACCGCCTTGCAATCAAATTCATTCAATTTGAATGATCTGTCTAATACGAGTGCCTTACATTATCCGTCTAAATTATAAAGTATTTTCCAATGTGCAAAGCGTCTCAGAGCCCCGCGACGTGCCAATTTTACCGATTATCATCACGAACGTTGGCAAAGTCCTGTTCTAGTACGTGATTTAAAATGCAAAGCGATAACAGCTGCAAGACGTGTGAAGTAAAAATTACTGCGACAAGAATTTTCAATAAACAATCTTACAAAGCTGTATAATAGTTTGAAATAAATCTTAAGTTAATATAATTATATATGTTTTTGGAAGTAATTTTACAAAAGTACAACAATGATACATGTTTCAGGATTTCACGTTGGATTTCTACTTCAGACAGTTTTGGACAGACCCCAGATTGGCGTATAAAAAGAGGACTGGAGTTGAAACACTCTCTGTTGGATCAGAATTTATTAGAAACATATGGGTGCCTGACACGTTCTTTGTTAACGAGAAGCAGTCCTATTTCCACATCGCCACCACGAGCAACGAATTCATTCGCATCCACCATTCCGGATCTATCACACGGAGCATAAGGTACTAAAATGCCTTTGCATTCATCACTTCAGAAGTCTGTAACTCGTGGTAACTCATAAGCTAATACAACCGCGTCTTAGCTCATTAATATGGATACACAAGGACCGACTAATCCTGGCGGGAAATCATATATCGCTTGGAAAGTTTTTTTTATTTATGCTAGGTCTCTTTATTTACTATCCATTTTCATTTGCCTCACTATTGATTAAAATGTACACAAGCTGTAATTAATGTCTCTACCAATGTTAAACTAAAGTTTATATCGTAAATGGGGAACCAGTGCGTTGGTGATTCATCATCTCTACGGAATCTTTCGTCTTGTGTATGATACGCAGTTGGCCAGTAATCTTTGTAATAGAAATATTAATTTCAGATTAACTATCACTGCTTCTTGTCCAATGGATCTACAATATTTTCCCATGGATCGTCAATTATGCAACATTGAAATTGAAAGTTGTGAGTAAATTCAGCTGTACAATTATTATTTGGCTTACACTAGTTACTAAGTTTACTAAAAACCCTACTTTGATAAAATATCCTCGTCTCTGCTTTTGAGCAAAAAGACTTAACGTTAAAATTATTTTCTACTATCTCAAATTACCTGAGCTGCAGATTCATGAAGCTTTCATATTTGGTAGTTCAAATTTAACTCAAATTTGGAAACGCTTCTTACGACTTTCAATCATACAAAGTACGTCCGACATGTTCGATGCCGCCGTTATTATATACCTTCTCACCTTCAATAGCTCAGTAGTGTGACCAACTCATTACGTTTGGATTACTGGAAAACCCAGTGGGATGGGTGCTTATTTTATCGTTCCATATCTCTGCATGGTACAGTCGGCTACACCATGCGGGACATCCGATACAAGTGGAACGAGGGCCCGAATTCAGTGGGCGTCTCGAGTGAGGTGTCGCTGCCGCAGTTCAAGGTGCTGGGCCATCGTCAGCGCGCTATGGAGATCTCCCTCACCACAGGTATCGAGCACAGATGCAATTCACTTGAGCACACCGCGCTACACCTTAAACGAATCTATCGGCTTTCTCATTTACTGTTACAAATATTTATTTCAATAGTCACTCGCATGCAAACGCTTTGATCCGCACACCTCTACGACGACTTTCCTCTGCTCAATTGTCGTTGGAAAGTTACTCTGCTACGTAATTCACTATTTTTTGTTATTCTTTTGTATTGTCATTTTAATGTATAGTTATCAATGTCTATATTATATGTCGAAATATATAATCTTCTTCCATTCCAGGAAACTATTCAAGATTGGCTTGCGAGATCCAGTTTGTGCGTTCCATGGGTTATTACCTAATTCAGATTTACATTCCATCTGGTTTGATTGTGATTATATCTTGGGTGTCGTTTTGGCTGAACCGCAACGCCACACCGGCTCGGGTGTCACTGGGAGTCACTACTGTGCTGACCATGACCACGCTCATGTCATCCACCAACGCTGCATTGCCAAAGATATCTTATGTCAAATCGATCGACGTGTACTTAGGAACCTGCTTCGTAATGGTCTTCGCTAGTCTACTAGGTGATTAAACAATTTATTTGTCTCACTTTATATGTGTTAGTCTATAAAAAATATAAAGCTCATAAAGCCATTTCAACAGTCACTATTACTATAAGAGTAACTTTAGTTCGTAAGATTTTAAAATTAAAAAATGGACTTCGTGGTAGAGAATGAAGAATTAAAATTGATATACAATATTGTTTTAGAATACGCTACTGTTGGATATATGGCAAAAAGGATACAAATGAGAAAGCAAAGATATACATCCGTTCATAAGATAGTCGTTGAGAAGAGAGTACAGGTAGATGGACCCCCTGGGACTTCGGAACCACTGCCACCGCCACGAACTAGCACATTAAACAGACCACTACCTCCAAGCCGATCTTCGGTATGTTTTCAATATGTTTATTAAATATGAATTCAATCTTTATTAAATGCATATTAATCATGAATGGAACGTTAGGTAAACTTCTAGGCGCTAAGAACCTCAGCCAGAAGGCCCAGCTTGCCATACGCAACGCGGTGCTGGTACCTACGCTCACGTATAGAAGCGAGAGTTGGGTATGGAAGAGAGAGCATGAAAGTAGAGTAAACGCGGTCGAGATGCGATCACTGCGCCAAATCTGCGGAGTGACGCTCGCGGACCGCGTTCGTAATAGCGAAGTAAGAAAAAGAGTTGGTCTGAAAGAGAGTGTCGGGGTGAAGGTAAGGAAAGAAATGCTCCGGTGGTTCGGACATGTGGAAAGAATGCATGATGAAAGAATGACTAAACAGATATACAATGCAAAAGTGGATGGATGCAGAAGTCGTGGAAGGCCACGACACATCTTCCATGATCAAATTGATCGTGTACTAGCAGAAGGTGATGTCAGGAGCCTTAAGAATAGACGAGCGTGCATGTCAAGAGCTATGAATGTCAAAGAAGCAAGTGAGGTGTGTAAGAATAAGCCTGAATGGCGCTCTGTTGTTCGTGCCTACCCCGCAAGGGAACTGGCGTGAAGTTATGTATGTATATTAATCATAACAAACCTGTAAGTCTTCAAAGAGTCGTTGGCATTTTAAGTGTTTTCGTTTTACCACCACATCACTCAACGGCGCTTGGAGGTTCATTCATACTTTCTCGACACTTGGAAGCCGTCTACTGTGCGTAGCGTGAGCTCCTTCGTGTCATACGCGTACTTAATGGAACGAACCCCCTTCCGCAGTTTTCCTTGTATGCTACAACATGGGGCTCTTGAATAAGAGTGTAAACAGCTATTTAAAATCTCAATGAGGTAGACGTTGTGTCTCTTAGTGTTGCAGACATCTTTGGGTTTTCTTTATTGCTGTTCCGGCCAGGATCGAACCCGCACTCTTTGACTTCACATGCTTAGATATAAACATATCATGAAGTTGGGTATATAAGTAAATGCTTTAAAAACATTTTATTGTTGAAAACAGCACACATGTTGTCTATTCATCTAATGGAAATTAGTTACCACATACCATATACCAGCGGTAAGTACATACACCAAAGGTGCTACAAGTGCGCTGCCAGCCTCGAAGGGTTGGCGCCTGGACACTGATGTCGAAACACATCTCAAAGTTGTGGCAGCATCCTCTAGAGCGGGAGTGATTGCTATCCAGATGGAAATTAACATGAATTTTTAAATGGCGAAGAATAAAATTCCCGGGCATACATTCCTGAGAAATGAATTAGAAGGCAGCATTGAGTTATAAATGTACTTCATACTAGAGAAGCTATACAAAACAAAAAAGTTCGAACTTGATGATACCGGGGCGCTCATGTATATGCTGCAGCGCTAAAACATTAGATAAGCCGTCTAACCAAACTATTAAAACAGGCAACGCTAGATCACTTAGAGAGTATACCTAGTTTAAATTCGCCTAAATATGGCCGCATCGATGACGCGTCGAAACGAGTTAATATGGATACAATTTAATTAAAATAACATGTTTTATCGAGAATACATACAACAAACTTACCGATGAAAATCATCCCTTGACTTTTGAGTTTCTTGAGTGGTTTGAACAGTACCTTAGTACACACGAATGCATTTTTTAAATATTTACTTTTCACTTAAATACGTAAAGTATCGACAACAGACCGGCACATACTAAATGAGTTCTTATCCCTGGACTATAATGAGTATTCAACAAATAAGCTAGTTAAGGAGGGCTTTTCTATTACGTAGTATAATAAACCTTATTGAAAGGAAGTAGGTATTTTTAAACTCTCTTACTTTTTGTGTGCAGGAAGTCCGTTTCAAGACTCACGATCCGAAGGCGTACTCGAAAGCCGGTTCCCTTGATACTATATCTGGATCTCGGGGTGCTGCCCCCCCACCGGCTCCTCAGCCTGATGAAGAGGCTGGTCTACAACCGCATTCCATTCAGGCATCGAAGGTATTGGAATCCTATTTGGTATAATTGATGGCCATCAATGATCTATTAGATAATGCCAAAGCGAATTGACATTTGCAACTGCTATTTCTTTTGCTACCGCGACTTTGATGACTAGTTTTATGGTGAAGCGTCATTACTCTTTTTTTACCTTACTGCTTCATCTGGAATAATTTTATGGTTATAAGCCTAGGCCGTATATTCTTAATGACGATAGGTATTGACAGATGACGTGTGTATATACTTTAATGTAGCTATTCGTTGACGGCGTTATTTTCAACGCTGTAAATAAGACGCATTTGGCTACAGTCAATAACCATAATATTATCGCTGGTGAAACTCGATGATTATACTAAATCGTGTCGACTCGAATATTAAAAGTAATACATATTTGATAACAGGGACTAAAATCTAAATGCTATATATTTCTATTAACTACTATCATAAAAGAAGAATATTAAATAATGAAAATCGCTCGCTGAATACACACCTCATAACACGTCCTCCAATCACAGATGGCGCCACTAGTGTGTTTTTGTTATAGAAAATCTCAATTAAATTCAAAAGAAGCTAATAAGGTATTTTTATTATGAATAACTTGCATTTAAAAAATAGTTTCTAAATAATAAGACAAATTGAAATTTTTGTTGAGATTTTCTACACCGATTGTAATTTAGACCCATGCTAGCTACTTCTTTTTAGGGGGCGATTGGTAATCATTGGTATTCTTCTTGCACGCTACTATGTTCAATATTTAATGATTCTATACATACTTCTCAATTTACCTAAATTTTAAATCGATCCGGCCCTGTCCGCCTTTTAATCGTAGATAGTGTCAAAGAGCTTCATACAGATTTCTTTGAGCAAATTTTTAAAAGCATAGTTTGACACTTTTATATGTCACATTGACATTGACATAAGTCGACTCGAGTTAGTATTAAGATTGACGTCTTAAGTTGAAGTGAAGGCTTACTGGCCTCTGTTGCAGGGTCTTAACAAGCTCCTCGGAACCACACCATCGGACATCGACAAGTACTCCCGGATCGTGTTCCCCGTCTGCTTCGTCTGCTTTAACCTCATGTACTGGATCATTTATTTACACGTCTCAGATGTAGTCGCTGACGATTTAGTGTTACTTGGCGAGGAAAACTGAACAGCAACAGTCTATATCGTATCGATCACAAGGACCTCGGCATTTATGTATTTTAGGGTGCTTATCGTCAACCAATTGACTCTTACTTGTAAACGCTTTAGAATATATCGCAAGATAATGGAACAGCTCTTTTAGAATATCAACGATTATAAGAACATAGATTTGCTTTAAGTGGCACATCAAATAGATTACTTACATGACAATTATATTATATGTACAATTATTAAGTACAAAAGAAAGTGCTTTTTTTAGAAAACAGATTTGCATATTAAACTCATGTTGATGGTAATATTTTTAGATATAAAGAAATAACAGATGTTTGAACTCATATTGCTTTTGGTAGAACTCTTTTTCTTGTTTCAAAATTGTAGTACTGCTGTAGTTCACGTTTTATTCCTTACTGGCTCGATTTGTAAGTGCTCGGAGTTAGAGTCATATTTTTCAATATTTATCAGTAGCAGTTAACATGTAAGCATGCTGAAATTTGATTAATACGCGTTTAATGACGACAGGCAAAGAAATTAACCACGTGTGCCCTTAGAAAGAATATATAACTTTAAAATAAACAAATCGAAAATAATGGTTCAAGCATAGAAATAAATAGAGGTAAGGATTTCAACAACACTTGGAGATAGTTTAAATAAATTACTTTGTAACAGAATAACACCAACCAAGGTCATAACCAGTGTAGTATATTTAGGTACGGATTACAAATAGCCTATTGAAATCATTTGTCTATCCAGTCCTTTTCATGCTGTAATCAATTTGACATATTAAGAGTTCTTTATAAATCGCCTTCTCTTCTTTAATGAGGCAAAAAGTGGATTTCTTTGTTCTTTATTTGATTCCTGTATTTAATACATTTTTGTTAAATAATTTTAAGTTTTTATTGCATATAATTTTACTGATTTTGAGATTAGACCGACATAGACTTTTAGACTAGATGGCGTTTACACATATTATAACATCTACTGGTGCACTGAGACAAAGAATAAGTGGTTTAACATTAATTACTATACATTTTTATATTAGCTGTACACTAATATCAGAGAGATCGTAATTTTCGTAAATAATGACCACAGCTTGTCAGAAAGTAACAGGATCAAAGAATAATATATTATAGACATTTGTTATCTGGTACTGAACATTAATGATACATTATCTGACACTGAGTGCAGCACTTAAAATGAATATATAGGTATTTAAAGCATATTTTGCCTCAATAAAAATATATCCTTGATGCTTTAGCAAAGTAATGTAAAAAGTTCATGTACACTTTCAAGATATTTAAGTCTAATGCCCGGTTTCTGAGGTTATCAGTAATGAGTTCAATAACAATTGACTCCATAAGGTTATGTAATAGATAAACTTAGATTAACTGTTAACCTACGACTAGTATCAAAACTCGCCACTAGATGGATCTATTCAAGAAGGAATATCTAATGTTTATTTTCATAAAACAAAAACGTCAAAGAAAGATATGGAATAGATAACCGCCTAATATTGGTCAGTTAAGTTGAACCTAGTTTAACTATCATACGATGGTGTGTTCATACATATATACATACATAACTTCACGCCAGTTCCCTTGCGGGGTAGGCACGGAAAACAGAGCGCCATTCAGGCTTATTCTTGCACACCTCACTTGCTTCTTTGACATTCATAGCTCTTGTCATGCACGCTCGTCTGATCTTAAGGCTGCTGACATCACCTTCTGCTAGTACACGATCAATCTGATGATGGAAGGTGTGTCGTGGCCTTCCACGACTTCTGCATCCACCCACTTTTACATTGTATATCTGTTTAGTCATTCTTTCACATGCCCGAAACACCGGAGCATTCCTTTTCTTACCTTCACCCCGACACTTTCTTTCAAACCAACTCTCTTTCTTACTTCGGTATTACGAACGCGGTCCGCGAGCGTCATGGTGTGTTCAGAAACGCAATTTTACAACAGGACATGGAACCGGGCATTAGTCAACTTAAGGAATATCTGAAGTTACGTACTAAACTAGAGAATATTTTAAAACGGCTATCTAAACTCACAGTTTAATTAAAATTTTATTCAAAAAATTATCCCATAAGGAAAAACCTTTTTCTTGTTGTTTAAAAATTCAACAATCATTTCAACCTGCTCTTATTGATGTTTGTAATAGAACAAGGTTGAACTCAAATTATCACAAAATATGCACAATATTTTATTTAATATGAATGTTCTATGACTGTAGATTACTACTAAAAAGTTTATCCTTAGCGTTCTAGGTACGTTGCCCACTGATTGCGATACCATAGACTTGGCCCAGTTATGATTTACAACAACCTTTTATTTTCTATCATTTAGTTTTTATTTGTATTGATTAGATATATATATTTTTTTTTATTCAGCTGTAAAATTCCATCAAATAAGTTAATTAATATAGTCATGTCAAATTCCCATTCATAGTGGAGGCGGAATGAATAGACAATTGTTTGAAAACTGCCTTTAGACGACCATAGTCCCTAATATAATTAGTGCCTCTCTCGCAGTGATACTAAGTCATGATCCGTAAGTGAATCAATAGTTCTTTCCAGATTTAAGGATACTAAACAAATGAGTATTAATTGAACCCACGACTTGAAACTATTTGAGCGGTCACGGGTCGTAAAAGATAAATGTAAATAATTATACATATAATAATATATTTATACAACTAGGGTACATACACAATTGACCTAGTTTTATTAACAAATGTAATACAGTTCATTTTAACAAATATACACCGAAACACTTCAATATTAAATCTAGTGCACAGAACACCTTTTCTACGTAGTATAATTCGTATCACATATATCAGCAGCTGTATTTGCAAGTATTCAAAAAGCGTTTGTGTTAAAACGATGTTATTTAAACACATCGCTTGTACAAAACTTTGAAGGCAATGTTAGTGGAAATAATATAATCAGATGCAGTTTATTAAATATACCGGGTAATTGTTACTCTTTATATATTGCATTACTGAGTACAGTCTTTGTACTAAGTAAATGCAATAATAACTAATCGTAATATATAACGCTGGGAAGCAGGCTCATTCGAATAAAAACAATAAATTATACTTATAATGATAAGTGTTGGAATGGAAGTATAATAATTTGTCTTAATTTAAGTTTTTAAACGTGGCGTCATATTATACTATTATTACTTTAGTTATAAAATAATTGTCTGTTACGTTATTATCGCTTGTAATGGATGAAAACTTAAGATGGAGAAATGTAGCCCATTATTAATACTTTACTGCTATGCGATATGAAATTGTAAAAAAAATTAAATAAATGATGTGTGCAAATGATGTCTAAAGATTTTAAGATTCATAATGTGCATCGGAGAACAAGGAGAATCAAATAACCATAAACTGGAGGACGTTAAATGACTAGAAATTTTTCGAATTCATTAATTTCTGAATTTGCTCAACGTTATTCAAATAAAATATTTATAATAAGGAATTGCAAATAGATGAATTGTCTAGGAATTGTAATAAATAGATATATTATCGTTATAGTTTTAAGGTGTTATTTTTTTCTTAAACGTTTTATTATTATATATTATTTATGTGTCACGGTTGTCGATGTAGAAGACCGCTCAGCTGTGTATCGAGTTTTGAAAAAGAGCGTGGCCAAATTAAAGAAGTACTTTCGTGGCTTCAGCATGTGATCTTTCCAAAAAATCAAAGTAAAAATATGCTGTTGCTAATTTTGAACATGATGTTTACACTTACACATTTGTCAACTTGTTTAGGAAAGGTAATAAATGTAATGAGAAATATATTTAAAATAGCATCATTTAAAAATAACTCATGTTAAGGTTTCTTTTTATGCAATAATGTCTATTGTTATTTTACTTTATAGTACAAAGACAGCCAAATTGACTAATAATAGTAACTAAATGTAATAAAAAATATTAGTAAAAATTTCGAGACGACTACGAGTCAAATGTAAATTATGAAAAAGAAATAATTATAAGTAAGGTATGAAATTTGCATTATATTGCACCTAGTAAGTAAGGTGTAGTGTAGTACAGCGTAAGGGGGCGCGAGCAGTGCGGATTCAAAATCTGTTTATACTTACAATAAAATAAAAGAACTAGACCAATATAATAACTAATAGAAACGTAAAATTAATTGCTGACCGCTATTATTACCACTTGACAGGCTGCTGTCAATTTCTTTTTATACTAATATTAATTCGTCACAGTGTCACAAGTGACGCATCTAAGTGACACGAAGATGTGCTTGTTACTTATATGCAACAGCTAGCCCAGTGGTTATGATAGAGTTAGTAGTTATAATATGTATCATCAGAGTTATTGTTATAAATTATAGAAATAAAAATCATGAGAAGGACGCGCACCGCCCGCGAACCTCGAACGCGCAACCAAATTCTAAATCACATTTAAATACAACTTAGAATAATTAAACAAATTATATTGTGGTATAAAATCAATTTAGTGGATATAAGACAATTTATTACGTTAGGTATCAGGTAAAAAAAAATAAAAAAAAATATCACGATTAACAGACTAGAAAGGCTCGTAATTACATTTGAATATAAAACATTGTGTTGCACTTACATTAATAATAATCTATGGTAATTTGGTGAATATTTCAGCAATTATGGGCAAGTGACATTTAGAAATCAGTAATCAATAGCTATGGCTAAAGTTAATTATCTAAAGCAAAGTAAAAAAAAAGTAATGGAGTTAAGGATGTAGTTGTTTAAATAGTCAGTCACTTGCCAGGAAGATTATACTGTACTTCTTTAGCATCCTGAAGTTTTAAGACCTGCAAAAAGCACACATTTTTAAATAAATTGTTTTTAATATTAAAACATAGATGTACATGTGCATACATACGCACATAAAAATATGCACATAATGTGTATTGAAATATGTTACAACATTTTACAAAAGTATAAAAAATGTAATACGGCAAAACTAAATGTCTATTAGAAAATATGACTTAAATAGTGCCAAATGTACTCGTATACTTATTTAATGTTAGCATATTATTATTATTCTAAAATTATGTAAAAGTTATCTTCAATTATAAAAATAAAATACTCATTGAATGATTGCATATATATTTTATTTTCATAATTCTCTTAACATTTTTATTAAACCTTCAAACTCATAAGTTAATATGCACAGTAATACTTTGATGCTACACCAGTGGGTAGAGGACTGGTTATAGTGTGCACGGCGAACACAGAGTGACAATAAATAATAAGCATTGCCATCTAGCTTGAGGGGTAAAAAACCCATATTTCTATTTACATTTCTGTCCAGCATTAACTTGGCATCTGATCTATGATTATGAATCACAAAATTAGTAATTATTTTGATGAAAATAAAGCAAAATTAAAAGGCATTATCTATTTTTTTCTTACTAAAAAAGATTATTTAATAATATGACGAATTAATAGCTTGGTTACTTGACACGTGAGAGTAAATCAATCCAAATTTATTGTTTAGTAAATACAGTATGCATAAAATATATTAATTTAATTCTGATATTATTTAAAATAAAACTCAGCAATAGCCTGATATTGATCAGAGTAAGGTATTCAATGCAAATTGAAATTACTGACATGAGACGCGAATACCTAACTGCCGTCATGTCTTATGAGACACCACCAAGCTATAAAGGAGACCTAGAATTAAAAATCTGAAATTAACTATGTAGTAGTAGCTTTTTACTCTGTGTACAATGATATAATATTTCATGACTTCCTAAATTGTAAATTATGGAATAATTTTATTATTAATGGATGCATTAAATCCAACTACAATAGGGGAACCGAAATGGGTAAATGGGGATTTACTCGAGCGTCATGGGGACTTATTGGATATTAAAAGTTAGAAAACAGGAAAATTACACAACATTACTCTATATTATCCCTTTTAGCAGCGCCGATATGGAAATACTCGAGCGTGTCACATTTTTATATAGGTGGTTCGTCTTGATGTCCGAGCTGCGCTAGCCAAATAAATACCTCACTATTATATTAAGTGGAAATTTCTATCTGAATTTTATTAAAAAAATGCCTATTTTTTTAAATAACCAAGTGTGATAAATGAAAGCACGAAAAAATATTTACATATTTAATAATATGATCTATTAAGAAGAACATGAAAATAAAATATAATTATTAAAAATAATTTATTTCCATCTCCATTTTCATTCGAGGAATTGTTATCGTATTACAAATCTTCGTCGTCAATATCAACTAATAGTAACTATAGATAGATAACTATTTTAAAATCAGCTAATTAGCAGCTGATCAGAAAAAGCTAGGGCTATGTTATCAACCACTCGACAACTGCCTAAGGGTTTACGAAAAAAACCGAAAACTAACAAGTTTAATAATGGTTAGCTGGCTAATGGTTGTCGTATAAAACTAAAAACTGACAATTCGGCAAGTTGGCGGTTTAGCTGTCAGCCATCAGCTGTTGACTACCGGTTGGTGAGTTATCCACCCAACAGCCATCAATCGGTTTTCAGCTGGCTAATGATCAACGATGAGGTGGATGGTTACCCACCGCTAATAGCAACTAATAGTCGATATCAAAGAGAACCAACTCGGGGGAGCTGCAAGAGAGTTAGAGATAGGATAAAATGAAAGAGAGAGAGAGAGGGTGGAGTGAGGAATACGCGTTTATTCCAGCTGCACGCACATATATTACACATTACATTATTACATCTTCAAAAAATAATTAACCGTATTCGAAAATGTCAAGGTGGCGTTTTTTTTGCAAGTTTGTGACTGTTCTTAACTTATATGTTCAAATCGTTAGATTAATAAAATGCGCGCTGTTCAATTAGCAATTAACCCAGTTTACCTTAATCTGACGCGCTTGAGTATTTCTGATGATCGTTTCTTTTACTATTCTGGTAGGCTGCCCTAGAAGGCACGAACCTATTTAAAGGGCTTAGCGTCATATGAAAGGTCCACCACATATATTCTTTGCATCCTGTAGAGTGACCTCCAGATCACTTTACAGGATGCTAAGAACCCTCTCTTATGGTAATCTGCCGCGCTCGAGTAAAATCCTAAGTTATAGGGCTATTGGCCCTTACTGGGCTCCCCTAGTATAAGACAACAAATTTTACAATTAGCATAACTATGGAGATATTTAATATTAAGTTAAAGGCTACTTAGTAATAAAATGCAAATGTTTTTGTTGTTATAATGATTATGACAACCAGAAAGTAATTTGTTTATAACTATATAAACAAAGGGTTTTGAATATTTTAGTACAAGAGTGAGCCTATCTACAGCCTGCAGCTTAAGTATTTTTAATAGAACCAAATATTAAATACTAGTAGCTGGCATCAATACAGACAAATATTATATAAACAAATGTTTGTAGACACATCTTAGATTGACATAGACACCAGGAAAATTGATTTATGCGTGGAATTTTTATATCCTAGTATTAATTCTTTTCCCCTGCCACTAGTAGAAAATTGACATTTTACTTGTATTAAGTTTATGATGTGAAATTTTAACTAATAGCAAGGCGAATGAATAGTCATATACAAACAATCTATATATGGTATATACAAGTTGTCTATATATAGTACATATAAGTTTGCGACTGACCGCTGTTATGAAAAAAAAAGTCAGCCGACTGCTGATAGACCAAAATATTCAAAACCTTTCCATATTTGTTTATGTAGTAAAAATGTTATTAGTTATATATCGTTATACCATTTAAGGTCTTTGTGACTTTAACATATATATAAAAGTAATTTTTAACAAATTGTTAACTTTAACAAGCAGTTTTACGTACAATGTTATGTTATTAAGAAATTTATGTAGTAAAAATTTCTAGATCGTTTTGAAATAGTTTTTACATTTGATTGTTGTGTATATGAATTGTACAAATGTGCCGTTTGCAGTGCTTTACTTCCGAAATTGAAATGTTCTTCCGGAGGATAAACCTTAGCAATAAAAAATTCTAAAGGATATCTATCGTTTGTTCTATCATAGTTTGAGATTGACAGGAGCGGTGCGTGGTCTGAAGTTATGAAGGGAGAATTACATAGAGACGTAATTTGAGTACACTCGATAAAAACCGTGATGTTTATTACACTTTGATAATGTTTATTAGAATTTTAAATTTACACAGTTTTCAAATTATTATATATATACATTTGTAAGATATTATATCAGTATTTTATTATAAAATATTTTTTAAGATACTTTAATTTATAATTTAGTTTTGTTTTATAAAATATAGTGTCTTACTGACCCGAGTTAATTTATATTTATTGTGTCATATTTATTTAAGTAAAAAAAAGGAAAATAGTAAGGTAAAACAATGAGTAGCAAGATTGATAAGGTCTGATATGCAGATCAATACAAAAAATATATAAATCATTCATATTTTTTTTACTAATAGCAACCCACAGATAGGACCATCCTACTTTTTAAATTATTTTTCTCACCGATGCGACCTCTATATAATACTCCCTCTAGTTAAGAAGCTATAGGGAGGCCTGGTGTCACTACATCCAAAATTAGCTAATGTTAATTAGCTGATCTATGTCCATTTTAATCGCTTAGAGCCGTAAGGTTGGTCCAAAATTTGCCTTCTGTCTACGCAACCACACTTATTACTATGACTTACCTTTGAAAACAAACCGTACAAATACGTAATAAAAGAAATATCAATTTTTCACAGATGTGCGAAGAGAAAAAAAAATGTGTGCAGTTCACACCCCGTAGAACAAAAACTTCAGAGAAAATAATATTTTTCGTATATCTATTCTATGTACGCCTTTATTTCTAGCTATTTTAACGGTTATGCGTAATAATTAAATTTAATTTAAAAATGTAAATATTATAATTTAAATCTCTAGCATGGAGTTCAAAATTCAATGCACTGTTACGCACAATTTATTTTAAATAATATCTACCTTAAGTATATACAGATAGAATTAAAATTCATTAAAAATCCTTTTAATTTTATTTAAATTGAAAATTAACTCTAACGGGTAAAAAGAAATGTTTTATTTCGAATTAAGGAAGGTTGAATTTTATATGTTTATCTCTTTTTAGTGTCCCTTTTTCGTTTCATCGAGTTTAAAATCAAAACGATTCTAAGGAAATTTCACTTCAAAATTTATTTCCCATTACTTTTCTAACAGTGCAGTTGTGTTAATCGAAATATTTACGCTATTTCTTAAAAAGATCACCATCATTCTCGAATAAACACGTTTGCAATGGTAGAAGCGCAATATTTAGTAAATTAACCAATGTTTTTAATTACGGAAAATTATAACGCCATCTAGTTTTTACATGGAATTTAAATGTAAAATTCATCTTTTAGCTAACGTATTTCCAACATAGGTGTCGTTAATAACGTAATTTATGAAAAAATATAATATTGGTTTGTATTTAAATTAGCGATATTTGTTTCTCCCCCACGTAATAAATTAATTTTTTAGAGTATTAATTTTCTATATTTAATATTATTTTATGTTTTTAAATTCTTTTTCTTCAGTGAAATATTGCAATTGGTATTATAAAAAATTGATATTACTTGTAGGTATAGAGTTTAAGTGAAATTTAATCAATAGGAAGGTAAATGAATGGATAGTAGACCATGGAAGTAGAATACTAGCAATCGCCCAATAGAAAACGTAACTCAGTCCGGTATTACCAGGTTCCAGTCTCCTTTAAGAGAGCAGCAGCGCATTTATAGCACCTTTGGTGTTGCAAATGTCCATAGGTGATGGTAACCGCTTTCCATCAAGTGGGCCGTGTGCCTGTCTTCTGAACTCCTGCAATAAAAATAAAAAATATTATTTTTATAGATAATTTCAATCAAAACTTTTAATCAATGTCTTATTATTTAAATGATTTTTTTATCCTAAAACAGTCATAAGTTGAAAGTCATAATGAGCACCTTTGCAATTTCATAAAATTTACGAAACTGAAAAGAGGTGAATCAATTTTATTTAAAAACATGAACGGACTTGTGGTTCCATCTCTAATTGGAGCGCCTGTTGCGAGTTCAATTTTTACTGGGTGATTTTAATTCCTGAATATTTTTCTTCCATGGTGAAATATAATAACAGCCACCGGTGGTGACAAGCAGTTCACACGCTTTTTCATATATTTCGTAGGAAATTGCCGCTCTCGTGTGGCCGACCGGCAGCCCGTTTGCGCGCAGCCTTAGCCTTTCAGTATTTATCGCCATCAATGACCACGCACCGATCCTGGGAGGATGCTGTTTCCTTTATTCTAATTACTGTGTCTTGATGATATGAAACTGTTGTGTTGATTTATTGATCAAAGTTTATGGATAGGTTGTAAAAAAAACCAATACCTACTCCAATCTTCCTTGAGACGCAACAAACAATTTTTTATGGTATTGGTGTCGTTAATGACGTTGCTCAAACTGAATAACTTTAAAAAAGTAGATACATTTTACGAAATTTAGTTCTGTGATCCAATAAATTATATGATCTGTACCGTTGTTTTATTTCAAATATATTTAAACTACTAGCTTCATTTGTGGTTTTGGCGAACGTAACCTTGCGGAGACTCTTCTGGTTTGCGGGACAAAAACTGTGTAAAGGGCAGATGGACCTGGTAGCAAAGATGTAGGGACCACAAACCGATAGCCTTCTACCTAAATTTATCATGCGTAATCTTCTTGTATTGAAAAGTATTTCAACCATTTACTACCTTCAAAAATATCGGCACCATTTTTTCTACAAATTCAACTGGATGAATTGCAATCTGCGATATATAAGTCAAATTTAGATCTGATTTGATATTTCAAAAAAGAGGTGCGATGTTCAATTTTCTTTATTCATTTTTTTAACCTTATGGGAAAGTAGGCTATTTTTTGCACTTCGGCTCCTTATATAGTTAAAACGGCCCTAGTATGATGATTTGTGATATTTCATCAATAATATTATATTTTCCTATGATTAAGTATTATGCTGGTAGCGTCCACTTTAGAGTTTATCTTTAGCACACATATCATCGAATTTTCAAGCAAGCATTCCTTATACATCATTTTCTGCATGTAATATGTACTAAAATATAAAATGTAAAGTTGTTTATGAGAGTAACTTTTCTCGTAAATGATTGGGTCTACATAAACGACATTTTAACAGAAAGGTGTATTTAGTACTTAAATGCCATAAAGTACTTAATACGCTAAAAAAATAGATATGACCGTAATTGAATACGGAAAATACATTTTTACAGTGTAAATAATTTTAGAAGGTATCGTTAGTTAGATCTTGATAAAGAAAGGGTTGTTTTAGTAAAGTCAATCGGTAAAGAGATATTAGCTTTCATAGTCGTGAAATTAACACTAGACGCGGAGCCGTAAATCCCCCTTGATTTTTAGATTCACTCGAGCGCGTCAGATTAAGGTAAAGTGAGTTAATTACTAGCTGAATAGAGTGCATCTCACTAGTCTGATGAATTGAGCAAAATGCAAGGGAGTAGGAGTGTAACAAACTTGCAAAAAAACTCGTCTTGATATTGTCGAGTGCAGTTGAACTTTTTTTTATTTTGAAAGAAAAATAAAGTAAGCCGCCCATTTCCGCAAACCGAAGTACCAAGAAACGTTTATAAATTAAATTACCTGTAAAGTCTTCCGAGAGTTTTGAAAATAGGTAAATATATATTTCGATGTGATATTGTATGTAATATATGTCAATTTTGCCACCTCATATCGTTGTCGCTAGCGCCGCCATATGGTGTCTAAAAGAAGTTTTTTGACAATATCTCTTTTCTGATTTATTTTACAATTGCAATATAAACGTCAATACAAAATTACACTAGAGAAAATTTCCTACAATTCTTGTAATAACAATTTTGTTTTAAATCAATGGTTTTGGCGTATGACCGCCGCAAACTATTGTTTGTTTTTGCATTTTATACCCTTCCGTAAGGCCACCCGTATCATGCAAGTTGGCAGATAAGCATACCTTTGTTATCAAAGACACTTTGGGGATCTAAACCACCAATATCTGACACGCTCGAGTACGTCGATTTGATTGTTTTTTGAAGTGACACTTCTTTGGAATCGTTGTGATTTGAAACTCGATAAAACAAAAGAGCGATACTAAAAAGAGATAAACATATAAACCTTTTAGGACTGCGCCTGCGAGAGAATGAGATACGAGTTTTACATTGCGCAATACAGATTAGAGAGTCAATAAGACCGATGATTAAACAGAAGTCCAATTTGGACCGGAATAACAACGATAATAATATTTTTTAGACTATAACAGTGGAACGTTGAAAGTGATACTTATTTTGAATTATAATGTTGACGTATGTAGGCGAGGGCGAATTATATGTATATAAATAAACTAGCTGACCCGGCGAACTTCGTACCGCCATATTTTCTGAATTCCTAAAAGACTTTGTTTCATGACACAAAAACAAAATCACCATTATCGGTCCAGGTGATTAGGAGGATTCTAGAACCCGATCTCAGCGCGACCTACCGATTCTAATTGCGAATCCAAACCATCCGGGAACCCACTCAAACACACAAAAAGTAAATCACCAAAATCGCTCCCGGTGATTAGGAGGATTCTAGAACCCGATCTGAGCGCCACCTACCGGTTCTAATTGCGAATCTAAACCATCCGGGAACCCACTCAAACACACAAAAACCAAATCACCAAAATCACTCCCGGTGATTAGGAGGATTCTAGAACCCGATCTCAGCGCCACCTACCTGGCGGAATTGTGGATCTAAACCATCCGGGAACCCACTCAAACACACAAAAACAAAGTCACCAAAATCGCTCCCGGTGATTACGAGGATTCTAGAATCCGATCTCAGCGCCACCTACCTGTTCTAATTGCGAATCTAAACCATCCGGGAACCCACTCAAACACACAAAAACAAAATCACCAAAATCGCTCCCGGTGATTAGGAGGATTCTAGAACCCGATCTCAGCGCCACCTACCTGGCGGAATTGTGGATCTAAACCATCCGGGAACCCACTCAAACACACAAAAACAAAAAGACCAAAATCGCTCCAGGTGATAAGGAGAATTGTAGAACGCAACTTTAGCGCCACCTACCGGTTCCAATTGTGGATCTAAACTATCCCGGGACCCACTCAAACACACACACAAAATTTCATCAAAATCGGTAAAGTCGTTCCCAAGTTATAAAATTACAACGAAAAGTGGCATTGATTTTTATATATATAGATGTTAGAGATGAATTATCTGTGAGTATATTCTCTGAAGTTCCACTTCTACTGCGTATGAATTGTCCGCACACGGAATTTTTTTTCTCTACATTTTAGAAAACCTGTACCTGGTGGTTCTTCCTCCGTTCAAAGGGACATATTATATGATAGTTTGTGTTTACTACCATCTAATTTTCAAACCCCTATAGGTCTCCACGACCCTCGAGCAAATCCATATAACATTCGCCTACTACTTACTAATAAAGCAACTAAAATCGTTTTCAACAATATCGGTCAGTAGTGCCGGTAACTAAGGAAAACAACGAGTAATTATTAGCGCCAATTGCAGACTATTTATCAGAATTATTTCGAATTGCTAGCGTTTTTTTTTTCATAAATTCAAAATTTAAGGTATGGTATCTTGATGATGGGACTTTAGGAGGTGATATAGACACATTAAAAAATTATAATTAAATAAGTTACCTTTGAAGTCAATATGGGAAACCAACAGACAAAGGAGAATATTATTTTGGACCAATCACATGGGACGACGGAAACCAAATTGACTGAATCCAGAATTATGTTGATTATCATATATCATATCATTTACATACTCCAACAAAAATGTAAACTGAAGGTGCAAAAGTGGTTACGTCGGGAAGTAAATGTGGTCACGACCACCCTACCCATGGTGAAGGTAGAAATCGTTCAACCAAGGTCCACCAGCAGTTCTAAGTAAAGCAAAATAAAACATCTTTAGTTGTGTGTTAACATTTAATTTATATTTAACATTATATTATATGTCTATTTTAAATTGTAACATTGTATTGTAATTGTTTGAATGGAGCGTTAGGTAAACTTCTAGACGCTAAGAACCTCAGCCAGAAGGCCCAGCTCGCCGTACACAACGCGGTGCTGCTACCTACGCTCACGTATGGAAGCGAGAGTTGGGTATGGAAGAGAGAGCATGAAAGAGTAAACGCGGTCGAGATGCGAGCACTGCGCAAAATCTGCGGAGTGACGCTCGCGGACCGCGTTCGTAATACCGTAAGAAAGAGAGTCGGTCTGAAAGAGAGTGTCGGGGTGAAGGTAAGGAAAGGAATGCTCCGGTAGTTCGGGCATGTGGAAAGAATGACTAAACAGATATACAATGTAAAAGTGGATGGATGCAGAAGTCGTGGAAGGCCACGACACACCTTCCATGATCAAATTGATCGTGTACTAGCAGAAGGTGATGTCAGGAGCCTTAAGAACAGACGAGCGTGCATGACAAGAGTTATGAATGTCAAAGAGGCAAGTGAGGTGTATAAGAATAAGCCTAAATGGCGCTCTGTTGACCGTGCCTACCCCGCAAGGGAACTGGCGTGAAGTTATGTATGTATGTGTTGTAATAATGTATTTTATTGTATATAAGTGTAATGACTTGTTTTGTACAATATTGTTTTGACTGCAGCTATGATTACGTAATGCAATATTGTACCGACGACCAGGCGCTATCAACTTACATACAATTGTTATGTTTTTTTTTCTTTTTGGTTTGGAGTGATGTGGTGACACAAAATCGCTTTGTCAGCAGTTTTCGCGTTCGGGCAAATACGACGCGCGTTCGCTAGTCTGACCGGAGTATTGCGACAGATCGGTTTTGTGTTGAGTAACACATCCGCTCGTACGTGTAACTTAGTGTATGTAATATATATACATGTACATTCATGTGTGGACAATATACCGGAAAATAGTTAAAATATAAAACCTGGTTTAATTTCTCTCACACTTCGAGAACACCATATAAACATCACCACAGTACCCACAGACCTAAAATATTTAATAAGTGAGTTTAGCAAAATAGGTCTTGTTCTAAATTATTCAAAATGCGAACTTTTTATACTACCGGAAATGACAGCAATATTATTTCCGACTTTCAAGATTTGGCCTCAAATTTGAAATTAGTAAAGAAACATACCTTAAGCCTCCTTGGGTCCCCTGTCTTCGATGAATCTTTTCCTTCTTTCATTGACGACAAAATTCAAAATTTCCAATTTAAAATAGTAAATTTAAAAGAAATAAGCGCACATAGTGCCTACTTTCTTATTCTTTTTTTTTCTAAAATAAAATTGCCTAATTTATTCCTTATATTACAAGTATCTACTATTACTGGTACTATTCTAAATTGATTTTTTGGTATATGGTATATTCATATGCATTTAGTAAAAATCTGTTATTTTGAAATCATAAATAGACACTTCAATTTTGATGTACTCGTGGTAGTGTAGCGGCTAAGAAGAAGTGAAATAGAACTAATTTAGATTTTTTTCAAATAATTGTTTCTCTGTTTGTACGGGCTAATCTCCGAAACGACTAGACCGATTTAAATGAAATTTTGTATAGTGGTAGCTTATATCCCTGGTCCAACATATAGGATACTTTTGATCCCGAAAAATTAAAGAGTTCCAACAGCTTTGAAGGAATAATAAATACCACGATGACGAAGTCGCGGGCATCAGCTAGTAAATAAATATTTTCTACAATTCAACCTAAATAACAAACTTCAGTTTGCTTTTTAGCTTGAATCGGTAAGGTTTTAAAAAATATTATATATAGCATCATGTCAAAAATACATACATACATAACTTCACGCCAGTTCCCATGCGGGGTAGGCACTAACAACAGAGCGCCATTCAGGCTTATTCTTGCACACCTCACTTGCTTCTTTGACATTCATAACTTTTGTCGTGCACGCTCGTCTGTTCTTAAGGCTCCTGACATCACCTTCTGCTAGTACACGATCAATTTGATCATGGAAGGTGTGTCGTGGCCTTCCACGACTTCTGCATTCATCCACTTTTGCATTGTATATCTGTTTAGTCATTCTTTCATCATGCATTCTTTCCACATGCTCGAACCACCGGAGCATTCCTTTATATCCTTAAATAATAAATGCTTTCTATAAATATAAAAACTCAGCTTCATATTGTGGATGTTTCAGTATTTGTGACTATCTTCTTAGTATCATTGTATCCTATTTCAACTAGCTAGGGCGACGAGACAAAGTACTAAACTAAGTTTGGGAACACCCAGTCTAGAGCATAGACGCAAGGTCGCGGGGCTGACTGTCTTCTATCAGATTCATTTCGGGGAGTGTTCCTTAGAATTGCACGAGCTGATTCCTCCATCCCCATTTTACCATCAGACAACCAGACGCACCGGTCTGCGCCACCGTTACATGGTGGAATCACCACCCGTCAGAACCAAGCCTTTCGCTTCATCTGTCCTGGTGCGCACTGCCGAAGAGTGGAATAATTTGCCGGAGTCTGTTTTCCCTGACAAATACAATCTCGAAGTCTTCGACTCACAAGTGAATAGGTATCTTCTAGGTAAGCGTGCTCCATCCTAGACTGCGTCATCACTCGACATCAAGTGAGACAGTGGTCAAACGCAAACAAAATACTTACATAAATCATAATGTATTTTTTTTGGGCCCATGCAGGGAGTGGCGAGTCACCGTCTGCCCATTTTTCCATGTTTCCTGAACATTGCGACGGGCAGACGTCATAGTCCCCATATTCCCAGACCCCTAGTACCACTAACAGTTCACCCCAATAGCCCGGTACTATTAGTCGTCATTTCCCACAATAGTCGTACACTGGCCGGGGCTTGTCCTTGGGTGCATTACTATATGGTGTAGACAGGGATAATCGCCGGTCAGTGTCACGTCACATTTACATTAAATTTGTCAAAGGGCCTCTACGTGTTGGCCTTCCTATGCGCCCCCCCCCCCCCACGTAAGCTCTCCAAATGCTCGGGGCATTTTTATGGCCCGTGGTCTTCAAAGACATACATTATAATAATAAGTTTGTTTTTCGAGGTGAGTAGGCGTTCGACGCTCTTCAAAAAGAGTTGCTCTCGTTTTCCCTGAGATCCACTCATCAGACCCTGATTGGGCAACAAATGAAACCACCTCAGAAGTTACTATACTCTTTTGAATAAAAAATATTGAAATTCGGACTATCATTAATGGAAAAATTCCGTTACAAACGTACAAAAAAAAATGTAGAGTCGAATCCAGAACTTCCTCCTTTTGGAAGTCGGTTAAAAAGACACAAAACGACACAGTCAACAATGATTTAATTGTATAGTCCCCGGCGTGATTTTTTAACAATCGCTTTTTTCTACATACATACATAACTTCACGCCAGTTCCCTTGCGGGGTAGGCACGAACAACAGAGCGCCACTCAGGCTTATTCTTACACACCTCACTTGCTTCTTTGACATTCATAGCTCTTGTCATACACGCTCATCTGTTCTTAAGGCTCCTGACATCACCTTCTGCTAGTACACGATCAATTTGATCATGGAAGGTGTGTCGTCGCCTTCCACGACTTCTGCATCCGTCCACTTTTGCATTGTATATCTGTTTAGTCATTCTTTCATCGAATAAAGAGACAAATATACAATATTGTAGATACGTCGATAAATGTCATTAGATTGGCTACGGATCAATGACTGCTCAAAATTCGTGCCGGGGACTATACAAACCCGAAAACTCCAACAGGTTTATTATATTCGATGGAATGATTACAGAACGAAATAAAACACAAAGACATGTAATAATATTTTAATGATCTATTTATCCTTTGAGTACATAATGATATTATTGGAAAAATAAATGTATTTCTTGTTTTGTTGGGTCACAGCTAGTGCCAGCTTTGTTGAATATTCTCAATTTGCGCCATTGATGATGATGGTGTTCGTATTTACATAATTTGAGTTGCGTTTACATAATCAAATTTCTATTCAATCGAAATATGAATGTCGACATTAAGACCGTATTACATGGCTCATTTCAGTTTAGATGAATCAATCAAAATAATCCATATTAAACATAAGCTCGAATCATTCAATGTATAATTATAACGAAACAGAAGAATTCTCATGGATTGGAGAGTAAACAGCCCATTCATGCAGCACAACATACATACACACTTGCACGTGTTTAGTAAGTACTGACTTTGTTGTTAAATAAGTAGAAAATGCAGCAGAAATCCGTTTTTATCCATGCAGGAACGGAGAAAGAATACAATTTCCTGCGGCCGGGGGGCCTATCGTAAGAGGCGACAAAACAACCCGCAGCCAGGTGGTAGGGCATTTGCCCTACTGGATGGCTACCACCCCTGGTCTAGAGCTTGCCGCCATAAAAACCTTGAGTTGTGTTCCGGCATTAGTGACCAGGATCCAGTCTCCCTTAAGAGAGCAGCAACGCATTTGTAGCACCCTTGGTGTAACAAATGTCCATAGGCGATGGTAACCGCTTTCCATCAAGTGGGCCGTCGCCTGTCTGCTGAACTCCTGCAATAAAAAAAAAGAGAACACTAGTAGCTCCAAAGATACAGTTAATACTAGTTTTGGAGTTAGTAAAAGCCTAGATAACAATTTAGTATCTAATACCGCAAATTTGTATCTCTTTCATGCGGTAATTAAGATTGTTACTTATTTTTGAAGAAAACATTTCTATTATTATTATTAATGTTATTAAGTACCGTCGTGACCTTACAGTACTGTATACCTTTCTTCTAAATTGATTCAATTTCTTTGAATCGTCTTATATTAGCATTAGATAGTAAACTTGTCCTCCAAATTGGATCAAGCAACCAAAATGATGTATGTGAACTTAAAATTGAATCATTCAACGTCATTGAATGTATTTGCCCTTGCACGAACCGAGAAAGAATACAATTTCCTACGGCCTGGTGGCCTGTAGTACAAATACAAAGCAACTAACATTGATTTGTAATTGACACTCAAATGAAAACAGTTCGTAATTCTGAGACGATGTTAAAGATATGGATTCTGTCACGCAGATATGTTAATGTCGTTAAACATTGACAGGTAAACTACGCGGTTATTTGTTAACGGCGTTATTTTTTAACGCTTTATATAAGACGCATTTGACCAGAGTTTCAATTTTTCAACACTATTACTGACGAAACTTAAATATTATCCGTGCAGGGACGGAGAAAGATTACAATTTCCTTGCGTTGGGGCGGCCTGTCGTAAGAGGCGATAAAACAACCGACAGCCAAGTGGTAGGGTATTTGTCCGTCTGCTGGGATAGCACCTCTGGTCTAGAGTATGCCACCGTAATAAGTAAGCAGCCTTGAGTTGTATTCTCGAATTAATGGCCAGGATCCAATCACCCTTTAGAAGGTGGCAGCATATTGACAACACCTTTGGTGTTAATAATATCTACAGACGTTTGTAATCGCTTTTCATCAGGTGGGCCAGCTGCCTGTCTGCTGAACTCATATAATAAAAAAAAAGTTTTTACTATAATTTGTTTTCTCGTTCAGTCTATTCGGTTTCAATTCCATTGCCTCCTTGTCCTGCTTAACGACGCCTTGGTTTCATCATACCTTTTTTTATTTTTTTTTAATGCATGAGTTCAGCTGACGGGCAGACGGCCCACTGGATGGAAAGCGGTTACCATCGCCTATGTACATTTGCAACACCAAAGGTGCTATAAAGGCGCTGCTGCTCTCTTAAGGGAGACTGGAATCTGGCCCCTAATGCCGGAACACAACTCAAGGTTTTTATGGCGGCAAGCTCTAGACCAGGGGTGGTAGCCATCCAGTCGGGAAAATGCCCTACGACCTAGCTGTGGGTTGTTTTGTCGCCTCTTACGACAGGCCGCCCGGCCGCAGGAAATTGTATTGTTTCTCCGTTCCTGCACGGATAGGACCTTTCTTGATGTCCAAAATGTTGCCATATATCTTATTATAAATTTTAAAAAAATACTTAGGTATACCTATAGCATTTGTTACAAACTCGCGATGACTTTATAATTCAATTAACTTTGATATATCTTTTAAATCTTATGGAGCAGATTTTTTTTATTGCCTCAGCAGACAGGCAGACGGCCCACCAAATGGAAAGCGGTTACCGTCGTCTACGAACATTTGCAACCAATGCGTTGCTACTCTTTTAATGAAAACTGGAACCTGGTCACTAGGGCCGGAATACAATTCAAGGTTGTTACGGCGGCATACTCTAGACCAGGCAGCTGTGTAATTTCAAAACCTAGCAAATGCATTACAAAAAAATTACACTAGAGCACCAAAAAATGTCATGAACTCGAATATGTCATTTCAAAAGTAACTAACAAATTTATTATGATTATTGGGTGCGATATTATATTTTGATGCAGTCATTGCATATTTTAGCAAACACAATAAATACCTAGCAACACAAGAAATACACAAAGATTCATTTATAAAATTAATATCAGTTGCTATGTTTTGAAATTGAACAGCTGGCGTGATAGCCATCCAGTTTTTTTTTTTAGACCATTGTTGATCATATAGCCATCCAGTTAAGCGAATACCCTACAACCTGGCTGTTGGTTGCCTTATCGCCTCTTACGACAGGCCGCCCGGCCGCAGGAAATTGTATTATTTCTTCGTTCCTGAACGGATAATAATTAAGTTTCATCTGCGATAGTATAAAAAATTTAAACTGTGATCGAATGCGTCTTATATAAAGTATTAAAAAACTACATACTTGTCAATGTTTAACGATATTTATATGCGTGAAAGCGTCCATATCTATAACATTAACCCAGAATTACGAACTGTATTCATTTGAGTTTCAGTTACAAATCAATACATACATACATACATAACTTCACGCCAGTTTCCTTGCGGGGTAGGCACGAACAACAGAGCGCCACTTAGGCTTATTCTTACACACCTCACTTGCTTCTTTGACATTCATAGCTCTTGTCATGCACGCTCGTCTGTTCTTAAGGCTCCTGACATCACCTTCTGCTAGTACACGATCAATTTCATCATGGAAGGTGTGTCGTGGCCTTTCACGACTTCTGCATCCATCCACTTTTACATTGTATATCTGTTTAGTCATTCTTTCCACATGCCCGAACCACCCGAGCATTCCTTTCCTTACCTTCACCCCGACACTCTCTTTCAGACCAACTCTCTTACAAATCAATGTTATTTGGCTATTCAGATATTAGAAATTCCAATATGTAAACGCAACTAAGTTAATTTTAATACATTTTTTTAAAGAATTATTTACAATCCAAATTACATTTAGCCTTACAACGATGGTTTAGGTACGTATATACGTGCATACGACAAATCAAGTCTTGCATTGCTGAAGCAATGATCTGGCCAGTATTTAAATATTCAACTACAAACTTGCGGTAGCTTCTAACTGTACATTCACTTACTCACTACATTATAACTAAGGGGCTGACATTGTATTATCGATAAACATTTATTTATTTATTTTCTTTTCCACAAAACAATAAAAGGAGAGACTTACGGAAAGGAGGAGAAGAAAGGAGAACTTAAAAAGACGTTGTCCTGCTCTGAAAAAATAAAAATCTAGGACCCAATCCCAGCGCCACCTACCCATACCCTAAACCATCTGGGAACCCACTCAAACACATAAAAACAAAATCACTACGCTCCATGTGATTAGGAGGATTCTAGAACCCGATCTCAGCGCCACCTACCGGTTCCAAAGGGATCAAAAGTATCCTATGTCCGTTTCCTGGTTCTAAGCTACTTCATCACCAATTTTCAGCCAAATCGGTACAGCCGTTCTTGAGTTATAAATATAAGATATAGTAGCCGAGTGTACGTTATGTATGGTACATAAAATATGCTAGTAGTATAGGTTATATACGGATTACTAGCCGACCCGACAAACTTCGTACCGCCTCAGAATCAATAAATAACAAAGCTGAACGAGAATTGCAGAATTTTTCAACTTTAGTAACAAATGTGGTCAAAACTTAACCGGGACGAACATCAAACGTTTGATATTCAAAACTAAAACTATGAAAAAAAAACTTCACCTTTAAATTTAGTTTGATTTCTGAACGACTTTTAAGTTTAATTGATTTCTAAACGTCGGGACGAACATCAAATGTTTGACAGGTAGGAATATTTTGTAAGTTGTTGTTTTTACTATATTTCAAGTATTTTTTTCATATTTACTCAACTTTTAAGCCTTCCACAAATAATTCAAAAGCAAAATTAGCCAAATCAGTCAAGTTTTAGCGAGACTAACGAACATCAATTGATTTATATATATATATATATATATATATATATATATATATATATATATATATATATATATATATGTATATATATATGTATATATATAAGCGTGTGCCTGTGGTGTGGGTGCATATGAGTGTAATTGTGTATGTGCCTTACCACACTTTAAAATTTGACATAAATTGTCAATACATTGTCTTGTAATGTGAATTTTCTATCAATGGTAAGGAATCTAGAATAGATGGTAAGATTTAGAAATATATAATTAGTTGGTAAACAACGTTGCGATAGGGGGGCGGTTTCAAGTTAAATACTTTTATGAATTTACATAACTTTACAGCGTTATAGTCTTATCTTATACTAATATATAAAGCTGAAGAGTTTGTTTGTTTGAACGCGCTAATCTCAACAACTACTAGTCTGATTTGAAAAATTCTTTCATTGTTAGATAGCCCATTTATCGAGGAAGGCTATATATCATCACGCTAAGAACAATAGGAGCGGAGCACGAATGAAGAATGTTTCAAAAACGGGGGGTTTTGAAAACAAATTCCACTTGGACGACGTCACGGGTACAGCTAGTGATGTCATAAGTAGGTACATAAATGTTGGTAAACTAGCTAATAGCCGTTCGCTTCGCGTGCCGTAAAATCCGTTCTTAGCTGACCTCTACTTGGCGAAAGGAAGGTCCATGCCAAATTTCAAGTCTATAGGTATTATAGTTCCTGAGATGTCGTGATGAGTCACTATATACGTGGATTTCAATTATATATAAGTACTAACTGTCCCGGCAGACGTTATTCTGCCCTGAAGAAATAAAATTTAGAACCCGATTGCAGCGCCACCTACCGGGTCCAATAGTGAATCTAAACCATCCTCGAATCCACTTGAAGACACACAAAAAAATTCATTCAAATCGGTCCAGCCGTTTAGGAGGACTTCACTGTCAACACACGTACAGAAGAATTATATATATAAAGATATACGATAGAGAACATAGGTGTACTTATTTCTGAACGTGTTAGAAAAAGTGAAGTGAATTAGGCGTCACCTGTAAAACGTCAATTATTAAAACATATCTACGAAAGTTAACAAGTGTTTTATTTTATATTAAATTGTAACCATGAAAGCCTTGATACAATAGGCTTACAAATAAATTAGTTTAAAAACTCACCGATCCCTCTGTACTCGATTTTTATTAATAGCTTCAACGCACACGGCATTGATTTTGCGTATAATGGATCGATGGCGCCACTGTCATTAATATAATTTGTCACACGCGACATTGATACCTTCCGGTGAGCAGTTTATGGTATTATAGCTGATACGTGCCTACTTCGCTGGGCGCCATTAAAACACACAAGCACACACGTCCATACGCACGCACGCACGCATGTTAAGGTTAACTTAAGCTTTGTAAACTTTAATTAATTCATAAACGCAGAAAGCACTTGCAGTGCCTCGTGCGAGAACGTGAGCAATTCTTGCGTGGAACGTTATTGCTGTAACATATTTGACAGGCGTTCCGGTGTCCACTTCCATGGGCGTAATAGATTTTTACTTTTTTGATTTATTAATCACAATCAAATATAGCCTATATCACTCGGAAATAATGTAGCTTTCTACTGATGGAAGAATTTTCATAATCGGATCCGTAGTAACTGAGTTTACTCCGAACATCCAAACTCACTTACTTTACCTGTTTATAATATTAGTATAGACTACAAGCATAAAACCCAACGATGTCTATCGTGATATTTTAAAAATTAGTTAATAAGATGTTTTTTGGTTTAAGAAGTTTTAGAAAAAGGGTAGAAAATTCTGGAAGGAAAAGACAAGGACAGACACATTTTAGAAAGGGATAGATGATGAACGAAAGTTCTAGAATAGAAGGTTCGGGAAGGAAGAATAGTAAATAAAAGAATAACGAAAAGAGGATCGAAATTATGGGTTCCAGAAGATTCTTCCGAGTATATAAGCAGCGTAAGGCACGCCTACCGGGTAGTTCAGTTGAAGACAGCGAAGCGACAAGTGCGAGAGTTGAAAGAGAAGTTCAATAGAAGATAGTGACAAGTTTACTGAAGAGTTTAGTGGTGAATTTAGTGAAAATTTTAGTGGTCAGTTGAGTGAAGGAGGAGTGTATCGTAGTTAAAGAAGAAATCCAGAAGCGAGCTACACGCAGTAAATTAGGAGGTGAGCACTACAGTAGTAGGAGTTGGTCTACGCAATATCGGCGACGGTATTGTGAGTAAGACATCTTATCGTCGGGATAGTGCGTCATTAGTTGGGCGTGAAGGGGTATCCCTGCGGAGAGGAATCACGTACGGCTGTATAAGTTAATAAAAGAGTTTAGTTAATAACTGGAGTTTCCTTCCAATCCTAAGTGCGTACCCGGCTCGCACGTAACAATATTAGAGTTTATTAGAATTTGTGTCCGCATCCCTATTGTTGTCTATTTGATCTTAGTTGTATTACATAACGTATAACTTTTCTCTCCATTATAATAAGCCCACTTCCACCAACAAGCAAGAAAATAACGAAGTAAGTGGACAGCGTGAGTACCAAATGATCAAATAAGCTACGTTACTGCCCACTTTCCTTGTTACTTTTTACTTAATGCCATGCGGATAATGTACACGAGTTATTAAAGTACGGATGAAACGGACCAGCAAGATCAAATCAAATAATAAACGTGTATGTATAAAGATGTATGTCAAGATCGTAGCAAATGGAAATGCATCTTTGACTACCCCTATGTGAATCACATCTGTAATTCGTAGCAAATGTACAGATGCATTTTTCTTCCAAACTACAACTGCAATAATAATGAATATCAGATCAACCAAGATAACGTGGAGGTAGACGAAGTCATAAATATCTATAAAAGGCGGGTAATTAAACTGTATTCACTATTATTCATACATATGGAACAAGTCACACATGCAAAATGTAGTGAAAAGGCAAGATACTAGAAGTTTGAACAGGGAACTTACAACGGCGTAAAGCTTCATTTCCATTAGGTCCACTTCTACGGAAAAAAGTAAGAAAACGGCGAGGGAAATGCGCAGTTGTAGTCTTCTGCCTTACAAATACTTTTGATCCTGGAAGTGGGATAGTTTCCGGGATAAAAAGAAGCATTTTTCCGGGGGCAAATAGCGCCGAATATAACAATTTAATGCCATACTGTTAAACCGGGATATGAGGCAGTTTTTAGGACGAAATCAAACATTTTTTCCAGATATTTATACAGAGCCACTTTCGTGTTAATAAATACAGTTTTCGAGGATACAATAACAGCCGTGATTATATCAACTATAATACCTATTCAGATTTTGAATTTGTCAAAAAGTTTGGAAATAGTTCAACAAAATGCAAACGATCCCAAGCCTAACAATATAATAGCGCAAAGTCGAATCTCGAGCGAGCTATTTGACTCATTCTAATCGTGATTAACAACTATGATATGCCCGCGACTTCGTACAAGCTCGACTTTAAATTCCCGCGGGATTCTTAGGACACAAAAGGACTTACTTATAATAATCTCGCTAAGAAACGATTAGGCATCTCTTAAGTAAGAGAATCAGAATCAGACCCTAATAAATTAATATCTTTTTTTCACACTTATAAACGTGTATTACCTGTTGTTTATCTAAGAGGAGCACAGATAAACGAAATTTGAATGATTTACGTAGGTTATACCCAAAATATTCAACTAAAGAGGAGTTTATGGCTAAGATTTTCACTAATCAGTTGCTGAGCAGTTTCTTTAAATTTAAGAAACGATTATAAGTAAGGCCCAAAGTATCGTAGCATTTAAAAAAGAATGTGAGCTATAATTTTAGTGAAAACTGTGTACTAATAAGCAAATTTTGATGCACTGGAACAACCTCAAACTGCTACCGGGAAAATTTCCGGGGGACATAAAAAGTAGCACAGATTTTAAGTCTAAGAATCAACTGTCTATTAGTGAAAGCCGCATCGAAATCGGCCTAATAGTTTTTACACGAATCTCGAACATACAGACAAGAAATCTAAAAAAAATGCATCGTGTTCTCCATCGTCTATATAGTCTATTCCAGTTGTTTTTTTATATATAGCTTCAATGTACAGAAGAAATTACTATTATATAATTAGTTTTTTTTTTTAATAAAACTATGTGTTGAATTTCAAAATAATGTAACCTTTTTGCAAACGACAGCACTGTCATGATAAAGACAAATATAGACAAATCAATAAATTCTGAGCAGGTATTATGAAGTCATAGTAGTACGCATTTGAAAATCATCCACGGTCTGAAAATAATAGGAAATGTCCAAAAAAAATCAATCGGCCTTAAACCCGTTTAATTATATTTAAAAATGCGTATTAGGACTACAAATATGTTAGGAGCTTATATATTATTAGCTTATAGCTTACACCTATACATTTCTTAGACAACTACAACAAACCATCCATACATCATGAAGGCATTGCCTGTAGTAAAAAAAAACAAATACTTGGTAGGTTATATATAGCATATTCAGGGCCGTCTTTAGTGTATTGGGAGCCGGGATGCAGAAATCGGTTTTAGCCCAAACAATTAAAAAAAAACATCATATTTCACTTTCAAGGATTTTTAGCTAACCCTCATGCTTTGTCATATCCGACCAACCGTCTGTCGGTAATGTCACTGTCAGTTCTCCGAACCACGATCAGCGCTTTCCATTTACTAATTGAACTACTGCTCAAACGCCCAAAATGCTCCGTTAGCTGTTCCTCAAGGCGATCGCGGTCGTTGTGGTCGTGGCGAAAACGTCACTAACGACGTCATCATTTTCGATCACACAACGCTCACAACACATGTCAAGAGGTGGGTCGAATAGCCGTTCCACTTGAGTTTACGATTATAACGCCGGCAAGCAACTGGAAGTGAATGGAACATAGCCTTGGGCTACGTCATTAGTGACGTTTCCACACTTCGGCTGTTAATGGAACGCGCTGTAGGTTACATACATACATACATAACTTCACGCCAGTTCCCTTGCGGGGTAGGCACGAACAACAACGCTGTAGGTTAATGTGGATGAAATTTGAAATCAAGAGGTAACTAAGTCTATCTAAATGGCTCTACATATTAGTTAAGTGGCGTTAGTCAAATCTTGAAAAATCATTATTCACAGTGGCGTGGAGTGCTAATTGGGCTAGATTAAGCTGGTCGTTGTTGAGTGACTTTGATAGATTATTAATATCTGCATAACCTGTGCTGTTCCAAATGAATTGGAATCAGAGAATAACAGACGAGGAACACAAAGCATTTTATTCAGTTTGCAACTGCCTGTCATCCAAGTATACTTAACGGACGAAGATATATGAAAATCTTTAAAAAGTCATCTCACCTCTTATAATTAATAATCATATTTGGCACACGGCCCAGGATGACGACATATTCTTTTGTTTTCAAAACTAAGGTTGGAAAGTGAAGTTTGTCCATTAAACAAGTTGGTGGAGCAGCATTTTTTTTATTGCATGAGATCAGCAGACAGGCAGACGGCCCACTTGTTGGAAAGCGGTTACCATCGTCTATGGACATTTACAACACCAAAGGTGCTACAAATGCGCTGCTGCTCCCTTAAGGGAGACTGAAACCTAGTCACTAATGCCAGAACCGAACTCAAGGTTGTTATGGCGACATACTTTAGACCAGGGTGGTAGCCATCCAGTCGAGCAAATGCCCTACCACCTGGCTGTGGGTTGTTAAGTCGCCTTTTACGACAGGCCGCCCGGCCGCAGGAAATTGTATTCTTTCTCCGTTCCTGCACGGATAAAATTTCAAATGAATTAAAGCCATTTTGGCAAATGCAAAAAGTGTTTTCTTATCTGACCATGCCGCTCGAGGGACCAAAAAGTGCTTTTTAGTTTAGGTGGAAGGGTAAAATGTAAGAAATACCAAACCCAACGAGCGCTGTAATGGCACTGATTTTATTACCGAAAATATACGAATATAAATGTATTGCTAAGCATTCACCGCAGTTGTTTACTTCTATAATGCTAACTATAGTACATACTTGTACATTACAATTTGTATTTTTGATTTTGTTACCGCATATTTTGATACAAAAAGCCGACGGTGTTACATCCAATACGCATGGAAAGCCGCCGAGCGAAAGAGATAGTAATACAGTAAAAACAAACATTACAGAACTAAATAGCGAAAAAGCCTAAGCGCCAATGAACGCGTGGCGCTTTTGACCTTTTGCTTTGGGACGTAGTCGCTAACGCTAGTTCTTAAGGGTAAGCTATAAGGAATTGAGTTGTATGTACTCCACGCCACTGGTAGTTTAGCCAGGTGCCAGGCATCCCTTGCACCCCCGGTTAAAGACGGTCCTGAGCATATTAGTTGATAGACAATAGCTACATCGTTATAAGGTCTTAAGTACAATTTATAAGGTAAAGCTGAGTACACCTACACCAGAACTCAGCTGACTCCATATCACAGTGCTTGAGATTCAATTGATATATAAACATTGGTATATACAAGTCACATACGGTTGGAAATTACGTTGAAAAGTGATAAAAATACATTAACAACAAACCGCTATTATTGAATTTTAAATGTCCGTTACAAATACCAATGACGTAAATTCTTATTACTAAGTGCCGGAAAACAGTATATTTTTAAGCTGAGTTTCGACTGGAACAGAAATTGCGACACAAAATCAAATGTCAGACATTTGTCTGACTAGTATTTGTAAACCAATGTATAGAGTTTGTGTCCGAACAATTCACACGAAAAATTAATTTAGCTCAAGATTTATGGTAGTCTGTTTGTTCTACGTGAAAATAGTTTCTATCAAAGTGAATAGATGGAGTATTCGGACAAACAGAAATACTTGGACAGAACGAGTTTAACACATGATCACTAATTCAACACTATCGAACTCGTCTAAATAGATGTGACATTGAGAGACACTAAGCGCTTAGACACAGACACTTGGTGTATACACAGAGTGTATGTGGTCTATTATCGTAGTCTAAATGAGCTTTTACATTACGTATGTTACTGTTATAGTTCATAATCATTATTATCATTAATCATTTTATATTTTTATATAAATGAATCGTATATCTTCAAACGTTTAGAATTTTATAAAAAACTAGGACTTGAAATTCCAGCAGGATACCCGGGACATAAAATACCGCAGCTATCGTTGTAGTGGACAGTATGTCGGTATAAGCTAATTTTTATGCATCCGAACTACTTCAACCCGCTCTTCTCGCAGGATTCCCGGGATAAAAAGTAACGCAGATTTTAGGTCTAAGAATTTGCTGTCGATCTGCGAAAACCGCATCGAATTTGGTCCAGTAACTTTTACGTGAATCCCGAACAAACAGACAAGAAAATCTATTTTTTTTAATAGCTTCAATGTACAGACAGGGCATTTTTATAATTTTATAATATTATAAACATCTAGCATAAATTGGAAATGTGTCTGATATTCATTCTATCGGAAAATTTAAATTCTTTGAAATTATCTCAACTTTATTTTGGAAGATTAAGTAGAAGTAACAAGCTAGCAACCATTCCAAAGGAGGCACTTCGACATTACTGATACGAAAGATACGAGTTTCAGTCATGAAATCTTCAAAGGCCTACAGTTTCATACTTTAGATCTGCCACTTATCCTATATGTGTCGCTTGGGAGTTCTGTAATAAGTAGTACCTATTCCTTAAGCCAACATTAGACTATTCATTTCTGTCTTTCAATTTGGAAGAATCAACTTGAATCATTCAATGTCATTGAATACCGTTGCATACTTTAAGTTTTGTGCTATTTAAATTGATTCAATTTGGTTGACCCGTCTAATATCAACAACACCAATACAATCGTCATGTGCCTACTCTACCTGCACTAGTGTGAGTGAGTGACTGTGGTCAAATTAGACCCAAAAAATAAATCCGTTAATGAGTTATCTGTCAATATATGACGTCATTAATAATATCAAATCTCAAGTAACGCATTAATTCCCACGTGTAGCAAGGACATCAAATTAAATAAAGAAAATGCAAATAACCAATAACTTACGTATGATGGTCATAATAGAATGTAAATGGCTACGTTCCATTAGGGACTACAAGGACCGCGATTAATCCCGTTCATAATCGTAAACTCAAGTGAAACGGTTATTCGATCCACCTCTTGACATGGGTTGTTGTGAGCGTTGTGTGATCGAAAATGATGACGTCATTAATGACGTTTTCGCCACGACCACAACGACCGCGGTCGCCTTGTGGAACGGCTAACGGGCATTTTGGGCGTCGTGAGCTACTAATGGAACGCGCTGGAGTGGAGAAAGCCGATTGGCGTCTGTCAAACGTGCATACTTGTTTTAAACCTGATTGACAGTTGCATTAGTTAAGTACTTAGTTACTTGACAAACGACAACTTTTTAACTTAACCTACTTAATTTAAAAAAATGTAAACCAAGCATTAAATATTTTATGCCTGACCTTTCTCCAAAATATTTGTATTATCGTCGTGCTGAATACGCTACGGACTACCATCGCGGTCATCAGCTCTACCATCAACACAGCTGTCATACACATTTTCTATCAGTCGCGTTTCTTCCCTTCTCTGTGTGTTAAACAACCCTAATATTCCTCTTTAACGCATCTATACATCTTCTTTCAATCCGCAATGTCTCCATATTTAATTATATATTTAATAAAACAGATTTTTTTCAACGAAAAAGCAAGGCGCAGTCTCCAATTATGTGATCACCCCCGTGGCCAGCTCGTAGCTACGACGCAGATAAGACACGTGCCGTTATTTAAAGTCTAACTATTACAAATGAATCACCGTGTAAGAAGTTGTTTTTATAACCCTACACTAAGGCGAATATGTTTTTAAGTCTATCAGAATGAGGTAACGCAGTTCAGTCACATTTCAATTCTCTCGTATTATTTTGAGCGTGATGATTGCTCTAGAATAGGGATACACACATAGAACCTAATCAGACCTATTCCCGTTAAGTATTTTCAGCCTACAGTCTGAGGAGCTGTATGTGTATCACATATACACAATACAAATTTGTATTTACCTGTATGAAGTATTTGAGTAATATAAACAATAATACTTCGTCCATTTCCACAGTATTGTACTTTTAGTAAGGCTCAGAGCAATATACCTGGGGAGGATATTGCTCATAATTTATGTCAGGCGCTTATATACTTTCGAAATTAATCAACAAGGACTTCTTCTTTTTTGGGTTATCTTAGAATATATTTTGAATCTTTGTTAACTAATACTTTTTGAAATTTTAAGTCTTCTTAGAATTAATTCCATGCAGCCTCATCAATGTATTATCGGTATCACGTCAACCTATTTAATGTCTGACTAACGCCAGATAACGGAGATCTTGTGGCTATTCAAAAAGCCATTAATTCACAAAATCGTTAAAAGCTCTTACACATGTTTGATAAATAATAACAAATTATTACAACTCTTGTTGATTTTCAATCAGAATTATACATTTTCTCTTAAACAAAATTACACAGCAAAACACTATCTACCTAACTAGTTTCTGTCAAAAACTCTTATGATATGACGTAGATTAAGGTTAAAAATAACCAGTCCCGACTGATAACAATGATAACGATTGGGGTTCTCTTGAGCACATCATTGTCGGCAACCACGTTTTTAAGTCTCTGTACGTTCATAACAATTTCTTCAATTCAAGTGAAATTCAAGCCAAACATCATTGACTTAGCACAATGACCTAACGCATGATTGAAAGAACACATTCAGGAGATTCCCCCTGCATCGTCTATTATATAGTTCTAGTTCATCCAGCTACAAAAAATACTCTATAATATTGTTAAAAAAAATTAACCGTGTTATATTACATTATACACTAAGGGCTGGTTTCACAATCGCAGTATAGAGATTCCGATTAATTAACGCCGAATTTATATATCTTACTAATTATTCGTTTGCCTTACCACTGCTTAAAATTCAACATAAACTCCATATACGTAATGTCAATGCTATCAATAGTAAGACAATGGTGGCTAAAGTATAGTAACCGGCTGTTAACAGATGTTTATCCCTGTTCTACGTTTACGAAACAGGCAATACGTGCTCACTCGAGAATTTTTTTATAACAGTCTATCAATAATATAGTCATAAACATACATACATACATACATAACTTCACGCCAGTTCCCTTGCGGGGTAGGCACGAACAACAGAGCGCCATTTAGGCCCATTCTTACACACCTCACTTGCTTCTTTGACATTCATAACTCTTGTCATGCACACTCGTCTGTTCTTAAGGCTCCTGACATCACCCTCCGCTAGTACACGATCAATTTGATCATGGAAGGTGTGTCGTGGCCTTCCACGACTTCTGCATCCATCCACTTTTGCATATAGTCATAAAGTCTATTAAATTATAAATCTGAATTATTTATTGCATGAATTTCGATTTAGTAAGTCTGTTTGATATTCTAATTGAATTGTTTTCAATTACTAATATTCATAACTTATGATATATCTATAAATGATTTATACAGAGTACGCCATAAAAATATAGAATCTATTTAACCAAATAAAATTAACTTACTTAAATAATATATATTATAGATCATGACAAATATGTCTGTCCGTGAAGACATTAGGTCAATGGATATTTCTAAGTGAAATTCTTAGGGTAGGGTCTCATATATTTTAAAGATGAGAAATAAACACGATAGGTACATATACATAACTTAGTCAAATATCTTCATAGTGTATGAGGCCAAACCCTTACCTTTTCCTATACACCTGTAAGTTGCTAACATTATTATTTATACAATAGCATGAAGTGATAGCTGTTACACATCTTAATAGCAACTTTGTTGCAATATTTAAGCGCAATGTTCAATATTAAATAACCACCAGCATATCTTATTGCGAAGGGAGAAAACTAAGAGATCTTACGCAGCAAAAATCTTAGGATAGGAGAGACGAAATCTTGCCACCTTTATTGGTTAGATCTTGAAGAGCTAATGCAGAGGACCCAAGCGTGACGAGAACTTACTTGGAAAAAAATGGTTGGTTGTCCAAAATTTCTTATGAAAATTGATCTAAGTGTACTTCAAGCTATAGGTTTAAAGACTAACATGTTTACGGAAGTAACTGATTTTGATAAAAGTTAAACAATATTTATTTTATACAATTATCATGAAAATTATAACTTATATGACATTGCGCTTAAGTAACGATTACATTGTAATGATATATAATCTTAATTACGGTAAGGAGTATCGTGCTCCTCCACTATCGCTGATGTTTATTCAATATAGATATCTTCAATTGGATACGCTGTTTCTATGAATTTTTGATAGAACCTTTGGAATGCTCTCCTGAAACGAGAAAAATATTACAAAGATATTAAACATATGTTAATTGATTTTATGAAATTTGATTACTTTTAATATATAATTTTCTTGTGTAAGCCACGTAGTAAGTGCCATTCAAGTATTATTTAATATTTAAACCCTTAGCCCTATTTTAAGTCAAATTATCGACATTACCAAAAAGCCGTAAGACTACATACACACATAGCATCACGCCAGTTCCCTTGCGGGGTAGGCACGAACAACAGAGCGCCATTCAGGCTTGTTCTTACACACTTCACTCGCTTCTTTGACATTCATAGCTCTTGTCATGCACGCTCGTCTGTTCTTAAGGCTCCTGACATCACCTTCTGCTAGTATACGATCAATTTGATCATGGAAGGTGTGTCGTGGCCTTCCACGACTTCTGCATCCATCCATCCTGCATTCAGCCGTAAGACTAATTATCACTATCTCATAATATACCAAGAAAATATACCCGTTTCATACAAATCCTATATAAACAGAGTGAGACAACAACAGAAAAACGATCACTGCACAAACGCGATCTGTACTGTCATCGCGAACATATATGTGTTATTACTGAGTTTAAGAGTCCTTTAGAGCTTACGAAGCCCTACGAGTCCATATGTGATAATTCCCTCAGGGTGCTTTTTTTTTATTGCAGGAGATCGGCAGACAGGCAGACGGCCCAGTTGATGGAAAGCGGTTACCATCGCCTATGGACATTTGCAACACCAATGTTGCTACAAATGCGCTGCTGCTCTCTTAAGGGAGACTGGAACCTGGTCACTAATGCCGGAACACAACTCAAGGTTGTTATGGCGACATACTTTAGACCAGGGGTGGTAGCCATCCAGTCGGGTAAATGCCCTACCACCTGCCAAGTCCTGCTGTTGGGACGACCGCGTTTCTGCAGTACATCGTCTATGTTTGCCGAAGCACGCATGACTTTAATGCTTTATGTCGTAAAAACAGCTTTATTACTAAGAAGATTACAGATTGTTATACAACAACAGCATTCTGAAGGGATTACTGATAAATTTTACTGCTCACCGCTTTGGTCCTTCATTAAGTGGACTAAATCAGTGCTAGTCATTAATTACTAACAAAGACATAAGGAAAAATATCACATTGTTGTGTGTGTTTATCTGTGAATATGTATTGGACTATGTTGGCTTGAAATAAATAAATAATAATTATTATTAATATTGACGAACAATAATTTCTGGTGTCTAATTTAACAGTGAAAATTCAGTTTAATCAGTTGATTAGTTATATTTTATATTTTATGGGTGCTGCACAATTTCGGTAAATTGACTTAGGCTGGTGTGCAAAGATATTTAACCGAAAGTTAAAATAAAATAAGAAAGAGAGTTGGTCTGAAAGAGAGTGTCGGGGTGAAGGTAAGGAAAGGAATGCTCCGGTGGTTCGGGCATGTGGAAAGAATGCATGATGAAAGAATGACTAAACAGATATGCAATGCAAAAGTGGATGGATGCAGAAGTCGTGGAAGGCCACGACACACCTTCCATGATCAAATTAATCGTGTACTAGCAGAAGGTGATGTCAAAGAAGCAAGTGAGGTGTGTAAGAATAAGCCTAAATGGCGCTCTGTTGTTCATGCCTACCCCGCAAGGGAACTGGAGTGAAGTTGTGTATGTATGTAAAAATTATAAATTAGTTTCAAAATTTACCCAACAGCTTCTGCGACCGGCCTCGTCGACTCCTGTCCCCTGAAGACATGGCAAGCGAATCGCTGTAGCGTGGGATGCTTGGTAATGAAGCCTAGATACCGATGGTCTCGTGGGTGAAAAGCGCAGAATGACACGTTCTTCAATGAATAGAAGTAGTCGATGCAGGGAACACTTCTGTTTCTCTGTTGAAACAAAAACACATACTATATTCAGATGATGCTTTTTTTAATTACAGGAGATCAGCAAACAGGCAGACGGCCCACTTGATGGAAAGCGGTTACCATCGCCTATGGACATTTGCAACACCAAAGGTGCTACAAATGCGCTGCTGCTCTCTTAAAGGAACTGGAACCTGGTCACTAACGCCGGAACACAACTCAAGGTTGTTATGGCGACATACTTTAGACCAGGGGTGGTAGCCATCCAGTCGGGCAAATGCCCTACCACCTGGCTGTGGGTTGTTAAGTCGCCTCTTACGACAGGCCGCCCGGCCGCAGGAAATTGTATTCTTTCTCCGTTGCTGCACGGATATACGACAGGCATGCTGATGTGTGGATAGCAACAATATAAATAATAGGGCATTCGAAGCGGCTTCTCATCCGTCAATTTGGGATCCATATATTGCGATACCTATCCCAGTTTCTGGGATACTGAAGTATTATAATATTCATCATACTTGGTGAACGTACACATCTGCCAAATTATAACAGAGTCGTTCACATAGTCATGAAACATTAAACAGCATCTAAACATGATTTTATAATGACTGTTTCTACCCAATACTCCTCGTTACCTCTTTGAACGTTTTGAATTTCTCTATGTATCTAGCTCCCATAATTTAAGCCCCTGCACTAAATACAGAATAAATACATCAGCGCCTACTCCTGTTTTTATAATAACTCCTTCATCATTTCCATAGGACAAGCTAAATCCTTACCGTGCTTTAAAAATCAAGTTCAGAAGCACTACTTTTCTATTGTGTATAATAATTCAGTATATTATGTATTTTTGTATTGTCATATGTATATATATATTACTAGCTGAGCCGGCGAACTTCGTACCGCGATATTTTCTGAATTTCTAAAAGACTTTGTTTCATGACACAAAAACAAAATCACCAAAATCGCTCCAGATGATTAGGAGGATTCTAGAACCCGATCTCAGCGCCACCTACCGGTTCTAATTGCGAATCTAAACCATGCGGGAACCCACTCAAACGCACAAAAACAAAATCACCAAAATCGCTCTAGGTGATTAGGAGGATTGTAGAACCCGATCTCAGCGCCACCTACCGGTTCTAATTGCGAATCTAAACACACATATAAAATTTCATCAAAATCGGTAGTCGTTCTCAAATTATGCGCTTACCAACACATTTTGCGATTCTTTTTTATATATAAGATTTTTGTACTTATATGTACTATGTTGATGTTTATTTATCACTCATAATTATTTATTAACTGCGCCACCGTCAGTATTAAAATCTATCAATCCCCGTCACGGGTTGCCTGGAAGAGATCCCTTCTTAGCGACAAGGCCGCACTCTTCTCTTCTGTTTCTTTATGCTTTGGGGTACAATAAAGAATTATCTATCAGTTAATGTGGAATACTGGTCCATGAGAGCTATTACTAGGTATAATAAGTAAACGAAAACTTGGATAAAATTAACTAATATATTACAAAATCAAAACTTGGAAATAAGTGACATGTCTGTAAAAGGCATATAAAAGAACTACATACTAAGAAGGATCGTTACAAAAACTATCTATCTAAGGTCCTAAAAAAATAATAGTTTAAAAGAAACTAAAAAAATACGCTTTTATTGAAAATCCGCAAACAAAAAAAATCTTAGCAGAAAATATGAAATTTCTCACACAACCACTTTTGAATCAAAGTGTAATGTAAACACCATTAAAACTGTAATCGATTTAACGAGTGATTTAGTAAACAAGTTGATCTAGACGAATCGTTGTTGGGGTACATAATGAAACTGTAAGACGCGAACATAAAATGTATGATTGATTGGCTGTTCGATAATTTTTGAAAGTTAAACAAATTGACGGAGTTTTCATAGCACGATCTATATTTGCTCTTTATCAAGGTCATTGTTAACCACAGATGGGAGATTTTAAAAGAAATTTTAATAGCCACCGAAATTTGAACTGCTTATGCCAGAAAGAGCCAACGAATTCGCCAGTTAGTGTTCAGGTACATAAAAATAAAAAATAGTGTTATAATTTGGGCCACCTGCGTAATTGTAAATAACGCACATTTATTACCTGCCGGCGTTTGAGCTAATAACGTTGAAACTATTTATGACTATCTTCTTTTGTTTACTTTGTGTTTAAAAATTGTAATTAGAAAAACAGTCCATTGTGCATTGTAATCTTTTATGGCAGTCCTTAGACAGGTGTGTCGAACTGATTCTAAGAAATTCGATCTACGCGGGCGAGCATATACATTGTAACGATGCTGTATAAAGCAATGGCCCAATGGAGAGATTGGCCGTCGAGACAAGACATGTGTACATTCGATAATCTATATAGTGACGGACTTTGCGCGTGTTATTGTGTTCAGTTATATTTGTACCTGTGTTATACGTGTTTGTGTAGTTCTAATAAATTCTATAGTAATTCCAAAGGCATTTTAATTCGAGTCCTGCAACTCGTAGCAATAGGTTATAGTCTCTGGTATATATATGTGTACTAGTGGTCGAAATTCGATCATAATAATTAATGTCAAAGACTATACTTCTATAATCACAGATTTCGCCAAGGCTACACTGTTAATTCGACTTGAACAATAAATAAAAGAGTATATATGCATGTGTGTGTCAAATACATGGTAGTGTGTTTAATCTATTTTTTATGCAAAATTTAAAAAAAAATATTAATATTCACCGCTTCTTCTCTATATAAACTACAAGTGTGCGAAATTTCATACTTCTTCGTCTGCGCAATTTTCGTAAAAAGGGGTACAAAGTTTTTGCTTCATGTATTAATATATAAATTTGTATGTTTATGCATCGCAGCTAATTTTATACTTATTATTTTACTATAGCAGTAATTACAAAGACTATAGATACGGAATTTTGTAGATATATAGAGGAATGGGTTAGAGGGACCATATAGTAGTTATGAGGTGTAGGGGATGAGTAATAATATTATAAAATTCTAAACATGCCGTGTCTGGACATTGAAACTATTAAAAAAAGACATCTGAAATGCTGTATAAACGATGGAGAACACGTTGTATTTTTTATAGATTTCTTGTCTGTTTTTTCAATAAAAGCAATAAAAAAAAACCTAGGAATCCCCTGGGAATTTTTCTGGGAATGATTTAAAATAACCTGACTGAAAGAAAATTGGCATTCTAATGCGACTTTTATATAATAAAGTATGTGATGCTTTTTTTTTTAAATCTTCTCGGTAACAGTTTGAACTTCTCATTAAAACGACAGCTTACGTTCTTTTCAATGGTAAAGTACGAGTAAATGGCAATGGTATGGTACTTTATGTCCCGGGAATTTCAAGTCAAGCGTAAATGAAGTCGCGGGCATAATTATAAAAAAAAGTCGTTATAAAAAAAAATAATACCGGTTTTATTTTCTTATTGTACGTTTTTTTAATTTTTTTTATTATATGAGTTCAGCAGACAGGCAGACGGCCCACATTATGAAAAGCGGTTACCATCGCCTATGGACATTTGCAACAGCAAAGTTGCTACAAATGCGCCGCTGCTCTCTTAAGGGAGACTGGAACCTGGTTACTAATGCCGGAACACAATTCAAGGTTGTTATGGCTTATACTTATGAAAACCTATAAAATACACGTAGGTATTCTATTTTATACATATAGGAAACCAGGAAAAAAATACATAGAGTTATGCCAAAGGGAAGTAATCTTGATATGATTTTAAAGTAGAATGGTTCGTTTTTGGATTACTACATCCAATTATAAATAGTTGCCATATTGTTTCAATCTTTTCTTTTTATAATATAAAATTATAAACATGTTTTTTATGGCATCCGGCGTTGGTTGACTGGAATCAAATATATATATACTTTGATATGCAAAACTTTTAAAAACTTTGTGAAACTGTCTCCATTTTTTCGCATATATAAGTAATTGCTTTTGCAAAAATTAATATTTTTTTCTATCACACATTTTAATATATACATAAAATAAAACTGTAGAGGTCGAATTTCTGTACAATGAAAAAAAAATGCTAAAAACCGAGTCAGGGGGATCCAAGAAGTGAAATTTAGATTTTTTTCAAATTTTTTGTTTCTCTTTTTGACTGTTTGTACGGGCTAATCTCCGAAACGACTAGACCGATTTAAATGTCAACATATAAGATACTTTCGATCTCGAAAAAGTCTCGGGTAGAAGCTAGTATTATATAAAATTATTCGAGTTAGGCATGTTTGCTGAAGCGTTTCTTGCGCCGCTTCGATAGTAAATTAGATTAGGCTCCCATATAGTAAATATGAACCATAAATAAAAATTGAAACTAAATAATTAAAATGAACAAGTTGTCGGTAGGCTAAAAGGAATTATCCTGCAGCTTATTGTAAGAGGAGGTTACCATCCTTGGTCTACATGTCTAGAGTATACCGTCACAACAACCCAGACTTGTTTTCTGGCATTAATGATCAGATTCCATACCCCCTTCGAGGCCTACAGCACATTGATAACATCTTTGGTTTGCCGACACCCACGTTCCATCAGCTGGGCCATAAGCCTGTTTGCTAAAGTCCAACAATAAGAAAGTGAGCTGTGCCAATGGCACTTACTCCCAATCACGTACTTACATCAGGTTTCGACCGATCGACCATACGCAGACCCTGGTCTGATACTTCCAGGATGCAGGGCTGCACGGCGGGCTCTGTACTGCACTCTCCAACGATCTTCTTCACGGCTTGGCACACGACACCTGTTCCCTTGTGAGCCAAAGTCTCCACAGAACCCATGTAGCTGCAAATACGAATTGTATTACGTTAGCCAAAAATCATTTTTAATGTATTTAAGCGGGGTACCCTTATTCAGATCTGTTTTTACTGCTGGAACGTAGCATCATTTACAGCCATTTTTGCAACACCAAAAGTGCTGCGAATTTACTGCCGGCCTTTAATGGGGACTGCAACTTGGGCGCTGATTTTTTTTTTATTGCTTGGAGAAAGAATACAATTTCCTGCGGTCGGGCGGCCTGTCATAAGAGGCGACTTAACAACCCACAGCCAGGTGGTAGGGTATTTGCCCGACTGGATGGCTACCACCCCTAGTCTAAAGTATGTCGCCATAACAACCTTGAGTTGTATTCCGGCATTAGTGACCAGGTTCCAGTTTCCCTTAAGAGAGCTGCAACGCATTTGTAGCAACTTTGGTGTTGTAAATGTCCATAGGCGATGGTAACCGCTTTCCATCAAGTGGGCCGTCTGCTTGTCTGCTGATCTCCTGCAATAAAAAAAAAGGAATCACTATTTTTCTCCGTCCCTGTACTCACAAAATTTAGGTGCCAGTAACTCTGTTGTTTTTTCAGGACTAGCTGGACATGGCTGAACGGTTATATATGATACTAGCTGACCCGGCAAACTTCGTACCGCCTCAGAATCAATAAATAAAAAATCTGAATGATAATTGCAGAATGTTTCAACTTTAGTAAAAAAAAGTATTTTTTTAAATTTAATTCGATTTCTGAACGACTTTTAAATTTAATTGATTTGTAAACGACAGGACGAACATCAAATGTTTGACAGGTAGGAATAGTTACTAAGGGAAAGCGAAATTGTTGTTTTTACTATATTCCAAGCCTTTTTTTCATATTAACTCACCTTTTAAACCTTCCCTGGACTTCCACAAATAATTCAAAACCAAAATTAGCCAAATCAGTCCAGCCGTTTTTGAGTTATAGAGTGAGACTAACGAACAGCAATTGATTTATATATATATATATATATATATATATATATATATATATATTTCTTATTATATATATATATATATATATATATATATATATATATATTTCGTTATAGATTATAATTTTGAAAAGAATAGATTATCTTTTATTTCAAAATATAATTTTGAAAGTAGCTGATATAGAGATGAAATAACTTAACATAAGCTAAACAAGTTACTTTTGAGTTATGGGTAGTATACAACGGATTTTTCGGGCACTTCCACGACAGCGTGCAGGAAATTGGTGAGGATAGTGGGCAGTGCGACTATCAAACGTCCAAATACGTGGCGTTTACATACTCGCGCCGCTTTCCTGTGCGCTGCTATGGAAATGGGTGTAATGTTGAAATATCGTTACCCTAATAGATATCGTTCCCTCTTGACTTTGGCGTTTGCCGGGTCGAAGTCGTTGTAGTCCATGTCCACCGCGTAGGCTGAGGGGAAGATGCCCTGCTGGCCCGTCCGAAGGTTCACGCCTGCACGACAGACAATGTTCCAATTGAATCATAGAAGACTTATACTAAAGGATAGGCCTCATTAGTACGTTGCGTTGTGTTGCGTCGTCGCCGCGTCAACGCTGCGCCGTTTTACATATATTTTAAGTGACATACCACATTATGCTGTGCGTCGTTACTGTTTCTACATTTGTTTTGGTGGTGGCGTAATAAAAGCAACAACAGAACACGTTTGTTCTAATCCACTGTCGAAAGTCGACTGAAATCCACACTGAGACGCTGCGCTGCGACGTCGTGCGTATTTACAACGCAGGTGTAGCTCCGTTCTGACGATGCAACGCAACGCACTAATGAGAGCTCACCCTTATGAAAAGCATAGAACTGAAACGATACGACGAATAATATAACAATGAATAATTCAAGTTTGTATTTATATAGGATCACTTTGTTTAATTCATCCAAATTCAAAGATAGAAATGAACCGTCTAGAATGACAATCACCCAGTTAAAAATGTAACTCGTAACACAAAACTTTGAAACGTCTAATGTTATTTTTTTTAACGTATTTTATTACCATAAGTTTTAGATATAATGTTGTAAGGTATATTATACATTTTATTTAATACAATGCAAGAAAACTTAACTTATTTCTATTGTATTCTACTCATAGTCCCTCAAGACTATAAGTAGAATACTGAGCCCAGATCACCGTCTTCTATGGCTAAGGTGCCCAGAAGGCTGGCTACCTTTCCTCGCTGGATCTCCATACTCATCCGATATGTATATGCCCGTCATTTTTTAACTTAGATCAATCATACATATAAAATATTTATGAAAATTCATAACATGTTTGAGAAGAAGCTGATTTATTATAATTATTAACTTTTAATTTTACATAAGTAGAAATTTAGTCCTCTCAAAATTTTGAACTATGATATGAAAAAGTCCTCAAATGTACGTATAGACGTAGACATAGACAGCACTTTATTGTTCACCAAAAGAAAATTACAAAAATGCCCAACAAGACAATAGTTACTTGGTAAAACAAAAGGCGGACTCATCGCTACAAGCGATCTCTTCCAGGCAACCTGAATCACAGGAAATTATCTATAATTATTATGCAACAAATAAACAGGAAAAAATAAATAGCTTTTTTTTTATTGCAGGAGTTCAGCAGACAGGCAGACGGCCCACCCGATGGAAAGCGGTTACCATCGCCTATGGACATTTGCAACATCAAAGGTGCTACAAATGCGCTGCTGCTCTCTTAAAGGAGACTGGAACCTGGTCAACATACATGTACAGCAGATTACAGTCTTAGGCATTAGTAACTAGCACATACAGTACTGCGTAAGACTAACATAGTGATTTCTAAGTGAATTTTTAAATAAGGCAAAAGATTTAGCTTTTCTGACGTCATTAGGCAAAGAGTTCCAAAGTAAGACAGTCTGCATGGTGAAGGAGTCGGAATAAAATGTTGGTGCTATTAACAGGAGATTATTAGTGGAGCGCAAATTGAGGGTATGTGACGTATAAAGGAAGTTGAAACATTCCTTAAGATAAGAAGGTAGTAGTAGTACATACATACATATATACATAACTTCAAGTCAGTTCCCTTGCGGGGTAGGCACGAACAACAGCGCGCCATTCAGGCTTATTCTTACACACCTCACTTGCTTCTTTGACATTCATAACTGTTGTCATGTACACTCGTCTGTTCTTAAGGATCCTGACATCACCTTCTGCTAGTACACGATCAATTTGATCATGGAAGGTGTGTCGTGGCCTTCCACGACTTCTGCATCCATGCACTTTTGCATTGTATATCTGTTTAGTCATTCTTTCATCATGCATTCTTTCCACATGCCCGAACCACCGGAGCATTCCTTTCCTTACCTTCACCCCGACACTCTCTTTCAGACCAACTCTCTTTCTTACTTCGGTATTACGAACGCGGTCCGCGAGCGTCACTCCGCAGATTCTGCGCAGTGCTCGCATCTCGACCGCGTTTACTCTACTTTCATGCTCTCTTCCATACCCAACTCTCGCTTCCATACGTGAGCGTAGGTACTAGCGTACGTATGTAGTAGTAGTAAAGTTTAAAAATACTTTCAAGGACAATTGATTTGACTTATATCCGATAAGTATGGTCACTAATGCCGGAACACAACCTTGAGTTGTGTTCCGGCATTAGTGACCAGGTTCCAGTCTCCCTGAAGAGAGCAGCAGCACATTTGTAGCAACTTTGGTGTTGCAAATGTCCATAGGCGATGGTAACCGCTTTCCATCAAGTGGGACGTCTGCCTGTCTGCTGATCTCCTGCAATAAAAAAAAAGTGTATTTGTATGTGGTATAGCATAAAATGTAGCGTTGGTATTAGGTCAGGTGTATTATAGGTACTGTTTATAACATTTCTTCCAAGTAGTGCTACCTATTATTGTAATATTGCGTGTATATTTCCTACCTTAGGTAGGGATTCGTTTGGGGTTTTGTTTGGAGGAAATTTTCCTCACTTCACCGTGATGACAATTTTCTCGGATGCTCGCGGCTCTCGCGATCTCATGGGCTGTGACTTTCTCCGCTTTGAGGACGAGGGTGGCGGTAGCGTCCTCTTCGTACACGGCTGTGTAGTAAACACATTTACCGGGGTCCCGCGAAATTGCTACGACCGCATGAGGGATGCTCTTGTACAGGTCCATCTACTTTGGAAATCTGATTTGGACCTCACGATCACCACTGTCTCGAAGGTGAGACTCTGAGCCTCGTGTATCGTTTGAACGCATGACCCTTTTTTTATTGCAGGAAATCAGCAGACAGGCAGACGGCCCACTTGATGGAAAGCGGTTACCATCGCCTATGGACATTTGCAACACCAAAGTTGCTACAAATGCGCTGCTGCTCTCTTAAAGGAGACTGGAACCTGATCACTAATGCCGAAACACAACTCAAGGTTGTTGTGGCGACATACTTTAGACCAGGGGTGGTAGCCATCCAGTCGCACAAATGCCCTACCACCTGGCTGTGTGTTGTTAAGTCGCCTCTTACGACAGGCCGCCCGGCCGCAGGAAATTGTATTCTTTCTCCGTTCCTGCACGGATAAATGCCTTCGTCTTTGCCACAGCCTAGTTCTATTAGGCTCTCTTTCTCTGACTGCGTGTTAGTTAGATAAAGAGTATTGGCAAGTTCTGTGGGTATGCGCTGTCAAGAATACGGTTTGAGTTCCAGGGAACGAGCTTTATTTTTGGACTAGTATATATGCCCGTCATTTATATTAAGAAATATAATTATTCGAAATTATTTTCATCGAACGCCTCCCAAAACAATCGACATCAGAATTGTATCGGGCCGATTGTAAAAGTTTCTTCGTTGATATTAAAAACTATATATTTCCTGAACCCAGTCTCTTATTCAAGATCCCGGTCTGCTCGTTAACCGCTGGCCGCTCCCTATTTGCGGGTAGTTGTAATCACTACTCGGCTCGTTTCGACATTACTCGGATATAAAATCAAGTGGGCGTAAGGACGAAAGTTCATTCTCACTTCAACTTAAGGCGGACGCACACGTCATTGGAGCGCTCTAGGTTAACTAATTATTGTATGAGAATCAGAACCTACAATTAATTGCACTTGTAAACATTTTTTTTTCAAATTCTTCGTGTTTTTTGTATTTGATAAGTACCTTCGCACCATAGATCCTCAGCTTCCTTCTGCACGTAAATGGGGTCGCCGATTTCAACCTCGATTTCATCGTGGTGTCTGGGGTTGAACTTGTGCAGGCCCCGATGCGTGGCCTCCAGCATCTCCAGCTGGCTGTGGGGGACCGTGGTCATGTTGCCCGCGAAGTTCATGCCGCTGATGCTGCAGCTCGATGACGGGGACACTGGAAAATGTTCTGAACACATTTATTAGACATCTGTTTGGCATTGAGACACAACAAAGCAAAAACAACTTCAGAAAAATAAAAAATAAACTTTATTTATAAATAATCTATACTAATATTATAAAGCTGAAGACTTTGTTTGTTTGTTTGTTTGTTTAAACGCGCCAATCTCAGGAACCCCTGGTCCGATTTGAAAAAAAAATTCAGTTTTGAATAGTACATTTATCGAGAAAGGCTATAGGCTACATTATATTTTCAAAAAAATTAGTGATCCTTACTAAAAGTCCAATAATGTAACCCAAGATGTAAAAAAATGATCCGAAAAAATCCTTACACGGCGTGCGTTGCGAAAGCTATTGATTATAGAACAAAACAATGTACTACAACTTTGCAGAACGTATAATTGTCTACAAAAAATATCTCGCAACCACATGTCTAACTATTGTAGTTATCTCACAATAAGTGTTTTCTTTTTTTTTATAATAAAATGCCGTCGCTTCAAAAACTCTTTATTTTGTACCTTGGTATTAATCCTTATCAAAATAAATTACTCCATATTCAAGAGGAATTCAATATGTTCTGCAAAGTGGTAGTACATTGTTTTGTTTTATAATCAATAGTTTTCGCAGCGCACGCCGTGTAAGGATTTTTTCGGGTCATTTTTTACACCTTCGGTTAAATTATTGGACTTTTAGTAAGGATCCCTAATTCTTTTGAAAATATAATATAGCTTATAGCCTTCCTCGATAAATTTACTATTCAACACTGAAAGAATTTTTCAAATCGGACCAGCGGTTCCTGAGATTAGTGCGTTTAAACAAACTCTTCAGCTTTATAATATTAGTATAGATATGTGAATAAATTTTGCAAAGTACAAAGCGCTTCCAGTAAAGGTTGCGCCAAAGCCCACGCGCGTGTCTATTCTTGTCACATACCACCTACACTTTCTCTATTCGTTTGTTTTCAGAGCTTTATAGGGGCTAGTACATCGATTTTTAAATAAGCTACCTATAAACATGATTCCTATTCTAGAATACATTTATACCTGCTGTTTAAAACACAGCTGCATCGCAAACACTATTTATCCACGTTGGGTTCCATCAACTCACAATGTTTGCTTAAGATAACGCAATATACAATTTTTGTTATAGATTTTTTAGTAAACATCCATACATATACATACATAACTTCACATCAGTTCCCTTGCGGGGTAGGCACGAACAACAGAGCGCCATTCAGGCTTATTCTTACATACCTCACTTGCTTCTTTGACATTCATAGCTCTTGTCATGCACGCTCGTCTGTTCTTAAGGCTCCTGACATCACCTTCTGCTAGTACACGATCAATTTGATCATGGAAGGTGTGTCGTGGCCTTCCACGACTTCTGCATCCATCTACTTTTGCATTGTATATCTGTTTAGTCATTCTTTCATCATGCATTCTTTCCACATGCCCGAACCACCGGAGCATTCCTTTCCTTACCTTCACCCTCACACTCTCTTTCAGACCAACTCTCTTTCTTACTTCGGTATTACGAACGCGGTCCGCGAGCGTCACTCCGCAGATTTTGCGCAGTGCTCGCATCTCGACCGCGTTTACTCTACTTTCATGCTCTCTCTTCCACACCCAACTCTCGCTTCCATACGTGAGCGTAGGTACCAGCACCGCGTTGTGTATGGCATCCATACTTGCCTTGTATGAAATTCGAATCTTAAAAGGAAAGTAGGTTAATTGTAAATACTGACCATGTTGCTGTAACGGCGTCGGCGATATACTCTTCGGTCCAGTATCAATAGGTGAATGTGCAGTACTATGTCCGCTGTCCACGTCGCCTAGGCTTTGGAGTCTTTCTGAATCTGGACTTGAGTCTTCGTCCAGAAGGTATCCGCACTTGAGAACCAGTAGAGGGCGTCCGGGACATCCTGGTCGGATGAGCAGACCGGCCAATTGACCCAGCTCGTCGGCTAAAGAAGCTGGCTGACCACAAGCTAATATGGTAGCTGAAAATAATAACAACTTATTACAATAAGCGTTACAAATCCTAATGAGTGTACAAACATCCGAAATATTTGAAAACAAATTTTAGAAACATTTTTTTTTCAATATACTTAGTTTTTTATGAATTACATCATGCACAGTAACTTACAGTCTTAGAATGCATTTTTAATAAACAATTTTTTAAAACTCTTATGGCCATATGAAAATTGGGGAAAAATGTGTGCTAGGGGACATAGTAGAAGTGAAACTTCAACGAAAAAGTTTTGTTGCGATTCGTTTTGCCACTTGTCCGTTGAAGTTTCACTTCTACTATGTGTCCCAGCAAACATTTCGATTTCTCGTAGGTTTATTGCAAATTATGATTTGGTTAGGTTAGGTACATTTTAATGAATGCATTTTTTAATTAAAGCATATTTTATTTTATCAAACCAAAAAACTAGGGATGGGCCGAATGTGGTTTGAACCGAATACGAACATCGGCCGAACATTCGGTTAAAACAAATAATTTGGCCGAACTTCGGTTTGATTTGGCCACGCTTTCTCAAGAGCAACACATCGTGACTTGTTGACAACGTCAACTTGGTAACACCGAATTTTTGGCTTTTTTACACCATAACCTGCCTCCAGTAAGTTTTAAGTAGGAGTAGCTGGATAAAAGAATAGATTTAAAAAAAATCACCATTTCATCTTTCTAAATTCATAATGTTTAATTCGTAAAAAGTGATTTCAATCAGAATTAAGTTATAATTGCTGATGTCCCTTAGACGAGGTTTTTTTTTAAATTTAAGTCATCCATTATAATTAAGCAATTGCACTACTTACTGATGTTTCTTAGAGGACTAATAAGTTTATTTTATTTTTGTTTTAATTTGATGTCTATTTAATTAGGCAAAGACTCAGTCAAGAACTAATTTTATTTATTTTTTATCACATTGCACGTTTAGATTTATATGTTCCTAACTAAAATAAATGACCATGAGTATATAGATAACAATTTTAATATTACGCTTATGATAGATATGATTTCTATTAACTTTAGTCAAAATAGTGCAAGTAGGTATTTTACTTATTCCTTGCACCGAATGTTCGGCATTTAAACCGAAGTTCGGCTGAAGCTGCCGAAATTCGGTCAAACCGAATGTAAAACGAATTTCGGCCCATCCCTACAAAAAACGCATACTCCATAGTCTACTCTAAAATTATGCCACCCTCCACGTGGACGTAACGCCTTTTCGTGACTGAAAAATCCTAAGACCCCCCCGTCTATAAAGAAGTTTCCCTTCAAAAAACTTTTAAATGTTGTTTTCATCTTTTGGTATTACATTCCAAATCACAGCAAAAAAAGTCCTATAATCTTTCCAAGCGTTTATTTTACTTTTGACATTTACACGCCTATCAAGTTACGTGTGTCTCGATAGTAAATTCCACATTAGACAAACTATATTGTTATGCGCTGTTAGTGTAATGATGATGTCTCATTAGTCTTTCAACACACAGACTGTTAACTGTCAAAAAATCGAAATTAATCGTTTTGCAAAAAACAAACATTTAAACAAAAAAATAACACAATAGCTTTCCTTTCTATTAAAAAATTATATATTACGTAAATATAAAATATACCTATGAATTGCTGCATTTGGATATATATATATATATATATATATATATATATATATATATATATACTAGCTGTACCCGGCAGACGTTACCACGCCCTTAAAAAGTAAAAACCTAGAACCCGTTCGCAGCGCCATCTACCGGGACCAATTATTAATTTAATTCATTCTCGAACCCACTTGAACAAACACAAAAAAATCATCAAAATTGGTCCTACCCTTTATCAGGAGTGCAGCAGCGCCATCTACCGTGCCTAATTGTGAATCTAAACCATCCCGGGACCCACTTGAACATACACAAAAAATAATTTCACCTAGTGTGTTCAAGTGGGTCCAAGAATGGTTTAGATTCACGATTGGGCCCGGTAGGTGGCGCCGCAATTAGGTCCTAGATTTTTATTTTTTAAAGGCAGGACAACATCGTCGGCGACAACGTATATATATACATATTTACAGAATTTAAAAAAAAGTGTTATACTAAATTTATTGAAATCTATACTAATATTATAAAGAGGTAAAGTTTGTGAGTTTGTGACGTTGTATGTAGGGGGTAATCTCTGGATCTACTAAACCGATTTTAAAAATTCTTTTACTGTTCGAAAGCTACATTAACAGGGAGTGTCATAGGCTATATAATATGACACTATATACCACGGAAGCGGGACAGAGTGCAGGTGAAACCGCGCCGGGCCGCTAGTGTATTAATAAATAAATTCGATTGCTATCAATCGAATAGATATAATTCGATGCTGTAATGTCGTAGATCAGTGTACGAGCTGCCAAAGTAAGATAAATGACCGGAAGGGTTGAAGTGGCTTTCATATTCGCATTTAATGTAGAAGAGTTAGGTAATGACTGTCGAACTGAACAAATTAAAACGTATTTATTTGCATTTTAATATTTTGATGTGGATAAGAATAATAAGAAGAGAAAATATAATTAACAACCATAAAATCAATGATACAAAAGTAAATAGTGGTCTACCCTTGTTTATATCAAGATCTTTTCCAATCATGGCAATGAAAATATAAATGAATTACTGCGTTGAGTTTAACCTTTAATACAAGTGTTTTGTGTAATGATTGAATTTCTCAAAAATAGAATAGGGGAGCGGACTTAAAAATTAATTGAGATACTGTTTTAACAAAAAGTCTCAAACTCGTAAACTTTGTACGAGCGTACAAAAGGTCTTAACCTCGTAAACTTCGTACGACCGTACAAAAGGTCTACTCGTAAAGTTTGTACGAGCGTACAAACTTGTAACCCTACAAGTTTGCACAAATAATATGAGTCAATTAGCGCATTAATTTTATTTGAAAAATGATATGTAAATAATGTTACAATTTATTACACCGTGTGTTCGCATTTCTATTGTAATAATACGACAATATTTTGTGGTAAAATTAGTAAATGATAAGACTCCCTTTCCAGAATAGAAATTTCCCACCCAGATACGTATGTATACCCACGTGTAAAAGGTAATTTAGAACTTAATAGGACAGACGAAAATACTCATAAATAATAACTTCGCAATAGCATTGAAACAATAATGAAAACAAAATCAGAATAGTCGCTTTGGCGCAAATGCAGTTTGAAATGCAGTCACGAGTGCCAGCATAATTATTTATAAACGTATTCATGGTTATTTTACAAACGCAATAAACAGACATAACAATGTAACGATTACTTACATTTCTTATTCTTGGGAATTTCAGGAAGTTTTCGCCGTCTTCTTTCGCCAGTTGTAAATGTTTGGTGCCTTGGGCTGCGCTGCAAATCCGGCCCATCCGCCCGAGTGGTCGGAGACGAGGCAGGCTCGGGGGCTGCGTTGGGCACCTCGGCCTCGCCGACGCATCCTCTGTCATCTTCAGGTGACCCCTCACTCTTGGACGATGGTGAATCGTCCTCCAGTCCAACATTTGGCACTAGCCTTTTCAAACAAATTAGAATATAATTTATTGTTTAAACATATAAGGTGTTTTGTTCTATGTTGGTACGACAGTTTGTCCTTTTGGGCGTAGAATACAGGCAATTTGTAATATCATTACAGACGCACATATAAAGTCAGTCAAATTCAAAATGTAGTATGTAAGCCTTTGTATTGTTCATTGTAAGGGGGGGCAGCGCACAATAATTAGGTATTTGCACACGTAGCATGAATCTTATACTTCTTATACTAATATATAAAGCTGAACAGTTTGTTTGTTTAAACGCGCTAATTTCAGGAACTACTGGTCTGATTCTAAAAATTCTTTCAGTGTTGGATAGCCCATTTATCGAGGAAGGCTATAGACTATATATCATTACGCTAAGACCAATAGAAGCCGAGCAGCAATGAAAAATGTTTCAAAATCGGGGGGGGGCTTTGAAAACAAATTCTACGTGAATGGCGTCGCGGGCACAGCTAGTGTAGTATATAAGACTGTAATTTTATTAAACGTCACGATAATAAAGACATCGTCCACATTAGGACCATGTATTTTTAGTACTACTATATACCACAGACTACGAGCAACCCCGCGCATATCCCAAAAATAATACTGTTATGTATTATCGAACTGGTCATTAATTATAATATAATTATTTCTGTGAAATATGTTACTTTATTTTTTAATATGCCATTTGTAATTTAAAAAAATCTTAACCTTATGTTTAGATATATTAACAATGGCTATATTTTTTAGAAATTTGAGTTAAATTAGATAGATATATAGGTATACTAGCTGTCCTGGGAGACGTTATTCTGCCCTGAAGAAATAAAATTTAGAACCCGATTGCAGCGCCACCTACCGGGTCCAATTGTGAATCTAAACCATCCTCAAATCAACTTTAATACACACAAAAAATCCATTCAAATCGGTCCAGCCGTTTAGGAGGAGTTCACTGTCAACACACATACAGAAGAATTATATATATAAATTATGTAGCAGATCACTGCCAGCGGGGAGCGTGCCCAGAAGGCTGGCTGCATTGCATTGTATTGGCTCATATTTCGCACACAAACAGGTTATATTTAGAAAGTAATTTGGCTTAATGTATGATTCAAATTCTGATTGACCGAACTGCGCTTTCGATTTTCCTGAAGCTCACGTGACAATTAGCATGTTACGTTGAAGCAACCGTGACTTAGGTTCTAAGGCATACAATTGGTTGTAATGGAATAAGTTGATTACTTACGAATAGAAAGGCGTCGGTGCCTTTATATGTTGGGGCAATCTATCAAATACACGGCGAAATTCCTCGAATTCGCTGTCAGCCATCGCTGCACCTGATTGTTGAGTTGAGATAATGCCGCATGCGCGAGCATGGCCCCCCGCGGCTATATCGACCAGCACTGAAGGTCCGCTGTGGAACCCTAAAGCATCTAACCGTTGTGCGCATGTGCTGGGACATTGCGCGCGCAACTCACCCCCGAAGAACGCAGGTGGGTTTGCATCACCTTCAACATCAGCCAGAATACAATGAACCTGATGCATCAGCGGGAAACCCAATCAAATATGGCTACGATGAATGACGATCCATTACTCAAAACCGAGTAGATAGCATTCGAATCAAATGACGATACTTTTATTATCTTACTAGAGTTTTCTCCGCGGCTACGCTGCGAGTCAAACCCTAATAAGTTAATAAGTCTACTTATCTAGTTCTATTTTACTTACATAAAAACTTAATTAAGTTTTTATATATCGCGAGAGAAGCCGCGGGCATACTCTAGTTTACATATATATACACTAGCTGTGCCTGCGACGCCGTCGGCGTGGAATTTGTTTTCAAAGCCCTCCGATTTTGAAACATTTTTCATTGCTGCTACGCTCCTATTGGTCTTAGCGTGATGATATATAGCTTATAGCCTTCCTCGATAAATGGGTTATCTAACACTGAAAGAATTTTTCAAATCAGACCAGTAGTTCCTGAGATTAGCGCGTTAAAACAAGCAAACTCTTCAGCTTTATACTAATATGTATAAGATATATAGTGGGACCGATTTTGATGATTTTTTTATGTGTATTCAAGAGAATTCCATAATAGTATAGATTAACAATTGGTCCCTGTAGGTGACGCTGCAATCGGGTTCTAGAATATTATTTTTTAAGGGACGGACAACGTCTGCCGGGTACAGCTACTGTATATATATATATATATATATATATATATATATATATATATATATATATATATATATATATATATATATAGATATATATATATATATATCCTTCCTAGAAAAATATCAAACTGATGGTGAAAACGATGGTGGAGTTGGCGGATATACAGACAGACGCTACTTTGTTTTGTATACTAAAGAAGATGCTGGAGCTTCATCTGCGTTAATATTAAAGATTTTAAACTGTGGCCGAATGCCTCTTATTTAAAGCGTTAAAAATAACGCCGTTATTGAATAGCCACATTAGTGTATGTATATACGCTATCTGTCAATATTTAACGTCATTAATAATGTCGCATCTCAAATAACGCCGTAAACCTATCGCCATATCTGCGCGAAACAACCTATATTTGTAACAGTCGCAGATGAAGCTCTTTATATATTTGACCCTTTTATAGATTAAGTAGGAAAGTTAAAATTATGACGTCATAATTGTGTAGAAGTAAAATAAATGAAATAACGTATTATGAATGTTTAATGACAAAACAGATATACAATGCAAAAGTGGATGGATGCAGAAGTCGTGGAAGGCCACGACACACCTTCCATGATCAAATTGATCGTGCACTAGCAGAAGGTGATGTCAGAAGCCCTAAGAACAGACGAGCGTGCATGACAAGAGCTATGAATGTCAAAGAAGCAAGTGAGGTGGGTAAGAATAAGCCTGAACGGCGCTCTGTTGATCGTGCCTACCCCGCAAGGGAACTGGCGTGAAGCTATGTATGTATGAATATTTAAACAGCAATTAAAGTTATTTCTTTATATTTTAAGAGTAAGTCAATATGATCGATCGTATTTATATATTTTTGAAGTGAAACTTCTTTAAAATCGTGGTGATTTTAAATTAGATGAAACGAAAAAGCGACGCTTTAGAAGAGATAAACACAAAACTATAGGACTAATACTGCGAGAGAATGAGATACGAGTTTTACATTGTGCAACACAGATTAGAGAGTCAATAAGACCGATGATTAAACATAGGACCAATTTGGACCGAAATAAAAGTGATATTAATATTTTTTAGATTAAAACAGTGAATCATTGAAAGTGATACTTAAGCAGTTTATTTTGAATTATAATATGTTGACGAATGTAGCCTAAAGGAATATATATATATATATATATATATATATATATATATATATATATATATATATATATATATATATATATATATATATATATATATATATAAGAAAGTTGTGCTAGTTACACTATTTATAACTTAAGAACGGCTGTACCGATTTGGCTTAAAATTGGTGGGGAGGTAGCTTAGAACCCGGAGACGGACATAGGGTACTTTTACTCCCGTTGGAACCGGTAGGTGGCGTTGGGATAGGGTCCTAGATTTTAATTTTTTCAGAGCAGGACAACGTCTGTCGGGGCCGCTAGTTTATTATATGTTTTTGTGTTCTGTGAATCAGTGTTTTGTTTTTGTGTAAAATTTATTGTGAATATATTATGTGTTTTTTATGTATAGCGTCGTCTTTTTAAATCAATAAATCATTTTCTTTCTCTCTTTCTAATCGTCTCATACCAATATTCTGTGAGAGTATGGTATCACACCGATCGTGCCGGTCCTAAGAGCTGTAATCAAGATAAAGATTCTAGCATGACTCTACAACGTCTAGAAAAAATCTTACTTAAAGATATCTGAATGTCTAGGAATTCTTATTCTTAAAGCATGATGTATGAAAGCAAATTCCTTGACCCGTTTGAGAAACAGTGCGAGAAGATTTGCCGCAAACAATATTAAAATAATAATAAACCCGCAGGGGGGCTTTGTGGCGAAGCCTTAGGTGAATAACGACACTTCGGACCTGACTTATATTAGATTATATATATATATATACTAGTTGTCCCGGCAGACGTTGTTCTGTCCTGAAAAAATAAAATTCAGAACCCGATATGTACACCATTTTTATGTTAGTGCCATTTGCCCCCGAAAAATTCACTTCATTTTATATCGCAAACTCGATGCTTGATATATTCTCATGCCGATCTCTTGGCATGAGTATATATGTCCATTTTCGGCATTAAAACTACATTTAAACAAAATTACAATAAAAACGATCCAGTATTCCCAGTGTTTTCCGAAAACTTAACAGAAAGACATATCGAATTACTATCGCATTTTTATAGACGATGCATTTTTATATCTATGAACTTGAGAAATGATTGGTCTCATCCAAACTTTCATCCTCTATTACAAACAGTCCTAGTTTTATTTATCTATCCCCCGTCAATGAAAACTACAAAAATGTCAAAAGGGACAACATCAGCAAAAAGGACAAAAAGAGCAACATGGACAAAAAGGACAAAAAAGAGTCGAAGAGCAAAAGAGCAAAAGGGCAAAAGGGCAATAGGGCAAAAGGGCAACAGTGAAAAGGGCAAAAGGGCAAACGGGCCCAAAGGCAAAAGGACAAAAGGGCAAAAGGGCAAAAGGGCAAAAGAGCAAAAGGGCAACAGTCAAAAGAGCAAAAGGGCAAACGGGCCCAAGGGCAAAAGGGCAAAAGGTCAAAAGGGCAAAAAGGGCAAAAGGGCAAAAGGGCAAAAGGGCAAAGGGCCAAAGGGCAAAAGGGCAAAAGGGCAAAAGGGCAAAAGGGCAAAAAGGACAAAAGGGCAAAAGGGCAAAAGGGCAAAAGGGCAAAAGGGCAAAAAGGACAAAAGGGCAAAAGGGCAAAAGGGCAAAAGAGCAAAAGAGCAAAAGGGCAAAAGTCAAAAGGGCAAAAGGGCAAACGGGCCCAAGGGCAAAAGGGCAAATGGGCAAAAGGGCAAAGGGGCAAAAGGGCAAAAGGGCAAAAGGGAAAAAGGGCAAAAGGGCAAAAGGTCAAAAGGGCAAAAGGTCAAAAGGGCAAAAGGACAAAATAACCAAAATGATGATAATGGCAAATCACAAAACCAACCAAAGCCTGTCTCACTTTTGGGATAATCTTTACATAAATCTATCCCAAAATCTATCCCATTATCCGGGATGAAAAATATCCCATGCCCACCCTCGGTATTCAAATTACATATGTACCGAGTATCAGCCAAATCGGTCCAAAAGTCTTTCCGTAAAAGGATAACAAACAGAGAGACAAATATACTTTTATCCCGGAAACTATCCCATTTTCCGGGATAAAAAGTATCCTATGTTCATTCTCGACATCGAAAATATATATATACTGAGTTTCAGCCAAATCGGTCCAGTAGTTTTTACGTGAAAACGGAACAGACAGACAGACAGACAGACAGACAGACAGACAGACAGACAGACAGACAGACAGACAGAGTTACTTTCGCATTTATAATATTAATAGGGATATAAAAATCAATTGATGTTCGTTATTCTCACTAAATCTCGAGAACGGCTGAACTAATTTGATTAATTTTGGTTTTCAATTATTTGTGGAAGTCCAGGAAAGGTTTAAAATGTGAGTTAATATGGAAAAAATGCTTGGTATATAGTAAAAACAACAATTTCGCTTTCCCTTAGAAACTATTCCTATCTGTCAAACGTTTGATGTTCGTCAATCAACGTTTTTTATTTATTGATTCTGGTCAGCAAGTATATACAATATAACATCAAAGATATGACGCTACTGTCGCCGGTTTTTGGCGCCGCCCTTGCAAGTCACTAACAAACACGTCGTCATAGCAACGCGCATTAATTCTTTCTAACACGCAGCATATTTATATCTTTAAAACATATATCACCGGAGATGTAAATCTTATTAAATTACGCAACGGCAAATCGCTGCTATGTGGTTGACGTCATCGTAATTTCCATTTCAAATGGCAGATCGAAGTCTAAATATAAAGAATGTCAATACGAACTGGATGCGGCGAGAGGCTTACCGTGTTTACGGAGCACTCCAGACGTGCCTTGACAACGTCCTGGGGGATGACCGGCGGCGTTCATGTACAAGCTTACATAAGCCGCACATAGTACATCTATCGATATGAATCAGTCACATTGTGATATTTCATGATTTACTCAATTTTAACCAACTTCCAAACGGAGGAGATTCTCAATTCGACCGTATTGTGACCGTCAATTGTAGATTGATTTTTTATATATTCTAAAAAGCAGACTGTTGAGGTGATCCCCTTGTCACCAAGTCAGGATCTCAGGAGTGGATCCCAGGGCAATCAAGAGCAAACCCTGTTGAAGAGCGCCTAGACTCTTTAAAAGGCAAATCTAAAGGCGCTTAAAATACTATATATTTCTAAAACAATTCAAACAACTAAAAAGCAGTCAAGATCGTGGGAGCGATATTAATAAAAGAGTAATTTACTTATAAAGTTTATCATTAAATTTTAATTATCGCAAGCCCGATTTCAAACTAATTATAATATACGCTTGTTGCGGACAGAGAGCACACCTTCTCTCCACGCCCCACATACCGCCGACGCCCATAGCTCGCACGGTTAGCAGCTAGGCGTCGGACGGAACATGGGATATATCTAGCGGCCTTGGAGGCCGGACAATGCTCACATATAAAAGTATATTGCATTTTATGGCACTCAATTGCACTACTCTACTCTCTACTATTCACCATTATATTATCTGTAACTCGTCTATGTATAGTTTTAATTTAATTGTAAATAACGAAATAATAAGTCATACAGTCGACATCGCGTTTTATTTGGAACTAGCTGTGCCTGCGACGTCGTCCGCGTGGAATTTGCTTTCAAAACCCTCCGATTTTGAAACATTCTTCATTGGAGCTCCTCTCCTATTAGTCTTAGCGTGATGATATATAGCCTATAGCCTTCCTCGATAAATGGGCTATCAAACACTGAAAGAATTTTTCAAATCAAACCAGTAGTTCCCGAGATATTAGTATATTTGGCTACAACACTAATACTTACATTTTAAATATCGCGATATCTTTTGAATGAAACGTCCGAATTGAATAATTCAAAAATTTCTAGAAAGGTATAAAATTCGTCTTAAATATGAAGTAATTTATTTTGACAAGGATTAATACCAAGGTACAAAATAAGAGTTTTTGAAGCGACGGCATTTTAATAATAAAAATAAATAAAAGAAAACACTTATTGTGAGATAACTACAATAGTTAGACATATGGTTACGGGATATTTTTTGTAGACAATTATATGTTCTACAAAGTGGTAGTACATTGTTTTGTTCTATAATCAATAGTTTTCGCAGCGCACGCCGTGCAAGGATTTTTTCGAGTTATTTTTTTTACACCTTGGGTTACATTATTGGACTTTTAGTAAGGATCCCTAATTTTATTGATAATATAATATAGCCTATACTCTTCCTCGATAAATGTACTACTCAACACTAAAAAAAATTTTGAAATCGGAAAAGCGGTTTCTGAGATTAGCGCGTTTAAAGAAACAAACAAACAAACTCTTCAGCTTTATAATATTAGCATAGATTATGAATAGTATAAACATTCAGTGAAATATATCTAGCTAATGTTAAAAATCACTTAAAAATCCGTTTCGTGGTTTGGGAGGAGTTAACAGATATACAGACAGACAAACGTGACAAGAAAATTTGTTATGTAATATGTAAAAATAAATTTAAATACCACTTTTTTATTGAATTGCGGTAAATAAGCTAGTAGTAAACTTATCGGGCGAACATGTTGTTGGACGAGTTGACTTTACTTGGCAGTGCTCCAAGTTTGTTCGCAACCCTGGCTTTCTCAAAGGATAGGATTAAATTGAGACAGTTTTAGCTTCACATGACGAGTTACGTCTTGAAAAGGCTTTGTTTTCAATATTATTTACCTGAGAACATAATTATTGCAACAAGTCAGTAATAGCTTTCAGCCACAATCTCTCTATAAGATGTCTACATTTAGTTCTCCTGTTTAACTTGAACATTAAACTTATTTTTAACAGACATCAATTTAAATAAAAGTACAATCATGGAAGTAAAATATTAAGAAATGAAAAACACCCAGTCAAGAACGTAACTCGCCACACACTCTGTAATCACAGATGGCGCCACCAGTGAGTTTATTTTGTGTAGTCTTAACAAAAATATTCAATCAACGTCTTGTTAACCTAACCATTAATTAATTAAATTTACATAATTCAGAAGAAACTAATTTAGAGCTAATTTAAATTTAAAAATGTTTTTTAAAAGAACATATCTATACTAATATTATAAAGCTGAAGAGTTTGTTTGTTTGTTTAAACGCGCTAATCTCAGGAACCGCTGGTCCGATTTGAAAAAAATATTTCAGTGTTGAATAGTACATTTATCGACGAAGGCTATAGGCTATATTATATTTTAAAAAAAATTAGGGATCCTTACTAAAAGTCCAATAATGTAACCCAAGGTGAAAAAAAATGACCCGAAAAAATCCTTACACGGCGTGCGCTGCGAAAACTATTGATTATAGAACAAAACTACCACTTTGCAGAACATATAATTGCCTACAAAGAATATTGCGTAACCATATGTCTAACTATTGTAGTTATCTGACAATAAGTGTTTTCTTTTATTTTTTTAAATAATTAAAATGCCGTCGCTTCAAAACCTCTTTATTTTGTACCTTGGGATTAATCCTTATCAAAATAAATTACTTCTTACTTTAATTACTACTAATAATTATTGAATTCGGACGTTTCATTCAAAAGATATCGCGATATTTAAAATGTAAGTATTAGTGTTGTAGCCAAATATACTAATATTGTTTGATTGAACGCGCTATTCTCAGGAACTACTGGTCTGATTTGATAAATTCTTTCAGTGTTGGATAGCCTATTTATTGAGGAAGGCTATAGGCTATATATCAACACGCTAAGACCAATAGGAGCGGAGCACCAATGAAGAATGTTTCAAAATCGGAGGGTTTTGAAAGCAAATTCCACGCGGATGACGTCCCGGGCACAGCTAGTTTTTATATAAACTAACTGGCAATCTTACAATTTACAAATTACCATACACATCATTTTAAAAGAATGTAACTGTAACCAATACCAAACCAATTTCACGATCAGAATTGTACCGATTAGGAAGGAGGACCCCAAGAAACAGGTCGACCTAATTTAGGGACCAATGAGCTTCAAAATTGTAAATTATGTTTTACTCAATAAATGATTTTATTTAATAAAATATTTGATTTTTAATATTCCAACGTTTTGGCCACTTTTAGCCGTGATCACGGCTTTATCTAACTACTTCCAGATTTCATTTATTGTATGTTGTTACTACGTAGGTGCCGACAAAGACAAATTCCACGTACAGAAGCACATTTATTACCCGTCGGCATTTGAACTAATAACATTGAAACGATTGTAATTCTTTTATGATTGTCTTCTATTGTTTACGGCTGCTTGAGGTTGTAATCATTAGCTAGGTGTTACCGGATATAAAGTACAAGCTGATTATAGGAAATTCGGTCCACGTTGCCGGGCGGGCACACTGCATTTGTGCAGTATAAAACGATGGCCTGATTGAGGGAGGGGGCAGTTGAGGGAGAACCACGATCAAGGCGAGACGTGTGTACATTCTACAAGTCTTATTGAATTACGACCTTCTGCATGACGTTTGGATTTGTTATGTTCGGTTATATCGGTACCTGTGTTATACACGTGTTTGCATTTTTTTTATGGCAGGAGATCAGCAGACAGGCAGACGGCCCACTCGATGGAAAGCGGTTACCATCGCCTATGGATATTTGCAACAGCCAAGTTGCTACAAATGCACTGCTGCTCTCTTAAGGGAAACTGGAACCTGGTCACTAATGCCGGAACACAACTCAAGGTTGTTACGGCGACACACTTTAGACCAGGGGTGGTAGCCATCCAGTCGGGCAAATGTCCTACCACCTGGCTAGTACAATTTTAATATGCTCTATAATATTTCCAGCGGCATTTTAATTCGAGTCTCGCAACTCCTAACAATATAATAAACGTGTTGCTGGGGAGTTTCTTGCCGCTGACTCTCCTTAACTGCAATAACACGTTGCGAAGCGGTGTACATAGACTAGGAAGTAAAATTAAATTTCAACTTTCATATTTCGCGAATTGCGGCACACAATTTCAATGCTATTATTATTATAGATCATTGTTAAAGTGTCGTATTTTTTTTCTTTCTTTCTTTCTTTTAACTTATATATATGTCTTTCAAAGTGTTCTCCAGTGGAAGTTATTTTGAATAAAAACTTTTGAATTTGAATTTGGTATATCATCGTCATCGCGTTTTTTGTGATTAGAGAGAACTGAAACCAGAGAGGGTAGTAATAGTCAGTGATGGTCTCTGCCAGAGCCCACGGAGTGGTTGAGTCGTTAATTCGTTTACCCGTCGCCCTGGCGTAGGACTAAGGCACGAGGGGGTTTTAATATCCTCGACTCGGCTGGGCATAGCGTTCTGAACATTTCATAAATCATGGCTAGATAGAAGCGGAGGCTGCTAAAGATGCAAATCGTTAAACTCGCAGCATAGCACATGTTTCACTTCGTACATAATACATTTTGAGGGGTGCAAAACTAAATTTAATAAATTTAGAATTATGTCTTAAACTACATAATTCGTACTTCAAACAAATCATTCATCTGAATAACGCTTGTAAGTAAATGTCTATTCGAATAAGCAACAAGTTGAGTCCTCGCAAGCGTCAATAGAACGTCAATACGACTTAAATGGATGTGCGAGGTTGGAGGCGTCTCCGGAGAAATCGAATTAAAAGCTCCGTCTGGCTACGTTTTGGAGGCTTCTTGTTTATTTGCACAAACACATTGAAAACATGATCCTAATACATTTATTTATACTAACATAACATTGAAAACAAACGTAGTTTTTGTTTGGATGTTTCTATATCTATCTGCCAGGTCGTAGGGCATTTGCCCGACTGGATGGCTACCACCCCTGTTCTTAAGTATGTCGCCATAACAACTTTGAGTTGTGTTCCGGCATTAGTGACCAGGTTCCAGTCTCCCTTAAGAGAGCAGCAGCGCATTTGTAGCAACTTTGGTGTTGCAAATGTCCATAGGCGATGGTAACCGCTTTCCATCAAGTGGGCCGTCTGCCTGTCTGCTGATCTCCGGCAATAAAAAAAAAAAAAAATTTGTTTGTACATCTATACCAATATATAAATCTGAAGAGTTTGTTTGCTTGAACGAGCTAATCTCAGGAACTACTGGTCTAATTTGAAAAATTCTTTCAGTGTTAGATAGCCCATTTATCGAGGAAGGCTATAGGCTATATATCATCACGCTAAGACCAATAAGAGCGGAGCACCAATGAAGGATGTTTCAAAATTGGGGGTTTCTTTTTAACTTACTTTCTTTTAAACTATTTCACGCGGACGAAGTCACGGGCAGAAGCTAGTAGCATGTATATGTTGGAAAAATATGTGCCGATAGCTATTGGTTTCGGTCACTATTTAAAGAAACTTCGGATTTTCGCAATTTAATTCTATATCCTACAGGACGTGCCTGAATCCTTGCCGTTTCCCGTAAAGAGTCTGGTTTCTAGCAAGCTATCCCTTCCCCATATATCCTTCCTTACCTTTAGCTATTAACATGCGCTTGGGTTCCCACATATGTGCACCACAGACATGCGTCTGTGGAACAGATGTAATCAAGCCAGGTTACTACGGTTTTTCTTGCCGCCGCAGTGCATGTTTCACGGAGGGCGCTTACTACTACTAACGTGCCGGCTTTATTGGAGCCGAACGTTATTTTACGTGACGATAGTAGGTGTCCTTACAGAATGACTCTTATTCCTTCATGGTAAGCCTTAGACATGTTAGCCGCATCCCATTTACCAAACACGTCTAGGTCAGCCGGTTCGGAGGCGGAAAAAGCTGAATTACTGAGCGGCGCAAATAGTTGAGACTCTTGGACTATGGGGTCTTGAGACCATGAGCTTCTACTAAAATTTATCAAAACGATTCATTGACTCTTCAGGTGATCAGAAGGCTTACATCGGGCAATGGATCAGTATGGCGATCCAGCGAGGAAACGTAGCCAGCCATCTGGGTACCTTACCCATTGAAGGCGGTCTTGAGGGACTGTGGGTAAATTCACACACACAAATAAGTTAACTTTTGTTTTATTGTATTAAATTATTTATTAACTTCTTCATTGCACTAGCTTATAATTTACGTATGTATTATATATTTTAGATATTTTTAACATAGAAGCACATTTTCACGTCGATTCCAAACATTTTCAAAATTAATTATATTGAAAATGTTTATCCTGACAAATGGGATAATCCGCGAAGTACGTATAAGAAATCTATGAAAGTGAAACTATGTGGACAAATCTTTACTAGTGGTCGCCCGTGGTCCAAATTCAACCACAATAATTAATATCAAAGACTACACTTCTATAACTTGAAAAATAAACAAAAATGTATATATGCGTGTGTGTGTCAAATACATGGTAGTGTGTGTAATGTTGTTTTTTTAAATATATAATTTAAAAAATATATTAGCATTCGTCCCTTCTTCTCTATATAAACTATAAGTGTGCGAAATTTCATACTCCTCCGTCTGCGCAATTTTCGTAAAAAGGGGCACAAAGTTTTTGCTTCACGTATTAATATACATAGATACAATATAATGAATTAGTATAATAGTAATATTACCTACTTTCTAAGATTTGTTGTAATGGTTTACAATAAAGAGTTATCTCATATATTATCTTAATTATACGCCCCAATCTGCAAAAGACCTATGAGTAGCACACATACATATCGATGTACTGTAAGTTTTAATAAAAGGAGAGATGTTAATTCGTCGGCGTAACGAGGCGTGAATGACACAGGGTATCTTGGCAACTCGACCAGAATGTCTTTTGTGATGTTCATGTAAAGCTATGAGGGTAATATCAGATTTTATTAAACATTTTTATTTGTATTATTTTTGACCACACCCAGCATCTTAACAAACGCTCTCCATAAGATCTTAAGTTTCTTCAAGACCAGTAGTGCGTTGTCGACGCTCCTGGCATTGCAGACGTCCATTGATGAAGAATTTTTATATCTATAAGCTTGAGAAATGATTGGTCTCCCATAAAAACTTTCATCATCTATTTCAATCCACTCTAGTTATTTATCTACCTCTTGTCTATCTATCTGAAAACTACAAATTGAGGAAAATTACAACAATCATCACAATGGCCGAAATTACCGCAATTACTTAAATGATCGAAATGACTGAAATGACGAATATAGGGAAAATAACAAAAAAAACATATCCTACTTTCTGGGATAACCTTTATATACATCTATCTCATTATCGGGGATGACAAGTAGCCCATATATACCAAATTTCAGCCAAATCTGTGTAATAGTTTTTCCTATTTTCCTTTCGCTGTCGGCGGGGTGCATGCCCAAAATGCTGGCCGCATTTATACGTCGGATGGCAATGCTGATGCGATGCCCTAAGTCCAAGCGAGCCTAGGTATTGACCATAACGAGTCTAAATTAGACCCGTTATGGTCTCGATAGAGATGATGAGCTTCAGGCCCGAACGGATTTCAGTTTCAAATTAGTGCTTCTGATTTATATGTTGTTTTAGATCAAGCCGTAATTTGAAATGCCAACAAGCACAAGGTTACCTCACAACGTCTTTCCTCGCCATCCGCGTGTGATAATTGTATGAATATGGATAATAGACCAGATAGACCAATGATATGGAAGGAGACAGGGGTTGATTTTGCCGCTGAGTTAACACGTAAACACGTAAACATGTTTACCATTAATTAATATTTGAATTTCAGATCATGTGGAAGAATTTCACATCCCATCATATTTGAATATACAATTTAATTTTCACGAGTAAACAGTATATAAAGCTTAGACATACCTCAATGTTATAAAACTAAGAAGAGCTTTGAAACGGGATTATAATAATTTCGATAATTCAGTCACTATAAAATCCATTTTGCTTTCGCTTCGTTCTTCGTCTTTTCTATCTGTCGATGATGCAATGTTGTGTTTATAAATGATTTAACAAGTTGTATATTGAAAGGGTAAGTAAGTTTATTCTTGACATTTTAACATTTTTAATAATTTTTCATATTTATTTTCATGCAGTTTACCATTGTATAAGTACCACTAATATCGCCAGGGCGAAGTGTATGCAGAAGTTGGCTGTATTGCCATTTTGGATACTAGACTTTAATATTCAAAATAGACTCAGAAACAGCTCTCTGGTTACAAATAACATCAAAAATTAATTATATTCAGACTCAAGTGAATATCTATAATATTATAAAATTCTAAACATGCCCTGTCTGTACATTGAAGTTTTTTTTTTTTTAGATTTCTTGTCTGTTTGTTCGGGATTCACGTAAAAAGTACTGGTCCGATTTCAATGCAGTTTTCACTGATTGACAGCAAATTTTTGAGACTTAAGCTCTGCGTTACTTTTTATCCTGGGAATCGCGCGGGAATTTTTCTGGGAATTATTTAAAATGGCCAGTTTGAAATAAAATAGAATTCCAATGTGATTCTTTTAGTGATCGATAGCAGAAATGTAATAAAATGTATGATTTTTTTATCTCAGGAATCTCGTGGGAATTTCAAGTCAAACGTGGACGAAGTCGCGGGTATATCCATCATCATAAATGTTTTAAAGTGACTATCTTAAAGTTAATAACTAATAAGTGATAAAATGTGTGCATTCCTCCACTGTCCACCCTTTCCTTCCGTGCATAATTGTAACCTTTGATTTATAACAAAAAAAAAACTATGATAATACTTTTTAATCGTTCTTCCATGATCATGGCTACTGAAAAGTGGTCGAAACATCGGAATAAAAATCAAATAAAAACCGCTTAAAACTGTTAAAACGTAGTTGTATTATGTGTACTCTGTCGAAAACTTAAGAAAATACTATAAATAAAGTACTAAACGTACATCAATTATGTTTTTTGACATATGGGGTAAGCATTTTTGATTAAACAAATTTTAAAGGGCACAAGGTATCTTTCATTTTCAGTGGGTTAACACGCACTTGGCATATCAAAGTGACAGTAATTGTTTTTAAACATGGACAATGTGAACTGAAAGTGAAACACTACACAAATGAAAGTGATATAAAAGGGAAAGTATCTAAAAATAGTTTTATATATCGAAGGAGCGAACAGCAAGAATCGCTTCGGGATAATGAATGATACGAGATGCTCTTTCTCTAAACAATGGTAATAAATACAGCGAACGAATGCTTAACTCCCGCGATGGCCGGAGGACGGAGGCACAACCTGCCCCTGCCTCCTCCACTCGGTTACACTGATGATAACATTTTGTAGTGTGTGTATGACACACAGTCCTAGCTTTTATTCATTGACCATGGTTTCTTTAGACCAATAAACTTTTACTTTGCGGTAAAAATATTTTAAATATTACGATGTGTAAGATGAAGCTAATATTGTAGTAGCAGAGCCATTGTCTCTAGTGTATAGCCATTGTGGAGTGCTGTAGCCCACAGCTAAAGTGTTTTATTTTTAATGGTCCGTGTGGCCATGCGTCCCCATAACGTGGTCAGGGTCTTTGTTTATCTCTTTAAAGACCACGGGCCATAAAAATGCCCCCGGACTTTTGGAGGGGTTGGGGCCATGGGGAGGCCAACACGTAGAGGCCCCTTGACAAATTTAATCTAAATGTGGCGTGACACTGACCAGCGATTATCCCCGTTTACACCATATAATAATGCACGCAACGACAAGCCCCAGTCATTGTATGACTATTGTGGGAAATGAGGACAATAAGTACCGGGCTATTGGGGTGAAGCGCTAGTGGTACTAGGGGTCTAGGAATATGGGGACTATGGCGTCTGCCCGTCTCAATGTTCGGGGAACATGGAAAAAAGGGGCAGACGGTGACTCGCCACTCCCGGCATTGGCCCCAAAAGATGCCATAGAAGAGAGGGCAACATGGGTGTGAGTATCTAAGGGATGTAGAGAGCTGGGCTGGCAGGTTTACCGAAGCTACTTCTGACGTGATGCCATTTATTACTTCCACCCCTGGAGCTTGAGTTTTAGCTCTAGCGATGTCCACTCCGCGCCGGCTGGCTAAGGTAAGCACGGAGGTGAGGGTCTTGCTTTGGCCCCCGGAGTCAGGTACGAGGTGTCGCTTCTTGCCTAAGGCTTCGCCACAAAGCCCCCCTGCGAGTAATTGTTATAATTATTATTATGAAGTCAGACCTTAGCAAGTACCTTATTCTAACTTAAAAATAATGTCTTACTTAGTATATTTTATATATTCTCCAGCAGGGACGATGAAACTACCCATCACATCGTCTTATTGCGTTGTATGGCTTCCTCGACCAGCTGCATGCAGAACGTCCCACGGGTAAGTTACTGGTTATACTCGTATAGACTGTATGAGAGATAAATGAACTAGATCCGTGCAGTAGAAAAGCAGAAGCTTCACCAATCTTGAGATCTGCGCTCTCCTGGCTCAGTTCTAAATTTCACTTTGGAGCTAACACTTTGTACAAAGTCTAAATATGGCAAATATTCTTGGCACGGCCAGTAATTACAATTAATTGAGAGCAACCCAAGAATGAGCGCATGGCGCTGTTTTTAGTCAAAACTTTGACAGTCAGTTTTATCCGTGCAGGAACGGAGAAAGAATACAATTTCCTGCGTTGGGGCGGCCTGTCGTAAGAGGCGACAAAACAACCCACAGCCAGGTGGTAGGGTATTTCCCAGACTGACTGGCTACCACCCCTGGTCTAGAGTATGCCGCCATAACAACCTTGAGTTGTGTTCCGGCATTAGTGACCAGGTTACAGTATCCCTTAAGAGAGCAGCAGCGCATTTGTAGCAATTTTGGTGTTGCAAATGTCCATAGGCGATGGTAACTGTTTCCCATCAAGTGCGCCGTCTGCCTGTCTGCTGAACTCATGCAATAAAAAAAAAGAAAAAAGTCAGTCACCAAAAAATGGCTGCCCCTACCCTGGATTGGCCGTGCAGCAAAATTGATGGAGCGATGTTCTACCTACCATACTAGGTAAGGTCCGAACAGCCATGGAAAATATGGCGGAAAGTATGTTCACCAGTTATATGCACTAACAAAGGAGCATGTCAAAATAATTTTGATAACACAGTCTTCTCTCCAATAGTCGCAATTATATTTTATCTATTGTAGCGTCCGAGGGTACAAATTTCTGGCAGCGGAAGCCGGTCTCAAGACTTCTAGAAAAAAGTAGAAGATTCTGGAAGGAAAAGACAAGGACGGATATATTTCAGAAAGGGATAGACGATGAACGAATATTTTCTTAAGTTTTCGCGACTTGTATACATAATATTACATGATCACGGTCACTGAAAAGTGGCCGAAACGTCGGAAAAACCAAATTCAAATAAAATTACCGCGCTTAAAACCGTTAAAACGTAGTTTTACGATGAACGAATGTTCTATAATAGAAAGTTCGGGAAGGAAAAGACAGAGATAGATAGATGTTTAGAAAGGGACAGATAGTAAATAAAAGAATAACGAAATTATGAGTTCGAGAAAACCCTTCCGGGTATAGTATAAGCAGCATAAGGAGCACCTACTGGGCAGTTTCAGGGTTGAGTTTACAAGACAGCGAAGCGATAAGTGCGATACAGAAGAGTTGGAAGAGAAGTTTAATAGAAAACAGTGACGAGTTAAGTGGTGAATTTAGTGACAAGTTTAGTGGACAGTTAAGTGAAGGAGGAGTGTAGCGTAGTTCGAGAGACGAACCAGAAGCGAGCTACATGCAGTAATATCGGAGGTGAGCACTGCAGTAGCAGGAGGTGGTCTACGTAATATCGGCGACGGTATTGTGAGCGAGACACCTAATCGTCGGGACAGTGCGTCGTTAGTCGCGCATATAGAGGCAACCCTGCGGAGAGGTATTACGTGCGGCTGTGTAACTCAATAAAAGCGTTTATTTAAAAACTGGTGTTTCCTTCCAATCCTAAGTGCGTACCCCGCTCGCACGTAACACTATTAAAGAATGATGTAATTTTTTGCATGAAAAATAATAATGAATTTAGCTAAAACAATAAACAACTTGCAATAACTTAGACGAAAAAATACTTATACAACAATTATTACATTGTTATGTTGTGATTTTCACATTTCTAATGCTACAGGATTCTCAGTTGAGATAAGAAAAGCGTGGTACCTTAAATAATACAGAGGAACAGTGCAACGTTTAAGGAGTTGGATTATTTTTACTAAGTCGATTGAGGCATCTTTTGGCATCTTACTAAACGCTGAAACTCGCTGGTTTTACACAAGAATAGCAAGTTACCTCATAACCTCATAACTTAAACAATTCAAACGGTATATTCATTTTATTTTTAAACATACATACATAACTTCTCGCCAGTTCCCTTGCGAGGTAGGCACGAACAACAGAACGCCATTCAGGCTTATTCTTACACGCCTCACTTGTTTCTTTGACATTCATAGCTCTTGTCATGCACGCTCGTCTGTTCTTAAGGCTCCTGACATCACCTTCTGCTAGTACACGATCAATTTGATCATGGAAGGTGTGACGTGGCCTTCCACGACTTCTGCATCCATCCACTTTTGCATTGTATATCTGTTTAGTAATTCTTTCATCATGCATTCTTTCCAAATGCCCGAACCACCGGAGCATTCCTTTCCTTACCTTCACCCCGACACTCTCTTTCAGACCAACTCTCTTTCTTACTTCGGTATTACGAACGCGATCCGCGAGCGTCACTCCGCAGATTGTGCGAAGTGCTCGCATCTCGACTGCGTTTACTTTACTTTCATGCTCTCTCTTCCATATCTAACTCTCGCTTCCATACGTGAGCGTAGGTACCAGCATGTCAATAATCTATTATATATATTGAACTTTATTCGCAAGCGGAAATAGTAGTGTTGCTCTCTATGCATTCTTAGCTCTGTTCCGCTTCCACGATTCCTACACTGTACTAAAACTACTACACAGGTACATCGGGAGGAATTATTGCTTATGTACGATAATCAATTATAAAAGCTTTGGAACTATCATTTCTATAACAAATAATACATCAAGAAGAAAGTCATTGCTGTTTTTTATTATTGCAGGAGATCAGCAGACAGGCAGACGGCCCACTTGATGGAAAGCGGTTACCATCGTCTATGGACATTTGCAACACCTAAGTTGCTACAAATGCGCTGCTGCTCTCTTAAGGGAGACTGCAACCTGGTCACTAATGCCGGAACACAACACAGGGTTGTTATGGCGACGTACTTTAGACCAGGGGTGGTAGCCATCCAGTCGGGCAAATGCCCTACCACCTGGCTGTGGGTTGTTTTGTCGCCTCTTACGACAGGCCGCCCCAACGCAGGAAATTGTATTCTTTCTCTGTTCTTGCACGGATAATAATGTTTAACTAATATTGAAAATACTTTTTACTCCAGTTTTTAAGTTTTAGTTTTTATCTTAGATTTCGATGGTTAAATTCTAAAAAAAAATTGAAAAATGTAAGCTCGAGTGTGATCACGTCCTTACGATTAAGAAGGAGACCGTTTCCCAAGTAACTCCGAACACTTGATTCAGCCAATCAAATATCACCCACCCTCCTGTGGGTCTCCCGCGCCTCGTCTCTTTATAAGCGAAGAGAGAGTCGGCCGAGGGTGCAGTCCGCCCTAGTGCTTGGAGCTCACGCAACCACCAACAGACAGACATCTAATACGGTAAATGGGTTCTACTCCATACACAAAACTTTCATTTCCTTTTTTTCGTGCTACACTACTATATATATTTTTTTAAACTTCAATAACAGCTGTTCCAAAATTGTCTAGTGATATTCTTACAAGTTACTCCGTAAGTTTTGTGGTAATTTTTTTATTTTGAGTGAAATGTGAAGCTTTGGATCTATATAAAATAAAAACATATAAAAAATGTAGTGCTAATTAAGTTGATATTTTTAAAGGCAGGTCATCTCATTGCTGTTGCTTGCGAAATTCGTTTTTACTTGTTGCATAATAAGTAAACAAGCTTAGTACTAGTAATTAATCATCTATACTAATATTATAAAGCTGAAGAGTTTGTTTGTTTGTTTAAACGCGCTAATATCAGGAACCGCTGGTCCGATTTGAAAAATTCTTTCAGTGTTGAATAGTACATTTATCGAGGAAGGTTGTAGGCTATATTATATTTTCAAAAAAATTAAGGATCCTTACTAAAAGTCCAATAATGTAACCCAAGGTGTAAAAAAATGACCCGAAAAAATCCTTACACCGCGTGCGCTGCGAAAACTATTGATTATAGAACAAAACAATGTACTACCACTTTGCAGAACGTCTACAAAAAATATCCCGTAACCATATGTCTAACTATTGTAGTTATCTCAAAAATGCCGTCGCTTCAAAAACTCTTTATTTTGTACCTCGGTATTAATCCTTATCAAAATAAATTACTCCATATTAAAGACGAATTCAATACCTTTCTAGAACTTTTTGAATGATTCAATTCTGATGTTTCATTCAGAAGATATCGCGATATTTAAAATGTAAGTATTAGTGTTATAACCAAATATACTATTATTGTTTGATTGAACGCGCTAATCTCAGGAACTACTGGTCTGATTTGAAAATTTGTTTCAGTGTTGGATAGCCCATTTATCGAGGAAGGCTATAGGCTATATATAATCACGCTAAGACCAATAGGAGCGGAGCACCAAGGAAGAATGTTTCAAAAAACGATATATCTTATAATTGTCCAAGTAAAAATCCAAATAAATTTTGCGGTCTTTATGGTTGAGCGGGATAAGTTTTAGATGCAGCATCCTTAGGATGCAGAGGCTCCGGGTCCGATACCTGGCATAGTAAATTTCGGATATTAAGTTTCCATTATTTACTATGGTCTGGGTGTCCTGGATCGACTCCAGAGTGATTCGTTGTATATTGTCCATAACACAAACGTAACTTGCTCAATTTGGGGATACACAATGTGTGTGTGTCTCACGATTTTCTTTTCAAATAAACGTAATTTAGTTAAACATTTTCTAATATATTTATTATATTATAAACTTCTAAACATGTCGTGTCTGTACATTGATTTAAAAAAACCCAACTGGAATGCACTATATAAACGATGGAGAACACGATACAATTCTTTAGATTTCTTGCCTGTTAGCTTGTTTGTCGGTTTGTCTGTTTGTTAGGGAAAACGGTAAAAGTTACTAGGCCGATTTCGATGCGGTTTTCGTTGATCGACAGAAAATATTTAAACCTAAAATCTGCGCCACTCTTTATCCTGAGAATGCCGCGGGAATTTTTTAGGGAAAAATACTAGATTTGAAAAAGAATGGAATTCCAATGCGATTTTTCCACCGATCGATAGCAAATTTTATGTAATAAAATTAATGATACTTTTTATCTCGGAAATCCCGCGGAAATATTCCCGGATAAAAAAATATTTTCCCGGGAGCGATCTGAAGTTGTTCGTATGCTTTCAATTAGTTTTTCGATATAGTTTTCACTAAAACGAGAGCTTTAAATGCTATCATACTTTGTGTTCCGGAAATCCTGCAGGAATTTCAAACAAACGTGGACAAAGTCGTGGGCATATACTAGTTTATACATAAAAATGTTGTTAAATGTTTTACGTATCTCGTGCGAAATTCTGAAGCTGAGGTGGGATAGTCTGTCCTTAATATTTAACGCTTCCAACTATGTGTTAACGGTTTTCAGTCATTTATTTGATTATTCCGACGTTTCGACCACTTTTCAGTAGCCGTGATCACGGAAGACAAAGATGTCAATTGTCAATAGTATTGTTAGTTTTCTTAGGCCCACCGCCAACTTGTTCATTTTAATTTTTGCTTATGGTTATTATTTACTCTATGGGAGCCTAATCTAATTTACCACCGCTTCAAGTGCAAGAAACTCTTCAGCATACATGCCTAACTCTGATAATTTTATATAATACTAGCGGCCCCGGCAAACGTTGTCCTGCCTTTAAAAAATAAAATTCTAGAACCCGATCTCAGCGCCACCTACCGGTTCTAATTGTGAATCTAAAAGAGTAATACAATTTTTTTTATTCTAAGTCATGACAAAATAAGATTAAAGTTTATAATTAACAAATAAAAAATAGGGGTTGATCGTAGAGGGTGAAAATTTAGGGTTGTATGTATTTTTTAATGCTGTATCCTAAAAAAATTAAAAAATAAAAATTAAAAAAATAAATATTTTTAGTATTTTTAGTTTTTTTGATATTGTATATTTGGTGAGCTATAAGTTATCTATCTATCTGTTTTTTTTTTGGGCTGGACACCCCTTATCACTTAGGGGTTTGAAAAATAGATAGTAGCCGATTCTCAGACTTACTGAATATGTATAAAAAAATTCATAATAATCGGTCAAGCCGTTTCGGAGGAGTATGGGAACGAACATTGTGACACGAGAATTTTATATATAAGATTAAAATGGGTGGTTTGTGTTCCGTTGCACGGAGAAAGAGCTCACAGTGTCTTGAGCTCTGGCAGTTGGTTGTTGCTGGGTTTGGGTCCTAATATGGTAGTTTTGATTATCGCATCTCAAATAAGTGGCACTTGTCAACCATCTTCTCTGTTGAAATTTTGGTGTTTTTTTTATTTCAATAGCTTCACTCATCATTCTAGATATTAACTCGGTTAAGATTGTTAACCTCCAACACTTGTCACAGAAATCACTATGAGTGGATCCGGGAAAGGTTTGCTTGGACTGTGGCTGTACAGAACAGGCTCCGACTGGGAGGTGAAGAACGAAGCACCACCTCACCCACCCAAACTGGCAGACATCCAAGCCGCAGTCCAACAGCAAACTCAGCATGAGACCAGCGACAGGATATCTCTAATATTCACACTCAAAAACGAAGTGGGGGGACTTGTCCGAGCGCTTTCTGTTTTCCAAGATTTGGGTATCAATGTTCTTCATATTGAATCAAGAAAATCAATAACGGAAATGTCCTCTGTAAGTACTCTTTATCGCCCCTGTTTCATACATACATACATACATACATACATAGCTTCACGCCAGTTCCCTTGCGCGGTAGGTACGAACAACAGAGCGTCATTCAGGCTTGTTCTTACACACCTCACTCGCTTCTTTGACATTCATAGCTCTTGTCATGCACGCTCGTCTGTTCTTAAGGCTCCTGACATCACCTTCTGCTAGTATACGATCAATTTGATCATGGAAGGTGTGTCGTGGCCTTCCACGACTTCTGCATCCATCCACTTTTGCATTGTATATCTGTTTTGTCATTCTTTCATCATGCATTCTTTCCACATGCCCCTGTTTCATCTGGGATAATGTTAGTCTTTCTAGCCAAATGAGTCTTGTTTTTTATTATTATTAACAACTCTACGGACTCGAGTTCCGTACCCTTTTTACAACTTAATTTCTAGATTTAATTTTTTGAATTTAACAGGCTTATAACTGATAAGCATGTTAAATTTTGGTTCGTGTGTGTGACATTAATTTATTGATTTTTGTGTTGAGGTGTAAATGTGTTTTGTTTTAAGCATTAAAAATAACGCCGTTAATTATATTAGTATGTATAGGTATACATAATTAATCTGTCAATGTTTAACGTCATTAATAATTAATAACAATGTCGCATCACAAACAACGGATTAAATTTTTAGCTACATCTGCGTGATACAGTCGATAACGATAACATTTTCCCAGTGCAAGCAGACATCTATATATATAAAAATCAATTGCTGTTCGTTAGTCTCGCTATAACTCGAGAACGGCTTGACTGATTTGGCTAATTTTGGTTTTAAATTATTTGTGGAAGTTCAGGGAAGGTTCAAAAGGTGAATATATATGAAAAAAATGGTTGAAATATACTAAAAACAACAATTTCGCTTTCCCTTAAAAACTATTGCTACCTGTCAAACGCTTAATGTTCGTTCCAGTTAAGTTAAGACCACATTTTTTTTTTTAGCGCGTGCCAATGCGTCTTCTCGAGGTCGCCGGCCTTCAGCTGGCACCCGGAGAGGCAGGTACGCGCATTACTTCCCTCCCTGAGTTAGGTTCCGTTTACCGCGGGGGGCCTTTAGCTTGCTAGGAAGAGCAAAGGACCTTCTACCCCCGCACAACGAAGTGGGGTGTGTTCTCCCAGGGCACACTCCAGGCACTTTATTGCGCTGGATCGGCTGGGCGTAACTATGTTCTAAATCTCAGCCTTTCCAACACATTCAAAGCGCAGGGTCGTCAGGGAGGAGGGGGTTTTTAGTGGGTATTGGGGTTGCTCGCCCGTGCAGCAACGCTCGGAGTCTTCCACACTATTCTGTGACGTCAATCGCGGACGGAGCGCTGCCAAGAGCATACTATTGCTGCAGTGTTATCGCCCCCGACCGACGCGTGTCGTTCCCCTAGCAACGACCCAGTTTGTGCGTAAATCGGTTAAGCATTTTCCCTCGCCTCAAAACCAAAAAAAAAAAAAAAAAGACCACATTTTTTACTAAAGTTGAAATATTCTGCAATTATCATTCAGCTTTTTTATTTATTGATTCTGAGGCGGTACGAAGTTTGCTGGATCATACATACAATACATACATAACTTCACGCCAGTTCCCTTGCGGGGTAGGCACGAACAACAGAGCGCCATTCAGGCTTTTTCTTACACACCTCACTCGCTTCTTTGACATTCATAGCTCTTGATTTGCACGCTCGTCTGTTCTTAAGGCTCCTGACATCACCTTCTGCTAGTACACGATCAATTTGATCATGGAAGGTGTGTCGTGGCCTCCCACGACTTCTGCATCCATCCACTTTTGCATTGTATATCTGTTTAGTCATTCTTTCATCATGCATTCTTTCCACATGCCCGAACCACCGGAGCATTCCTTTCCTTACCTTTACCCCGACACTCTCTTTCAGACCAACTCTCTTTCTTACTTCGGTATTACGAACGCGGTCCGCGAGAGTTTTGCTGGATCAGCTAGTATCAAATATAAATCGAATGAAAGGAAAGCTCGTTTACGATAACTTCACTAATTATACCTATTTACTCTACTCCACCTATTATATACACTAATTATACCTATATACTCTATTCCACCTATTATATACACTAATTATACCTATATACTCTACTCCACCTATTATATACACTAATTATACCTATATACTCTACTCCACCTATTATATACACTAATTATACCTATATACTCTACTCCACCTATTATATACACTAATTATACCTATATACTCTACTCCACCTATTATATACACTAATTATACCTATATACTCTATTCCACCTATTATATACACTAATTATACCTATATACTCTACTCCACCTATTATATACACTAATTATACCTATATACTCTACTCCACCTATTATATACACTAATTATACCTATTTACTCTACTCCACCTATTATATACACTAATTATACCTATATACTCTATTCCACCTATTATATACACTAATTATACCTATATACTCTACTCCACCTATTATATACACTAATTATACCTATATACTCTATTCCACCTATTATATATACTAATTATACCTATATACTCTACTCCACCTATTATATACACTAATTATACAGGCCGATATTCTGATGGATGTGGAGTGTGACCCGCACAGCATGGAACAGTTAAAGAGGATGTTGAAACGCGAGGTCCAGGACTTATCGGTGGTCCCTGCTCAGACCGGAGACGAGTTTCCACCACCGACGCCTTTGTCAGCTGCTGCTAGTTTCGGTATGACACTTTGCTAAATTACTTTTCTACTTTCTCGGTCACCTCGTATATTTGACCTTCAGAAGTAATCATAACTTCGTAATGTAACGTAGCCAGCCTTTTGGACACTGAACTCATATATGACGATGGTCTAGGCTCAGTATTTGAGGATTAATTAAGTTTCCTCCTTTGTATCTAATAGATCTATCCGTGCAGGAACGGAGAAAGAATACAATTTTCTGCGGCCCGGCGGCCTGTCGTAAGAGGCGACTAAACAACCCACAGCCAGGTGGTAGAGTATTTGCTCGACTGGATGGCGACCACCCCTGGTCTAGAGTATGCCGCCATAACAACCTTGTGTTGTGTTCCGGCATTAATGACCAGGTTCCAGTCTCCTTTAAGAGAGCAGCAGCGCATTTGTAGCACCTTTGGTGTCGCAAATGTCCATAGGCGATGGTAACCGCTTTCCACCAAGTGGGCCGTCTGCCTGTCTGCTGAACTCGTGCAATAAAAATAAAATAAAAAAAAGATGCTTAACTACGCCACTCAAGGTCAGACAATGTCAATATTTTTTTTATTGCATGAGTTCAGCAGACGGGCAGACGGTCCACCTGATGAGAAGCGGTTACCATCGGCTATGGACATTTGTAACACCAAAGGTTCTACTAATGTGTTGCCGGTGTCTAAATGGATACTGAAACCTGGCCACTAATGCCGGAATACAACTCAAGGTTGTTATGGCGGCATACTCTAGACCAGAGCTGGTAGTTATCTAGACGGGCAAGTACCCTACCACTTGGCTGTGGGTTGTTTAATCGCCTTTTATGACATTACAGCGGATTACGCTGCAATACGCTGAGTGGTCTAAACCTGTCATTGTCTGATATTAGACTATTATTATTAATTTAGATGAATCAATCAAAGTGTTCCATCTTTATATATATAATTCTTCTATACGTGTGTTGACAGCGAACTCCTCCTAAACAGCTGGACCGATTTGAATGAATTTTTTGTGTGTGTTCAAGTGGATTCGAGGATGGTTTAGATTCACAATTGGACCCGGTAGGTGGCGCTGCAATCGGGTTCTAAATTTTAATTACTTCGGGGCAGCACAACGTCTGCCGGGACAGCTAGTGTAAATATACATACATACATACATACATAACTTCACGCCAGTTCCCTTGCGGGGTAGGCACGAACAACAGAGTGCCATTTAGGCTTATTCTTATTCTATAGTGTAAATATAAATTTGAATACCATCATGTTCTTTCAGTTCTGTACTTTTTGATCAAATTGATTCAATTTGATTGGTTTGTCTAAAATTAGCATTATTATAACACAAACGTAAGTTACTTAGTTATATATACCCAATATAAAATGTATGCGTTTGTCTATTGATTTATGTAAATCATTTTTTTTTATAATTTGTACAAAGCTATATTAAATTACATATAATCGAATACAATGCAAGAAAACTTAACTTATTTGTATTGTATTCTACTCATAGTCCCTCAAGACTATAAGTAGAATACTAAGCCTAGATCACCGTCTTCTATGGGTAAGGTGCCCAGAAGGCTGGCTATGTTTCCTCGCTGGATCGCCATACTGTTCCGTTGGCCGAGGTAAGCACCAGCCCTCTGATCACCCGAAGAGTCAATGAGTCGTTTCGATAAATAAATCAAATTTTATTAAAATAACTTCAATTCTTGCCCTGTAATCTCAAAGTAAAGCAAAAGATGAGGGTATAAAACAAACAGACCCAACATCGGCTCCCCTTGTTGACATAACTCCAGAGATCTCGCTTTTTCGCGACATTTTATTAGGAACTTTAAAATTACTCGGGGCATGTAAATATTTTCTTTGATAATTGACTTTTAGATTTCGGCGAAATGCCCTGGTTTCCGAGGAAGATATCTGACTTGGATCGAGCCCAGAACGTGCTCATGTACGGGTCGGAGCTGGACGCTGATCATCCAGGCTTCAAGGACCCCGTCTACAGGAAGCGGAGGGAGCAGTTTGCTGCTATCGCTAACAACTACAAGTAGTGCGTATTTTGAATCAGAGTTGAATAATAATATCTAATAAAGTACCCAGATCTATTAAGGATGGTTTTTTTTATTGCAGGAGATCAACAGACAGGCAGACGGCCCATTGGTGGAAAGCGGTTACCATCGCCTATGGACATTTGCACCACCAAAATTGCTACAAATGCGCTGCTACTCTCTTAAGGGAGACTGGAACCTGGTCACTAATGCCGGAACACAACTCAAGGTTGTTATGGCGACATGCTTTAGACCAGGGGTAGTAGCCATCCAGTCGGGCAAATGCCCTACCACCTGGCTGTGGGTTGTTAAGTCGCCTCTTATGACAGGCCGCCCCAACGCAGGAAATTGTATTCTTTCTCCGTTCCTGCACGGATAAAACGATATGACGGATGATAACATAGATTTGTTTAAAAGAAGGCTACAAATATTATCCGAAAAATGCTATTACGACGTAAAAAAATTTCTTGATGACCAATTCTAAACAAAATTTGACAATACATAATATTGTTACGAGTTGCAGGACTCGAATTAAAATGCCGTTAGAATTACTATAGAATCTATTAGAACCATACAAACACGTATAACACAGGTACAAATATAACTGAACACAACCAGTGCAAATGTAATGCACGATTCAATAACACGCGCAAAGTCCGTCACTTAATAGATTACCGAATGTATACAAGTCTTGCCTCGCGGGTGATTATCGCTCGACTGCCGATCTCTCCATTGGGGCATTGCTGTATACTGCACCGAAACATTATGTCTCTCGCCGGCGTGGACTGAATTTCTTAGAATCACACCTGGCTAATGACTATCATAAAAGATTACAATACACAATGGGCTGTTTTTCTAATTACAAATTTTAAAAACAAAATAAACAAGATAAGTCCAAATGCCAAAAAGGTAATAAAATGTGTTTCTACAGACGCAGGTGTGAATTTGTCTTTTGTCGGCATTCAGGTCGTAACAATATATACCTTGACAATTTTTATTGTTGTTATATCCTATTTTTACATTTTTAACATTATATTTGAGTGGGTTACAATCTGATTTTGCTAATTAGTTGATTTTCAACTTACTATTTGCATGCCTGAAAGGGCAAAAATATGTAAAACAAAATAACATATTTTCATCTAATGTTTTTACTAACCATGTTTTAAAGCAAATAAATGATTTGGTTTGATAAAATTACCATTACGTATATCAGAGGTCTCATAAAACTTTCAAGCCTTAGAGCTAAAACAATTGTTTGCATAAATCTCACAAGCATTAATTTCAAGAAGTTCAATATCAGTGGGATTCATTTCAATTATATTGTTACGACCTAGGTGCCGAGAAATACAAATTCACACCTGCAGCCCTGTAAACACATTTTATTACCTTTTCGGCATATGGACTTCTTTTGTTTACTTTGTGTTTAAAATTGGTAATATGAACAGCCCATTGTGTATCGTAATCTTTTATGATAGTCAATAGCCAGGTGTGATTCTGGGAAATTCAGTCTACGCGACCCTGCAGGCATATTGAATTTGTACAGTATAAAGCAATTCCGCAATTGAGAGATGAGTGAGTCAAACATCTATTTAGTGACGCACTTTGCACGTGTTATTGTAATGTGCATTAAGTTTGGACTGGTTAAGTTCAGTTATATTTGTACCTGTGTCATACGTGTTTGTATAGTTCTAATAAACTCTATAATAGTTCCAACGGCATTTTAATTCAAGTCCTGTAACTCGTAACAATATAATCGTTAGTTATTATGTCGAAGTAAATTTTACATTAATAAACTTTATCTAGCAAATATATAAAAACGAGTTGTTATATTTTTTATCCAACATAGAAACATATAACATAGCATTATTTGTCGCGGGCGAAGGTAAGGAAAGGAATGCTCCGGTGGTTCAGGCATGTGGAAAGAATGCATGATGAAAGAAAGACTAAACAGATATACAATGCAAAAGTGGATGGATGCAGAAGTCGTGGAAGGCCACGACACACCTTCCATGATCAAATTGATCGTGTACTAGCAGAAGGTGATGTCAAGAGCCTTAAGAACAGACGAGCGTGCATGACAAGAGCTATGAATGTCAAAGAAGCAAGTGAGGTGTGTAAGAATAAGCCTGAATGACGCTCTGTTGTCCGTGCCTACCCCGCAAGGGAACTGGCGTAAAGCTATGTATGTATGTATGTATGTCGCGGGCTCTGTATTAAATTAGTATAGTGAGTTTTGAATTAAAATTGTTGCGTAATACGTTACAATAAATATTTTACAAACACAGAGAGACAAATACATGATGACTGACACCCGGGATACAAAGTTGTCGCTACATGACAGGCAATTAAACCATTTTATGCAGCCTTTAATAAAATTAATTAATGCCACGTCCGGCATTAGTGACCAGGTTCCAGTCTCCCTTAAGAGAGCAGCAGCGCATTTGTAGCACCTTTGGTGTTACGAATGTCCATATGCGATGGTAACCGCTTTCCATCGAGTGGGCCGGCTGCCTGTCTGCTGATATCCTGCAATAAAAAAGAAACATCCTGGCAGGAAAGCATGCACTACTGAGTTCTCTGATCTTATGTGCATATGGTTACAATTACCGCGTGCTAACCATGGTGAAGGAAGACATCGTGATGCAACCTGCATATCAAGATAACCGATATGTTACACTTGCCAAGCCGCCTTGGACAAGCGTGGCGGTTATACTGTCCGCTTCCCCTATAAAAATGGGACGCCCAAGCTCAGCAGTTGGATGTTTATGCGCCGTTATTACAATTAATGTCTGAACAGCCTGTATTAATGACAGTGCCGAATCAGATTTGGCCCGCAGGCCGAGTTGGGATCATATAGTGTCTGAAACAGATGCTAATGTATGCGTATCTAAATACGCATACATTAGCATCTGTTGGCCTAAGCCAAAGAAAAAACGTTGCAATCCAACGCTTTAACGCCACCAGTATTTTGGATCACTATTTTATTTATAATATAATAAACAGACGGTTTATGTGGTTGAGCTGGCTAAGTCTATCCGTGCAGGAACGGAGAAAGAATACAATTTCCTACGGCCTGGCGGCCTGTCGTAAGAGGCGACTAAACAACCCACAGCCAGGTGGTAGGATATTTGCTCGACTGGATGGCGACCACCCCTGGTCTAGAGTATGTCCCCATAACAACCTTGTATTGTGTTCCGGCATTAGTGACGAGGTTCCAGTCTCCTTTAAGAGAGCAGCAGCGCATTTGTAGCACCTTTGGTGTTGCAAATGTGCATAGGCGATGGTAACCGCTTTCCATCAAGTGGGCCGTCTGCCTGTCTGCTGAACTCCTGCAATAAAAAAAATAAAAAAAAGTCTTATTCGGCCAAACTCGCCGGTACGCAGACGCTCCGGATTCGATTCCTGGCATTGTGTTTTTTTGTTATTTACTATGGTCTGGGTGTCTGGGATCGGCTCTAGAGTGATCTGTTGTACCCATAACACAAACTTAACTTGCTTAGCTTGGGGATATACAATGTGTGTGTTTGTCTGCTTGTTGAAGTGAAACTTCTTTAGAATCGTGATTTGAACCTCGATGAAACGAAACAACAACACTAAAAAGAGATAAACACAAATCTATAGGACTAAGCCTGCGAGAGAATGAGATAGAATGCATTGTAGTTAATCATTTAAACACTATGCTTATACAGATAGAGTTGGAAATGTTTTGAAGTTTTTCATTAATTCTTCAAATCTCGTGTTTTAACGCTTAAATATATTGTTACATACCGACAAAGAAACGCGCACCTGGTTTATTGCCCCTCCCGCATTCGGAGCTCTTTTATTTACTTTGTGTTTAGAATGTTCAATTAAGAAAAACATCATATTGTTATCGTACTTGTTTTATGGCGGTCATTAGTGCCGGACCAATCCTTATTGTTTTCAACTTTGTTGGCCGTTCGCAGGCGTGCAAATTACATATTCTTGGAAGAACCCCAGCCCATGAGTTTCCATTGTGTAATGTATAATTTACTATAAAACAATGCCCCAACGGAGGGGTGGGTCAGTCAAGCGACGATTACGATACTAGCAAGACGTGTGTAGTACTTTCGAATAGCGACATAGTGACGGACTTTGCGCGTGGTATTGAATCGTGCAGCATTACTGGTTGTATCTGTTTTATACATGTTTGTACAGTTCTAATAAACTCTATAGTAATTCGAGTCCTGTGTAGCTCGTAACAATATTACAACGATATGAAACGTGACGTCATGAAATGTATAATCCCTCCCACCCCCTGTCACGCTTTGTTTCACTTCTACTGCGTATGACCTGCGCATACAAACAATATTTTTATTATTTATTGTTGTAGCTGAATATTTGTTTCAGTGGACAGCCAATCCCAAAAGTGCAATACACCGAAACGGAAATTAAAACATGGTAAGTTGATAGATAGATAGATAACACTTTATTGTACACCATTACAGAAAAACTTACGAACTAGTATTAGTCTAGTTGGGTACAAAGGGCGGTCTTATCGCTAAAAAGCGATCTCTTCCAGACAACCCGTGGCAAGAATATCGCTGACTAACAGTGGCGATGGTGGTATACATATAATTATTGTACGATTACTTACATTTTAATAATAAATATATAACTATACTATATATACAAATATACACATAACTTATATACATATACAAGATATGGTGATAATATGCAACTATTTAAACATAATAAACATGTAACTATGTTGATATGTTTCTAAAGAGCATCTGTAATACTTGCAACATCTCAGAAGGGTTTACGATAAAAGAACACTGTACTTATAATCAGAGAACCCTACGGCTTACATACATGTCATCCATTGACTCTTCACACTCGACAAACATTTTTAGAACACCTTGCGATCCCTCCAACAACCGATAGCGGATTAAAGTAATTGATACATACATACATAACTTCACCCCAGTTCCCTTGCGGGGTAGGCACGACCAACAGAGCGCTATTCAGGCTTATTCTTACACACCTCACTTGCTTCTTTGATATTCATAGCTCTTGTCATGCACGCTCGTCTGTTCTTAAGGCTCCTGACATCACCTTTGCTAGTACACGATCGATTTGATCATGGAAGGTGTGTCGTGGCCTTCCACGACTTCTGCATAAATCCACTTTTGCATTATATATCTGTTTAGTCATTCTTTCATCATGCATTCGTTTACTCTACGTTCATGCTCTCTCTTCCATACCCAACTCTCGCTTCCATACGTGAGCGTAGGTACCAGCACCTAAATAGCTGGTAAATTAATAGTAATAATAATATAATTAATTAAATGATTAAATCATAAGATTCTCAATTTGATATATGTCAAACAATATATTTATTAGACATGAAGCAAAAAATCAGCAAAAACTTTGCACCCCTTTTTACGAAAATTGCGCGGACGGAGGAGTATGAAATTTCGCACACTTATAGTTTATATAGAGAAAGAGTGCAGAATGCTATTTTTTTTTAATTATGCGTAAAAAATACATTAAATCAATAATGTTTTTTTACTACTCTTTTGTTTATTGTTAAAGTCAAATTAACAGTATATATAGCCTTAGCGAGATCTGTGATTATAGAAGTATATTCTTTGACATTAATTATTATGGTCGAATTTCGATCTTGGGCGATCACTAGTCTAAATAAATTGTCCAAGTTCATTTTACTAGCTACTAACATTGTATCTATCGTGCCGATGCAATTCCGTATGATACAATAAACCCAGTTTCATTGCAGTAGAAACTAAACTTCCTAAACTCGTTGCAGGGGAATCGTGTTCAGGGAGCTGCATAAACTTTACCAGAAGCACGCTTGCGTGGAGTACCTTGAGAACTGGCCCCAACTCGTTAAGTACTGCGGCTATAGGGAGAACAACTTGCCACAGGTAAACGATTTTCAAATGAGCTTTGTTGTAAACATCATTTCAGGTGAACCCGCAAGAACACATTGCATTATACCTGCACGACTCACAAGTTCCCTCAAATCATATAACACGTGTAATTAGATAATACATATGTGTGTGCTAATTAAATATAAACTACAAATTTTATCTTAATATATATAAATTATGTGTCACGTTGTTTGTCCGCGATAAACTCCTAAACTACTTGACCGATTTTAATCAAATTTGCACACCGTGTGCAATTTGATCCGACTTGAAAGATAGGATAGCATACATTTGGACCCGGTAAGTGGCACTGCAATCGGGTTCTAAATTTTATTTCTTCAGGGCAGAACAACGTCTGCCGGGACAGCTAGTATAATATATAAACTACGTGCTAATTAATATACAGCATAAACTAGCGGCCTCGGCAGACGTTGTCCTGCCTTTAAAAAATAAAATTCTGGAACCCGATCCCAGAGCCACGTACAGGTTCTAATTACCAATCTAAACCATCCGGGTACCCACTCAAACACACAAAAACAAAATCATCAAAATCGCTCCAGATGATTAGGAGGATTCCAGAACCCGATCTCAGCGCCACCTACCGATTTTAATTGTGAATCTAAACCATCCGGGAACCCACTCATCCCAACTCCGTGATGTTTGCTGGATGAGAGGTGACAACGGTAGACATCTAGCGGGGATAACTGATCGATAGATAGTTTAAAAAAAAACGCGATGGAAAAATAGGAGTTGATAGTAGAGAGGTGGAAAATTAAGAATAATATATTTTTTTTATTCTAAGTCATGACTAAAAAATATTAAAAATCTTGCCAAAAAAGTTAAAGTTTATAATTAACAAATAAAAAATAGGGGTTTATCGTAGAGGGGTGAAAATTTAGGGTTGTATGTATTTTCAATGCTGTATCCTAAAAAAATATAAAATATTTTTTTGGGGTGGACACCCCTTATCACTTAGGGGTTTGAAAAATAGATAGTAGCCGATTCTCAGACTTAGTGAATACGCATAAGAAATTTCATAAGAATCGGTCAAGCCGTTTCGGAGGAGTATGGGAACGAACATTGTGACACGAGAATTTTATACATATATAAGTTTATATTTGTGTCAAACCATTTGAACTATGAGGTCTGTGAAGTTGGGTTGAATCAGGAATAATCCCTTCTGCCATACTCTTATATGTCATCGTTCGAAACTTAATTAAATTTTAATACATACATACAAACATAACTTCACTCCAGTTCCCTTCCGGGGTAGTCACGAATAACAGAGCGACATTTAGGCTTATTCTTACACACCTCACTTGCTTCTTTCACATTCATAACTCTTGTCATACACACTCGTCTGTTCTTAAGGCTCCTGACATCACCTAAAATTTTAATAGTGGCCAGAAATATTTCAAACTATAAGCTGCGCCCCGCGGTTTCACCCACGTGGTGATGGAAATTCGTTATATTTTGGATAATTCCCACTGTATCTTTATAAATTATAGCCTATGTGTTATTCTGATGTGTAAGCTATAATATATTATTGTAAAGTTTTATCAAAATCCATTCTGTAGTTTTTGCGTGAAAGAGTAATAAATATACATCCATACATGCATACATTCTTACAAACTTTCGCGTTTATAATATTATATTATAATAATATATATTTTAAATATTTCAAATGATTTTGTATAAAGAAATTTTGCGTCATTTTAAATTTTTACCTACTTTTGTTTTCATATAGAGCGGTATATTTTATCATATTCAGACCAATGTCTCATACATTGGGATGAAAATGACCCGTTATTTTAACTCGTATAAAATGTAGCTTAAAACTGAAGTTAACTTCTCGATACGTTTCCTTAGCCGGTACAGAATAAGAGATTTTCATCGCGGATTTAAAACAGTCTTCAGGGGATATGAAACCGTGAATTGGTATTTTATACAAGCGACGTCGGGTGGACGTGTCTAGTGCAGGTATTAAGATAATATATTTGTATAAGTATTTTTTATTAATATTTACATTGAAATATTCCCCGACGTGAATTGGCTTTCAGCCAAAAGGCTTTGTTGGTATTTCCCAAATAGCTTTTCCAAACCAGTGGACTGTCAACTCCCGTTTCACAAAGGTATTCGCCTCAACAAAGTTTTGATTCATGGCAATACTGAAATAAATATTCACACAATTTCATACATTTTCCAATAAAAAACTAGCACAATACTAAAATACATATTTCTTACACAAACATGTATATTCATACATACATAGCTTCACGCCAGTTCCCTTGCGAGGTAGGCACGAACACCAGAGCGCCATTCAGGCTTATTCTTACACACCTCACTTGCTTCTTTGACATTCATAACTCTTGTCATGCACGCTCGTCTGTTCTTAAGGCTCCTGACATCACCTTCTGCTAGTACACGATCAATTTGATCATTGAAGGTGTGTCGTGGCCTTCCACGACTTCTGCATCCATCCACTTTTGCATTGTATATCTGTTTAGTCATTCTTTCATCATGCATTATTATTATTTAATTTACATAAAGTTAAGCTAAATATTTACTATCATCAGTGACAAAGAAATACTGGCTGGTAGAATGCCACAGACAAAAAGTTACTTGACGCTTCATATGTGACATACGTGATGACGTTTCATCAGATTTAAATATTTTTTTTTATTGCAGGAGTTCAGCAGACAGGCAGACGGCCCACTTGGTGGAAAGCGGTTACCATCGCCTATGGACATTTGCAACACCAAAGTTGCTACAAATGCGCTGCTGCTCTCTTAGATTAGTTATAGATTTATCGCCTAATTTTATTCGAGAAGCAGTTGTTTGTTTAACAAATTAGTTTCTATTTACTTTCCTCATATTCAAAATGAAAAGCAGAGTTTTAATCTCGGGTAAAAGGCCTATTTAAGCACTCGAATTATTATAAACCATCTCGTGCCTAAATAGGTCACTTTCACCTTTCGTATAACAATCCACTATTATTTAAATATTAACCATGGTCATTCCAGCTAGAAGACGTGAACACCTTCTTGAGGCGTAAGACTGGCTTCCAGCTGCGCCCTGTCGCTGGCTACCTGTCACCCAGGGACTTCCTGTCCGGATTGGCCTTCAGAGTGTTCCACTGCACCCAATACATTCGCCACTCCTCAGACCCCTTTTATACTCCAGAACCGTGAGTATTTCTAAAATTAAGGCCCAAATCGACATCTAAGGGTTTAACTCCATTTTTCAAGAACTCCATTGTGAAATTGACATGTGTCTAAATATACTATGCTATTTTAACATTTCGTCAACTAGTGGACGGTTTCTATATTTTACTGATCGTTCATTTACCTTACTTTAAATTTAATATAAGCTCCAAGTAATGACAAAATTCAATTGGCATTAACGCGAGTGAATGAATAAATATAATGTATATACACATATATATAATAAGAAATAAGCTCCATTAAAGTACTGTCTGATCTCTATAGATGGTAAGGCAAGTGAATGAATAGTGCATAGATAAGGTGCAGACTAAAAGGCGGCACTGACAATCAGTGCTGGAGTATCTTTCGGCACAGCAATATACTGAGTGACAACTTCATTTGTCTAATTATTATCCGTGCAGGAACGGAGAAAGAATACAATTTCCTGCGGCCGGGCGGCCTGTTGTAAGAGGCGAGAAAACAACCCACAGCCAGGTAGTAGGGCATTTGCCCGACTGGATCGCTACCACCCCTGGTCTAAAGTATGTCACCATAACAACCTTGAGTTGTGTTCCGGCATTAGTAACCAGGTTCCAGTCTCCCTTAACAGAGCAGCAGCGCATTTGAAGCAACTTTGGTGTTGCAAATGTCCATAGGCGATGGTAAACGCTTTCCATCAAGTGGGCCGTCTGCCTGTCTGTTGATCTCCTGCAATAAAAAAAAAATTGCGGCATAGGACTCTAAAATGGTTTCAAAGAAAGAGAGAAATCTTTATTTGAAGAAATAGCGACGTAATTACTTACCTTATAAATTATTATACACAGAGCACATTTTGAGAATTTGTACGCCCCTTTTTGAGCAGACAAGGTTTGCACTCAGCATATTGCTGTGCCGGAATTATATCCGACACAACGCTAATTTTCAGTGCAAACCTTCTTTTTGGCGTAAGACCAAACCGACCCAATTTTGTTAAATAATAAATAATAATAATAATTAATAAAACTAATTTTACTTATGAATATTGATAATGAAGATCAATTGGACCTACCTCTGCAAAACAGAACCAATCCACAAACATGCCAAAATTGGGTTAAGGATGCAGAAGACTTTCAAAATGCACCTTCTATTGACTCAATAATAATCATAACGAGAAAATATAATATACAATATTCTAGTGGTTTTTTCCAAAATATAGACATATTTTTTTGTACGCAATATTTGCTAAAAACGGCTTTTTCTCAAAACTGTCAGTATGTGGGTTGGTTCCATTTTGCATAAGTAGGTCCAATTGATGGTTAAACAGAGTAACAGAAAACATAGTAGTAATTTATACCTAGCGGCCTATAGTATGTATATTGATAGATAGATAACACTTTATTATACACCAATACAAAAATGAACATAGACTAAAATGTTAAAATAACTTATTAATAAATTTACCATTAATACGAAATATAAACTAAAACTATACTATAAATATATTTAATTAGAAAATCAAATAAATATTTTTTAATAAAACCAACGATAAAATACTTTGTTACTTCAAAATTAAATTAAATACTCGTGTAACAAATTGTATCGATTCATCTATTCGAATACAATTCGATAGAGTGATTACTGAGTGTTACGATAGAGTGTTCTGTGTGCCACGTTCTTTCGCTTATTTTATATTTGGTTGCTTAGGCGCTTATTCAACAGTATACAGTCGTCCGCGTGCAATTTGTTTTTAAAACCCCCAATTTTGAAACATTCTTCATTGGTGCTCCGCTCCTATTGGTCGTAGCGTGATGATATATAGCCTATAGCCTTCCTCGATAAATGGGCTATCTAACACTGAAATAATTTTTCCAATCAGAATAGTAGTTCCTGAGATTAGCGCGTGCAAACAAACAAACTCTTCAGCTTTATATATTAGTATAAGATAAGATTTTATCTGTGTCGCATTTGACATATATAAGCGTTTTTCTTTTTTTAGGCTTCTTTAAGAAGCTTAAAGAAGCCTATAAACTTACTCTAATTCAATATGAATAAGACCGTAGCAATTTGGGAGCGCAGAGCTCCCCAGTTCAGTTCCTGACTTTTAACGACCTTCTAGTTAATCTCACTAGTTTAGAAATTTGTGATTAGACTCATATTTTGTCGTTGTATAATAATTATTACTAGGTGTTCGTCCGTGGTCGAAATTCGACCATAATTAATTTAAATTATAAATTTGAACATTAGTAAGGTTCTGTTGTCAAAGACTATACTTCTATAATCACAGATTTCCCCAAGGCTGTTAATTTGACTTGAACAATAAACAAAAGAGTATATATGCGTGTGTGTGTCTAATATATGGTAGTGTGTGTAATGTTTTTTTATTGATTTAATGTATTTCTTATGCTTAATAAAAAAAAATAGCATTCTGCACTCCTTCTCTATATAAACTATAACTATAATATCCGTGCAGGAACGGAGAAAGAATACAATTTCCTGCGGCCCGGCGGCCTGTCGTAAGAGGCGACTAAACAACCCACAGCCAGGTGGTAGAGTATTTGCTCGACTGGATGGCGACCACCCCTGGTCTAGAGTATGCCGCCATAACAACCTTGTGTTGTGTTCCGGCATTAATGACCAGGTTCCAGTCTCCTTTAAGAGAGCAGCAGCGCATTTGTAGCACCTTTGGTGTTGCAAATGTCCATAGGCGATGGTAACCGCTTTCCACCAAGTGGGCCGTCTGCCTGTCTGCTGAACTCCTGCAATAAAAAAAAAAAAAAAAAAAAGTGCGAAATTTCATACTTCTCCGTCCGCGCAATTTTCGTAAAAAGGGGTACAAAGTTTTTGCTTCACGTATTAATATAACACATTTGTTGAGGATGTCGAGTTTATACAATGCCTTTAAAAGTAATAAAATTCAGAGGCTCTGAATCGGACCAGCAGAATATCACAATGCAATTTTTAGAATATTTTCTACGTCCGTTCAGTAGAGCATCACGTGAAAACTACTGAACAGATTTATACGAAACTCGACACAGAGCTTATATCCCGGTTCAGGACTTAAGATACTTACCATCCCGGTAAATGACATCGTTCCCGTGGGATGAATGAATATAAACATAGAATATGTCGCTGTGGTGGCGTTTTGTTTTGGTGCCGCCATTGCAAACACACTAACAAATACGTCGTCATTATAGTAACGACGCGAACAAAGTTTCGATGCCATACATTAGTATACACCATTATGGATATCTACGTATTTTTTTTTATTGCAGGAGATCAGCAGACAAGCAGACGGCCCACTTGATGGAAAGCGGTTACTATCGCCTATGTACATTTGCAACACCAAAGTTGCTGCAGATGCGCTGCTGCTCTCTTAAGGGAAACTGGAACCTGATCACTAATGCCGGAACACAACTCAAGGTTGTTATGGCGACTTTAGACCAGGGGTGGTAGCCATCCAGTCGGGCAAATGCCCTACCACCTGGCTGTGGGTTGTTAAGTCACCTCTTACGACAGGCCGCCCCAACGCAGGAAATTATATTCTTTCTCCGTTCCTGCACGGATAGGAGTAGTAAGAGAGTATTTATAATAGATGCATGAATCTTTTTTCCTCATGATATTAAGCTATATTCGCAAAATACTAACGTGGAATTTCTCTAGTAAATAATACACAAATGTCACAGTGACTGTGTAAACGTAGCGGTTTCAGGTGTATTTTGAGATGGCCACCTGTCACTGCGTCGTCTCACTGCTGTTTTATTCATAATGACTGCTGAATTATTGCGCTGATTTAACAGAATGCTATTTTGATGGTTTGTTCTCCACTAGGTCTATCACTCGAATTTACCCGCCATATATTTGTCTGTACATAATAATATGTCTGATCGCATTACCGGAACCCTGAGGATATGAAATCATACAGAATTAACATATTTTTAGACCAAGTCAATCTTGTATTTATAATAAAACTAGCTGTCCCGGCAGACGTTGTTCCGCCCTGAAGAAATAAAATTTAGAACCCGATTCCAGCGCCACCTACCGGGTCCAAATGTAAGCTATCCTATCTTTCAAGTCGGATCAAACTGCACACGGTGTGCAAATTTGATTAAAATCAGTCAAGTAGTTTAGGAGACCATCGCGGACAAACATCGTGACACGTAATTTATATATATTAAGAAGATTTATATATATTAAGAAGACTTATATATATTAAGAAGATTTAAATATATTAAGAAGACTTATATATATTAAGAAGATTTATATATATTAAGAAGATTTATGTATGTTAAGATATATATATTTTATTTTTTCTGATTTGATCCAGCAGAATATATGATGCAACGGCGTTGGATTTATTAATAACAATTATCTTGCGTGGGGCCATGGGAAGGCCAACAAGTAGAGGCCCCTTGACGAATTTAATGTAAATGTGACGTGACACTGACCGGCGATTATCCCTGTCTACACTATATTGTAATGCACCCAAGGACAAGCCCCGGCCAGTGTAGGACTATTGTGGGAAATGAGGACAAAAATTACCGGACTATTGGGGTGAACTGCTAGTGGTACTAGGGGCCTGGGTATATGGGGACTATGGCGTCTGCCCGTCGCAATGTTCAGGGAACATGGAAAAATAGGCAGACGGTGACTCGCCACTCCCTGCATGGGCCCCAAAAAATGCCATAAAAGACAGGGGCAATATGGGTGTCAGTGGCTAAGGGGTGTCGAGATGTGGGTTGCAGTTTCACCGAAGCTACTTCTGACGTGATGCCATTTATCACTTCCACCCCTGAAGCTTGAGTCTTAGCTCTAGCGATCCGCACTCCGTGCCGGCCAGCTAAGGAAAGCACAGAGGCGGGGGCCTTGCCTGACTTAAGCGTCGTACGAATAACAGCGATCTTTTACTAATGGTAAAAACTAAGTTACATTGTTTAATTAAGTTGAATCAATTTGATTGAAAGGTGTAGAAATGAAAAAGAATAAAATACAATACAATAAAAATAAAATAATTATTGTTAAATACAAATGTATAATTTTTTAGTCTGTTGTTGGGATCTTTTAAGCAAAATTTGTTCATATTAGGAGATCCCGCTATTCTATAAATTCAATATATATTGTATAACATTTATAAATAACTAGCTGTGCCCTAAACGTCGTCCGCGTGGAATTTGCTTTCAAAACCCTCCGATTTTGAAACATTCTTCATTGGTGCTCCGCTCCTATTGGTCGTAGCGTGATGATATATAGCCTATAGTCTTCCTCGATAAATGGGCTATCCAACACTGAAAGAATTTTTCAAATCAGACCAGTAGTTGCTGAGATTATTAGTATATTTGGCTACAACACTAATACTTACATTTTAAATATCGCGATATCTTTTGAATGAGACGTCCGAATTGAATAATTCAAAAAGTTCTAGAAAGGTATTGAATTCGTCTTGAATATGGAGTAATTTATTTTGATAAGGATTAATACCAAGGTACAAAATAAAGAGGTTTTGAAGCGACGGCATTTTAATTATTTAAAAAAATAAAAAAAAACACTTATTGTGAGATAACTACAATAGTTAGACATATGGTTACGCCATACTTTTTGTAGACAATTATATGTTCTGCAAAGTGGTAGTACATTGTTTTGTTTTATAATCAATAGTTTTCGCAGCGCACGCCGTGTAAGGATTTTTTCGGGTCATTTTTTTACACCTTGGGTTACATTATTGGACTTTTAGTAAGTATCCCTAACTTTTTTGAAAATATAATGTAGCCTATAGCCTTCCTCGATAAATGTACTATTCAACACTGAAAGAATTTTTCAAATCGGACTAGCGGTTCCTGATATTAGCGCGTTTAAACAAACAAACTCTTCAGCTTTATAATATTGGTATAGATTACATTTGTAAATAATTTCTTAGAATAATAAAGTAATACGATGACATTGAATTGACAATTTTATAAACACCACGCCTTGCAAGTATAAAAATGAAAAACAAGTTAATATTTTTTGATATTAGCTGTATTTCTTCACGGTTGAGTTTGGATTGTGCCGCCAACCCGATGGCACCTTCAGGGTGTACGGTGCCGGTCTCCTGTCGTCCGTGGCTGAGCTCAAGCACGCGTTGTCCACGCCGGAGAAGATAAAGCGATTCGACCCCGAGATAACTGTCAACGAAGAATGTATCATTACTTCATATCAAAACGCCTACTATTACACCGACTCCTTCGAAGAGGCCAAAGAGAAAATGAGGTAAGTTTGCATGACGTAATAAAATACCAGAGTCCCAAATCTGATGTTACAATAGTGTCTTAATGGATGATCACTAACGTCATAATAGTACCGTAATTGATGATGTCATTATGACTCATGGTCTGAAAGAGAGTGTCGGGGTGTAGGTAAGGAAAGAAATGCTCCGGTGGTTTGGGCATGTAGAAAGAATGCATGATGAAAGAAGGACTAAACAGATATACAATGCAAAAGTGGATGGATGCAGAAGTCGTGGAAGGCCACGACACACCTTCCATGATCAAATTGATCGTGTACTAGCAGAAGGTGATGTCAGGAGCCTTAAGAACAGACGAGCGTGCATGACAAGAGCTATGAATATCAAAGAAGCAAGTGAGGTTGTGTAAGAATAAGCCTGAATGGCGCTCTGTTGTTCGTGCCTACCCCGCAAGGGAAGTGGCGTGAAGTTATGTATGTATGTATTATGACTCAAATGGACAACAATTCTTATTTTTAAAAACAATACATCATACTATAATCCGTTGATAAGAATGTGTCGTGTCTACAACGAATTCTCTACAAAAAACTATAAATTAGATATATTTAATGCAAAACCTTTAGCTTTTAAAAAAATTATAATTTCTATGCTGAAAATCACACCTCTTCACTTGTTTAATCATTTCTTTAATGATTTATTTTTCTTAATCCTTTCTTAATCTTATTTTTCTTTTTTTCTTATCTTATAATGTATCACTAAAACTAATGATTGATGTGTCAGCACGCTTGGATTTCAATCTAGATGTAATAATTTACAAATTATATTATATAAATAAATTACTGATTGTTATCTGTTGTGTTATCCAAATAAATAAATAAATAAATTCTGACACTATTGTTACGAGTGTGGGACTCGAATTAAAATGCCGTTGTAATTACTATAGAGTTTCTTAGAACTATATAAACACTTATAAAACATGTACAAATAAAACTAGACACTACTTAATATTTTCTTAAGTTTTCGCGACTTGTAACCGTTAAAACTACGTTTTAACGGTTTCAAGCGCGGTAATTTTATTTGATTTTGGTTTTTTTGGTTTTTCCGACGTTTCGGCCACTTTTCAGTGGCCGTGATCACGGAAGACAAAGATGTCAAGTGTCAACGAGTATTGTTAAAGTTTTATTTAGCCTACCGCCAACTTATTAATTTTAATTATTTAATTTTTAATTTTGTTTATGGTTATTATTTAATCTATGGGAGCCTAATCTAATTTACCACATAGCTGGAGAGCTTCAGCATGTCAAGCGAGTTCTACAACGCAATCAGCTGAAGACTCCACACCAACGTCACAAAGGCCCCAAACCACCTTCAGTTGAGCGGTGCCCTGCTACCCTACCCTACATCAAGGGGGTCACAGACAGAATTGGTCACATCCTCAGGCGAGCTTCAATCAAAACATATTTCAAGCCGCAGAAAAAGATTACCCAATTTCTGAGACCTGTGAAATGCAATATCCCACACCAGGATGCAGGGGTTTACAAGCTTGATTGTGAGTGTGGATTGTCATACATTGGGCAAACAAAGAGGAGCATAAAAACACGAGTAAAAGAACACATTGCTGACATGAAACACACAAGGTCTACGAAGTCTGCGATCAGTGAACACACGCTGGATAAACCCAACCACTACATCAGATTCGATAACCCACAAATCCTCGCGAAAGAGAATCGTTTCATACCTAGAATGATGCGTGAGGCTATTGAAATCAAAAAACACCCAAATTTCAATAGAGAAGATGGTTGGCAAGTACCACCTGTTTGGGATCCAATTATCAAAACTATTAAGACCCAAACCCAGCAAAAACCAGCTGCCAGACCTCAAGACACTGTGAGCTCTTTCTGCGTACAACGGAACACAAACCAACTTGACTGATAATTACTTTTATTTTTCCTTCCACCCATTTTAATATTATATAAAATTATTAGAGCTAGGCATGTTTGCTGAAGAGTTTCTTGCGCCGCTTCTTCTCTTCAAGCCATAACATGTTGCGAAGCGGTAGTAAATTAGATTAGGCTCCCATAGATTAAATAATAACCATAAACAAAATTAAAAATTAAATAATTAAAATTAATAAGTTGGCGGTAGGCTAAATAAAACTTTAACAATACTCGTTGACACTTGACATCTTTGTCTTCCGTGATCACGGCCACTGAAAAGTGGCCGAAACGTCGGAAAAACCAAAAAAACCAAAATCAAATAAAATTACCGCGCTTAAAACCGTTAAAACGTAGTTTTATTATAGACACTACTTGTTACAATTTGCACGATCAATAACACTTGCAAAGTCCGTCACTATATCGCTTGTTGAATATACACGTCTTGCTTGTATCGTAAGAGTCGCTCGACTGCCTTATCCCTCCGTTCGGGCATTGTTTTATAGTAAACTGTTCAATACGCAATGGAAGCTCGCGGGCTTGGTTCTTCCAAGAAAATGTAATTTGTACACCTGCGAACGGCCAACAAAGTTGAAAACAATAACAATAAAGATTAGTTCGACACTAATGACGGCCATAAAAGAAGTAGAAAACAATAGCATGTTTTTCTTAATTACAAATTCTAAACACAAAAGAATTCCTAAATCCAGAAGGCAATAAACCGCGCTTTTGCGACAGGCAGGTGTACGCATTTCTTTGGCGGTATGTAACACTATACGTAGGGCCCAGATTTTATCTTTTAGTATCCTACATTTGTCCTGATTACAAGGTGTTCTAATGTAATTTATTTAGTTGTCAAGGTGATATGTATTTTGCTTAAATCTTTAATCATCGAAAGCTTGTCTGGAAGAAATAACTAATAGCGATAAGGCTGCCTATTGTTTTGTTAGTTGTCGTTTTTGTTAGCTATATCTTCTTAAAAACTTTTTATTAACTTGCAATGAATGTATGTATGTATGTATGTATGTAAGTTCGGGTGGAATCTTGCAAGTTAAATTTGACCAAGTTCCCGGTTTCCGATTAAGCTGAAATTATTCACGCACATGTATATCGCATGACAATGCAATAATATGGTACCATGGAGCTGATCTGATGATGGGGTCGGAAGGTGGCCATAGGAACTCTTGTACTAAACAAGATACACCCGTCGTGTTTGGGCTCGTTTAACTTGTCTTGGCTAGCACTCTGCTGCTACGTGATATCCAGGATCCCAAAAGCTTGCAACTAAAGCAATGGCCTTTATTTCGAAGGGCCTTTGCTGAGAGCATCCAGCGTCCTTTCGGCGTCCGCTATAACCCCTACACCCAGAGTGTAGAAGTTCTAAGCAACGCGCAGAAGATAACTGCACTCGTTCGAGAGCTTCGAGGCGACATCTGCATCGTGTCCTCAGCTATCAAGAAGATCTCGGCCCAGGACTCCACTCTTGATGTGGAAACCATTGCTAATATGCTTCATACTGGATTACAGGTAAATTCATATCAAATCCTATTATAATAACGAGATAATTTCGAGATCGGATAATTGTCGCTATTTCACTCTAAAACTAATGAACAGATGTAGATAAAACATAAGTTACGTTCGATACACAAATTTAATGATGTTTGACCCCCTCCACTGTCCCTGTCATAGCTGGTCACACCTTCCCTCTCTAGTGTGACGTCACGTGATTTGCAATTTCACGTCAAGAAATGATTAAATTATATTAATACGTGAAGCAAAACCTTTGTACCCCTTTTTACGAAAATTGCGCGGACGGAGGAGTATGAAATTTTGCACACTTAAGGCCTCATTTATAATAATCTCATTAAGAAACGATTAGCCATCCCTTAAGTAAGAGAATCATAATCAGACCCTAATCAATGGATATCTTTTCTTCACTTATAAACGTGTATTTCCTGTTGTTTACCTAAGAGGAGCACAGATAAACGAAATTTGAATGATTAACGTAGGTTGTACCCAAAATATTCGACTAAAGAGAAGTTTATGGGTAAGATTTTTACTAATCAGTTGCTGAGCAGTTTCTTTAAATTTAAGAAACTATTATAAGTAAGGCGCTTATAGTTTATAATAATATAGAGAAGGAGTGCAGAATGCTAATATTTATTTTTAAATCACGCATAAAAAATACAGTAAATCAATAAAAAAACATTACATACACTACCGTGTATTTGACACACACACGCTAATATAGTCTTTTGTTTATTGTTAAAGTGGAATTAACAGTGCAGCCTTGGCGAAATCTGTGATTATAGAAGTATAGTCTTTGACAACAGAATCTTCATAATGTTCAAATGTATAATTTAAATTAAGTATGGTTTAATTTCGACTGCTGGGCGACTATTAGTTAAATTAAAACAGCAATTCCGTAATTAGTTTCATTTCTATTTACGTTATTTTTAACCTACTTCAAAAAAGGAAGAGTTTCCCAATACACCCATGTTTTTTTTATCGTATGTTTGTTATCCTATTTCTTCGTTAATTGTGGACCGATTTTCAATATTTTTCTTTAAATCGAAAGGTTATACTCTCAAATTGGTCTTATTGCCACCAAGTCAGGAGGTGATGAGTGGATCTCAGAGAAATCGAGAGTTAGTCTTAAGGATCTGATTTGTGGGTCGCAAGAAAATTGAGAGCCACTCTCGTTGAAGAGCCTAGACACCGAAAAGTGAGATGGCAAATTTGTACACGCGTGCCAGTTGTACAATTTCTACAGGTGCTTAATATATCAAGTCTAAAACTATTGCAGTATTTGCGCAAATAAAATATAGAAAATCATTTTTTTAACAAAAATACGACTACTCTAAAAACTAAATATTAATAGCCTTACTTATAATCGTTTCTTAAATATAAATAAACTTCTCAGCACCTGATTAGTGATAATCTTACCCATAAACTCCTCTTTAGTCGAATGTTTTGGGTACCATCTACGTTAACCATTCAAATTTCGTTTATCTGTGATCCTCTTACGTAAACAACAGGTAATACACGTTTATAAGTGAAAAAAATATTTTCATTGATTAGGGTCTGATTCTGACTGTCTTACTTAAGAGTTGCCTAATCATTTCTTAACGAGATTGTTATAAGTAAGGCCGTATGTATATACATATAGACAGTTGAAAATATTTTAAAGTTTTTCGTTAATGGTTGAAATTTTGTTTTTTAAAGCTTAAATATATTACTCGTGGAAGGCCACGCCACACCTTCCATGATCAAATTGATCGTGTACTAGCAGAAGGTGATGTCAGGAGCCTTAAGAACAGACTTGCGTGCATGACAAGAGCTATGAATGTCAAAGAGGCAAGTGAGGTGTGTAAGAATAAGCCTGAATGGCGCTCTGTTGTTCGTGCCTACCCCGCAAGGGAACTGGCGTGAAGTTATGTATGTATGTTATATTAATATTAGAAAGTGTATTACCTTATATATTATACTAATATGCTTAATAAAGCTGAAGAGTTTGTTTGTTTGCTTGAACGCGCTAATCTCAGGAACTACTGATCTGATTTGAAAAATTCTTTCAGTGTTAAATAGCCCATTTATCGAGGAAGGCTATAAGCTATATATAATATTATGCTAAAACTAAACTTTTAACTTACATTATAATATTAATACACCATTTAATAATAATTGTGCTCTATTAACCATATCTAATAATTCAGCCGGTAAACATTTTGGTCACGTTCCTACTGAAATAGGTCACCGCGGTCTCCACGGACCGCTATATTTTGTGCCAACAGAACAGCTTGTAATAAGTCCACATTATTTAAAACACTCCCGCAATCTAATTAAAAGAAATTACTTTGTATTTCAAAGAGAATGTAGTGACACAACAAAATAATATTATGTAATGGCCTGGCAATATTATAAACTGCCTGTATTGCATGTTCGAAAGGACAAACTGTCGTTCCTACAAAGAACACAACATCTTCTTTAAATTATATGTATGTGACAGTTTATGCAATAAATGATATTCTATTCTATTCTGTTCTACACGAGTTGAAAAAGGAATGTTAAGGTGGTTTGAGCATTTACAGAGAATGAATGAATGACAAGTAACCGGTGTGACGTGTGACAAACTAATGCCACTGAAACTAAAAGGTCAAATATATTATATAAATCTGTCATACGATCCGTGCAGGAACGGAGAAAGAATACAATTGCCTGCGTTGGGGCGGCCTGTCGTAAGAGGCTACTAAACAACCCACAGCCAGGTGGTAGGGCATTTGCCCAACTGGCTGGCTACCACCCCTGGTCTAAAGTATGTCGCCATAATAACCTTGACATGTGTACCGGCATTAGTGACTAGGTTCCAGACTCCCTTAAGAGAGCAGCAGCGCATTTGTAACAAATTTGCTGTTGCAAACGTCCATAGGCGATGGTAATCGCTCTCCATCAAGTGGGCCGTCTGCCTGTCTGCTGATCTCCTGCAATAAAAAAAGAAACAAAAACATACGACCAGTCATGCTATATAAGTCGGAATGTTGGGCCACTAAAGTGATAAACCTTAATCGTCTCCACTCAGCTGAGATGAGAATGTTGAGATGGATGTGTGGTGTTACAAGAATGGATAAGCTGAGAAATGAGTACGTAAGGGGATCTTTGAAAGTTGAACCTGTGACTGAAAAATTGAGAGGAAGATGATTAAGATGGTATAGGCATATAATGAGGAGGGATAAAATTCACGTGACAAAAAGAATGTTAAACTACAAGATGGGTGGATTTTCTGAAGGATGATATGATGATATGCGGTGTGACAGAAGAGGTATGTCAGAATAGAACAGTGTGGAAGGAAAAGACATATTGTGCCGACCCCAAGTAATTGGGATATGGTGAAAGAAAAGAGAGAATGAAAGCAGAATCACAAAACAAGTATATGACAGCAACAGCAAAATTGCACTCATCATAACAAAACACTCAAAACTTGAAAGTGTATGGACCAAACTGACACCAGATTCGGATTCAGCGCATCGAAATTGTCTTTTGTCAACTGGTGTAATTCACGCTGGGCCACCTTACCTGTTAGAGGTGAATGAATTTTTTTTCTGACTAACGATTATGTATCGAGAATTTTGCGAAGAAGAGTTTTGCGACAGTAACAATATTTTCTGATTGTTACGACTCCATTAATTCCTTGAAAAGTAGTTGTAATACAACTTTTTTTGCGCGTTTGCAGCACCTGGGGCTTTGCAAACGCGTTGCCGGCCTCTAAGAAATTTTATAACGTCGTTCTTAACGACCCCATGTCGTAGCGAAGAGGGAAAACCTCGACGACAAGTTCCTTCCAGATCATTGTTGTACGCGGAATAAACGTTCTAGAGAACCGTTGCGTAGTTGATCATGAGAGCTCTAGGAAATGGGGGTAAACATCCCGTCGATGGCGAGCAGTATCGTTGTAAAAATTAGGCGTTAGCACCAGATCATACAGTTACTCGGAACACTCTCGATTACACAGGCGATAGAATACGCAGAGCGGCGCAGTTTCGCCGAAGGCTAAGCGATAACAAACAGCCTCTTAAATAGCATGACGCTGGATGGATAACTTCCATAGTGTTACATGCCATCAAAGGATTACGTACACCTGCCTGTCGTAAAACGCAGTTTATTACCTTTCCTGGATTCGGAGTTCTTTTGTTTACTTCGTGTTTAGAATTTGCAATTAAGAAAAACGTCCTATTGTTATCGTAATTGTTTTATGGCCGTCAATAGTGTCGAACTAATCCTTGTTGTTATTGATTATATTGCGTCGAAGCTTGCCAGGTGTGCGGATTAACTCAGTGAACGCAGTCCTTTGTCGGTATTATACAGTTTAGTATAAAACAATGCCCGAACTGAGGGGTGGGGCAGTCGAGCGAGGATTACGATACGGGCAAGACGTACTTTCGACAAGCAATATAGTGACGGACTTTGCGCGTGTTATTGAATCGTGCAGTTGTACTAGTAGTGTCTAGTTAAATTTGTACCTATGTTATACGTGTTTGTATAGTTCCAATAAATTCTATAGTAATTCCAACGCCATTTTAACGACACAATATGTATTAAAAAAAAAGCCTGAGATAGATAAATAATTAAGATTAAAAAAGCTAGACATGTTGCTGGTGAGTTTCTTGCCGCTTCTTCTCCTCTATACAGCGATAACACGTTGCGAAGAGGTGTATATAGAATAGGAAGCAGATTTAAAATTGATTTACTTGTATGACTTACAAAAAGTGTTCCGCAGTGGAACTTATTTCGAATAAAAACTTGTATGAATTTGAAATGTAATAAATCGTGACGACTTTCTTTCCGTAGTCACCTTAATTGAGTTCTTTATCTCCCTCGCTTATAACCATATTCCTGAATACAAATTCACAGATTTGATTGAATTTACTCATGACAAATCTGTATTACTAAAATCTTTTTAAGAAGGGCGTTATAATATTTCTTACTAGCTGTGCCCGCGACGTCGTCCGCTTGGAATGTGCTTTCAAAACCCTCCGATTTTGAAACATTCTTCATTAGTGCTCCGCTCCTATTGGCCATAGAGTGATGATATATAGCCTATAGCCTTCCTCGATAAATGGACTATCCAACACTGAAAGAATTTTTCAATTCAGACCAGTAGTTCCTGAGATTAGCGCGTTCAATCAAACAATATTAGTATATTTGGCTACAACACTAATACTTACATTTTAAATATCGCGATATCTTTTGAATGAAACGTCCGAATTGAATAATTCAAAAAGTTCTAGAAAGGTATTGAATTCATCTTGAATATGGAGTAATTTATTTTGATAAGGATTAATATCAAGGTACAAAATAAAGAGTTTTTGAAGCGACGGCATTTTAATTATTTAAAAAAATAAAAGAAAACACTTATTGTGAGATAACTACAATAGTTAGACATATGGTTACGGGATATTTTTTGTAGACAATTATATGTTCTGCAAAGTGGTAGTACATTGTTTTGTTCTATAATCAATAGTTTTTGCAGCGCACGCCGTGTAAGGATTTTTTCAGGTCATTTTTTTACACCTTGGGTTACATTATTGGACTTTTAGTAAGAATCCCTATTTTTTTTGAAAATATTATATAGCCTATAGACTTCCTCGATAAATGTAATATTCAACACTGAAAGAATTTTTCAAATCGGACCCGCGGTTCCTGAGATTAGCGCGTTTAAACAAACAAACAAAATGTTCAGCTTTATAATATTAGTATAGATAAGTCACCCGTGGTGTTGCAAACAAGCGTCCGACAAGCGCGGACGGTAACCACTTTCCATCAGGTGGGCCGTCTGTCCCTTTGGCTGCTTCAGGTAATCAAAAAAGAATTAAGAACCAGGTCGTGACTTCGTTGACACTTGATGATGATGACAAAATTTGAAAAAAAATAATGTTCTATTTCACTTCTTACATCCCCTGACTCGGTTTTTAGCATATTTTTGTAATTGTACAGAAATTCGACCTCTACAGTTTTATTATATGAATAGATTCCAGTTTTTTTTAATAGCGTCAATGGACAGACACGGAATTTTTACAATTTTATAATATTATAGATGTTGCACGGATGTGTGATTTTAATTTTATATCAATTATGATAGGTACATAAAAACTATTTTATTTTTATTTTTTTTTATTGCAGGAGATCAGCAGACAGGCAGACGGCCCACTTGATGGAAAGCGGTTACCATCGCCTATGGACATTTGCAACACCCAAAGTTGCTACAAATGCCCTGCTGCTCTCTTAAGGGAGACTGGAACCTGGTCACTAATACCCGAACACAACTCAAGGTTGTTATGGCGACATACTTTAGACCAGGGGTGGTAGCCATCCAGTCGGGCAAATGCCCTACCACCTGGCAGACTTATGCCGCGACGATACCAATAGACCCGATTGGTGCCCTGGAAGATGGGTTGCTTTAGTATGGGACGCGTCTTGCGTCGATACTTTGGCAACATCCCATCTTCCTGGCACTATGCCGTAACAGCTGCTACACAACAAGAGGCCCTAATACGCTGCAAATCTGCCCGTCGGGACCGTGAGACCGTGGAAGCCTGAGGCGCACTGGTGGATGTCTCACGTGACCAAAAGACTGGTCTATAATGCATTAGCGATGCTATTCAGCGAGGCAATGTGGCCAGTCTCTTGGGCACGTTTCCAACTGACAGCGGTCTAGTATTAGACTTTATAGTTTAGTGGTAGTATACATACATACATAACTTCACGCTAGTTCCCTTGCGGAGTAGGCGCGAACAGCAGAGCGCCATTCAGGCTTATTCTCACATACCTCACTTGCTTCTTTGACATTCATAGCTCTTGTCATGTACGCTCGTCTGTTCTTAAGGCTCCTGACATCACCTTCTGCTAGTACACGATCAATATAATAAGATGCGGTGTATTTTCGACAAGATACCCTTTTATAGTTTCCTTATCCTAAATGACGAAAATCGTAAACGCTTACGACGTCTACGAAATCCCATACCGTGCGCGAATTTCGAAGCACTTACCTAATTCGTGTGCCTATAATCCTGTTGGAATCGTCTTTCAATACTGAACCGATTTACCTATTTACTGAGTAAATATTAACCCAACTCGAACCAATAGATCACACATACGTAAAGAAGGCGAGCCTCACGTTCCGTAAACCTGTCGCGAGAAAATCTTTGTAAATATTTGAACGCAGGCTAAATCGTTTCCAGACACTCTTAGCTAACAATCGTTCCATCGAAAACCTTTTAGGTTTCTCTACAAGTAGATTTACAATTGAATCAAATCAATCTTTGTTTGTATAACAAGGTCTTATACCTCATATCTTCATACTACATATTTAAATATACTAGCTCGTGGTCGAAATTCGACTATAATAATTAATGTCAATCAATCAATCATTTATTTGCTCAAAAACATGGTGTTATATACATACATACATACATACATAACTTCACGCCAGTTCCCTTGCGGGGTAGGCACGAACAACAGAGTGCCATTTAGGCTTATTCTTACACACCTCACTTGCCTCTTTGAAATTCATAACTCTTGTCATGCAAGCTCGTCTGTTCTTAAGGCTCCTGACATCACCTTCTGCTAGTCCACGATCAATTTGATCATGGAAGGTGTGTCGTGGCCTTCCATGACTTCTGCATCCATCCACTTTTGCATTGTATATCTGTTTAGTCATTCTTTCATCATGCATTCTTTCCACATGCCCGAACCACCGGAGCATTCCTTTCCTTACCTTCACCCCGACACTCTCTTATACCTCATATCTTCAAAATGGAGAGGAAGCAAGTGAGGTGTATAAGAATAAGCCTGAATGGCGCTCTGTGGTTCGTGCCTACCCCATAAGGGAACTGGCGTGAAGTTACGCATGTATGTATGTATATATATATAAAAATAAAATTCTTTTAATTCTTCTCTATTATAAACTATAAGTGTGCGAAATTTTTATTCCTCCGTCGGCGCAATTTTCGTAAAAAGGGGTACAAAGTATTTGCTGTGTTTTTGCTTCACGTATTAAGATAATAAATATTAATATATTTTCTATGTGTCTCGCTATGTTTAGTTAAAAATATAATATTATATTATATATATATATATATATATATATATATATATATATATATATATATATATATATATATATATATATATATATATATTGATCGTGTACTAGCAGAAGGTGATGTTAGGAGCCTTAAGAACTGACGAGCGTGCATGACAAGAGTTGTGAATGTCGAGGAAGCAAGTGAGGTGTGTAAGAATAAGCCTGAATGGCGCTCTGTGGTTCGTGCCTACCCCATAAGGGAACTGGCGTGAAGTTACGCATGTATGTATGTATATATATAAAAATAAAATTCTTTCATTTTGTTCATACAATTCAATCTTCTTAAAGGAAAGTATCAGAGGCCGGAAAAAGAATTATCAAAACAAACGTGGCAAATTTACTTGTTGTAATTCATTAAGAGATGTGCGCGGTTTGTTTGTCTTACAACTCGCTCTGCCTTCCTTTGATCTTACGATCAAAGGTTCTCTTTAAGTATTTTTAAACGTTAAGATAGAAGCTAGTTTACATTAAAATAATTTTAGTTATTTATGGGACGGCAGCTCTGCATCTATTTTAATTCTCGTGTTAGTAAGATTTATAATATTTGTGAAAGACACAAGTATAATAAATGCAGCTGCTTCTCTGCTCCTCAGTCTACTACTCTGTTGTTCGTGCCTACCCCGCAAGGGAACTGGCGTGAAGTTATGTATGTATGTATTATACATACATACATACATAACTTCACGCCAGTTCCTTTGCGGGGTAGGCACGAACATCAGAGCGCCATTTAGGCTTATTCTTACACACCTCACTTGCTTCTTTCACATTCATAACTCTTGTCATGGACGCTCATCTCTTCTTAAGGCTCCTGACATCACCTTCTGCTAGTACACGATCAATTTGATCATGGAAGGTGTGTCGTGGCCTTCCACGACTTCTGCATCCATCCACTTTTGCATTGTATATCTGTTTAGTCATTCTTTCCACATGCCCGAACCACCGGAGCATTCCTTTCCTTACCTTCACCCCGACACTCTCTTTCAGACCAACTCTCTTTCTTACTTCGGTATTATTATAATATTTATTTATTTAATCATTTAAGCGGTGCGGAGCGGTGCAAGTTATAATATAGTTGTTTATGCTCTTGCGGCGGCGCTGGATTTGTGATAAGCGAACTGTGTCAATTTTACAGGAAAAGGAGTGTGGGATAGGAATTTGAGAATGAGCAGCAACGTGCCTGGTTAATGGACTTTGCTGCTGCTCTTCACTTTCACCTTCTCTTCACAAATGCATTTGATAGTTCATTTATTTTGTATATATTTATAATGGCGAAACGTGGTTTATAGTATAGAATTTTGTGTATTTATTTTACATTACATATATTTATTATATATTTTTTTAATTGCAGGAGTTCAGCAGACCGGCAGACGGCCCACTAGATGGAAAGCGGTTACCATCGCCTATGGACATTTGCAACACCAAAGGTGCTAGCGCGCAGCGCTGCTGCTCTCTTAAGGGAGTGTGGAACCTGGTCGCTAATACCGGAACACAACTCAAAGTTGTTATGGCGGCATACTCTAAACAGGGTTGGTAGCCATCCAGTCGGGTGATGCCCTACCACCTGGCTGTGGGTTTTCAAATTTGAATCTATACCATCCAGGGACCCACTTGAACACACACAATAATAATTTCACCTAAATATTGGAACCCGATTACAGCTAAATTAATTTTACATGTATTCTATCAATGAAAATAACTCCGACCAAAGCATCTGTTTTAAACGATATTCAGTGGCTTTTGCCCGACTGGATGGCTACTATCCCTGGTCTAAAGTATGTCGCCATAACAACCTTGAGTTGTGTTCCGATATTAGTGACCAAGTTCCAGTTTCCCTTAAGAGGGCAGCAGCGCATTTGTAGCAACTTTGCTGTTGCAAATATCCATAGGCGATGGTAACCGCTTTCCATCAAGTGGGCCGTCTGCCTGTCTGCTGATCTCCTGCAATAAAAAAAAATGGAATTCGTTTATATATATATATATATAGATATGTACAATTTGCGGGGCGAGATAATTTAATTTATTTGATGACATGACAAAGAATTACTGACGTGCGTCTGAAATAAAAGAACGTGCCGTCAGATGTGAAGATGGAATTTAAATATGTTAGAAGAAAGTTTGAATAAGACGAAAGGAGGTTTACATGGCGGAACCATACGCAATATAAATTTGCAGAGTATTGCTTAGTATATTTTATATTATACTAGCGGCCCCGGCAGACGTTGGCCAGCCTTTAGAAAATAAAATTCTAGAACCCGATCCCAGAGCCACGTAGCGGTTCTAATTGCAATTCTAAACCATCCGGGTACCCACTCAAACACACAAAAACAAAATCACCAAAATCGCTTCAGGTGATTAGGAGGATTCCAGAACCCGATCTCAGCGCCACCTACCGGTTCTAATTGTGAATCTAAAAGAGTAATATAATTTTTTTATTCTAAGTCATGACAAAATAAGATTAAAAATCTTGCCAAAAAATTAAAGTTTATAATTCACAAATAAAAAATAGGGGTTGATCGTAGAGGGGTGAAAATTTAGGGTTGTATGTATTTTTTAATGCTGAATCCTGAAAAATTAAAATTTATCTGAAAATTAAAAAAAAAATTAGGGGTGGACTACCCTTAATATTTAGGGGGATGAAAAATAGATGTTGTCCGTTTACAGACCTACCCAATATGCACACAAAATTTCATGAAAATCGGTCAAGCCGTTTCGGAGGAGTATGGTAACTAACACTGTGACACGAGAATTTTATATATTAGATTATTATGTGGGCGAATGAATTTAATTTATGATGACATGGGACGAATGACTAATTGACGTGCCTGCGAAAAAGGGAACACGCCGCCTAACTTATCAAAATTAGTAAAAGAAAAGTTTGTATAGGCCGAATGAAGGTTACTTGGCGATACCAAGGAGAGTATTTTTTTAAACTGTTTTCCTGCATTACTACAACAGCCTTTGATGTTATGAAATAAATAGATCTCTCACTCGCTCAGCCTATTTTACTGTTTACTCTCCAAATTAATATTGCTTTCTAAACTGCGACTATGTGGGAAGCAGATCCCGCGTTACGTAATATGGTGTATAGTGTTCGACGAAAGGATTACCCTTGTAAAAGATGCCAACGTACTCGAAGATTGGGAATATTTGTTAATCTTTTCCCTATTCTGGCAAAAGGGGTTTTGTTACAAAACACAGCGCAGAGCCGCAATGCGCAATGCCGTAATCCCGATCTTCTTTGTACTCCACTTTAGTGTCATTGCAAATGTATCCAACACTGCCTTCGGTATAGCCAACGAGCTTAAGGTGAATTGTATACAACATAGTCTTTGCATTTATTTGTTCTTCGTTAAACTTTCGCGACTTTCAAAACTAAAATCTTCATTCTGGTATAAGTCTCGCATTTTCGGTGATAACAAATTTCTTACATTGATCATATCATAAGTTTATACTGAATCTCGTTTGACTTAGTATTATACAGTCATATTTAGTTCAGTAAATTTTAAACGCGTTGTCTCGAAAATTTACACATTTTTGCGATATCAGTACACTAGCTGTGCCCGCGACGTCGTCCGCGTGGAATTTGCTTTCAAAACCCTCCGATTTTGAAACATTCTTCATCGATGCTCCGCTCCTATTGGTCTTAGCGTGATGATATATAGCCTATAGCCTTCCTCGATAAATGGGCTATCCAACACTGAAAGAATTTTTCAAATCAGACCAGTAGTTCCTGAGATTAGCGCGTTCAATCAAACAATATATTAGTATATTTGGCTACAACACTAATATTTACATTTTAAATATCGTGATATCTTTTGAATGAAACGTCCGAATTGAATAATTAAAAAAGTTCTAGAAAAGTGTTGAATTCGTCTTGAATATGGAGTAATTTATTTTGATAAGGATTAATACCAAGGTACAAAATAAAGAGCTTTTGAAGCGACGACATTTTATTTTCAGAGCTATTTCCACCCCTGGTTTGGTTCCGGCATTAGTGACTAGATTCCAATCTCCGTTAAGAGAGCAGCAGTGCATTTGAAGCACCTTTGGTGTTGCAAATGGCTTTCCATCAAGTGGATCGTCTGCCTGTCTGCTGAACTCATGCAATAAAAAAATAACTCTGCTGTATAGTTAATTATAATATCCTCCGACACAAAGGGTTATGGGCAAACATGTCTAATCCAAACAGTAATAGGGAACCTCGTACAAAACGCTGCTACGGGAAGTTTGAGCCTATCTGGAGAGCCACCAATAACCAAACTGGATAAATAGATTGCGAAACAATTTAAGGACCAGCAAATATACTCGTCTTCCTTTATTGAAACGTTGTAAGAATCTTTAATATTCGGAATAAGTTTTGATTTTCCGTATTCTCTACTCCTACACTCACCAAGCACAAATGCCCCATAATTTATTCAATAACAATCTAGCCTGTTGTCCCGAAGGCGTGGAACTTTTTACGACTTTCCGCTTACTACTTTCGCTAAAGGCGTTTAATGTTCGACGTATAGGAGATTGATATTACCGGCCGTTTGTCTTCTCTTCTTCACTTATAGCTATTATTTTGCCGAAAAAACGACATTATGTAAATCGATAAAATAGGTCAGTGAATGATAAAGTGAGCGGAATTCGTTTCAGCGAGTATCCGACACGCGGGATTACTTCATTTAAATTAAAATCCTACCTCAAGTGGCTTTCTGTTCGTCTTCATCGGAATTCTCATATTCTGCCCCTTCTATATAATTTACTATTTAATCCAAAAGCTCCTACTTATCTCAAGGAGCGTTTTTAACCGACTTCAAAACAAGGAGGAGGTTCTCAATTCGTCGGGATCTTTTCTTTTTCTCTATTTTTTTATGTTCACCGATTACTCCGAGATTTATGATCCGATTTAGGTGATTCTTTTTTTGTTCGACGCGGAATATCTGCCATTTGGTCTCCTAAAAATTTGACATGGTTTGGCCCAGTAGTTTTCATTTTACGAACATTTTTTGTTCCCGTTTCTTGGGACCTATATTTTTTAAGGAGCGCGGCACCTTTCGTTGGTCTACCCATACATAGATAGACACTAAAAAGTAACGAATAAAATAAAAAAACTTCGTTTAAAAAAACCGACTTCAAAATCTAATAAACTAAAAAGTATAAAATTAATATGTATTATCTAAAACATCTTAAAGTCGATGCTTAGTAATTTTCAAAATATAGTAATTTTTATGTTTTACTTCGCACCGATTTCAAGATGTTTTAGTTAATATATATTAATAATAATAGCTTTAGAAATAAGTTATTTTATACTTTTTAGTTTTTGAAGTCAGTTTTTTTATAAATATCTACACCTTAGTCATACTCATCATCTCAGATCATCGGAAAAGATACGTCTGAAAACACCTCTAAGTCACTCGCGATTTTACAATAAATCGTTGACGGTTCATGCAGTATGCCTGTGAAATGCGCTACCTATGAAAATCAGGCGTGCCCAATCTCTTCAGGCTTTCAACGGCCTCGTGAAGGATTATTACTTCGGGCTCTAAAGTCATAACGTATTTATCTCTCCCATATTTACGTAATGCTTTCGCCAGGTGGTAGGGAATTTGCCCGACTGGATGGCTACCACCCCTGGTCTAAAGTATGTCGCCATAACAACCTTGCGTTGTGTTCCGGCATTAATGACTAGCTTCCAGTCTCTCTTAAGAGAGCAGCAGCGCATTTGTAGCAACTTTGGGTATTGCAAATGTCCATAGGCGATGGTAACCACTTTCCATCAAGTGGGCCGTCTGCCTGTCTGCTGATCTCCTGCAATAAAAAAAATGCCATACAATATTATTATGATTATCTTCTTTGTCTTTCAAGACTACGGGCCATAAAAATGGCCTGGACTTTTGGGGGGTTTGCATGGGGCCATGGTAAAGCCAACACGTAGAGACCCCTTGACAAATTTAATGTAAATGTGGAGTGACACTGACCGGCGATTATCCCTGTCTACAACATATAGTAATGCACCTAAAGACAAGCCCCGGCCAGTGTAGGACTATTGTAGGAAATGATGACAAAAGGTACCTGGCTATTGAGGTGAACTGCTAGTGGTGCTCTGGAAATATGGGAACATAGAAAAATGGGCAGACGGTGACTCGCTACTCCCTGCATGGGCCCCAAAATATGCCAAATGCCATAGAAGACAGGGGCAACATGAGTGTGAGTGTCTAAGGGATGTAGAGAGCTGGGCTGGCAGGTTCACCGAAGCTACTTCTGACGTGATGCTATTTATCACTTCCACCCCTGGAGCTTAAGTCTTAGCTCTAGCGATCTCCACTCCGTGCCGGCTGGTTAAGGTAAGCACGGAGGCGGGGGCCTTGCCTTGGCCTCCGGAGTCAGGCTCGACGTATCGATACTCGCCTAAGGCTTCGCCACAAAGCCTCCCCTGCGGGTGACTATTATTATTATTTATATATAAATCAATATATGTATATTTTTGTCTCATTTCTATGTCTATTATAATTGCCGTTTCAGAATTTTATATATATACTTTTATTCTAGTTATATTGCAAAACCCACATGTTACACAATTTTTTCTCTAATCCATCCTAAGGTTGTCTGGAAGAAATTGATTTTAGTGATAACACCGCCTATTTGCCTTCTCTACTTAAACTTCTTGGATTGTATCTTAATGTTATGCAATAAAGTATATTCTATTCTATTGACAGTTCGCCATTCTGTGAGACGTAAAGCGGTTGATCTATTCACCAAAATAATTTGTGTTTTTTGGCGAATTCACAACTTATCAGATTTTATTAATAAAAAATATAATAAGTACGTCAAAATAAATACACTGGAAATTGGAATGTATGTAAAAATACTTATCCCAAGATATCACAGTACGTTTAACTGAATTGTTACAGTTTAAAGGCATTATCGTATTGTTCCACGTACAGATTTGTAGAAGCACATTTATTAGCCGTCGGTATTTGAACTAATGACTAATAACATTGAAACTATTGTAATTCTTTTATGATCGTCTTCTTTTGTTTACTTATTTATTGACATAGGTTTCTAGAGAGCGGCCTATTGTTCTATTGTAATCATTTAGAGCCGCTTGCGGCTGTGGTAATTAGCCAGATGATACCGATTTTAAAGTACAAGCTGATTCTAGGAAATTCTCTCCACGTTGCCGGGCGGGCGCATTTGTGCAGTATAAAACGATGGCCGACTTGATGGAGGGGGAGTTCAGCGACAACTACCTGTGTTATACGTGTTTGTATAGTTCTAACAAACTCTATAATAATTCCAACGACAATTTAATTCGAGTCTCGCAACTCGTCACAGTATTGTATTTAATAATAAAAACTCTCTTTTCAGAGCAACCGTTAGTAGTAATATACAAATAAAAGAAAACATTACACAAATATATAAAAACCTAATCAAGTTTTATGTAAGCGAAATTGAATACAACCTATTAGGCTTTGAATAAACTGTAATTATTATTATATTGAAAATATTTCTCTCAAATATAATGAAAAAGGGCAACGAAAACAAAAATCATGTTAACAATATTCAAGAGTTGTATAAATTCCCAATATCATGGGCTTTCAATGAGAACTAGTCTTCATTTGTTTAAAAACCTCTTAATATTTCACTCACAGTTTCTCGTTTAATAAAATTAAAGAAGGTTTAACGCGGCGCAGCGTATTTAATACATTAATTAAAAGAAGTTGATTATAATCTTGCCCTTGGACTCCTTTTGTATTTTTGTTTGAATAGATACGTTAGTGTCTTAATTACAAAGCCACAAAGACTTGTTTAGATTTAATCCATTATAAATGCGAAAGTAATTCTTGCTGTTACATTTCCATAGAACATTTACTCTACTGATTTTACTGTTTCTTATACAAATGTAGTCTCAATACTGTTACAATTTGGGCCATCTGCATACCTATTGTTACATACCGAAAAAGAAATGCTGCGCACCTTGTTTAATGCCCCCTCCCGCATTCCGAGTTCTTTTCTTTACTTCGTGTTTAAACTTTAAAAACATCTATTATTATCGTACTTATTTTATGGCTGTAATTAGAGTCGAACTAATCCTATTGTATTTATGGCCGTCGAAGCTTGCCAGGTGTGCGGGATTAACTCGGCGAACGCGATCCTTTGTTCTATTATTGGGACTTATTGCGTCTAGTTATATTTGTACCTATGTTATACGTGTTGGTATAGTTTTAATAAACTCTATAGTAATTCCAGCGGCATTTTAATTCGACTCCCACACTCGTAATAATACCAAGAAGCAACATGGGATACTATACCCTTGGAAAATTTATATATAAAAAATGTTTGATATGTATTGCTTACTTGTTTTCAAAATAAACTAGAGTTTACAAGTTATTTATTTATGTTATTTGGGGGGCTAACAGCTGTAGTCTTACAAACTGAAGTTACAGAGATAACTAAAACCTTTACAGATGACAAAGGAGATAACAAAATATAAAATACATTAATTTTAGGGAAAAAGAACAATAACATGAAAAAATTGTGACCGGGAAACTAATTATTATTATTAAAATATATTCGCATTTACAGATGCTAGACTATCCACAAACAATAATGTGTCGTGTTAGAATAAAACATAGTACAGATGGAATTTGATAAATATTTGTACAGAGTGGTATTATTATAAACAATTCTTAAATGCCAACAATGTTATCAGGTCCAAGAAAGGAGTCCACAGAGCAACTCTGGTGCCAGCACACCGAACTCCGAGCGGGCTGCCTCCCCGAAAGCTGAGCTGTCAAAGTAAATTAAAAATAGACATAATTCTGCTTATATACTGTATGCTTCATATAGACATACAAGTTGTTACGCTTGATAGATATAGTATAACATTGTAAAGATGTTTGCATTGTATACATTTAACGTCTATGCATCTAGTTAGCAGTGAAGATGACGTGTCAGCGGTGACGTTTATAATAAACCGCTTAATCGTGTATTAGAAAAATATATTTTGGATAACTCTTAACACATAATATTATATATATATATATATATATGTACATAATTTTTTATTATATATGAACATCAAGATGATGTTTTTTCAAAAACCTCCTTAAAGTTACAGTGCTTAATATTAATTTAAAGTACTTTCCCTGAGCGTGAGATTTTCCATATTAAATGTTCGTAAATCAAGTTTTTTTTCTTTTTCTATAACTTAGCCGCATTTTATGCTATCATATCGGGCTTGGTTGCGATTTACTCAGAATTAAACAGTCTACAATAGTGTCCATTGCGGCGAAAGTATAACTTGTACTGGTGAATTGGTACACGTCACTGAAGATGATCTTCACCTAAAATTCTAATGTTTTTGCTATTATCTCAGAAGCAATGGACTTTACAAAAAATGTTAATAGCAAATTTGTTGGGAATTTAATTTCCTACAAAAAGGCTTATAGACCTAATTGCTTAGATCAATATTTTCTGAGATATTTAACATTAACTCATTCAGCCTGTAACTTTAAGGGATTTTTTCCAACATATACAACAAAATTTCGGGTGTGACCCGAAAAAAAATTGTTGAAAAGAAAATCAACCTAATGAATATACATATAATTCCAGTGTTACATTTTATGTGGTTTTGTATTTAGAAATGAATTTTACTGTAAAATATTTAATGTAAATGTATTTCATTCCAATAATTTATTGTAGTTAGTAGTTATAATTTAGTGTAAAATGAGACACTAACAGTTTAGACTTAATATGGACAACTGCTGATGACAACATTTTAGGACATGGAAAGTATATTATAGGCGAAAGCCTATAGCCTGTTTAGGAACTCTTAAAATAGTTCCTAAACAGCTATGTGTTTTTAATGTTAAAAATATTTAAAGGTTTAACCAATGTGTGTATTTAATCAAAATTCGTTTAGAAATTAGAAATATATATATAGATGTAATGTTTTAAAATATACACTAGCAATGATATTAATATCGTTTTATTATGACACTTGCTTAATCATGTTTTATTGGTTATTAGTAATTGAGAATTACATTCAAACTAAAGACGCAAACTAAAATTAAAATATAGGAATAATACATCGCAAAATACTAATATTCTAATATGATATACTATTTTATACTAATATATAAAGCTGAAGAGTTTGTTGGTTTGTTTGATTGAACGCGCTAATCTCAGGAACTACTGGTCTGATATGAAAGTTCTTTGAGTGTTAGATAGCCAATTTACCGAGGAAACGCTAAGACCAATAGGAGGAAACACCGATGAAGAATGTTTCAAAATCGGGGGGTTTTGAAAGCAAATTCCACGCGGACGGCGTCGCGGGCAGAAGCTAGTAATCTATATATAAATAAAGATTTTTAAAAGGTATTAAAGGAGGCTAATTGGAACCAAGAGATAAAACTTATAGAATTTGTGTTTGTCTGTCTGTTGATACGTTTTTGTGGGATATGGACTCAAATAGTATGCTAGCAAAGCTCCAGACATGACTCTTCATAATGTATTCAAAAAATCATTAATAGTAACGGCCCCGGCAGACGTTGTACTGCTCTGAAAAAATAAAAATTTAGGACCCGATCCCAGCGCCACCTAGCGGTTCCAACGAGATAAAGACTATCCTATGTCCGTCTCCTGGTTCTAAGCTATCTCCCCACCAATTTTCAGCCAAATCGGTCCAGCCGTTCTTGAGTTATAACTAGTGTAAGTAACACCACTTTCTTCTATCTCTTAATATATATTAATTACGTGTCACTTTGTTTGTCCGCGATGGACTCCTAAACTACTTGACCGATTTTAATCAAATTTGCACACCGTATGCAGTTTGATCCGACTCGAAAGATAGGATAGCTTACATTTCGACCCGGAAGGTGGCGCTGGAATCGGGTTCTAAATTTTATTTCTTCAGGACAGAACAACGTCTGCCGGGACGGCTAGTAAGTATATATATATATATATATATATATATATATATATATATATATATAATATATATATAATATATATATAATATATATATATATATATATATATATATATATATATAATAGATTATTTTATGTAGATATATTAAAATCAAATTATGTTATGTAACACAATTACGATACCAGTCTAATTATAAAGCATTATAACGAATTTAAAACAGTCCAGTGAGTACGTCATAACTGAGCATTTCGACATTAACTAATTTATATGTAAGCCGTAGCGCTATAAACCTAGCCTATGGTATTTAACTGTAAACATTCTGAACAATCTCGAAGCAGACTGAAACATAAATCATTTGTTTAAATCTAAACACTGCTCAACTTGACATTGCAACCATTAGCCGGCAGATCTTCTCATAAAATATTAACATTTCGCACGTTGCCAAGCTTAATATTATCACAAAACACTTAGGGGCTCTTGCATTACGATTGCCTTTAAATAAAATTAGTTAATCATATTAAACTGCCTAAATACGTTTTACACAAAACGTATTGACAGTTCTTCAAAAGTATTTAGCGGCATATTTTGCGTTGTGCAAGACGCTAATTGTATTTAAGGGTGTTAAATACGTTTTGTGTTTCTTAAATAAATTTAAGCAGCCTTATGCAAGCGGCCCTTATAGTTGTAAAAAGTGGGTTTGGTCTTTTATTGTATTTAAGCTGTCAGACTTCCCCTCTTTCTCTCCCGCTTACCCTAAACCACGCCCCTATTTTTATTTTTCATAGAAGTATAGGTTTGCTTTGACCACTGTCTCACCTGATGTTGAGTGATGACGCAGTCTAGGATGAAGCACGCGTACCTAGAACATACCTATTCCCTCGTGACTTGAAGACTTCGAGATTGTACTTGTCAGGAAAATCTCCGGCAAATTATTCCACTCTTCGGCAGTGCGCACCAGAACAGATGAAGCGAAACGCTTGGTTCTGACCGGTTGTGTTTCCACCTATGTGGGTGTTGTCTAATGGTAAAGTGGGTATGGAGGAATCAGCTCGTGCAATTCTAAGGAACACTCCCTAAAATGTATCCGATAGAAGACTTAGAAACTAGACTCTGAAGTCGAGCATAAAATAGGCGATAATTGCCGACCAGCTTCCTGACTCTTTTCTCAATTGATTTCAACGTTTCCAACTGGTTTGGCTGAACCGTCCCAAAGATGAGATCGGTACTCAAATGTTCCAATCCCATGTCCCATCCCTTCTATCCAATTCCTCCTGTTTGATCCGTGCATATATATCATCCTCTTTATCCAAGCATAAAGGCTGACAATGCGTTGGTTTCTCCCCTGGAGCCCAAATCTGCTATTTCAACATCGTGACGTTGCGAAGGTACTTGAAGTACGATTCCATTACAATATTGTCAAAAATTCGTATTTTGTTTTGTTGGAGTTCAGCAGACAGGCAGACGGCCCACTTGATGAAAAACGGTTGCCATCGCCTATGGACATTTGCAACACCAAAGGTGCTACAAATGCGCTGCTGCTCTCTTAAGGGAGACTGGAACCTGGTCACTAATACCGGAATACTACACAAGGTTGTTATGGCGGCATACTCTAGACCAGGGGTGGTCGCCATCCAGTTGAGCAAATACCTTACCACCTGGCTGTGGGTTGTTTTGTCGCCTCTTACGACAGGCCGCCCCTACGCAGGAAATTATATTTTTTCCCCGTTCCTGCACGGATAGAAATTGTTTGGCCTTGGCGAAATCTTTGATTATAGAAGTAGTACATACATACATACATAACTTCACGCCCATTCCCTTGCGGGGTAGGCACGGACGACAGAGCGCCATTCAGGCTTATTCTTACACACCTCACTTGCTTCTTTGACATTCATAACTCTTGTCATGCACGCTCGTCTGTTCTTAAGGCTCCCGACATCACCTTCTGCTAGTACACGATCAATTTGATCATGGAAGGTGTGTCGTGACCTTCCACGACTTCTGCATCCATCCACTTTTGCATTGTATATCTGTTTAGTCATTCTTTCATCGTGCATTCTTTCCACATACCCAAACCACCGGAGCATTCCTTTCCTAACCTTCACCCCGATACTCTCTTTCAGACCAACTCCCTTTCTTACTTCGGTATTATGAACGCGGTCCGCGAGCGTCACTCCGCAGATTTTGCGAAGTGCTCGCATCTCAACCGCGTTTACTCTACTTTCATGCTCTCTCTTCCATACCCAACTCTCGCTTCCATATATGAGCGTAGGTATGGTCGAATTTCGACGACGAGCGACCACTAGTTTTTATAAATATTTCAGTTTAAAACAGAGACTGACCCGTGAGTGGCAATCGAGAACGCGATTCTGTGACGTCAAAAACGACACACCATGAGCACGTTCCTTTAATACGTCACAACGCCCAAAATGCTCCGTGTGCCGTCCCACGTGGCAACCACGATCATTGTGGTCGTGGCGAAACAGTTACTAATGACGTCATTATTTTCGATCACACAGCGCTCACAACGAGCCATGTTAGGAGCTAGGCCAAACTGAGCGTAGACCACAGAGTATTAATTAATAATAACACATTGAAAAAGGCGCGATTATCAAACCAACCAATGACATTGTGTTCGTCCTTAATGACATCGACGCTCGATAATCGGTTCTACCGGACTTTATGATTTTAACACCCGCAAGTGGAACAGGAAAAATCGTGAATGTGGTCGTTGTGAGCCTCTCGTGGAACGTAGCCCATATTCATTTCACAAAACGTCAAGTTTAATTCATTAATCATTTACCCTTCTTCAAAGGTTTTCAAATAAGCCGTATACCTATATATACCACCCCAAGCCTTCTAGAAGGCCCAGCTTGCCATACACAACGCGGTGCTGGTACCTACGCTCACGTATGGAAGCGAGAGTTGGGTATGGAAGAGAGAGCATGAAAGTAGAGTAAACGCGGTCGAGATGCGAGCACTGCGCAAAATCTGCGGAGTGTCGCTCGCGGACCGCGTTCGTAATACCGAAGTAAGAAAGAGAGTTGGTCTGAAAGAGAGTGTCGGGGTGAAGGTAAGGAAAGGAATGCTCCGGTGGTTCGGGCATGTGGAAAGAATGACTAAACAGATATACAATGCAAAAGTGGATGGATGCAGAACTCGTGGAAGGCCACGACACACCTTCCATGATCAAATTGATCGTGTACTAGCAGAAGGTGATGTCAAAGAAGCAAGTAAGGTGTGTAAGAATAAGCCTAAATGACGCTCTGTTGTACGTGCCTACCCCGCAAGAGAACTGGCGTGAAGTTATGTATGTATGTACCACCCCAATAAATTGGATAAATATATTTTTTAATTACAATTTATGCCGCGATTTAAGAGTAGCTGTAAAAAAATTGAAACATGAGCCGCATGTATTACCTATGGCTCGAAAGTTTCTCAATTTTAGACAGCAGGGAGAATCGCTACCCAGGGACGGAAAGTGTTCTTTTCATCCCTGATTAGACAACTCCAAGCGCACGTTCAGAATATGAGAAATACTTTCATAACTTCACTTCAGCGGGGTGATGTACTACAATATAATATGTATCTTATACTAATATATAAAGCTGAAGAGATTGTATGTTTGTTTGATTGAACGCGCTAATCTCAGGAACTACTGGACTGATTTGAAAAATTCTTTCAGTGTTAGATAGCTCATTTATGGAGGAGGACATATATACTATATATCATCACACTAATACCAATACGAGCGGAGCGCCAGTGGAGAATGTTTCAAAATCGGGGGGGGGGGTTGAAAACAAATTCCACGCGGACGACGTCGCGGGCACAGCTAGTAACTAATATGAGTAACGTGTATACAACAAACAGGAAAAAATGTTCGCTGGCAGTGTCCCGTATGCATATTTGTTCAGTTACAGTATCAAGAGATTGGATTTTGGAACAAGGCCAAACTAAAATTGACAAAAATTAAATGTCTGGTATCGTAATCAGCCGTTCAACGATCAAGACCGTATTAATCGCGACTTGAGTAAGCCCATCGCGGAGCCCGGTTTAGGCATAATGCCAAAATATAAAATCCATTAATATACTCAAAAACATGATGCAACTGAAAAAAAATAGGTCGTAATAAATATAAGGAAGATTGATGATAATTGATCGTGTACTAGCAGAAGGTGATGTCAGGAGCCTTAAGAACAGACGAGTGTGTATGACAAGTTATGAATGTCAAAGAAGCAAGTGAGGTGTGTAAGAATAAGCCTACCCCGCAAGGGAACTGGCGTGAAGTTATATATGTATGTATTGATGAGAATCCAAAAGAAAAGGATAGAATCGTCGCGAGTCAGAAAATATCGATGGAGGATGCAATAAGTGGAGCAAATATTTACAGAGCATGTAAGTGCGTGGGGAATAAATCGCCTCATACATACATACATACAGTTCTTCTGTGCGGTGTCTTTGCGCTTGAATGGATGTGAATCCACGGATGATGGCCCGTAGAGTATATTCTCACGTTAATACAGTAAAAGCGCGTCCTTGGCAATGTTTCTTGAATTTAATTATAACTTTTGGCGTATCTGTCAAAATCGCACGAAAGTTGGCAAGTGAGCGACAAGAAATATGTTAAATTTAGCATTTAACATTGAAAGTTTGTAGCACATAGTTGAGCTTCCCGATGCCGTCTAGTTGAATACCATCGCGAATTGATACTAAAGGGGAGAGACGTTTGATTCAATTAATTTTATTACAGACTAGCTGTGCCTGCAACGTCGTTAGCGTGGAATTTGCTTTCAAAACCTCCCGATTTTGAATCATTCTTCATTGGTGCTCCGCTCTTATTGATCTGAGCGTGGTGATATATAGCCTATAGCTTTCCTCGATAAATGGGCTATCCGACACTGAAAGAATTTTTCAAATCAGACCAGTAGTTCCTGAGATTAACGCGTTCAATCAAACAATATTAGTATATTTGGCTACAACACTAATACTTACATTTTAAATATCGCGATATCTTTCGAATGAAACGTCCGAATTGAATATTTCAAAAAGTTCTAGAAAGGTATTGAATTCGTCTTGAATATGGAGTAATTTATTTTGATAAGGATTAAGGATACCAAGGTACAAAATAAAGAGTTTTTGAAGCGACGGCATCTTAATTATTTAAGATAACTACAATAGTTAGATATATGATTACGCGATATTTTTTGTAGACAATTATATGTTCTGCAAAGTGGTAGGACATTGTTTTGTTCTATAATGAATAGTTTTCGTAGCGCACGCCGTGTAAGGATTTTTTCGGATCATTTCTTTACACCTTGGGTTATATTATTGGACTTTTAGTAAGGATCCTTAATTTTTTTGAAAATATAATATAGCCTATATCCTTCCTCGATAAATGTAATATTCAACACTGAAAGAATTTTTCAAATCGGACCAGCGGTTCCTGAGATTAGCGCGTTTAAACAAAAAAACAAACTCTTCAGCTTTGTAATATTAGTATAGATGTTCAATAATAATTATTTATTTATTTACTTCCCATAAAAAGAATAACAAAATTAATAGACTACAAAAATTCAAGAAACTTAATAAAATGGGAAAGACAGGATCCCAAACTAGGTAAACTCTGTACGATGGTATTCCTGGCCCTCGCCTCCCATTAAGCGCTATTTCTATAATAATCACTACAATCAAAGAAAAATAGAGAGGTGTTTATGCGTAGGTGGGTGAGTGTGTAATTATGATTACAAGTGTCGCTGGGTATGGGAGTGTTTGTAAAGTGTTAGTGTAAATTCTAATTGTCATTCAGCAACTGTTAACAATTTCCGAGTAGTTTTGAGACTTAAGGAATCTACAAATTTACGGCCTTACTTATAATAATCTCGTTAAGAAACGATTAGGCATCTCTTAAGTAAGAGAATCAGAATCAGACCTTAATCAGTGAATATCTTTTTTTTCACGTATAAACGTGTATTACCTGTTGTTTACCTAAAAGGAGTACAGATAATCGACATTTGAATGATTAACGTAGGTTGTACCCAAAATATTCGACTAAAGAGGAGTTTATGGGTAAGATTTTCAATAATCAGTTGCTGAGCAGTTTCTTAAAATTTAACAAACGATTATAAGTATCCGTGCAGGAACGGAGAAAGAATACAATTTCCTGCGGCCTGGCGGCCGTCCTAAGAGGCGACTAAACAACCAACAGCCAGGTGGTAGGGTATTTGCTCGACTGGATGGCGACCACACCTGGTCTAGAGTATGCCGCCATAACAACCTTGTGTTGTGTTCCGGCATTAGTGATCAGGTTCCAGTCTCCTTTAAGAGAGTAACAGCGCATTTGTTGCACCTTTGGTATTGCAAATGTCCATAGGCGATGGTAACCGCTTTCCATTAAGTGGGCCATCTGCCTGTCTGCTGAACTCTTGCAATAAAAAAAAAGTAAGGTCAGAAATGCTTTGTCTCTTTTTTGGGTAAGTCATAAAAATGACATAACTGGTTTGTCTTGTTGTATAAATGACTTCCTTGGAAACCAAAAAATCCTCGGAACAAACTAGTCTTTCCACCTCTAATAGTGCAGACATCGTATAAACGTCTTTTAGGTTTTGGATTCTTGCTGTACGGGATTTGTGAATATTGCTTTAAGGTGCAGTCTAAGACAAATAATTGCTGTACTATTAAGTCGAATAAAATTTATTTGCTACCAAAAGTTTATAAAATAAATAGTTATGTTAGTACTAGCCACATACATAAATATTTTTAGTGATTTAATTGTTATTATATTTTAATAATATCCTAGTGATTTTATATTGTTTGATTTTATTACACCTTTAGCATTTTCATTAAAAATTAGCCCTTTAGCTACGGAAGCGTCACCAATTTAATGCCCTTTTAATTATATATTTTTATACACAGATTCGATCCCCTTATTCCCTTATTATTGTACTCGATGACAATCATCTGTTTGAAATAAAAACTGCCATCTTACCTCTTAGCATTCCCTTAACTACTTGGTTATTTTTGCCAGTTATTTATGAGTTACTTTACCACCTCTTATCCTTAAGAGGACTTTATGGGTAAGAATTTTACTAATCAATTGCTGAGCAGTTTCTTAAAATTTAAGAAATGATTATAAGTAAAGTCTTTAACATACAGTTTTTTTAAATATATGCTGTTTCATGACAAGCTGTGTTAAAGTCAAAATAAGAACATTGCGTGATTGTTCGAAAATAGGTCAAGAAAAAATATTGCTCTTAACGTAATTATGAACACGGAAAACTATACAAGATATGGTAATAATATGCAACTATTTAAACATAATAAATATCTACTAATTATATAAAATTACATATCATTATATTGCAGATAGAATTTCCTGACTAAATTCTTAAATGTTATTAGAGATTTAGCTTGTCTGACAGCAACAGGCAATGTGTTCCAAAGTTGGACAGCCTTAACCGTGAAAGAATTATTGAAAAACGTTGTATTATGAATAGGAGTAATAAGTCTATGTTGACTGGAAGAGCGTAAGTTGTGAAAGCAAGAAATACATTCTTTAAGGTACAGTCAAGTTTATTAAGTTGTTCTTGAGTTAAATCTAGGATCCCTAACGTCAGTAGTAGGGATGAATAAAATACTATAAAGCAATGAAAGAATGTGAGTATTCTTTTGATTGTTTTTTCTTGTTGACTAGTTAACTAATGTTTGATTTATATAAGTATTTTTAATAACCTAATATTTTAAATTTTTTTTTTTGATTATTTTAGTGATAAATAACAGAAAAATTTAATGACATGATAATAATAATATTATATAATGGCCTGGCAACATTATAAACTGCCTGTATTGCACGTTCGAAAGGACAAACTGTCGTTCCTACAAAGAACCAAACATCTTCTTTAAAAATTATTTCGATGTTGTCAATTTAATATTGACAACTTTGATGTGCTGCCAGCGCCTCCAGTTAGTATAGAGAATAGAGATCAGTGGGAGCCAAAGACAAGAGATTGTAGATGCGTTCGGAGTCCGGAATTCGGTTACACGAACTCGCCTCACTCAAAATTTAATGAAAAGGCGCGTTAATTAATTTTTAAGATAAATATTTGTTTGTTAAATTTCGTTCAGTGTTGAAAATATAGTATTTTTGCGTACTATATATTTCTTCAACCCGAAATATAGTACAATACTATATATTATAGTACGGTTGGCAACCCTAATTTGAGCATAGAGTTTGCCGTGTAAGCACAATGTTGCTGTTGTTAGTGTTAATTTGAAGTTTAGCAAACAATGTGCAAAGTGAGTGTAGAGCGGTAGCGGCATGCGACAGCTTCGCGCGGGAAAGCCCAGAGGCGGGACGGGTCCGGGACTGACGTCGCGCGACGGCGAGGGCGACTGACGGCAGTCGCAGCGGGTTCTCGACGCGTCGCCACGTCGCTGCGTCGCCGCCACAACTCCTCGACTACGCAAACATAAATCGATATCGCCGTATTTACCGTCCCGCCGCACATGAACTTCTTTATTACCACAACTAAATAGTTTATTACAGTTAAAAAAAAAATACAGCGCTGTCCTCCCATCATCTGTTGTAACCCATTACAAGTTTTTAACGTTCCCGCGACTTTCCGGGCCACTAAGTAAACAGATTTGCCATAAAAATAAACAGCTGTTATTTACAAACAGTATCTCAAATAACGTAACTCCATGTAATAATGACATAAAGTAACTATTTTAAAGTACTTTGAAATAGGAAAGTAGTCCGGGGAAAAGTTTGAGGTTTAGTTTGGAAGTAGCGTGCGTGTGTGGCAGCTGAAACAGGCGTATGGGAAGATGATGAACTATATCGGGTGAGCATGGTGTGCGTGTCGTTAATGCTAGCGTTTTGAGAGTGTAAGCCGTGCGCGGAGCGAAGGCCGCTTGCGCCGCGGACGCGTCGTCGTCGCGCCCGGCCAGTCGGAGAGTTGCGCGCGCGCCGCGCGTCAGTCCACCGCCGCGCGCGCCGAGGACATGCTCCTGTTATGGATTATCAGTGCGTCGTCGTGTACACCGTCATCAACATCGCGCCGCCGCGGCTCGCCGCCCAGGCGACGGGGCTCTCCAACGGCTGCATCAGCTGGTTCAAAAATATAATCAAAAGGTTTGTTTCACAACATTTCTTTCTCTTCAGCACTCACTTTTAGTTATTATTTCATACATATATACATAACTTCACGCCAGTTCCCTTGCGGGGTAGGCACGAACAGCAAAGCGCGATTTAGGCTTATTATTTCATTGTTTTGTTAAGGTACTTTATTACACAGATCGACAAAATTAAAAAAAAATTATTGCCTTAGATATGTCTGCAGCTTTTTATGATTTCCAATGCACAATTTGCGAATGTATTCATGGAAGTACCTTAAGATTTTTAGAGTAAATCTTATACTAATTAAATAAAGCTGAAGAGTTTGTTTGAACGCGCCAATCTCAGGAACTACTGGTCTGATTTAAAAAATTCTTTCAGTGTTAGATAACACATTTATCGAGGAAGGGTATAGGCTATATATCATCACGCTAAGACCAATAGGAGCGGAGCACCAATGAAGAATGTTTCAGAATCGGGGGTGTTTTTTTCTTATATTTTTTAAAACTTTTCCACGCGGTCGAAGTCGCGGGCAGAAGCTATGTGAGCATAAAGCTACACTTTCTCCACAGTTACATGATTTAGAATACCTGATAATTGAGGATTTGAGTGTGGAATGGGGTGAGCACTTCTACAAACAACTAATAGTGGTGGTGGAAAGGTACCAACCAGGACTTTACAACGGCAATTTTCCCCAAAAATAATATAGAAGAATTTTTAACAAGGTATCTCTCTGAAGCAAAAGATACATTTCACCAGATGTTTTCTCCTTTTACCTCTATATACATTAACTACGAGTAAACATAAAACAAAACAATTATTAGTATTTCTCAATAAATATTAGATATTAATGTATATAATTGTAATGTTTTAATTCATACTAGCTGATGCTCGCAACTTCGTCCATATGGTGGATGAAGGAACTTGGAACTATACCACGGGAACTGTTTAATTTTTCAGGATCAAAAGTATTCTATATGTTGACCAGGGATATAAGCTACCACCATACAAAATTTCATTTAAATCGGTCCAGTCGTTTCGGAGATTAGCCGGTACAAACAGAAAAACAAAAAATTTGAAAAAATCTAAATTAGTTCTGTTTCACTTCTAACATCCCCCTGACTCGGTTTTTAGCATTTTTTTTTCATTGTACAGAAATTCGACCTCTACAATTTTAGTATATGTATAGATTTACTGGTTTTTAGTGTTGTATAAATATCAAAATTAAAAAAGATTACTATAGTCAATATTCCAAAATAATTCACAGTTTCATTCATCGTTGAGATAAAATCCCCTCATTCTCTCCGTGCAGGAACGGAGAAAGAATACAATTTCCTGCGTTGGGGCGGCCTGTCCTAAGAGGCGACTTAACAACCCACAGCCAGGTGGTAGGGCATTTGTCCGACTGGATGACTAACACGCCTGGTCTAGAGTATGCCGCCATAACAACCTTGTGTTGTGTTCCGGCATTAGTGACCAGGTTCCAGTCTCCCTTAAGAGAGCAGCAGCGCATTTGTACCAACTTTGGTGTTACAAATGTTCATAGGCGATGGTAACCGGTTTCCATCAAGTGGGCCGTCTGCCTGTCTGCTGATCTCCTGCAATAAAAAAATATATATTCATTGTTGAGATAAAATTATTCGAAGCCATTATAATATCCAGGACAACGAAACCACTGTTATTGTATAATTCTTGTATATTATATTTTACTCATGTAATATTTTAAGATTATATGCTTGGGGTCTTATGACATTTGTGATTTTGGAGGTACTGAAAATCAGCGCTGTCTTGGACCATGTTTCGACATAGCAAAATGCTGAGTGCCAACGTTATAAATGAAATTGCGGCATTTAATTTCCGTATATATTATACTAGCTGTGCCCGCGACGTGGTGCGCGTGGAATTTCTTTTCAAAACCCCCCCGATTTTGAAACATTCTTCATTGGTGCTCCGCTCCTATTAGTCTTAGCGTGATGATATATAGCCTATAGCCTTCCTCGATAAATGGGCTATCTAACACTGAAAGAATTTTTCAAATCAGATCAGTAGTTCCTGAGATTAGCGCGTTCAAACAAACACACTCTTCAGCTTTATATATTAGTATAAGATGCATATTCTTATGTTTGTATTGTGTATGTCGCAATTGGAAATAAATACTTTCTTTGTACTTTTTTCTAACGTGCATATTGTTATAATTAGGTACCACGTGCTAACAACGGTGAAGGAAAACATCGTGATGAAACCTGCATATCGAGACAACCACAGATCATAAAACTGTGTTTTTATGATCTGTGGAGACAACCGATGTGTCAAACCTGCCGCCTTGGACAAGCGTGGCAGATATACTGTCCGTTTCCCTACAGTCGGAGGCCCGAGCTCAGCAGTGGGACAGTTACGAGCTGTTATTATTACTTCTTTCTTTCAGTTTTACTTAGAACAAAACTACCCAGCATGCGTTGCAGTACTACCAACAGTAAAAAAAAGGTTCGGTTGTATATCCTGTTTATTGAAGTGTTTTTTTTATACACAATGACATTTCTTTTTATTTATATATAGTTTTTAGACAAGCAACTCTCGCGGGTGTCCTCAAACCAACGTACCATAGTTTCATCACGATCTAATTTAATTAATATTTTTAGGAACGCATAGAGAACAGACATACAAACATTTATTTTTATTTCTATAGAAAAATGTACTTCACATGTTATATCATCAGAACCACGTTCTTCGATTTTTTTACAATGTTTATTCAATCAAGAAGTAAGAAAGAGAGTTGGTCCGAAAGAGAGTGTCGGGGTGAAGGTAAGGAAAGGAATGCTCCGGTGGTTCGGGCATATGGAAAGAATGCATGATGAAAGAATGACTAAACAGATATACAATGCAAAAGTGGATGGATGCAGAAGTCGTGGAAGGCCACCACACACCTTCCACGATCAAATTGATCGTGTACTAGCAGGTGATGTCAGGAGCTTTAAGATCAGACGAGCGTGCATGACAAGAGCTATGAATGTCAAAGAAGCAAGTGAGGTGTGTAAGAATAAGCCTGAATGGCGCTCTGTTGTTCGTGCCTACCCCGCAAGGGAACTGGCTTGAAGTTATGTATGTATGTATGTATTCAATCAATTAGAGCGATTCTCAAACTTCTTGACCATGATTTGAAAAAAAAATGTTACGTTCCTTTCTGATTATACGATATACTACGCCATAGTATAGTACAAACAGAAGTAACGAACTCATGGTCTAAAACCTTATATAATATATTATAAATCAATGCCTTAAATTCTTAACGTAATAAGTTATTTGAAAAAAATGAGGACAATTGAGTGAAAAGTACTGTGATATCTCGGGACAAGCATTTTTCCGTACATTCCAATTTCTAGTCTATTTATTTTCATCGTTTCTTTTAATAAAATCAAATTACTTTTTATGTTGAAAAACTAAAATATCCTATAAATAAAACTAACTTAAAAATATATATACAATAGTAAAAATGTAAAATAAAAACGTATATTAAAGCCCGTCCAGCCCCACCAAACCACTGTCGGTGGGCATTGTACCTAGAAGGCTGGCAGCATAACCTCGCTGGATACAGAGGCTAATCCTTTGAGGGAGGTAAGTTCCGGCCTTCCGGTCTCCTGTTTTGTCGACTGGGCGTTTTTTAACTTGTTATGTTTTATATTTTTTATTGATGAGATGTGAAGACACCAAAATCAGTCTATTCTACCTATTCTATCCGTGCAGGAACGGAGAAAGAATACAATTTCCTGCGTTGGGGCGGCCTGTCGTAAGAGGCGACAAAACAACCCACAGCCAGATGGTAGGGTATTTTCTCGACTGGATGGCGACCACCCCTGGTCTAGAGTATGCCGCCAAAACAACCTTGTGTTGTGTTCCGGCATTAGTGACCAGGTTCCAGTCTCCCTTAAGAGAGCAGTATTTGTAGCACCTTTGGTGTTACAAATGTCCATAGGCGATGGTAACCGCTTTCCATTTGGGCCGTCTGCCTGTCTGCTGAACTCCTGCAAAAAAAAAAAAAACAAATGTAGACCTGAATTTTTCATGGGATTATTTTTTTTACTAAAATGTGGGATACTGCAAAATTACTTTGGTCAAAAATGTTGAGAAACGCTCATTAAAGTTTCTAGTTCAACTCGTTCAATTCGTTTATATTGTATTTGTTTTAAATCGGTGCTATTATAGAACACTTTAGGAATTGACGTTGACATAATTAAAATGTCAACCGACAACAAGGTAATCAGAATCAGAAACACGAGGCCGCCTATTGGAAACGTGTCGGGCTCATTTCCGCCGAGAGCTTCAGCGCGCCTCTGTATGCGAGTGCCAGTACATATGTATACGTGTAGAATATTTAGCAAGCCGACCACTCTCTAATTAGTTACAACCCTTTTAACGCTGTAAAGCTGACAGTTTGTTGGAATTTTTATAATCTTACAAAATGTCGCAGACATGGGTTGTGTACGAGCATAACAATTTATCACGTTGGGGTAAAATGTTTAAATCTATACTAATATTATAAAGCTGAAGAGTTTGTTTGTTTAAACGCGCTAATCTCAGGAACCGCTGGTCCGATTTGAAAAATTCTTTCAGTGTTGAATAGTACATTTATCGAGAAAGGCTATAGGCTATATTATATTTTCAAAAAAACTAGGGATCCTTACTAAAAGTCCAATAATGTAACCCAAGGTGTAAAAAAATGACCCGAAAAAATCCTTACACGACGTGCGCTGCGAAAACTATTGATTATAGAACAAAACAATGTACTACCACTTTGCAGAACATATAATTGTCTACAAAAAATGTTGCGTAACCATATGTCTAACTATTGTAGTTATCTCACAATAAGTGTTTTCTTTTATTTTTTAAATAATTAAAATGCCGTCGCTTCAAAAACTCTTTATTTTGTACCTTGGTATTAATCCTTATCAAAATAAATTACTCCATATTCAAGACGAATTCAATACCTTTCTAGAACGTTTTGAATTATTCAATTCGGACGTTTCATTCAAAATATATCGCGATATTTAAAATGTAAGTATTAGTGTTGTAACCAAATATACTAATATTGTTTGATTGAACGCGCTAATCTCAGGAATTACTTGGTTTGATTTGAAAAATTCTTTCAGTGTTGGATAGCCCATTTATCGAGGAAGGCTATAGGCTATATATCATCACGCTAAGACCAATAGGAGCGGAGCACCAATGAAGAATGTTTCAAAATCGGAGGGTTTTGAAAGTAAATTCCACGCGGACGACGTCACGGGCACAGCTAGTAATAAATAAAAGGTTATTTTGAAACAAGTTTTTGTACGTGTGAATAATATTTGTTTTTTCGCGCCTCAAAATATCTCAGGAAATGCCCAAACAAAATTCCTATTAAAAGTGGAGCTCAAAATTTCAATTTTAAGAGGTTCTCTATGGAACTTAAAGTTTTCCCATCTGAATAACATGGGTTTTTAACACTTATTTTGTCCTGGAAGCCGTGACAAAATTATTTTTCAATAAATAAATGCTATTCTTGGTATTAAATTTAGTACAAAAAGTTCCATTGAGTCACATTTCTATGTTCATTATGTGATTATTTACAGAGCTTTGAAGTTCAAATTTTCGGTTTTATTGCATTTTTTATCTAAACTATCAGAATTAGGACAAAAAGTTAAATGTCAAAATTGTAGTACGTTTGGCATCCACTGAAATATCCTAAGACTAACAATAATACAATTAATATATTATATATAATTAATTAATATATGATGAAAGAATGACTAAACAGATATACAATGCAAAAGTGGATGGATGCAGAACTCGTGGAAGGCCACGACACACCTTCCATGATCAAATTTATCGTGTACTAGCAGAAGTTGATGTCAGGAGCCTTAAGAACAGACGAGCGTGCATGACAAGAGCTATGAATGTCAAAGAAGCAAGTGAGGTATGTAAGACTAAGCCTAAATGGCGCTCTGTTGTTCGTGCCTACCCCGCAAGGGAACTAGCGTGAAGTTATGTATGTATGTATGTAATATGTTAAGCTGCAGCTTGTATTGTCGAAAATGACACCTGTCACTTCAAACCACTTGGCCCAAGCTGCTAAGATAACACCTGAACGCCCTAAGTACAGGTCCTAAGTACTTAAACTGATCCGTGCACTCGACCATACCTTCGCCTTATGCACGTATGTTGTATATATTTTCTTGACGAATACCTTGACCCCTTATAGTTCCCTTAGTACTGGGTCAGAGTGACCCCGGACGCAGGCACTAACACGTCGTACCAGGCGCGCATCTGCCAGCGTGATATCGTCAGCATATGCTGTTCGACACGCTGAACAGAAACGGGCTAAGTACAGATCCCTGGTGCAATCCTACGGTTATGAGGAAAGGTGTAGTGTCGCCAACAGCGGTCCAACTTATGAAATCGAAATCACGGTACATGTCCCAAATAATGCCAATATAGGTTCTTGGCATCCCTTTGAACTTTAGTTGTTACTAGATCATTACGCGTGGAACAGTCGAAAGCCTTCTGCAAATTCAAAACAGGAAATCTTCGTCCTGTATTTCTCTATGACGATTCTTATGGCAATAAAATAAAAAAAAATCGTTTAAAAAAACCGACTTCAAAAACTAAAAAGTATAAAATAATTTATTTCTAAAGCTATTATTATTAATATATATTATCTAAAACATCTTAAAGTCGGGGCGTAGTAATTTTCAAAAAAATATAGTAATTTTTTAGGTGTTACTTTGCACCGACTTCAAGATGTTTTAGATAATATATATATTAATAATAATAGCTTTAGAAATAAGTTATTTTATACTTTTTAGTTTTTGAAGTCAGTTTTTGTAAACGAGGTTTTTTTTATTTGTTACTTTTTAGTGTCTAGCTATGTATGGGTAGACCTACGAAAGGTGCCGCGCTCCTTAAAAAATATAGGTCCCAAGAAGCGGGAACAAAAAAATGTTCGTAAAATGAAAACTACTGGGCCAAACTATCTTGAATTTTTAGGGGACTAAATGGCAACTATTCCGCATCAAATTAAACAAGAATCACGTAAATCGGATCATAAATCTCAGCGTAATCGGTGTACATATGGAACGGAATAGTAAATTTTTCATAAAATGAAAAGTACTGGGTCAAACTATGTCAAATTTTTAGGGGACCAAAAATTAGGGCAGCTATTCCGCGTCGAACAAAAAAAGAATCACGTAAATCGGATCATAAATCTCGGAGTAATAGGTGAACATACATAAAAAAAACAAAAAAAGATCCCTACGAATTGAGATCCTCCTCCTTTTTTTGAAGTCGGTTAAAAACAGGGTCCATGGTTTTATGTCCAGGGCGAAATCCGAATATTAATATTCCGAGACAACGCACTTCTGCCGAATCCGAGAGTCGACTTATAAGCTTCATGACGTGGGATATTTCCTTTATACCGCGGTAGTATTGGCACTTCTGCACCGACATTGCTTCTGAATATGTGATAACACTCAGTCTCCATAGGCCCAGGATGTTTCCGGTGAGGAGTATGCGGTTAAAAAGGATTGCTCAATCGACTCCAGCAGCTTTCCGATTGCTCATACGGCGAAGAGCCCTTTGGACTTCTTCAGGCGTTATCAGTGGCACTAGTCCTTGATTCGGAGGAAGGTTCGGAGGCTGTACGTCTTTGTATAGTCGTATATATACTTAGAACAATTTAAAAATATTGCTCAAATATGTCTCCAAATTCTCAAGGATTTTTATTTTATTTTTGTATTATAATATAAACATAATGTCGGATCAGTTCTTTTGCCAGGTGGTAGGGCATTTGCCCGACTGGATGGCTACCACCCCTGGTCTAAAGTATGTCGCCATAACAACCTTGAGTTGTGTTCCGGCATTAGTGACCAGGTTCCAGTCTCCCTTAAGAGAGCAGCAGCGCATTTGTAGCACCTTTGGTGTTGCAAATGTCTATAGGCGATGGTAACTGTCTGTCTGTCTGCTGAGCTCCTGCAATAAAAAAAAATAAAAAAATAAAATCAGTATGGCGATCCAGCGAGGAAACGTAGCCAGCCTTCTGGGCACCTTACCCATAGAAGACGGTGATCTGGGCTCAGTATTCTACTTATAGTCTTGAGGGACTATGAGTAGAATAAAATACAAATAAGTTAAGTTTTCTTGCATTGTATTCGATTATATGTAATTTAATAAGTGATACTATAATTGAAATATTGTTAGGTTTATGACAATCTTAAAATGAGAAAAAAACCATAATGTATACACAAGTACGTTTTTGTTGATTGATGAAGATTCTGGAAGCAACATACCACAATAATCTAATACTGATGAATGATAGAACAAATGCAAAATTTGTTTAAATTCAAAACAGAGATGGCGTTGTTAAATATAATGAAGCAGTGCTAGGTATAAATTATTCATGAAATAGGTAATCTAAAAATATTGAATACGTGGAACGGTCCCGATCTAAAAGTAGCTTTAACTAGAATGACGGATTTGAACGCTCGAGAAGGATAACATTAGTAATTATTACTAATGTTATCCTGTTCAAATCTGTCATTCTAGTTAAAGCTACTTTTAGTACCTTTTACATTTATTTTCTTTAGACATATTAATACAAACCGATTATAATTATGATATTTAAATGAATATATTCTTTAGGCTTCTCTAAGGCTCTTAAAGAAGCCTACAAACTTACTCCACCGCAATATTAATAAGACCTAGGTAGCCATTTTGTAAGTGAATTTTTTTGATTGGTGTGCAATAGAGTTATCTATCTATAATGATTAATAACTAAGCTGCTACTAATTTATAGCTATATACGGCCATATTGTAACCCAAGCTATGTATTAATTTCATTTTATTTATAAACTGTTCATTACAAAGAATTATTCAGGCTTTGTATTGCAAAATTCATACTAATATTATAAATTCGAAAGTAACTATTTCTCCGAAAGCGTAACAGATGGACAGACAAAGTACCAAACCATTTTCGCTAAAATTGTATACTATATATATGTATATTACTGTTTAACCCAATAATTGCACAGTTTCTGAGATGAAATTAGGCAAATATTGCGAGGGCAAATAACGCTTGAATAAAAAATTACAGCAATGTAACATAATAGGTTGGGGAAAAAGTCTTTTCGCATATAGTATGAACTTCTAATATGATCTCTTTGGCTATACCATTTGTATCTGGCTGGTTTTGGTATCATTAAAAAGTTTTAATTTTAAAGAAGACAATTCCAAATTCAAATTAGGAAAATGTGTGATTTTCATTTGTTTTTTTATTGTTAAAATGAGTGAATCTAATGAAGAAATTCGATACATTTTAAAATTTTACTACAAAAAAGGTAAAAATGCAACACAAGCCGCGAAAAAAAAATTGTGATGTTTGTGAACCTAATGCAGTATCTGTGAGAGTAGCGCAAATTTAGTTTAAGCGTTTTCAATCCGGAAATGTTGATATCAAAGATGCACGTCGCCCTGGTCGCCCTGTTACGGACAAAATTGATGCCATTTTTGAAAAAGTGGCGCAAGTTCGGTATATTAGTAGTTACGATGTAGCTGGAGAACTGGGAATTGACCACAAAACGGTTTTGGCGCATTTGAAAAAAGCTGGGTACACAAAAAAGCTCGTTATTTGGGTGCCTCATGAGCTCACTGAAAGAAACCTAATGAACCGTGTACTCATTTGTGATTCTTTACTACGACGTAATGAAACCGAACCATTTTTGAAGAAGCTGATAACTGGTGATGAAAAGTGGATCACGTACGACAAGAACGTGCGAAAAAGATCGTGGTCAAAGGCCGGTCAGGCTTCACAGACTATGGCGAAACCCCTTTTTTTTTTGCCAGGGGAAATCCGTTTGAGGACTAAGCCGCGACAGGCACAGAAGCCTGGGGGGATGTTCGCAACCCGTGTGAGTGTGGGATTCGCCAGATCGGGGGTGGCACTAGCGTGCCCGGTCAGAACCGGTGCCACGCTATTGCCACTCCCCAGTTAGGGATACCCACAAAACCCCTGGGTGTTCCGTCCTGCGCGTTATGCCAGGGCTACGTGAATGCGGGATTCCCAACTCCGCGTGCCCTGGCAGGCGTGGGCCCCCCTCACTGGGCCTCTTCCTATGCCGGAGGACGTATCCCCCGGCTACTACTGAATCTAGTCCATGCGTGGGGCGGTCTGTAACGCGCCCCACGGGAAGAGAGATGAGCGCGAGTGTTCCGCGCGCGCTCATCTCGACGGCATGTGCGGGTGAGTGAGAACCCCTATACCCCTAGGGGCCCCACCCGCGCCGCCCGCTTACGGCGGCCGAAGGTCACTGTCTGACCTCCACTGTGGCGAAACCCGGGTTAACTCGCAACAAGGTGATGCTGTTTGTATGGTGGGATTGGAAGGGCATTATTCATTATGAGCTGTTACTGCCAGGCAGGACCATCGATTCTGAACTGTACTGCGAACAACTGATGAGATTAAAGCAAAAAGTTGAGAGAAAGCGGCCGGAATGAATCAACAGAAGGGGTGTGGTTTTTCACCATGATAACGCTAGACCTCACACATCTTTAGCCACTCAGCAAAAATTACGAGAGTTTGGCTGGGAGGTGTTAATGCATCCGCCGTATAGTCCTGACCTTGCACTTTCAGATTTTCACCTGTTTCGGTCTCTGCAGAATTCCTTAGGCAGTGTCAGGTTAACATCACGAGAAGACTGCCAAAACCACTTGTCGCAGTTTTTTGATCGGAAGCCCCAAATTTTTTATAGCAATGGAATCACGTCCCTACCTACTAGATGGCAAAAAGTTATCCAAAAAAACGGCACCTACATACTTTAGTCAAATGTAAATAAACTTTATAAAAAAACCTTTTGAATTTTTATATAAAATACGAAGAAACTTTTTCCCCAACCTAATATTTAAATGATTGCTCTGTAAATAAACTAGGATTATTTGATTTGTTTACCGGGGTCAACCCTACTATACTTACAAAGAAAAGACAAACGTGACCAAATCAAATGAACAGGGAGTGAAAAATTGACTTTGGTTAGGATCATTACAAATGTAAGACATGGATGAGGTTAAAGTGACATTATAACGACTAAGTAATGGAATTTCGCGGACCGCGTTCGTAATACCGAAGTAAGAAAGAGAGTTGGTCTGAAAGAGAGTGTTGGAGTGAAGGTAAGGAAAGGAATGCACGATGAAAGAATGACTAAACAGATGTACAATGCATAAGTGAATGGATGCAGAAGTCGTGGAAGGCCACGACACACCTTCCATGATCAAATTGATCGTGTACTAGCAGAAGGTGATGTCAGGAGACTTAAGAACAGACGAGCGTGCATGACAAGAGCTATGAATGTCAAAGAAGCAAGTGAGGTGTGTAAGAATAAGCCCGAATGGCGCTCTGTTGTTCGTGCCTACTCCGCATGGGAACTGGCGTGAAGTTATATATGTATGTATGTATGTAAGTAATGGAATTTCGGGGTACAGAGTTTTGGACCTTGAGATCATGAAGTGCATAAGCTGTATACATTAGCAAATGTCTGGTAAACGTCTCACGCGACCAAAAGCGTGGTCTTATATTTCGAGAAATATAATTACGTTACCGCCTGACGTGATACCGCTGCCGGTGTCTTGGGAACCTAGCCTCCTGACAGCTGTCGCGGGCTAGTTTCTTGATTTAATATTTTATTTGTATACCTAGCTTATTTCTAGGTTGTTGTCTATTTTTAGGATTCAGTTTTACGTTTATTTGTTGAACAATAAATATTAATGATAAAAATTGCTTAGAAGTACCGCAGGAGACTCATTACTGTAAAACCTATTTTTGTTATAGAATGGAATTTTGAATGCGATTTTTTGAAGTGATAACTTCTTATAGGAGGGTAAACCGCTTCGTTACGTAACGCGTTACGGCGCCAGTCTGTCTGGCTTCCTTTTCTAACACGCATACGACAGCGGTAGCCGTATTTCGGTAATTAGATTAAATAATGATACTAATAATGTGCATATTCAAGAATTGTAACTAAGAGTAGAATATATTTTATAATTAATAAAAGATTTTATTAATAAATAACCTTTCCTTATATTACTATATTAATACATAAGATGTAAGTCATTACTTACTTAAGAGTTCTATTTCTCAAGGTAAACAATGTCAGTTTTAAATAGTTAGGGCGTCCCGATACGCGCACGTTTTTTTATGTGAAACTTTCTTTGTCGAGTGCAATTTTTTTTTGCAGACAAACACACAAATTGTATATCCCCAAATTAAGCAAGTTACGCTTGTGTTATGGGTAATATACAACGGACTACTCTCGAGCCGATCCCAGACACCCAGACCATAGTAAATAAAGAAGAAAATACATTTCCGAAATTTACTATACCAGGAATAGAACCCGGAGCTTCTGTTTATTAAGTTTATATATTTGAAATAACACAAAAAGCGGGATATTTCTATATTAAATCACAATACCTCTCGTTCAACGACCACAGTAGCTAAGGAACCACAAACACCCCGTTTAATCTAAACTACCCCGTATCTCACAAAATTACTCAACGACTATAAATCAAAAGAATTTTCATCGAAAGTATTTTAAAACTCTACCACCATAAGTTTTATCAGAAGTCGGCACCTATCGAATTAATTAAAAACTCATTAAGAAACATAGTCAAAATTCGACTAACGATACCCCACACGACTATTGTACACAGAATAGAAAAAATACAACGGGTAGTTGTAAGAGATTATGTTAACCATGATTTCTACTTCTTTCAGGATTGTACTACATAATTTTGACAGCCCTGTAGAATACATCTTCTTGTCAAATTTCATCCATGTAAACGCAGTGGCTTATAAGATAAATGACTGTGTGACACACAGCCGGATAACCGGATATGACTATTAACAATTGCATTTTTGCCAAAACAGCTACCCAACCTCCTAACAATTACAAAGCTACTAACAATTGACATTTAGTCGTGGTAGGGGTTAATCCGTGGAGTAGCTGAGGAAAACCTCGTTACTAGCTGATGTCCGCGACTTTGTTCGCGTGGTATTCATTATTCCTTCAAAGCTGTTTAAGTAATTAAAGTTTTTTAACTATCTCACGGGAACTTTTTAATTTTTCGGGATCAAAAGTATCCTATATGTTGACCAGAGATATAAGCTACCACCATACAAAATTTCATTTAAATCGGTCGAGTCGTTTCGGGGATTAGCCCGTACAAACAGACAGACAAACAAACAAACAAACAGAGAAACAAAAAATTTGAAAAAATCTAAATTAGTTCTATTTCAGTTCTTGCATCCCCCTGACTCCGTTTTTAACAATTTTTTTCATTGCACAGAAATTTGACCTCTACAGTTTCTTTATAGATAAGTAAATATGTTGTCTTTATTTTATTAATAATGTATGTCTTTGAAGACCACGGGCCCCTATTTTGGAGGGGCTTGCGTGGGGCCATGCAAAGGCCAACACGTAGAGACAAATTTAATCTAAATGTGGCGCGACACTGACTGGCGATAATTCCTGTCTACACCTTATAGGTATAATAATGCACCCAAGGACAAGCCCTGCCCAGTGTAGGATTATTGTGGGAAATGAGAACAAAAAGCACCGGGCTATTCGGGTGAACTGCTAGTGGTACTAGGAAATATGGAGACTATGGCGTCTGCCTATCGTAATGTTCGGGGAACATATAAAAATGGGGAGCCGGTGAGTCGCCACTTCCTGAATGGGCCGCAATAAATGCCATTGAAGACAGGGGCAACATGGGAGTGAGTGGATAAGGGATGTACAAATCTGGCCTGGCAGGTTTATCGAAGCTACTTCTGACTTGATCACTTCCATCCCGGGAGCTTGAGTCTTAGATCAATAATATTAATATATTATTGAATAGTTTTGAAACTGTATCCCGCAGGACCCAAGCATGAAAAATTAATAATCAAGTTTGATGTAATTAGTTTACCCTTTCACATCGCGACAATCCTCCCGGGTATTTATGATATCGACCATGTTTCAATTACTTTTTTTTTAGAAGCAGGCAAAGAGGTGTCCAGCCCTGCTCATGGTATGCAAGCCTTTAGGGTGAAATAGAGCGTGATATAGTGGGATATTAAAGAGGGTACAGACACGAGGAATGGGATACAAAAGGATAGCTGTACATAGTAGTGCAACTCTGCTACGCTGGGTCTACAGTATTCTTGCACACTAGGACGCCACGGTGCAGTAACTCGCCTGTAGTTCCCGTGGCGTTCTTCCATGGTGTATCTTCGTCAGGACGCAAGTAAGATTTTTGGGTTATTCGTCAGCTCTCTTAGAGCTGAGGCACCATACGAGAGTTCCACACACACTCATGCAGGCGGCACTAGGCGCTGCAGTTGGCCTCCCTCCGTATCCAAGGCCTGAAGGAGCGCCGGAAGAAAACATAGTGCCTCTGCGTTAAGCCGCAACCATACATTGTATTCAACTGTGCCTCCAAGGTTGGCTCCAATTTGAAATGGCCAATATTTTACCAAACTACTGCAGTACACATTGGATTCAATACCAACATTTTACCCAAACACTGAAAATAGACAAGCGCGACATTGGACCTGTCTCAATTACGGACGCAGAGCGAAAGACTGGACGATCACTTATTTACACTAGCGGCTTACGTATATAGTTTAGGTACATATGTTTATTATTTGCATCGTACAAGATAACAATGAAAGAAAAGGCGATGTAGTGGATGAATAACAGTAGCCGTATCTTGCGGGGAATGACAGACCAATGTGTGGAGCGCGCGCTGTTTTGCATTGCAGCGCAAATAATGCAGTTTTTGTGATTCAAAAAGTTTTATGACATTATATCATAGTAGCCAGAAGGCCCAGCTTGCCATACACAACGCGATGCTGGTACCTACACTCACGTATGGAAGCGAGAGTTGGGTATGGAAGAGAGAGCATGAAAGTAGAGTAAACGCGGTCGAGATGCAAGCACTGCGCAAAATTTGCGGAGTGAGTCTGAAAAAGAGTATCGGGGTGAAGGTAAGGAAAGGAATGCTCCGGTGGTTCGGGCATGTGGAAAGAATGCATGATGAAAGAATGACTAAACAGATATACAATGCAAAAGTGGATGGATGCAAAAGTCGTGAAAGGCCACGATACACCTTCCATGATCAAATTGGTCGTGTACTAGCAGAAGGTGATGTCAGGAGCCTTAAGAACAGACGAGCGTGCATGACAAAAGTTATGAATGTCAAAGAAGCAAGTGAGGTGTGTAAGAATAAGTATGAATGGCGCTCTGTTGGTCGTACCTACCACGCAAGGGAACTGGCGTGAAGTTATGTATGTATGTATGTATATCATAGTATTTTAGTGAAAAAAACTCAAAATGTTGGGGGTGTTTGGACGAAACTGACCCCAGACTCGGATTCACCGCATCGAAATACATGAGAACAGATGAGTCTGGTCAAAAGTACAGATTACTTGCCTGGTTTTGTGGGCCAGTGATAATTTGTACCCGTGCAAGTACAAATTGTGAGTACGGATTTCAGCAGCCGGACGGCCTGTCGTAACAGATGACAAATCAACCCAGAGCCAAGTGGTATTAAGTTTGCTCGTCTGAATTGTTATGACCTAGACTCTATACCAGGGATTCCCAAACTATTTTAGGCAAGAGACCTCTTTTTCAAAATGGACTGATACCTCAGACCCCCATAGCCAAATTACTTTAAAAATATATTTATTTCGTATTGATACAAAATAGTTATCAATTTAAAAACTTTGCGGTTGGTTCAAATATTAGTCAAAGATCTATCTTAAATTATCCCTACATATTTATATTTTACATTATATATGTATTTATGCAGGGCTTATTTTGTGGGGGCACGCACTGCCCTTAAAGGAAATTTCAAAAATATCGAATAATTGCCAAAAAAACGAAAATTTAAAAAAATCAACTTTGGTAATCTTTACAAAAAAAATGCGTTTTTTTATAAATGATTTTGGAGTGGAGCTACAAACAAAAAAATAAAAGACTTACAACTTAAAAGAATTAGCGTGCTTCCAAAAAAGACCTGTATTTATATTCTTAAGTGTAACTTGTATATCATTTATTTTTATCAATCTGTTTATATTGTTATATAGTTAAATAGTATAACATCTCAGTGTACACAACCCTGCCTTTTGCTTCTCCCCTTCTCGCTAGACTCATAGGTTTGCTGAAAGAATACTCTTTTTACTCTTACCAATACAAAAGAAAACAGAATATATGATACTTGAAGAAAACTACTTTAAAAACCAAGAATCACAAATAAGAAAACAACACAAAACACACACAAGATCAATCTTAAAGCAGACATTAACCATTCCACCCCACGATAACCACTATGGCAAGAACACTACAAACTATATAATACCCAAATTAATGAATCAATTGCCCACTTCACTAAGAGAATCTTTAAATGACAAAAATATAAAACTATTATTTAAAAAAATTGCAGTGACAGCCTATTTGTATGAACGTTCGTGACTACGCATGTTATCTGCACATACAATGTGACTAGTTACATGTGAATATGTACAAGGTTTTTTTAAATTATTTTCCTAAAATTTGAAATTGCGAGGGTGGGTGTGTTGCATCACACGCAAACCTCATAGGTTTAAGTGGTGCCTTAGTTGTATTTCTGTGAATTTTTAACATAGATAAATAAATAAAATAAAAGGGTTCATCTTGCCTTTGTACATAACCACTATTCTATAATTTTAATTGTAACTTTTTGTGTCCTATAAAGAATAAAGCATAGTCATTCATATAACAAGCTGGTACACGTAACATAACTTCACAGAATCTTGAAAGTTCCAAATAAGGACTTGTGTTCATTCATAGGGGTTGATTTTTAGACGTTGTCGACCCCAGGGGGTCGATATCGACCACTTTGAGAATCCCTGCTCTAGAGCATGTGGTCATAACAACTATTGAATTATCTTCTGGCATTAGTGACCTGGTTACAGTTCCCCGTTCGAGGCGGGGAGCATATATCTAGCAACTTTAGTGTCAATATCCATATACTGCAAGTGTAACGAATTTCCATAATGATGCGGCTTCATCTGCGATAATGCCGAATGCGTCTTGTTTAAAGCGCTAAAAAATAACACTTTTATCGAATAGCCACATTAGTATATACGTACGCATCTGTAACTGGAAAAGTATACAATTTCCTGCGCTGGGGCGGCCTGTCTTAAGAGGTGACAAAACAACCCACAGCCAGATGCTAGGATATTTGCCCAACTGGATGGCTACCACCCCTGGTCTAGAGTATGTCACCATAACAACCTTGAGTTGTGTTCCGGAATTAGTGACCAGGTTCCAGTCTCCCTTAAAAGAGCAGCAGCGCATTTGTAGCACCTTTGGTGTTGCAAATGTCCATAGGCGATGGTAACCGCTTTCCATCAAGTGAGCCGTCTGCCTATCTGTTGTACTACACCAATAATAAGTCTACAATTAAAACGGCTATGACACACGTGAGAAAAAACATGACAAAGTGATTAGAAGTCCACTTTCGTCATCTCAGTCCGAATTCCTTAAAATGTGTCGACATCTCCGGCGTAATAGGAAACTTCTGTCACAAATGTCAGCGCTTGACTCCTGAAAGCAAAGTGATTGACGTATTTACATAACTAAAAGAATATTAATACGCGTTCGTAATACTGAAGTAAAAAAGAGAGTTGGTTTGAAAGAGAGTGTCGGGGTGAAGGTAAGGAAAGGAATGCTCCGATGGTTTGGGCATGTGGAAAGAATGCATGATGAAAGAATGACTAAACAGATATACAATGCAAAAATGGATGGATGCAGAAGTCGTGGAAGGCCACGACACATCTTCTATGATCAAGTTGATCGTGTACTAGCAGAAGGTGATGTCAGGAGCCTTAAGAACAGACGAGCGTGCATGACAAGAGCTATGAATGTCAAAGAAGCAAGTGAGGTGTGTAAGAATAAGCCTGAATGGCGCTCTGTTGTTCGTGCCTACCCTGCAAGGGAACTGGCGTGAAGTTATTTATGTATGTAAAAGAATATTAAATCCGTTTGCGTGTCTTCTTGTTTAATTTACTGTTTTTTCTAGGGTTCCACAAACATTTCGACTTGGTAGAGACATGCTGAACTTATTATCTTGATGATTCACACTTGCAGTTGTCACTTACTCTTAGATGGCAAGGTATTTCCTTCCAAAGTCGTGAAAATTGTGTCTGCTTCAAGTTTTGAATTATTAATACGCTTTTATTAGCTTCATATGTATGTAACGGAATCTTTCAAGTTGAATTTGATCGACTTTCCGGTTTCCGATTGAGCTAAAATTTTGCACGTATATGTATATCGCGTGACTATGCAATGACATGGTACCATGGAGCTGATTTGATGATGGAGTCGGAAGGTGGCCATAGGAACTCCTGTACTAAACAAGATAGACCCGTCGTGTTTGGGCTCGTTTTACTTGTCTTGGCTAGCACTCTGATGCTATATGACATGAAGGATCTCAAAAGCTTGTATTTAAAAACCTTTTTAAAAAAGCTTATTTTTACATAACGTTCCATTTTATCATAAGAGTGTATTTAATTCTTTTTTCAAAGTTTCCACGGAGAAGGGAATTATGTTTCGTCACGTACATGTAATATTCCTGCACAATTATCAAGGCCAGAACTGTGATCATTCTACCAATATAGAAAACAAACAAAATCACGTAGCTGTTAGGATATCTGTATATATAAGGCTTAATTTTAATGTTAAATTAATTAAGCAATAAATACATAAAGGGTACACAACTCGTCTTATTTTGTACTCCCCTCTCCCGTGGACGTCTCTTGCTAGAGGTGCGTGCGTCACTACTTATATATCCAATGGGATAACTATCATCGACCATACAACTTTTTTTGTTAACGCAGGGGCAATATATCTTCTTGCGACACACACTCGGGCTGATGCCGCCTGCACGAGTGCATGTGTCCCAGATCGGAACAAACCCCGAGGAAGCAGTGATGTACCAATATGTAAAGCAGAGATGAAGGTCCTCTGATAGCCCAGTAAACAACGGCCCTCTGCCATGGAATAGTAGGAGTTGGTTCAGTGAATATCGGCGTCTGCGAGCCCCCGTCTGTAGACGACGGACGAAGGCTGCTTGCACTGTTCTCTCCCTCTCTTTAAGTCATTACTCAACGAGTCTACTCGCCCTACCCCAACCTGAAGTAAGAATCCCTGGAGTGACTACAAAGCAGAAAATTAAAATAGAAAAGAAGCTTAAAATCGTAATATTATCGAAAATCCACTAGATCAATATTCGTTGAGAAGTTTTAGAGATGTGGGCTATTTTACGATGAAATGCTTTATAGCTCCGTATAGAAATTACGGCAACAGAAGACTGTTGTTAAAATATAACTTAGGCAATAGAAAGCTTTATGTTATTTCAACATTGCGTCTTGTATTAAGGTACACTTGCTGTGTTAAAAATACAAACATAACTTCACGCCAGTTCCCTTGTGGGGTAGGCACGAACAACAGAGCGCCATTCAGGCTTATTCTTACACACCTCACTTGCTTCTTTGACATTCATAGCTCTTGTCATGCACGCTCGTCTGTTCTTAAGGCTCCTGACATCACCTTCTGCTAGTACACGATCAATTTGATCATGGAAGGTGTGTCGTGGCCTTCCACGACTTCTCCATCCATCCACTTTTGCATTGTATATCTGTTTAGTCATTCTTTCCACATGCCCGAATCACCGGAGCATTCCTTTCCTTACCTTCACCCCGACACAGTGTTAAAAATGACTTCTATAAAACTGTTCGTTCAAATAAAACAATTGGTTGTTTAATAGTCTTCTATATTGAAAACTACAATCCCCAAGGGAGCTATATGTCACCTACTCGGTACCTTCTTACCTTCTTATTTAATTTGCACGTCTTGTTATCCATTTGTGCAACAATGTCGTTCCAAAATGCAGAATATACAACATTGAAAGACTCTTTAAGCAATAAATGCATGCCATTCTATTACACGCCAGTTAAATTGAATTAGAACGACCTTACGAGTAGTTAACGCGATCTTCTGTGTAGACTGCAGTAGCACCAGGTCGCTTCTATTGGTGCGGTCTCACATAGCGCGTATAACCAAGCACTTGCATGTTTGAGATGCAATTTCTTTCATGCACAGCGAACAAGCAAATTTCGGTTCTTTTGGTTAAAGTTCCTATTATAGACTCAAAAGATAATATAAGATATCTATAGAATTCATTAATTTAATCATCCATTGGAGTTTTTGACGGGAACTGAAAGGAAATGTTGTGCTGTGCAGTTTTATTTTCTAAAAATGTGTAAAATTACTCGAAAATGAACAATAGTTGTAGGATATTGATAGTTTTTAAGTAATAATTATGTGTTTTTGCGAGAAATGTGAACTATATAGCCAAATGTGGCTTTTCGAGTTTTCACAAGAACTCCGTTGAATGACGTCGATTTTAGCTTACTATACAACGGCGCCTGGCTTAAAGCCCTAGTTGCCAAGCCTTAAACATAAAAAAAATAATCATCCATTCGATTACATATTGTTACATGTTTGCGGGATTTGAATTTAAAATGTCATTAGAATCATCACAAACTTTATTATAAATACACAAACGTAATTCACAGTTCTTACAAACGCAACGAAATGCAAGACCAAACCGCAAACAGAATATCGTAATAACATAAAACGTGCAAAGTCCGTCGATGTAAGATTGCCATTCCGAAACTTGATAAAGCAGTTGAAACTTAACTAGCTCTACCTTAACGAGCCGGCCTTATATATTCGAAAAATAGACATGAAACTAGCAAACTGCACACCAGTCATTACAATTCTCGGATTTGTAAGCATAGTCCGAAAGATAAGGCTTCTAAGAACTTGCAATGGTACTTCTGGGAAAATGGAATTGGCTATGACAATAGATGGTTCTTAGAGAATTTTTATTTCAAGAGGTAATAAAACACGTGTGAAGGATTATATCGGTTCGCAACAACATATTATACGTGTTACTTTTCCACATATTAATATAATAATTAATATAAAGTCGTGGAAGGGCACGATACACCTTCCATGATCAAATCGATCGTGTACTAGCAGAAGGTGATCTCAGGAGCCTTAAGAACAGACGAGCGAGCATGACAAGAGTTATGAATGTCAAAGAAGCAAGTGAGGTGTGTAAGAATAAGCCTAAATGGCGCTCTGTTGTTCGTGCCTACCCTGCAAGGGAACTGGCGTGATGTTATGTATGTATGTAATATAATAAATCTGTAGAAGAGTCCAGTTTGTAAAATGAATTAAAAAACAGAACAAAATCTGGGGGATTAATTTGGACCAGCAGATAATACTTATATAATTGTTAAAAATTTGAACTCTCTCTCCGTCTGTTTGTTGAATCACGTGAAAACTACTGCCCGGATTTGTATGAAATTCGCATCAGAGCAAGTTTATATCTCATGTCAACGCTTAGCATATTTTTAACCCGATTGGTTATTGACGTCATTTTCGTGGGATTGACGAATATAGCCAAAAAGATGGCGCTACCGTCATGTCGTTCCGCCATTGGCATTTACTAACAAATTTATTTTCATAATAAATTTATTTTCATCCATGCAGGAACGGAGAAGAATACAATTTCCTGCGGCCGGGCGGCCTGTCGTAAGAGGCGACTAAACAACCCACAGCATGGTGGTAGGGTATTTGCTCGACTGGATGGCGACCACCCCTGGTTTAGAGTATGTCGCCATAACAACCTTGAGATGTGTTCCGGCATTAGTGACCAGGTTCCAGTCTCCCTTAAGAAAGCAGCAGCGCGTTTGTAGCACCTTTGGTACTCCAAATGTCCGGCGATGGTAACCGCTCTCCATCAAGTGGGCCGTCTGCCTGTCTGCTGAACTCCTGCAATAAATAAAAAAATCATAATAGCAACAGGGACTTTTGCTGGCGTAACTAATCTATAATATTGTAAAATTCTAAATATTCCGTGTCTGTACATTGAATCTATTAAAAACACAACTGAAATACACCATATAAACGATGGAGAACACGATACATATATTTTTTTTGATGTTTTGTTTTCTACTTGTTTGGGATTCACATAAAAACTACTGTGCCGATTTCGATGCGGTTTCCTCTGGTTGACAGATAATTTTTAGACTTGAACTTTGCGCCACTTTTTATTCTGGGAATCCCGCGGAAATTTTTCTTGTAATGATTTCAAATGGCCACATCAAAAAAATCGAGTTCTAATATGATTTTTTTACCGACAGATAGCTAATTTTATGTAATAAAATGTGTGATACTTTTATCCCACGACTTTGTCTACGCTCGACTTGATATTACCGCGGGATTCCCGGGATAAAAATATCACACATTTTATTACATTAAATTCGCTATCGACTAGTAAAAAAATCACATTGGAATTGTTTTTTTCTTAAATCTGGCCTTTTTATATCATTCTAGGATACAAAGTAGCGCATTGTCTAAAAATTTCCTTTCGATCAGCGAAAATTACATCGAAATTGACCTAGTAATTTTTACGTGAAACCCGAACAAACAGAAAATAAATCTCAAAAAAAAAGCATCATCGTTTATGTAGCGAGTATATTCCAGTTAGTTTTTTAATAGCTTCAATGTTCAGACACGGTATGTTTAGAATTTTACTATATTATAGACTAGCTGTGCCCGCGACGTCGTCCGCGTGGAATTTGCTTTCAAAACCCTCCGATTTTGAAACATTCTTCACTAGTGCTCCGCTCCTATTGGTCTTAGCGTGATGATATATAGCCTATAGCCTTCCTCGATAAATGGGCTATCCAACAATGAAAGAATCTTTCAAATCAGACCAATAGTTCCTGAGATTAGCGCGTTCAAGTAAACAATATTAGTATATTCGGCTACAACACTAATACTTACATTTTAAATATCGCGATATCTTTTGAATGAAACGTCCGAATTGAATAATTCAAAAAGTTCTAGAAAGTTATTGAAATCGGCTTGAATATGTAATAATTTATTTTGATAAGGATTAATACCAAGGTACAAAATAAAGAGTTTTTGAAGCGGCAACATTTTAATTATTTAAAAAATAAAAGAAAACACTTATTGTGATATAACTACAATAGTTAGACATATGGTTACGCGATATTTTTTGTAGACAATTATATGTTCTGCAACTTTGCATATAATTCAAATACTAGCACTTGCTAGTACATTGTTTTGTTCTATAATCAATAGTGTTCTCAGCGCACGCTGTGTAAGGATTTTTAGGGTCATTTTTTTACACCTTTGGTTACATTATTGGACTTTTAGTAAGGATCCCTATTTAAAAAAAAAAAAATATAGCCTATAGCCTTCCTCGGTAAATGTACTATTCAACACTGAAAGAATTTTTCAAATCGGACCAGTAGTTCCTGAGATTAGCGCGTTTAAACAAACAAACAAACTCTTCAGCTTTATAATATTAGTATAGATTAGATAGCATCCACGTATGAATATTATGGCAATGTAGTAAGGCCCCACCTCATAATTGGATAGGTAGATTGGATGCACGTCATGCATTTAACATGCTGCTGTGAAACTTCATCTCGTTTAAATTTATCACTAACAGCAATCTGATTTTCAATTACCTGATAACTTTGTTATTTAGCATTTGAATTATAGTCCCAACGATCACTAAGTGCATAATAATGAATTACGTTCCATAACAGGTATTTATTGTTCAAATGAGACACACTTGTTACGACTTTAGAAACGACTATTATCATGTCTATTGACTTAAATAGGAAAAATGTGTGTACGCAGTTCACACGCAGTAGAAGTGAAACTGCAGAAATGTAACCGACAAGAGAATGAGATAAATATAGAGTATCAGAACTATTAGGATAATTAGAAGGTTTCTTGCTTTTATAATATTAATATGAAACTCAAAAATTGTTTTATATTTTAATGCAAAACTAGTGGTCGCCCGTGGTCGAAATTCGACCATAATAATTTATTGTCAAAGACTATACTTCTATAATCACAGATTTCGCCAAGGCTACACTGTTAATTTGGATCTAACAATAAATAAAATAGCATATATGCGTGTGTGTGTGTCAAATACATGGTAGTGTGTGTAATGTATTTTTTTTGCTTTTCATTGCTTCTTCTCTAAATAAGCTATAAGTGTGCGAAATTTCATACTCCTCTCCGTCCGCACAATTTTCGTAAAAATGGGTACTAAGTTTTTGCTTCACGTATTAATATATAGATTTTACATTTCATATGTTACATATTTAAGATATAAAATTAATTCTGAATTACACTTTAAATCTTTAGTATAAAGTTCAAAATTCAATCTATACTATAATATTATAAAGCTGAAGAGTTTGTTTGTTTGTTTAAACGCGCTGATCCCAGGAACTGCGGGTCCGATTTGAAAAATTCTTACAGTGTTGAATAGTACATTTATCGAGGAAGGCTATAGGCTGTATTATATTTTCAAAAAAATTAGGGATCCTTACTAAAAGTCCAATAATGTAACTTAAGGTGTAAAAAAATGACCCGAAAAAATCCTTACACGGCGTGCGCTGCGAAAACTATTGATTATAGAACAAAACAATGTACTACCACTTTGCAGAACATATAATTGTCTACAAAAAATATCGCGTAACCATATGTCTAACTATTGTAGTTATCTCACAATAAGTGTTTTCTTTTATTTTTTTAAATAATTAAAATGCCGTCGCTTCAAAAACTCTTTATTTTGTACCTTGGTATTAATCCTTACCAAAATAAATTACTCCATATTCAAGACGAATTCAATACCTTTCTAGAACTTTTTGAATTATTCAATTCGGACGTTTCATTCAAAAGATATCGCGATATTTAAAATGTAAGTATTAGTGTTGTAGCCAAATATACTACGCGCTAATCTCAGGAACTACTAGTCTGATTTGAAAAAATCTTTCGGTGTTGGATAGCCCAATTATCGAGGACGGCTATAGGCTATATATCATCACGCTGAGACCAATAGGAGCGGAGTACCAATGAAGAATGTTTCAAAATCGGATGGTTTTAAAAGCAAATTCCACGCGGACGACGTCGCGGGCACAGCTAGTGTATGTATAAAAGAAGAAGCCTTAACTATGCCGTATATACTGATAGAACTACAATTAATTTAAAATCGTTTATTTTTTATTTAAAGTGAAAATAATACTAATGGATAAGGAGAAATGTGTTTTATTTCGAATTAAATAAGGTTGAATTTTACGTATTTCTCTTTTTAGTTTCATCGAGCTTCAAATCACGAGTCTAAAGAAGTTTCACTTTAAAAAGTTGCTATATATGTTGTTATAATTTTCAAATACGTGTATAGCGGGTGGTGGTTTTTATGTGATACTACTTAGACATATCACACAACGACACGTTGTACAGCAGCATAATTTATCTTTATTCAAAACATCATTTACTAGCTTCTGCCCGCGACATCGTCCGCGTGGAATAGTTAAAAAAAAAGTAAGTTAAAAAAGACAATCCCCGATTTTGAAACTCCGCTTGCTCCGCTCCTATTGGTCTTAGCGTGATGATATATAGCCTATAGCCTTCCTCGATAAATGGGCTATCTAAAACTGAAAGAATTTTTCAAATCAGACCAGTAGTTCCTGAGATTAGCGCGTCCAAACAAACAAACTCTTCAGCTTTATATATTAGTATAAGATACTTACATTGTAATTTATGGGAAAAAAGCCTTGACAATAATAAATAGAAGATCGTACAAAAATTGAATTTTTACTAAAATATATACAGAATTCTATAGACGTTTCTTAGAAAGAGTTTAAAGTAACTAAATTATGCATTTTAGCCTCTGTTAAAATCGTCTGCGACCTTGCGTCCTCACTTAGGGTATATTTTAAGCTAAAAGGAGCTCTTGCCGCGACGTAGCAGCATTGGCCTCATTATTCCGAAACATATTTATTTAATAGAAATAAAACGGTGATAAAATCGTGGACATTTAAAAATAAATGTCGCCGTCGTTTGCGGCACGCTCCCTGAGTGGCTCGCTCGCCACACTCGCACGTAAATTATGGCTACGAATGTTATGGATATATATATATATATATATATATATATATATATAATAGGTGATGTCAGGCGCCTTAAGAACAGACGGGCGTGCATGACAAGAGTTACGAATGTCAAAGAAGCAAGTGAGGTGTGTAAGAATAAGCCTGAATGGCGCTCTCTTGTTCGCGCCTACCCCGCAAAGGAACTGGCGTGAAGTTATGTATGTATGTATGTATATATACTAGCTGTCCCGGCAGACGTTGTTCTGCCCTGAAGAAATAAAATTTAGAACCCGATTCCAGCGCCACCTACCGGGTCCAAATGTAAGCTATCCTATCTTTCAAGTCGGATCAAACTGCACACGGTGTGCAAATTTGATTAAAATCGGTCAAGTAGTTTAGGAGTCCATCGCGGACAAACAACGTGACACGTAATATTTATTATATTACGTGTCCCGTTGACATTAAGATATATATATATATAAATTTGTTATATTAAGATATATATATATATAAATTTTGGATTCAGATATAATATATTATTCATATACCCGTAAATACAATTTCCCGCGGCCGGGCGGCCTGTCGTAAGATGCTACAAAACAACCCAGAGCCAGGTGGTAGGGCATTTGCCCGACTGGATGGCTACCACCCCCGGGCCTAGCGTATGCCGCCATAACAATCTTGTTTTGTGGTCCGGCATTAGTGACCAGGTTTCCAGTCTTCCTTAAGAGAGCAGCGCATTTGTAGCACCTTTGGTGTTGCAAATGTCCATAGGCGATGGTAACCGCTTTCCAACAAGTGGGCCGTCTCCCTGTCTGTTAAACTCATACAATAAGAAGTTTCTATTTAATTTTATATTTTATCTGGAAGTTTCGGATAGGTCTCTGGTTACGGATGTTAGATTTTTTAGGAATTGTGAAAAGGAAAAGCCTTAAGAACAGACGAGCATGCATGACAAGAGTTATGAATGTCAAAGAAGCAAGTGAGGTGTGTAAGAATAAGCCTAAATGGCGCTCTGTTGTTCGTGCCTACCCCGCAAGGGAACTGGCGTGAAGTTATGTATGTATGTATGTGAAAATGAAATACAAGCAGATAATGATTTGACGGCTAGTGCGTTGGTTCGAGCAGCAAAAACCTGTCATAACGTGATGCATTTGGAGTCCAAGATTTGTCTAATAAATACAGTCTAAATGACTCGGAATTTAAGATTCTGCGTCAAACTATAATTACTTAAAAAAAAAAAAGATTTCGTTAAGGTATCGCATTGACTTACTTTCGAAAATCCGGTAGATTTGGCTACGGTTAAGCTCTATAAGGTTTTTGATTATGGCATTCAAAAGGTAAACCATCGGTGTATATAAAAATCATTTCACTGCATATAGATGCCATAATTAAAATAATTTTATTTTATCAAATTTAGCATCTGTGATTTGGGATCCAAGTATGCATTTTTTGTCAGATTTGCCTAATGTTACTTATGAAAAATATACTCATTATATCTTTATTACTCGAAGCTTTTCTAACTGTCAAAGTACATTAAATATTTGTGCATCTAAAAGGTGAGATGTTCCAATACTGGATTATTACATAGGAGTATCGATATTAATACGAATTATTAATACGCTCTCTGAAACTGAAGCGTAATTTTATCTATTCCCTTTTCAGAGCGGTAGCAGTATATCTTCAATCATTAAGGATCACGCCTAACAACGGCGTGATACACGGCAATCTAGCTTGCCTATACTATAAACAAGGCTTCATAGACCTAGCGATAGATACGTACAGAAGAGCGATAGAACTCCATCCCAATTTCCCAGATGCCTACTGCAATCTCGCTAATGCACTCAAGGAGAAAGGCTTGGTGGCCGAAGCGGAGGAATGCTACAACAAGGCCTTGTACCTATGCCCGTCCCACGTCGATACGCTTAACAACCTCGGCAACGTGAAGAGGGAGCAGGGCAAGATTGAAGAGGCCACGGAACTGTACATGAGGGCTTTGGAAGTATTTCCCAATTTCGCAGCCACTCACAGCAACCTGGCCTCACTTTTGCAACAACAGGGTTCGTATTCATTCCTTATTCCTCCACAATCGTGTTATCGATTCTTCCTAGTACTGAATTTCTCCTACGTCTTTCTTTTTTTCCTTCTCCTCTATTCTGACATACGTTCTCTGTCACACCACAAATCATCATATCATCCTTCACACAATCGATCCCTCTTTATTTTGGTCTACATTAACATTTGTACCCATCTATATTGCAGTTTAACATTCTTTTTGTCACTTGAATTTCATTCCTCCTTCATCCTCATTACATGACCATGCCACCTTAATCTTCTTCCTCTCAAATTTTCAGACACGAATGCAACTTTCAGAGATCTTATTTATGTCATCTTCGTCCTGAATAAAGTCATTTCTTTCTTTCTATATAACTACAAATTAGACGTTACAATGCTAAAATTTATGTGTTAGTCGTTGATTCTCATATATAAGTAATATGAGAAACCGTACAAAATGTTTTTACCAGTTTCAGGAAAATTACTTAGTTAACGTATACCCAAAAGTTTCTAATGTAGATTTATAATACCTATGTATGAAGTTTTCCTAATAATTTCTAACTACGTTCCCAGTTTCAATGTGAATCGTTAACACACGAAACAATTATAAAAGCAAAGGTTTTTTTACTGTAGCGCCCCCCTCCGGGTACAATTGTGAATCTAAATCAGCCAGAGACCGACTTGAACAAACAATAAAAAAACATCAAAATCTGTTCTCCCTTTAGGAAATAAAGGAATTAATCCTTTCAGGAATGGCCAGGCGGCTTGTCGTAAGAGATGACAAAACAATCCATAGACAGCTGGTCTTTGAGCAGATTTGCCCGTCTGGATGGCTACCACCCTTGATCTAGAGCATGCGACCATAACAACCTGAGTTGTGTTCCAACTATGCGTCCGGCAACATATTGGTAGCACGTTTTGTGTTGCAAATTTTCATAGGACACTGTAACCACTTTCCATCACAATTAGGCCTTTCCACTTTACTCCAGTAATAAAAGAGGATTTCAGAGTCACACGAACGGAAGAATTTTTGTTTTAATAAAATATGTTTTTTACAAAACGGTAAGTTTTCAACAAGGCCACACTTTCATTAATTTGAGCCTTTACCCTGTCGGCTATATTTCAACAATATAAATGATAATAGGTAATTCAACTCGATATTGCTCGCGTAAATTTCGGATTCGTATGCTGCGCAAGCTCCCATATCCCAGTATAAAAAGTGTCAATCTTGTTTTTTCTCCTTCAGTAGAAGTACTATTTTTGTATTACGCTTTCCAAATTTCACTATAACACGTATCTCGTAGAACTTATCCCATTTTAAAATAAAAAAGTAACTTTAACTGTACTTCGCGTCGTTATTGAAAGTAGTTGACCACATTTCATGGTGCTCCGTCCATTCCAAAGACCATAGAAAATGAATAAATCAACACGACGTACAATCGATACTCCTTTCACAATTATATGTATGTATCGTGCTAGCAGAAGGTGATGTCAGGAGCCTTAAGAACAGACGAGCGTGCATGACAAGAGCTATGAATATCAAAGAAGCAAGTGAGGTGTGTAAGAATAAGCCTGAATGGCGCTCTGTTGGTCGTGCCAACCCCGCAAGGGAACTGACGTGAAGTTATATATGTATGTATCGTGCTAAATATTTAATACCAAAAACCTTGTAGACTATAAATAGGGTTTATAATCTTTATATACAACCATTGAGTAAACATATAAACAGCAGCTCGAACTTTATATGCTAATTTGTGTTTTATTACCATTATTACACATAATTACAGGCAAACTCCAGGAAGCATTAATGCATTACAGGCAGGCTATAAACATTCACCCGAAATTTGCCGATGCTTATAGTAATATGGGCAACACTTTGAGAGAACTGCAGGATATATCAGGAGCACTTGTCTGCTTTCAAAAAGCAATTGAGATAAGTCCATCGTTTGCCGACGCGCACTGTAACTTAGCCAGTATACTCAAAGATATGGGCAATATTACTGAGGCCATTGAATATTACAAGATAGCGTTAAAATACAAAACAGATTTTGCCGATGCGTATTGTAATTTGGCTCACTGCTGGCAGATAATATGCAACTGGGATAATTATCACGAACGAATGCAGAGCATAGTATGTATAGTAGAGGAACAGTTGAGCACTGACAAGTTGTGTTCAGTGCACCCACATCATTCCATCCTATATCCATTGTCAAATGAAGCAAGGAAGGAAATAGCTGCTCGCCACGCCAATTTGTATACCGATAAAGTAAACATGCTTGAAAAAGTTACATTTAGTCACAATAAACAGTTGAATGGACGGCTGCGTATCGGGTACATGAGCAGCGATTTCGGAAACCACCCTACGTCACATCTTATGCAATCCATTCCCGGATTGCATGATCGCACCAAAGTCGAGATTTATTGCTACACATTAAATCCAGACGATGGAACTACATTCCGTAGTAAAATAGTAAAAGATACAGAACATTTTGTAGATTTGTCCTCCGTTACGTGTCATACTGAAGCTGCTAGTATTATTCATAATGATGGTATACAAATATTAATAAATATGAACGGGTATACGAAAGGTGCTAGGAATGAAATATTTGCTTTGAAACCAGCGCCTATACAAGTGATGTGGTTGGGGTATCCGGGCACGAGCGGCGCGACCTATATGGATTATCTAATAACAGATGAAATATCGTCACCCTTGTCAACGGCTTGTGACTTTAGTGAGAAATTTGCGTATATGCCACACACATATTTTATAGGAGACCATAAGCAAATGTTTCCTCATTTAAAAAAACAATTTATAGGAAAAATTAAGGGTAAAGATACTTTCGATGAAAGTGTAGTGTTAATAAATTCGTCCGAAAATGTAGATATTGAACAAATATTCCAAATAAGTGAGAGTAAAGAGATCATATCTTATGAAGAAACCGAACCAATTGAAGTAATTGTAAGAGAAATAGACATTCCGAATTATATCATTGAATCGACAATAAATCCTGAACAAGTGCAGGTAAATGATTGTTTATTATTCAAACATTCATTCGACGTTCAGCTTTAACATTTAATCTAAATATTTAACATTTTGTTCAAGGTGCATGTGAATGGCTCAAGTATACACAACGGTTTATTGATAAACAGTTGTAATAAGAGAGTGGCCTCTGGTGAAGAAGTTTTTGATGGTATCATATTTACATCAAGGATGCAGTACGGCCTTCCGGATGACGCAACAGTGTATTGTAATTTTAATCAATTATATAAAATTAATCCAAATGTTTTGGAAATGTGGGTGAACATACTGAAGAAAGTTCCAAATAGTGTCCTATGGCTGTTAAGTTTTCCAGCTGCTGGCGAACCAAACATTCAGAAATACTCTGAGAACCTAGGTAAACTATACATAGCACTTATTTCATGATGAAACTTCAATTAGGGAAAAATTTGTTCATATATTTCTAGGTTTGGAGCCTGGACGTATAATTTTTTCCAAAATAGCATGTAAAGAAGAACACGTAAGACGTGGACAACTGGCTGATATTTGCTTGGATACTCCACTTTGCAATGGCCATACTACCGCCATGGATATTCTGTGGGCTGGAACCCCTGTGATCACCTTACCGGGAGAAACTTTAGCATCCAGGTATGATGTACATAGTTTATTAATACCTTTAAATCTCACATTATATCTGATATGAAACGAACATAGGATACTTTTTAAACGGAAAAACGGGATAGTTTGTGGGATGAAATTAAGTAAATTTACCGTTTGCAAATAGCGCCTAGATAAAAAAATATATGCAATGTAACCTGTGTAAATATTTGCTCTCAAAATAAAAAAGGTTAATATTAGTAGCCAGTAAAATAAAATAATTGCTAGTCAACTCTGTCCTAAACATCTTTGTTGATCACATTGTAAATTCAATACATTCTATCATCAGAATGGCAGTGTATATTTTGAAATATATACATGCTACTATTGTGTACAAAAATCTAAAATCCGATTGCAACACCGGATTTAATTATGAATGGCTTAATTATGGCTCTAAGCCACCCGCTCAAATTCATTACAATCCGTAAACTGGTTTAGGAGAAGTTCAATAACATACACAACGTACAGAAAATTACTAATTAAGACAAATACAACTTCAACTTTACATATATAACCATAAATCTTACTCTAGATACCGAACCTAAGTTAGGGTTAGTTAAGGCTGAGTTGCAAGCTACGAACGGGGTCCACAGGTGAGGCGGATTGTGGAACGAGGAACAGATTTTAAAAAACCTAATCTAGGGTCAGTTTGGTCCAAACACCCTCAAAATGTTGAGGGTTTAAGTTCTGAAATGCAACAACAATACAATAAACTGCATGAAGATACAAGTGACGATTACAGATTTTAAAACTGAACATAATATTTTAATGAGCTTCCATAATTTTTGATACACCTAAAAATAAACGTAAATATAAACCAAAATATCTCGATCTCAGTAAACTTAGGCAAAAGGATAATGATTTTTGTGTGCAATACTGTAATAAGTTAGGGAATAAGCTTATATTAAATAAACATATTGCAGGAACTATTACTAATTCCACAAAAATAGATATATAAAATAGATGGAGCAATTTTAGAAATATAATTACGAGAAGTGCAAAAGAATCTTTAAATAAAAAAAAATCGTACCAAGAAAGAAGTGGTTAACAAATTAAAATAATAGGTTTAATAATAGGAATAAGAAACTATACAAAAAAAGGAAAAATAGATAAAGCATACAGTATTATAAAATACTAGATATAAAATAAATCTAAGAATACAGCTATAACAGATAAAAGCGGAAAAATCTTACGGCAAACATAGTAAAAGATGGATAAGATATAAAGTCACTATAAAATGGGAAAGCTTTACGTGACGAAAATACAAAGCAGAACAATTAGTAGAAGAAGAAAAACTAGAACCACCGGTACTAAGAACAGAATTTGATAGAGTTTTTCGTCAAATACAAACGAGAAAATCACCTGAAGAAGATGACCCACAAATAGAACTAATAAAATATGCAGTATGTACATCATTATAAAACAAAATATTCAATTTAATTATAGATATATATTTAACTGGTAACATCTCTGATGATTTTAAAATTACTAGAACTCTTAACAGTAACCCTCATTAAAGATAATTTAAAATAGAACGAAACCAAAAGTGGAATGCTATCCAGATAAATATGGATTTAACAGAGAAAAAGGTACCAAAGAAGCTATTTTAGCTTTAAGACTTTATGTAATAGAAGAATAGACCTAGGTATTGACACACATGTTGCTTTTATAGATTTAGAACAAGCATTTGATAAAGTGTACCGGAAAGGAATAATGGAATGTCTAAAATACGTAGGTCTTATAGAGATAGACAAATCATATAAACTTTTATAAAAAAAACCTAGAAACTGTTACACAAGTGGGAAAAGAGAAGCACAAAAAAATAGCTAAACAAGGAGCTAGACAAGATTGCCTCCTATTACTAGTTATTTTTATAGAAACCGCTATAAAGAAAATTATAAATTCTAAACATGGAGGAATAAAAATAAATGGAAAAAAAGTACATTTCATATGTTTTGCAGATGATATAGCCGCTGGAGCAGAATCTAAATCAGAATTAAAAAGTTCAATAGAATACATGTAATCAAACTTTAAACAGATAGGCCTAAAACAAAAATAATGACAATAGCCAAAAACCACACCAAGCTCTGTAGAGTTATGAGATCGTACACTTTAACAAGTAGAAAATTTGATATCTAGCAGCCTCATTACATCAAGTGCACAGATGATATAATAGCAATAATAACGCTTGTAAAAAGAGCTTTTATTAGTAAAAACTAGTTATTTAGGTCTAAAATAGCACAATCCGTCAAGAAAAGTGTAATCAAAATTTATATCTGAAGCATTGCTTTATATGGGTGTGAAGCGTGAACAACGACACTAAGGGGTCGGAATTAAAAGCCTTTGAAATATGGCGCTGGAGACGCATGCAAAGAATTAGTTGGAAAGAGAAGAAGACCAATGAAGAAGTATTGGATATGGTAAAGGAAAAGCGCACAATTTTAAAAACTCTGAAAGGAAGAAGGGGGAAGATGTTTGGCCATTTGCTACGACACAACACCTTCTTAAGCACGTCAATTGAAGGTAAAATGGAAGCGAGGGACGAAAAGGGAAAAACAAGGCGAGCAGTCATGGATCAAATTTAATAAAAGAAAGATTAGGTATCGTGTCGTACATAGAAATTAAACAACTGGCTCATAATAGAGAAGATTATAGGACACTCCACGGACAAGAGCACAGATCTTCCAAATCACAGATGATGATGACGAAACTTAAATGAATGCAAGCTTAGAGAGCTTTATAATGTAACAATAGCTTTCCCTGTTACTACATTGCGGGTCAAACCCTAGGAAGTAACTTGATTTAACTTACATAAAAAAACTTAATTAGATTTTTTATATACAAAAACCTTAAAAGAAAAATTATATAACTGATGGTGAAACCGCTTAAAAATCCGTTGCGTGGTTTAGGATGAGTTAGCGGATATATAGATAAAATATATTTGCCACAAAAACCACTATCGTAAAATAAAGAGTACGCTACAACACAATCCGTTTGAAACTACCGAACAATGACAGTGTTCCTACGTAGAATAGAAGCTAGTTTTTTGTTGTCGTTTCAGAGTGGCCGCGTCGCAGCTGCAGGCACTGAATTGTCCCGAGCTCGTGGCAAAAAGTCAACAGCAATATGAAGATATTGCCGTAAAACTGGGACTCGACAAAGAATAGTAAGTAAGAGTAGTAATACTTTATGCATCCAGCTTTTATCGTCGTGTATTACTGTGAAATTTACTATACCTACACGTTAGCGTTGTCTTTAATTTTACAAATTATCACATACTTTATTAGAAAAACACAATCCTAATGTACAGTTTGTACAGACACAACAAGTCCACACCGTAAAGCACACGATGGTAATATCATAAAACGCTCAAAGTCTGTTGATGAATGATTTCCGTTCCAAGTGAAGGTACACCTATTAACTGACTTTGTATCAACGGGCCGACCTTATATATTCACAAAATCAACATGCCCAGCAACGCGGTTGGGGAATGTCTATTTTGCAACAATCCACACCATTCTTCATAATTCTCCAACATGTAAGCTTATTGGCTTTTAAGAATCATAAAATAAGGTTTTATGACGTCAAAACAATAGGGAGCAACGAATAACAATAGACGGCTGCTTTTCAATACTTAATAAATTAACGCGAACAAAAGACAGTAAATAATTAAGACAATAATACTGTTACGAGTGCGGGACTCGAATTAATATGCCGTTGGAATTACTACAGAATTTATTAGAACTATACTAACACGTATAGCACAGGTACAAATATAACTGGACGCATCCAGTACAAACTGCACGATTCAATAACGCGCAAAGTCCGTCACTATATAGCTCAACGAATGTACACACGTCTTGCTTGTATCGTAATCGTCGCTTGACTGCTTCACCCCTCCGTTCGGGCATTATTTTATACTAAACTATACAATACAACACTCGACCGCGTGGACTGAATTTTCCAAGAATTACACCTGCCTAACGACCATCATAAAGGATTAAAATACGCAATAGGCGGCTATTCTAATTACAAATTTTAAACACAAAGTAAACAAAATAAGTCCAAATGAGAGAAGGTAATAAACTGTGCTTTATGGCAGGCAGAAGTGCATTCACTTTTGTTGGCATGTAACAATACGAAATGTTACAGATAATTTAAATTTCAATGATCATGGCAACACTATACACATTAGGTCAGAAAACTGCCTAAGTGATGCATAATTCCGGTCAGCATTTGAACTGACGCCCTTTGAGTCACAATCTAAATTATATGTCTATACGTAAGAAATATACCATTATTGAATTAAAGTTAACTACCTAAATGGGTATATTTGAATGTATACTAGTAAATTGAAAGAATTTATTCAGGGCAAATCTGTAACAAAGCAAATGTCCTTAATATTACCCTGTACCATGCAGGGAGTGACAAAGCACCGTCTGCCCATTGTTTCACGTTACCCGAACATCGCGACGGGCAGACGCCATAGTACCTATAGTCCCAGATCCCTAATTCTTGCCGGGGCTTGTTCTTAGGTGCATTATTATATGTTGTAGACACACGCCACATTTACATTAAAATTGTCAAGGGGCCTCTACGTGTTGGCCTTCCCATGGCCCCACGCAAGCCCTCCAAAAGTCCGGGTCATTTTTATGGCCCGTGTCATTACAGAGAGTGTCGGGGTGAAGGTAAGGAAAGGAATCCGGTGGCTCAGGCATGTGGAAAGAATGCATGATGAAAGAATGACTAAACAGATATACAATGCAAAAGTGGATGGATGCAGAAGTCGTGGAAGGCCACGACAGACCTTCCATGATCAAATTGATCGTGTACTAGCAGAAGGTGATGTCAGGAGCCTTAAGAACAGACGAGCGTGCCTGACAAGAACTATGAATGTCAAAGAAGCAAGTGAGGTTTGTAAGAATAAGCATGAATGGCGCTCTGTTGTTCATGCCTACCCCGCAAAGGAACTGGCGTGAAGTTATGTATGTATGCCATTACAACTGTTTTTCAAAGAAAATATTTTGATTGGATAATTTATTTTTTCAGAAGAATAGATTTTCTAATATAAAAATTTATATGAAATCAAAATGAGATTTGTGTAATACTGATATGTCGTAAGACATTCTATCGTTTTATATCTTCAGACATAAAAACAGAGAGAGACATTTAGGCTCACAACGATCGTGACTGGTTCTGTTCCACTTGCGGGCGTTACAAACGTACACACAAGTGCAACGGATATTCGACCCACTTCTTAATATGGGTCGACACACAAAGAGCCTAAAAATTAATAACCCAGCCACAGAAAAGAAAAAAACAACACACATGGCACTAGATAGGACAATATATATAAGTATAGATTTAAGGCCCACACTGCACATGCACTTCCTCACAACACCAGCATGTAACAGATACACTCTACATTAGTATAAGTTTAGTATTAAAACTAGAATAATTTAATATAATAAGTTATTCGTAAGATACATACACCTCAACACAAAAGTCAATAAATTAATGTCACACACAAGAACCAAAATAACTAATAAGCGTGTTAAATTCAAAATATTAAATCTAGAAATTAAGTTGTAAAAAAGGGTACGGAACTCGAGTCCGTAGAGTTGTTTATAATAAAGAAAATATGGGTCGTTGCGACCGCTGTGTGATCGAAAATTATTACGTCAATATGACGTTTTCGCGGCGACCATAACGACCGTGGTCGCTGGAAACGGCTGACAGAGCATTAGGTGTTGTGAAACATAAGAGGAACGTGCCTTCTAGAATATGCTACAAATGTCTGAAAGATATCGATTCGCGACTCACATAAAACTTGGAAAGTTTATGAATATGTTAATGTATTCAAATAGCAATGTATACAAAGCTTTTGTAATGTTTTAATTAACTTAAAAGTTTCGGTTTTCTACTAAAACTTCCAGCAGTTTGAATGTACTGAACATACAAAAGTCATTAGGAGGATAACACTTACATGAAATTATATGGAAATGTAGTTATTAATATTTATGATGGAATTATATACTCGTATCTTATGGAAATGTATCATGATTAAATACAACTAGAGCTTATCACGCGGCTTCGTCCGCTTGGACTTAAGTACCATTTTAAAACTGTTGCCCATCCTGACAAACACTTTTCGCTACTTCCATTAATAGGAATCGTCATAAAACGCTTATGTTATATTTTATCTCTGAAATACCTAAATAAGGCTTTAAAGAAAGGACAAACACTCTTTATGTGTCAGTTGTAAAGTCGCGGTACGAAAAGGTTCGCCAATTTTCAAATTGATTCATTTAACGTTCCGCGAACACACGTTACCTTTTGAAACTAAGTCACAGAACAGATATAATTATTATTCCACAAAAAGTTATGTTTAACTGCTTGACAATAAAGTTTAAAATGACTTAGATCAAAGTTGTTTGATTTTCTATTTTGTCTTAAAATATTGTTTCGAGATATAAAACCAATTAAAATTAGAGATATATTGGTTTTCTTACTTATGATAAGCGTAGTCATTGTAGCCTCTTTGATTCTAATGACTGAATCTATTGTTGAGCTCACTGTCTGTCATTGTCAACAATGCATTTTCTATTTTCACGTGTTATACCTGGGGGTAACCAGCGAATTGCTGAGTAAGTCCACGAGTTCATCGCATGAAAACAGGTAATCTAGGTAATTGCTGACGATGCAGGACGAGGCCTCGCGGCCCTGGTAGCCGCTACCGTCAGCGCGCACTTCGTTCCTCGCATCAGACGTAGAAGCATATATTTTAGTTAGTTTTAACTAATTGTAATTATACTGCGCTAACTCAAAAGTAATAAACATTTCCTCTAAATAATACAAAATATATTTTAAGTAAAAAAAAACCAAAGACATTGAAACTAAAATACATTATATAGTAGATCACTGCCAACGCGGAGCGTGCCCATTGTAATTATTAATATTATATTAATAAATTCGTATTAAGAATTTGGCTTTTTTTTAGTCCTCTTGCGTCCGTTATCGTATTTGGCGCAGTCGGTAGGATTCTCGGATCGGGATAGTGAAATTGGGTTTGCCAACATCGCTTTCGTCACTGTTTCGATAGACAACCATGCTGCATCGTCAGTCCTAGATTGCCTGTTTTCATGCCATGAGCACATAGATTTACTCATCAATTCGCTGGTTACCCCCAGGTATAACCCACGTTACCATATTCTATAAATGTAACAAAACATAACATTTACTAAAATTGGCGGTACCGTTTCTTGTATTCTTGTACTCGTGCAAGCAAAAGCCGACGTTAAGGTGACGAACGTTTTTATACCGCGATTGTACATTTTAACTAGCTTTGAAGTCGGCTTCGCTTAAACTACAATACTGTATTTCACATGAACTGATGAATATCTAGAAATAAAAAGGGTTTTAGATATACTTTATTGCTTGCCATAATATTGTAATTGCTTGACACTTCGCACATAATAAAGAATCCCCTATACATGACTAACCTGCAGTAGTTTGATCCTGGGACCTCTGCGTTCCAGTGGCTCAGGCCGGCACTGAATCAAAGAGATAGTCAGAAGATATTTATTGATTTTTTTTTCTTTCTTCACTAAATTAAAAACCAAATTAAAAAGTACTGTCACGAGTTGCGAGACTCGAATTAAAATGCCATTGGAATTATTATAGAGTTTATTAGAACTATAGAATAGAATAGAATATACTTTATTGCATAACATTAAGATAGAATTCAAGAAGTTTAAGTACAGAAGACAAAAAGCGGTCTTATAAAAGCAATTTCTTCCAGACAACCTTAGGATGGATTAGAGAAAAATTGTGTAACATGTGGGTTTTGCAATATAACCAGAATAAAAATAAATAAAAATAAAATTATATATATATATAAAATTTTGAAACAGCAAGTATAATAGACATAGAAATAAGACAAACATATGCATATATTGATATATACATAAATAATAATCATATTAATAATGTATAGAATTACGTAAATATGGGACAGATCAAGATGTTATGATTGACTTTAGAGCCCGAGGTAATAATCCTTCACGAGTCCGTTGAACGCCTGAAGAGACTATACAAACACGTATAACACAGGTCCAAATATAACCGAACACAACAAATTCAAACGTAATGCAGAAGGTCGTAATTCAATAAAACGCGCAAAGTCCGACACTATTAGATTACCGATTGTCGTACACACGTCTCGCCTTGATCGTGATTCTCGCTCGACTGCCCCCTCCCTCAATCAGGCCATCGTTTTATACTGCACCAATGCAATTTGCCCGCTCGGCAATAGCGACCGAATTTCCTAGAGTCAGTTTGTACTTTAAAATCCGTAACACCTGGCTAATTATTACAATACAACAATAGGCTGTTCTCTAGAAATCTATGTCAATATATAAGTAAATAAAAGAAGACGATCATAACAGAATTACAACAGTTCCAATGTTATTAGTTCGAATGCCGACGGGTAATAAATGTGCTTCTACAAATCTGTACGTGGAATTTGCCTTTGTCGGCGCCTAGGTTGTAACAGTATCTTGCTAAAAAAGGGATATTACACTACTGAAGAATACTTTAATGACAAAATTCATTTACTTAGCAGCTCGCTCAAGCCTCTTATACTTATATTTTGTATAACGTTTCTATCTTGCTTGTAAGGAATTTATGGAGATATGTTGCAGCATAGAATTTTAGTACGTCATGATATTATTATAACTATAGTAATATTATTCTTTCCTTTTATTGTGTCTTTGTCTTATTGAGTATGCACTGTTTCCTACAACTCCATTAATAATTCTTCAAAAGAAATTATGTATAAAACTTATAAAAAATGAACTCGAGATGTAAATAGAATAAGAAATATAAAGAAAAACAATATTTAGCTAGACGTGTTGCTGGGGAGTTTCTTGCCGCTTCTTCTCCTTAACAACAATAATACGTTGCGAAGCGGTGTACAAGAATAGGAAGTAAAATTAAATTTTAAATTATATGTATGACCGTCAAAGTGTTCTCCAGTGGAACTTATTCCGAATGAAAACTTTGAATTTGATTAAATGATTTTTCTACATATGTTTGCAGTCGCCGCTATATCCGAACGAGGGTTGCGAAGGCCCGCCTCGACACTACTCTATTCGACTGTGAGCATTATGCGAGGAAACTGGAGTCCCTTTACGAAAAAATGTGGGCAAGGTATACGAGCGGATTGGCGCCGGAACATCTGAAGGCTGACTGATGTGAGCCGACATCTTTCGTTTCCATAATAAATTATTTATATTTATATGCTTATTTAATAACTTCTCACCAGGGGCGTGGCTACCGCTGTGTCAGCCGTACCAATGATACGAGGCCCTCAGGCCGCAGGGGACCCGAAAAATCCTAAAATGTTATCTACAATATTTTAAAGATGAATACAATTTTTGAGAATAACTACTCAGGCAACAGGAACGGCTATCAGATTTGTAATGTCGATACAGGCAGAATGTAGATAAAGTCAAATCGTCTTCAGCTATGGCTAATTTGATAAATATGTTTTCTGAAAAAAAGGCTAGAAAAATTTATTTTTGTTTTTAATTGTTTGTCTTCTTAGGAGAGTCAGGTATAGTACGTCTTATACTTATAACCAATATATAATTATTTTAATTCAATTCTAGTATTTTGTTTCTTTCTTTTGGGCCCCCCAACTCATTTTGATACAGGTCCCGTCTAAGGCAAGCTACGCCCCTGCTTCTCACCACTATTGACTTTTAATGTGTTAATATTATAATTATAATAACTGGCTTTTATAATAATTATACCCTTTCCAAGTATTTATTTTACTTTTGACAGCTCGATGACGTATCAATTAGTAATGTCCTATTGCGCTACCAACTCGATTAAAGAAATAAGTTTTAATCAGTCTAATTTATCCTATATTCAATCTATACTAATATTATAAAGCTGAAGAGTTTGTTTGTTTAAACGCGCTCTCATGAACCGCGGGTCCAATTTGAAAAATTCTTTCGGTGTTGAATAGTACATTTATCGAGGAAGGCTACATTATATTTTCAAAAAAATTAATAATCCTTACTAAAAGTCCAATTATCTAACCTAAGGTGTAAAAAAATGACCCGAAAAAATACTTACACGGCGTGCGCTGCGAAAACTATTGATTATAGAACAAAATAATGTACTACCACTTTGCAAAACATATAATTATCTACAAAAAGTATCACGTAACCATATGTGTAACTATTGTAGTTATAATAAAACTACGTTTTAACGGTTTTAAGCGCGGTAATTTTATTTGATTTTGGTTTTTCCGACGTTTCGGCCACTTTTCAGTGGCCGTGATCACGGAAGACAAAGATGTCAAGTGTCAACGAGTATTGTTAAAGTTTTGTTTAGCCTACCGCCAACTTATTAATTTTAATTATTTAATTTTTAATTTTGTTTATGGTTATTATTTAATCTATGGGAGCCTAATCTAATTTACTACCGCTTCGCAACATGTTATGGCTTGAAGAGAAGAAGCGGCGCAAGAAACTCTTCAGCAAACATGCCTAGCTCTAATAATTTTATATAATATTAAAATGGGTGGAAGGAAAAATAAAAGTAATTATCAGTCAAGTTGGTTTGTGTTCCGTTGTACGCAGAAAGAGCTCACAGTGTCTTGAGGTCTGGCAGCTGGTTTTTGCTGGGTTTGGGTCTTAATAGTTTTGATAATTGGATCCCAAACAGGTGGTACTTGCCAACCATCTTCTCTATTGAAATTTGGGTGTTTTTTGATTTCAATAGCCTCACGCATCATTCTAGGTATGAAACGATTCTCTTTCGCGAGGATTTGTGGGTTATCGAATCTGATGTAGTGGTTGGGTTTATCCAGCGTGTGTTCACTGATCGCAGACTTCGTAGACCTTGTGTGTTTCATGTCAGCAATGTGTTCTTTTACTCGTGTTTTTATGCTCCTCTTTGTTTGCCCAATGTATGACAATCCACACTCACAATCAAGCTTGTAAACCCCTGCATCCTGGAGTGGGATATTGCATTTCACAGGTCTCAGAAATTGGGTAATCTTTTTCTGCGGCTTGAAATATGTTTTGATTGAAGCTCGCCTGAGGATGTGACCAATTCTGTCTGTGACCCCCTTGATGTAGGGTAGGGTAGCAGGGCACCGCTCAACTGAAGGTGGCTTGGGGCCTTTGTGACGTTGGTGTGGAGTCTTCAGCTGATTGCGTTGTAGAACTCGCTTGACATGCTGAAGCTCTCCAGCTATGTGGTTCTCATCACAAAAATCATATGTCACTGTCGGTGGTTAACCTGTCAAAACAAACATTCGATAAAAACACCGTTTCGGTATTAGAAAAAGGCCTTAATTACGCAATAACCCCGCGAAAAATACCTTTTGAAAACATAATCTGCAACGTAGAGGAATGTCTGGTAAGGAACAGCATGCAGAAAGAGGATGCGGAAGCTATACGACAAGATATCTCATCGGTTTTACGCCGTAGTCGTCTACCCAAACCGAATCTCACTCGTGCTGAATATATTGCCTTAAAAAACATTCGCAATAAACCAGAAATAACCGTGCTCCGTGCAGATAAAGGTAACGCGACTGTCGTCATGGATACGTCTGAGTACAATAGTAAAATACAAGATCTTTTATCGGACGAAAGCACTTATAAAAAGGTCAAAACTGACCCCACGGATAAAGTAACCAAACAAACAATCGCGGTTATGAAAAAACACTCCGAAAAATTAAGCTTAGACGTATCCGCACTCACACCATCTTGCGCCAAAGCGCCTAAACTGTATGGGTTACCTAAAATTCACAAAAACAACATCCCCTTGCGCCCTATAGTTAGCCAGCTTGACTCACCAACATACAGACTGGCACAACATCTCGCGAAGACACTCAACAATCTCCGCGGCAACACACCCTACCATGTCAAGGATTCCTTCGACTTCATCAGCGCAATTGAAAATTTGACATTGGCTGAGGATGAAGTACTAGTCAGTTTTGATGTCCAGTCCTTATTTACCAGTTTACCAGTGGAAGACTGCATTGAGATTGTCAAAAGGAAGCTAATAGATAATAACATGCCTGAGGAATATGCAGATCTACTAAAACATTGCCTCACATCTGGCTATTTCGTGTGGGACTACGGCTTCTACGACCAAATCAACGGTGTAGCCATGGGCTCACCGGTGTCTCCTGTCGTAGCTGACATTTTTATGGAAGACTTCGAGCAGAAGGCACTGGATACCGCTCCGGCTAAGCCGAAGATGTATCACGGAAAATTTGTGATGAGAACCACATAGCTGGAGAGCTTCAGCATGTCAAGCGAGTTCTACAACGCAATCAGCTGAAGACTCCACACCAACGTCACAAAGGCCCCAAGCCACCTTCAGTTGAGCGGAATCAAAAAACACCCAAATTTCAATAGAGAAGATGGTTGGCAAGTACCACCTGTTTGGGATCCAATTATCAAAACTATTAAGACCCAAACCCAGCAAAAACCAGCTGCCAGACCTCAAGACACTGTGAGCTCTTTCTGCGTACAACGGAACACAAACCAACTTGACTGATAATTACTTTTATTTTTCCTTCCACCCATTTTAATATTATATAAAATTATGAGAGCTAGGCATGTTTGCTGAAGAGTTTCTTGCGCCGCTTCTTCTCTTCAAGCCATAACATGTTGCGAAGCGGTAGTAAATTAGATTAGGCTCCCATAGATTAAATAATAACCATAAACAAAATTAAAAATTAAATAATTAAAATTAATAAGTTGGCGGTAGGCTAAACAAAACTTTAACAATACTCGTTGACACTTGACATCTTTGTCTTCCGTGATCACGGCCACTGAAAAGTGGCCGAAACGTCGGAAAAACCAAAATCAAATAAAATTACCGCGCTTAAAACCGTTAAAACGTAGTTTTATTATGTATACAAGTCGCGAAAACTTAATTAAAATGCCGTCGCTTCGAAAGCTCTTTATTTTGTACCTTGGTATTAATCATTATTAAAATAAATTTGAACGTTTCATTCAAAAGATATCGCGATATTTAAAATGTAAGTATTAGTGTTGTAGCCAAATATACTAATATTGTTTGATTGAACGCGCTAATCTCAGGAACTAGTGGTCTGATTTGAAAAATTCTTTCAGTGTTGTATAGCCCATTTATCCAAGAAGGCTATAGGCTATATATCATCACGCTAAGACTAATAGGAGCGGAACACCAATGAAGAATGTTTCAAAATCGGAGGGTTTTGAAAGCAAATTCCACGCGGACGACGTCGCGAGTACAGCTAGTGGTTCAAATATACCCAAAGAGAGAGTCCAATACGATAATTCCCTCAGGGTGCTGTGCTGGTGGTGGACCGCATTTCTGCAGTGCGCCGTCTATGTTCGCCGAAGCATACATGCTTTGGCTTTGATGCTTTATGGCGTAAAAATCAGCTTCGTTAGTAAGCAGATTACGTGGTAGCAACAACAGCATCCTGATGATAAATTTCACTGCCCACTAATTTGGTCCTTCATTAAGAGGACTAAATCAGTGCTAGTCAATAAGAAAAAAAAAACCAATAACATTATTGCGTGTGCTTTGTAAATATGTGTTGAATTGTGTTGTCTTACATACATACATACATACATAGCTTCACGCCAGTTCCCTTGCGGGGTGGGCACGAGCAACATAGTGCCATTCAGGCTTATTCTTACACACCTCACTTGCTTCTTTGACATTCATAGCTCTTGTCATGCACGCTCGTCTGTTCTTAAGGCTCCTGACATCACCTTCTGCTAGTACACGATCAATTTGATCATGGAAGGTGTGTCGTTCAAATCGATAACATTCTATTATTTACGTATAGTGTCGATGGTTTAATAGTCTGTACGTTACATGACCCACGGAACATCACTATTACGTCACCCACAACAATAAAGTACGAGAATTATGTCATTTCTTTCATGTGGGCCTTTCTATCAAGAAATACGTAACTCGATAGACGTGCAAACGTCAAAAGTAAGGTAAACGCTTGGAAACAACATAATCATATACAAATGTATACATCGCTTTTCCTTAGAAGATAATTTTGGTAGAACACACACACGATTCTTGCGTTCAACTCACGAGACTATTCAATTGTGTCTAAATCTCTTAGCAAACTTAATAGCATGGTTTCATCTGCGATAATGTTAAATATTTAGACTATGGCGGATTGCGTCTTAATTAAAGCGTTAAAAAATAACGCCGTTAACGAATAATCACATTAGCGTAAATACATATGTACGTTATCTATCAATATTTAACATCATTAGCAATGCCGCATATCAAATAACGCAATAAACCGTTCGCTATATTTGCGCAAAACGGCGTATATCTGTAACATTATCGCAGATAAAGCCCCATCATAAGGAGCATCTTATTCATTATTCATATTAAAGTAGACATTGTTTTAAATTAAATATCTATCTATCTATTGCCTCTTATTGCTTTACTACCTACATCACTAGATTAATAAAGAATTTCCTTTAGTCTAGGTTGCCTAGAAGAGATCCTTTAAGCCAGGGATCCCCAAAGTGGTCGATATCGACCCCCTGGGGTTGAAATCAGTTTCCTATTAAGCTAGCTGTGTTACGTATACCAACTTGTTAAAGAATGTATAATATTTTAGTAACAACCGCAAAGTTTTTAAATTGATAAGTATTTTGTATCAAATCTATCTATCTATTGCCTCTTATTGCTTTACCACCTACATCGTTAGATTAATAAAGAATTTCTTTTAGTCAATTTGCCTGGAAGAGATCCTTTAAGCCAGGGATCCCCAAAGTAGTCGATATCGACCCCCTGGGGTTGAAATCAGTTTCCTATTAAGCTAGCTGTGTTACGTATACCAACTTGTTAAAGAATGTATAATATTTTAGTAACCAACCGCAAAGTTTTTAAATTGATAAGTATTTTGTATCAAATCTATCTATCTATTGCCTCTTATTGCTTTACCACCTACATCGTTAGATTAATAAAGAATTTCTTTTAGTCTAGTTTTCCTGGAAGAGATCCTTTAAGCCAGGGATCCCCAAAGTGGTCGATATCGACCCCCTGGGGTTGAAATCAGTTTCCTATTAAGCTAGCTGTGTTACGTATACCAACTTGTTAAAGAATGTATAATATTTTAGTAACCAACCGCAAAGTTTTTAAATTGATAAGTATTTTGTATCAATATGAAAAAAACTAGAGACAGAGTTTTAAAGTAATTTGCCTATAGAGGCTGAGGTCTCATGCCCAAAATAATTTGGGTACCCCTGCTTAAAGCGATAAAGATATATTGTTTTGTCTAGATAGTATAGGTTATTTATTCTGGTCTCTAATAAAGTGTTATCTATCTAAACATATAATTAAATGAAGATTTTATTTAAAAAAATCTATTAGGGAAAAGCAAGGTATGCACAATAGTATCGAACTAAGCTTTCGTTCCTAAATGTAAATGATGTAAAATAATCTATAATATCAGCCCATAAACTTCACCTGGACTCAGGCCTTCCAATTTTAGTGAGTTGGCGGGTTTCACATATAGCCACTTTAAATGTACACATTTTTCACACTCAGCGCGTGGTGATCATAACGATACATAACTACGTATATTTGAACCCACATCAACGGAACTATACGCCAATAGCACTAATCTGTGCAAATTTAAACAAAGAGTGTCACGTTATTTAGATTGTATGAGGCAATGTTGATTTCCTAAGGCATCTGTAATATGAAGGAACTTACTACATTTTTGCCAAATAAACACATTCCTACTAGAAGATCTAATTACGAGTACATACATACATAACTTCACTCCAGTTCCCTTGCGGGGTAGGCACGGACAGCAGAGCGCCATTCAAGCTTATTCTTACACGCCTCACTCGCTTCTTTGACATTCATAGCTCTTGTCATGCACGCTCGTCTGTTCTTAAGGCTCCTGACATCACCTTCTGCTAGTACACGATCAATTTGATCATGTAGGGTGTGTCGTGTCGCCTTCCACGACTTCTGCATTACGAGTGAAACTCATTAATTAGCCAAATGTCTTGTTGGGCCACTGTGAATATGCCCTTGGCGTGCTTTTAGTCGTCAGGCGCCAATATTGGCCAGACAACCGAATAGTGTCGATTTATCATGCAAACATCAAAAGATCTTGGAGTACTCAGTCAATAGAAGTCACAATCATCGATATATTATTTACATACATACCTTCAAGTACTAATTGAGCTTGCTACATAAATTGCCGCAGCTGCAATAGTTTCCACATACATTACGAATGATCGATACTTCACCTCATATACATAATTCTTTGGTACTCATTGCTTTAAACCAACACGTTGACCCAATACTGACCTAATGACTGGTCCAACGTTTACAAAGGGAATTAGGCTAAGTTAGAAGTTGTACTTGTGACAACATGCATATTTCAACTTAATTTGTGGTCTGATATTATAATTATTAAGGTATACAACTTTGCTTCCATCGTTTTTTTTTTCAAAATTATCACTTGCAATTATATTTCTAGTTTGACTTTGACACAAGTCTTCATTGACAAAATGCTTGACTTTGCCGGTTTTCTACGCAAAAATCACCACTCTTGAAGAATTGAATCGCCTCACGAGATGCTAAGCGTCTGAGAGCATTCGGTGAGCCCCAGTCGCAATTTTTTAATATCTTATACTAATATATAAAGCTGAAGAGTTTGTTTGTTTGAACGCGCTAATCTCAGAAACTACTGATCTGATTTAAAAAATTCTTTCAGTATTAGATAGCGCATTTATCGAGGAAGGCTTTAAGCTATATATCATCACGCTAAGACAAATAGAAGCGGAGCACCAATGAAGAATGTTACAAAATCGGGGGGGTTTTTTTAACTTACGTTTTTTTTCTATTCCATACGGACGAAGTCGTGGGCAGAAGCTAGTTAAAAATAAATTAACACTTCACGCAAAAAACAAGAATTCAGCTCATAAGTTGACATCTTTATCCGAAAATAACTTTATGATGTAAACACAAATCAACTATTGGTGCTATCAGGTTATGCTCGCAAGATACTAAAGAGTTATTATAGGTCGTCTATGATGTATGTACTCGATGTCTACTTGTCGCTACGCTAGCCATAGAAAAACGGCAGGAGCAAAGTTGTATACAGTGTAAACTCCATGTAACGTCACTCGGTTTAACGACAAACTCCCTTAAGCGTTAAATCATTTAGCTTTCATTGGTTTAGGCTGTCTTCCATACAATAAATACACTCTATATAGCCTTAAACTCACTCTCAACAACGACAAAAAATAAGTAAAAAGTACCTTTTAAGTTAAAAAAGTTAGTAAAAGCTGCGCAGCTATGTACGTTCTTTTATCGCTTTATTATCCTAGCTCTTAATAAACGCGACTGTCGTCATCATGCATACCGAAATTTCTAAATACCAAGATAGCTCAATGTTTCAAGATATTAATAAAATAAGTAAAAAAAACAACAAAGTTACTGTTGCAGCAAAAGACGTCAGACAAAAATAACAGACATCTCTCTGACAGCTCTCTATAACGCCATAAAATGTACAGTCCCTTCAGTGTCGTTATATAGAGTTTACACAGTATTTCTTAAACAATATAATAATAATGAACAAAATTATTTCTTCATGAAATCTAAAATCCAAGTACATTTTTATATTCAGCTTCTTTTCTCTATTAATGTAGGGGAACGCACAACTTTGATGATAATTCAGTGCTGAGTATCAAGCACTGCGTAAAAAAATTTAAAAATTCAAAAGATTAAAAAACCTTAATATTTTTTCATTTGTATCCATACAATTATATTATTATCTTTGTATGGCTAGCTTTTTTAAAGTTTAACGGTACTTTCTATTTTTGGATTTTTTCTTAGCCTTCCGTTTGTTACATGTTATAAATTATGCTTTTTTATTACGTATTTGTAAGTATTCCTTTTAATAATAAAATATGTATATGTAATAATAATCGACGAATTTATTATAATAATGAATACTGGGCGTGTAAAATAGACGATAAATTTAGATCAAGTTTAATTACTTAATGAACAAAATATTTTAAATATTTATGTATGATACGACCATATACCTCGCGTCATATGTATGGCGTCGCGTCGTATGTGTGCCAAGACGTCGCAAACATTCTGACACTTCGACAAAAGAGATGGATTGCAACGTGGAGTTTGGAGAAGATAATAACAATAGGCCAAGTGCGTATCAATCCAGGCACAGTAAATTGTTACGTAGAAATGTTAATATTCCTACAATTAACGGTTAATTCACTCTAATTAACATGCAATAGAGGAGCGGACAATCAAATCAATTTATTAATTTTCAATTTATTTTGAAAAAATATCGCCTCATAGATTTTGTACAGGCATACCAACTTATGACATCATAAGTCTATACAAAAAAAAATGTGATTAAAAATTATTTTTAAGATGATATTTTAAAATTATACTATGTTATGCATCCGCATCCCTATTGGTCATTTTTTAATTAAAATTTCTATAGTAAAAAAAATTATGTGCAAATTATTATCAATATAAGTTCATTATGCGAATTTCAACAATATCATACTCATCGAAGGTTATTTGAATCAAATATCGTATATATATGTGTACATATCGGCTGTGAAAAATTAAAACCTAACAAATGATTCACAAAAAAAATTACAGCAGAGTAAAAAGTAATTAATTTCTATTTCTTAGCTAATTAGCTTATTGGGAGCGATAACCTCGGATGCGGTTTTAGAACTATCAGTTGCTAGGATTTTAAATTGCACAGCCGATGTACCAAGAAGTAAGAATATTGCGAATAATCATCGAAGCAAAAATGTAATTTAAATAGATATCTTATACTAATATATAAAGCTGAAGAATTTGTTTGTTTAAACGCGCTAATCTCAGGAATCGCTGTTACGATTTGAAAAATTCTTTCAGTGTTGAATAGTACATTTATCGAGGAAGGCTACAGGCTATATTATATTTTCAAAAAATTAGGGATCTTTACTAAAAGTCCAATAATGTAACCCAAGGTGTAAAAAATGACCCGAAAAAATCCTTACACGGCGTGCGCTGCGAAAACTATTGATTATAGAACAAAACAATATACTACCACTTTGCAGAACATATAATTGACTACAAAAAATATCACGTAACCATATGTCTAACTATTGTATTTATCTCACGATAAGTGCTTTCTTTTATTTTTTTAAATAATTAAAATGCCGTCGCTTCAAAAACTCTTTATTTTGTACCTTGGTATTAATCCTTATCAAAATAAATTACTCCATATTCAAGACGAATTCAATACCTTTCTAGAACTTTTTGAATTATTCAATTCGGACGTTTCATTCAAAAGATATCGAGATATTTCAAATGTAAGTATTAGTGTTGTAGCCAAATATACTAATATTGTTTTATTGAACGCGCTAATCTCAGGAACTAAGGTCTGATTTGAAAAATTCTTTCAGTGTTGGATAGCCTTTTATCGAGGAAGGCTATATATAGGCCATATATCATCACGCTAAGACCAATAGGAGCGGAGCACCAATGAAGAATGTTTCAAAATCGGGGTTTTTTTAACTTACTTCTTACTTACTTTCATATGTCTATTCTTGACTAGATGACACAATTTATTCTTCTCTTGATGTTTGATATAGCAAAACAGCACTAAGGTTTATTATTAAGAATAATGTTTAAGCAAATTAATATTGATAAATTTCTTTCTAAATTTAACATAATTTAATTAAAATATTCACATTATTAAAACTAGGTTTCAATGGTTTTCAGCGCGGAATTTTATTGACTTGATTTTTATTTCTATGTTTTTGCTACTTTTCAGTAGCCGTGATGACGAAAGTCAAAGATGTCAAGTTATTATCTAACCTACATACGGAAGACAAGATATGTTTGTGTTCTGTGATCACGGCTATTGAAAAGTAGCCAAAACGTCGAGATAAGAATAAAATAAATAAAATGCCACGCTTGAAACCGTTCAAATATAGTTTTAATACGGGAGCTGACTTACAGAACGTCACAGCCTCATAGATTTTATAATTGTACCTACTTATGACGTCATATAATATAATTATAATAATAATATAATATTATAAAGAGGTAAAGTTTGTGAGTTTGGATGTTCGGGGAAATATGCGATACTTTGATCCGATTTTGAAAATTATTTCACCAGTAAAAAGCTACATTAGACCCGAATGATATAAGCTATTTTACGATTGTGATTAATAAATTACAAAAGGCCCAGCAAAGTGACGCCGGGAACGCCTGTCAAATATGTTACAGCAATAACGTTCTACGCAAGAATTGCGCACATCCTCGTACTAGGCACTGCGAGTGCTTTGGGCGTTTGTGAATTAATTAAAAGTTACAAAGTTAATTAAACCTTGATTTACATGCGGGTCTGCGTGGGTGCATATGTATTTGTCAATGACGCCCAGCGAAATGGACACGGGTCAGTGTGTGACGTCATAAGTAGGTACGAGTAAAAGGAGTCAAATAGCACATTCATTATGGTTTGATAAGCAATTAAAACTATTTTTATCATGATTTTTTAAACGTCAGATGATAAGATGTTATTTTGACGCGTGTTGTAATATGTAAGTATATTAAAATATATTATAACATATTTCCGTGTCCGTATATGTGTACTAATTTCGCAAAAACTTAAGAAACTACTAAAATATCACAATTAAGTCAATATTCATAAATGTTATGTAGTACGTAAAATTACACTGAATCGAGGATAGTGCCATCTAGTGAATAAAGTAACCTTTTGTCATTCCTAGTGTTCTGCTCCTAAGATAATAAATTAGGTTAAAGATTAAGTTTTTACCGAGATATTCAGATAGATGTTGCTGCACTCAGAGTGCGAAGAGCGGTTAGCATAGACAGGAATTTAAGTATATTGGTAAATTTATTGCAGACTAGCGGCCCGCCGCGGTTTCACCCGCGCTCTGTCCCGCTCCCGTAGTATATAGCGTCATGTTATATAGCATATGCCACTCCCTGTTAACGTAGCTTTCTAACAGTAAAAGAATTTTTAAAATCGGTTTAGTAGGTCCAGAGATTACTCCCTACAACGTCACAAACTCACACACTTTATCTCTTTATATTATTATAAGTATAGATATATTATATATATTATGCTCTAAAGTATGTCACCATAACAACCTTGAGTTGTGTTCCGGCATTAGTGACCAGGTTCCAATTTCCCTTAAGAGAGTAATAGCGCAATTGTAGCAACTTTGGTGTTGCAAATGTCCATAGGCGATGGTAACCGCTTTTCATCAAGTGGGCCGTTTGCCTGTCTGCTGATCTCCTGTAATAAATAAATATATATATATATATATATATATATATATATATATATATATATATACATATATATAGGTAATCAGTGTTAAGTTTTAGAAGCACAAAACCCCTAGTTCGATTCTGTATTAATTGTAAATGTTTAACTCAACTGAGGGTCTGAAAGGTCGTTATGGCAAATTCATATGATGAACATGACAAGTATTAACACAAGGGGAACTCCATACTCTCTCCCAACTACAATATCACTAAGCGATTCTCCAAAGGCGGCCGCTTTAGGCTCTTTAATCTTCATTTTTAACATAAATTGTACAATATTTGATATAAATAAATAAAATATATGAATAAATTAATATTTTCTTAGTATAAAACAATAAAGTCCTTAGCTTATTTAATATTTTTTAAGTGATATTATGCAAGGTTAAATCAAATAATTCTAGTGTTATGATTATTCTTTTAGGTGGTTAAAAGAGATCATTAAGGGTCGGACTCTGAGTGGGAAAGTGTCATGAATTTATATTCTTGTTTATAAATAAATTATATTTGCAATGCCGTATTTATATTAACATTATAACTGGAGTAAGTGTCGTCTGCTTCTTGCGCTTTCAAGGCAAATCCAATGATTAAGCTAAGGGTTGGTTACCCTACACACAGTTCATTGCTTATAGTTTTAATCTATAGATCAAATAGAAATATACGTACCTTGGTAGACAAAAATATATTTTTTGTATTTGTATAACTTATGTATTAAAAACATTTTGGTTTTGTTAGTATTATTATTTTACCTAACTTGTTTTCAATTTTATTAATACTAAGCTGTGCGAATTTTTTATTTTTCTAAACTCTTATCCGTGCAGGAACGGAGAAGAATACAATTTCCTGCGGCCTGGCGACCTGTCGTAAGAGGCGACTAAACAACCCACAGCAAGGTGGTAGGGTATTTGCTCGACTGGATGGCGACCACCCCTGGTCTAGAGAATGCCTCCATAATAACCTTGAGCTGTGTTCCGGCATTAGTGACCAGGTTCCAGTCTCCTTTAAGAGAGCACCAACGCATTTGTAGCACCTTTGGTATTGCCAATGTCCATAGGCGATGGTAACCGCTTTCCATCAAGTGTGCCGTCTGCCTGTCTGCTGAACTCCTGCAATAAAAAATAAAAAAACTCTTACAAGTTCAAAATTAGTACTAACTATACTTAGTGATTGGAGTAGTAGAGCTATTTCGCGAAAACTACGTCAACTGTTATATAATATGGACATGTCTCTGGGACTTTACAATTATCGATGATGCTAATAAACAAATATTTGTCTCATGATCTTGCTACATACACTTGGCATAATGTTCATGTTGTTGACTCTATGGTGCGACTTACAGCGTTAAAAAACAACATCGTTAATGATTAACTACATTAGTGTATATAATAGAATAGAATATACTTTATGTATACAATGTTACAAAATAAATTCATACGTATAATCGTAATGATAAATATTAAGGCGGTCTTATCGCTAGGAGCGATTTCTTCCAGCCAACCTTTGAATGGACACAAACTCGGTATGGATTTATCCGTGCAGGAATGGAGAAAGAATATAATTTCCTGCGGCCGGACGGCCTGTCGCAAGAGGCGACTTAACAACCCACAACCAGGTGGCAGGGCATTTGCCCGACTGGATGGCTACCACCCCTACTCTAAAGCATGTCGCCATATCAACCTTGAGTTGTGTTCTGGCATTAGTGACCAGGTTCCATTCTCCCTTGAGAGAGCAGCAGCGCATTTATAGTAACTTTGGTGTTGCAAATGTCCATAAGCGATGGTAACCGCTATCCATCAAGTGGGCCGTCTGCCTGTCTCCTAATCTCCAGCAATAAAAAAAAAATGGATGGGGATAGGTATGCAATAGATTACAAATTACAATATAAACAGACATATTTATCTGAATATACAAGTCATGTGTCGTAAAACAATACCATCGCAAGCATACAACTAAAAAATAGTATTATTCAGTTACAAATTTGAGATAGTGTTGTTTCACACAGACTTGATTTGTTTTATATTTTGAGGTAGTGACTTCTAACGCCTTACAGCTTGCGCAGTAAATGATTTGTCATAAAACTGTGTATTTTGTGTAGCCATTCTTAGTCAGTAATTCGAAGATGGTCTCAGAATCCTCGAATGACCGCCTTAAAGAAAGTGAAAACGGCTTTTAAGATAAGAGGGCGTTTTAGGATTGAATAATATATTATAGAGAAGGGATAGGATGTGAGCATTCCGGCGAAGTCAATGAGTCATCAAACCCTCGGTTGCATTTGCGTAACAGAGTCACTAACACTACAGTTATTTCAGGTGTAGTAGGGCCATGAAGGTCAGTTTTCAATCAACAAATAAGTTGTCAATTGACTAAATGATAACTTGACTTAATTTAAAAGTGCAACATCACATGTTGCAAGAACCAAAAATAGCTCGTCCTACTCACATCTCTAGTGATGCCAGTATCAATTACTTACTTTTAGTAATATACTATTGATATGGAGTCGTATCCCGAATTTAGCTTATATAGAGATAAACCAAAATTAAAATGCATATTCAAACAAGCTAAACTAAAGTTTATCAAAACAACTCTCTGGCTCTTCAGGTGATCAGAGGGCTGGTGCCTACCTCGGACAACGCATCAGTACGGCGATCCAGCTAGGAAACGTAGCCAGCCTTCTGGGCACCGTACCCATAGAAGACTGTAACCTAGGCTCAGTATTCTACTTATAGTCTTGAGGGACTATGGGTAGAATACAAAATAACTACGTTAAGTTTTCTTTTGTTGTGTTAGTTTATAAAGTCATTGTAATAGCTAAACTTCCTAAGGGAATATTTATACCAGACCGAGCGGGCGCGAGCTATGCCCCCCCCGTACGACCATGTGAATTATTTCCCTTCTTTTAAAGCATCCCGTCCGTCCTTATTCTCACCGCAAAGTAAGTGAGCATGTCATCACCTGTTTCTCAATTTCATAAAAACTACGACAAGAGCCGCAGGCCCCTATCCACTACAACTTTTTCGGAGTATAAGTTGGCAACACCATCTACGCAAGGGTCCCGGGTTTGACTGTTTCAGGCATCTACATAGAGTTGGGTAGGACATGATTTTAAAATGAGTTTTCATTCGCGCGCGGACGTTAGTAGCTGCGGGACGCGTATGCTGCTCGACCCGAAACCGGTTTTATCTAGCGCCTATTGTATTTGCGTAAACATTTAACTATGTTATTTTTAAATGGATAGCACTGTATAAGACAATGAATATTTAAACTCGAATGATGGAGTAGGTAGTTGGGTAGATTACTGTGAGATGTTGAAAAGTAAAGATATGATACCAAATAACAGTGTGATGACAAGGAGTGAGGGCAATGAACAGCAGATATTCCCCAGGAGGGACGAAAAGATAGAAGATATGGATTTAGAAAGTATATCGAGAGCTGATAAAAGGAGCAGGGAAAATAGCCGGGAAGAAGTATGGACAACTGTTACGAGAAAGGGCAAAAGGTTCGCTGGGGGCAGCCATAATCAAGATTCTAGTGCGAATCCGGTTGACACCACTGAAGTAAATATCACTTCAGAAAAAATACTTCCTAAACAGTTTAAATTAGCAAAATTATTTCAAGAAGAAAATATACAACATGTTGTCAAAATTAAAAACGTTAACCCATATAAAGTACTCGTTCAATTCAATAAAGAAGACAGCGCTTACAAATTAATAGAATCGCATCTTTTAAACAAAAAGGACTTAAATGTCAGGCTACATTTGAACTTGCGCACACTTATGGAGTGATTAAAGACATTGATATAGATGTGACTGAAGAGGACATTCTAAACAATTTCAAAAGTGTCAAAGAGATTATAGGAGTCAAAAGGTTAAAACGAAGAAATCATGTCAGTGGCAAATGGGAACCATCAGAATGTGTAAGAGTTTGTTTCGAGGGATCAGCTTTACCGAAATATTCTTATATATTTCGCTCATTAACTACTGTACATACTTATATATACCCAATTACACAGTGCTCACGTTGCTGGCGATTCGGCCACACTATAAAGACTTGCCCATCGGCTAAATTTATTTGTCCTAAATGTAGTGACTTTCACGCAAATTGTGAAACGACGGACTTTAAATGTCAAAACTGTTCAGGAAGGCACATGGCATTATCTCGAATTTGTCCCGTATATAAAAAAGAGAAATGGATTAGAGAACTGATGTCTGAGTTCAACTGTTCATACAAAAAGGCTTTGATGATATTCGTTCCACCTGAACCAACTCCTATTTGCAATGAGGAACTACTAATAGTTTTTCAGCTTATCAGCAGGATGAGTACGAAACAAACTTTCAAAAAGTCACTACATACGCTGATGTGTTGAAAAGTACAAATATCAAAGCAGCTCAGAAAGAAGGTCAGAAGAAGAAAGACAATAAAAAACAAAAGCGGAAATCTAAGAGACAACAAGAAAACGCTCACTTGAATACTATTTGGGAGTCATCATCAGGAGATCTAGATACCGTTAAAGAACCATTTGAAAAAAGCATGAAAGGTAACAGAGAGCGATCTACACATTATCTAAAACGGTTGGAACAGCTTAAAGAAAAGATTTTAGATAAAAAGCTTACGTTTGGACTTAAAATTAAAGAGTGTGCTAAAATAGTTTTTGACTGTATTAAATCAACTTTGATGCAATATCTAACGCAACTGCCTTTTCTATCTTATATTAAATCATGGATAACAGATTCGGACATACAAGAATCAATATAGTGCAGTAGAATGCGCAAAGTTTACGACCTAAACTTGCAGAGTTTGAATTATTATTAAATCGTGACACATAGCTATAATTAGTGAAACTTGGTTACTTCCTGGAAGCACATTTAGGTTAAGTGGTTATAATATATTTAGGACGGATATGGAGGAACAGCTATTTTGTTGCACCATTCAATTAAAGCTTCAATAAATAGTGTCACTAATAATATTTTAAACGCAGGAATTCAATTGATATGTATTAAAGTGTACAACTGTCCCTGGTTAGAAAATATTATTTCTATTTATTGCCCATCATCAATTACTACCACAAAGAATGACTGGGATACGATATTTTCTTTATTCCACGGCAAAACTATAATTGCAGGTGATCTCAATGGGCACCATTCTAACTGGTCGTCAAAAACTGATAGAAGGGGAACACATATATTTGATGCTATAATGGAAAACGATTATATTTCGCTTAATAACGGTACAATGACCCGAGTTAAATTAGTCAATGGCGTAGTACAAGAAACTGTTCCGGACTTGACTATCGTTTCCACTGATTTAGCAATAAAACTACATTGGGAAGTCTTGCAAGAAAATTTAGGGAGTGACCATATGATCATTAAATTTTTTTTCATAATTAATCCACCTGGAAATTATACCATACACAGAAATTTTAAAAAAGCAGATTTGGTCAAATATTCTAGTAAAATTCAATCAGAACTCACAAATACAGTATTTAACATAGATCATCAGACAGCATATAACCAATTCATGAGTATTCTTAACAACGCAGCTGAAGAATCTATACCAACGATTAAAATTTGTCAAGACCCGTTACGTCACGAGAAATTTACACCAAAGCCGTACTGGAATCAAAACCTATCACTTGCAGTTGCTAAAAGGCGCCTAGCTCTAAGTAGATTTAGGAAAAACCCTACCCCAAAAAATCTATATGAGTTGAAAAGAAAAGTAGCTGATGCCCAGAGATTAATACGCAAAGAAAAATGTAAATCATTTCAGGAATTCTGCACGACTATAGATAACGAGACAACTTGTAGTAACATGTGGCAACGTATGAAATGGTTAAAAGGTCATAAAATGAGTAGACCGGCTTTAGATTTTGATAATGCCAACAAACTGTTACGGAGCATGGCTCCAGATTATGTAACACCATCTTCACCTACATTTATCTCTGAAAATACTCATCTTTGTAGCCCTATTATTATTCAAGAAGTGTTGAACTCTATTAAAAACAAAGACACCGTTCCAGGTTCAGACAATATTTCATATTCTATGATAAAACATCTCCCAGATGCAGGTATAGCTATATTAACTTCATTTTATAATAAATTCTTATCCTCTGGTTTTATTCCTGTACAATGGCGAAACGTGAATATTGTGCCAGTACCAAAACCAGGTGGCACATCTAATAGTCATATAAACATAAGACCAGTAGCTCTTATATCTTGGTTGTGTAAAATACTACATATAATTATTGTTCGGAGGTTGGAGTGGTTTTTTGAGAAAAATTAACTATTTTCGGAGAACACTACTGGATTTAGGAGATCGAAATCTTGTTTTGATAGTCTTTCGAAATTAGTCTCACGTATCCAGATTGCTATGCCCAAAAACTGTCAAACGGTTGCTTGTTTTGTAGATATCGATAGTGCGTATAATAACATAGACTTATCAGCGCTTTTAACAACGCTAGATAAATTAGGAACTGGATCTCTCCTGCGCAAATACCTATAGCAATATTTACACCAGAGACATCTATCTATACAGACAAGTGAAAATATATTAATTAAACGCTCAACTGCTATAGGAATTGCTCAAGGTGATCCATTGTCACCTTTATTATTTAATGTGGCTACAATTTACATTTGCAAAGACATTAAGGAAGTTTTTGTGTCTCAATATGCCGCTGACTTTATATTATACACAAATCAAAATTCATTATCAAAATCTGCAATTTTGCTACAAAAAGCTTTAAATATGTTTGAAGAAATTATTAGTAAACTAGGTTTAAATATATCTCCGAAAAAAACTAAACTTTGTGTCTTTAGCAGAGGAAAAACTAGAACCGAAGTAAATTTATGTGTAAATGGCCATATTATTGATCAAGTTTATTATGTAAAATATCTCGGCATTTGGTTAGATAGCTCATTAAAGTGGAAAAAACATGTAAATGAAATTTCTATCAAAATTCAAAGATTTCTAAATATTTTCAAAGTTCTGGCCGGATCAAAATGGGGTATTCATCCTATACATTTAAGGCATCTATATATTGCAATTGTTCGTAGTAGGATAGATTATGGTAGCTTTTTATATGACAGTAGCGTGAAGAGCAACCTCCTAAAACTCGAGCGTATCCAGAATCAAGCTATGAGAATTATAGGAGGTTTTATCAAGACGACCCCGATCCATGTAATTCGAAATGAGTTATGCCTTCAACCACTTTCAATAAGAAGACAATATTTAGCAGGAAAGTTCTATATCAAGTCATATCAAATTAATTGTAATGCTCTTTTTGATATTTTAGATGAGCTTGCCTATCTATGTAGAACAAGATATTGGAGACACAAAAAGGTTCCATTATTAGTCGAGATGCATAACAATTATAAAGACCACGATATTAATTCTAATTCAAAAACTGATATTTTCTCTGAGCACTTGGGTTGGTTATTTTAATGTATCTCAGTTTGTATCGGCAAAAATTGACGGATTTAACCGGCCAAAAAAAAATTGTAACCCTTCTGATCTTAAAACGACTTGTCAGAACTTTATGAGTAACAAATTTGAAAATCACTATTGTATTTTTACTGATGGATCCAAAGACAAATCGGGCATTGGTGTTGCTTTTTTCGATCCACAAACTAATTTACGAGCCAGATTCAAAGTGGATAATAATACCTCCATCATGAACGGTGAACTAATAACAATTGTAGAAGCTATATATGCTAATATATAGCTGATAAACCAAAAAATAATTTTGTCATTTTCTCTGACTCTAAAAGCAGCATACAACACTTGGCTCGGATTCCCTCGAGCTGTCGAGGCAATCCGATAACCATACGAATATTAGATATAATTTGCCAGCTCAAGAGTTCTGGAAAGTCTATTTTTATCCAATGGATTCCATCACACGTTGGTATAGCCGGAAACGAAGAGGTAGACTTGGCTGCACGACAAGCAACTAGTGAAGGCATACCATATAAATATTTATTATTACCATCAGATTTACTTGTTTGGGTTAAAATTAAATGTAGGCAAATATGGAGTGAATATTTTGATGAACGTTCAGTAACAAAAGGAATATGGTATCGTACAATCCAGGGTCAGCCACTTCGATTCCCGTGGTTTGCTGAAGGGAAGAGACCAAGAAGATATATTACAGCATTGTTAAGGATGCGTTCTGGACATATTCCCTCAAATCGGTTCAAGCATTTAATGGGACTGACTGTGTCACCAAATAGTTCAACCTGTGGTGTACCAGACGATGTTTTACATGTGCTGATGGAGTATACCCAGAGTGCGAGTACCCTACGAACAAGAAACAGAAGCTACAACATAGGTGTCTGTAACACTGTCTTGGCCTGTCCCCTATGTTAGCAAGCAAAAGATTTATGCTGTGTGTTAACAGATTATTTAAAAAAAATGTGATTTTTGTTTTATTTGTATTATCTGATGTATGTTTCTACGGGGGTGGCATTATCACTGAGTGATAAAACACCTTTAAAAAAAATAGAATAAAAGAAAACAAAAAAATGAGTTTGTAAAAGTAACATTATATTTTGTACTGAACCAGTACAATGTACCACTTCAAATGAGGCGAGGAGATTTGTATGGTTTATAACGCGGCAGTACATTGGAAGCGATGAGGTCGGTGAGGCGGTGAGCGTCATTCCCTCATTTGTCCCGTACAAACTTCTAGTTCGGAACGTATCGGTACAAATCTATTTTGTACTGGACACAGGTATTGCCTCACACGTGTAATACTCATCACTACATCTACATAAAGTAACCGCACGGCCCACGCCCGCCACGGTTTACCACAAATCACCAATAAATGTAGTTAATCCGAATTGTTTGGTAATTAGTCCTCCGTCCATGTCTACGTAAATTGAGGAATGGCCATAAATATTAAGTATGTCTTGAATGTATTAAATTATGATGTTTAAACTTACAAATAGAACTTTAACTTTTAATTGTTTAGAATTAAATGATTACGTAAAAAGGACTCGAGTTTCATTTGTGAGTAGAACCATATAGGGGTTACACATTTTTCAGCATGCGGTGTCCGACATGACGCTTAATGCGACCGAGAACACATTATGAAAAAACAGTGATAATTCTACATAGCGACACTGAAGAGAATGTGCATGTTGTGGCGTTATAAAGAGTTGTCGTTAAATGGAGAGAAGTCTGTTATTTTTGTCTGACGTCTTTTGCTTCACCAGTATTTTTTTTGTATTTTTTTACTTATTTTATTCATGTCTTGCGATAGTGAGGCGTGTCTCAGAAATTTCGACATGCATGATGCCGACAGTCGAGTTTCTTACGGGCTTAGGATAATAAAGCGATAAAACAACGTACACAGCTGCGCACCTTTTACTGATCGGTACTTTTACTTAATTTTTATCGTTATTGAGAGTGGTTGTAATGGTATATAGAATGTATCAATGTTGTATGAAAGACAAGCTTTAGGAAGTTTGTCGTTAAATCGAGTGACGTTACATGGAATTTACACTGTACATTGCAGTGGTTTCTCTTAGACGCCCGACACGGTGTCCAGGCATCGTACGCCGTATCCGCAGTCATTCTTGAGCATTCATCAGACGTCACTTTTTTGATCTTAATTAATCTTACATACAAATCTGTCCAACAAACAGAGTTATGATAACGATAGTATTATGCTGCTGTCACTATTTGTTGTTGTGAGTTAATAATATAACTGTCTTATTTTAATAAACAGCCTATAGGTCTATTGACATAATACTACTTGGACACATTAAGAAAAGTCGCTGGATGTTTGCAAGAATTTGTGTCTTTTTTATGCATGAACTGTGTTGCTCTGGTGCTGAAGATGAAACATCTCTTATCTACCTTAGACACGCGCTCTGTGTTGTTACGGTGGAGGGAGAGAAAAAGGTGAGAAATGAGAAGGTGAAACTTGACTAATGCACCCTACGATACCCTATGCACGACTGCCCAAAAACAAATGGTGAGAATTTACACATTCCTATTTTTCTTGTCTGGATCAGACACGACAAATTTTAGTGGCTAGATCCAACTAAATTCTAGTCGCGTACATGATGAATTGGACTCTAAGGCGGTGGTCTATTACAAACGCTGCGTCCGCCGTGACGCTGTTCGTAATCGACGAATGCTTATTATGAACATGCACTATAGTCCGCTATCATTCTCGAGAATTCCAGACTAAAGAAGTCGGGATTTGACAAAAACTACCTGTCAAACGTATCTGGGAAAAAGCTGACGCGTTTAGTGGTTTGTGAGTGAACACCGCTATAACGTAAATTCCATGCTGAATGCGACGTCCAGCGTCGATTGATACTAGACGCCGCTTTGGGCATCTGTGATACATCAGGGCCTAATTTACATGACAATTAACAATTCAATGATATAAATATTGCCTACATGTGAATGGAACCATCCAAAAACAGCCATGTTCGGTTATGTATCCGCCCTTCTGTCTATATACCATAGTATATAGACAGAAGGGCGTCTGACATAGTACATAGACAGAAGAACTGTAGCTATATCATAATATAGCTATAGTTCTTAATAAAAAAACTAGATAAAAGGCAATTGAGTCAACTTCCCACAGTCCTTTTTTTATCCGTGCAGGAACGGAGAAAGAATACAATTTCGGCGGTGGCCTGTCGTAAGAGGCGACTAAACAACCCACAGCCAGGTGGTAGGGCACTTGCCCGACTGGATGGCTACCACCTCTGGTCTAAAGCATGTCGCCATAACAACCTTGAGTTGTGTTCCGGCATTAGTGACCAGGTATCAGTGACCCTTAAGAGAGGAGCAGCGCATTTGTAGCACCTTGGGTGTTGCAAATGTCTTGATCTCTGTGGCTCTGCAGCCAAAGGCCTAGGCGTTATCGTGACAAATGATATGACAGCCATCGGACCAAGACTATACGGGTATCCCTGGGACAAAGTTCCTTATCGCAAGTTACACTTCAGACACTCGACTGATGGGAGCTAGACGGAAAAAGTGTAACCGCAACTAAACACGCTGACCGCCGTATAGTGTATGCCTCTCGGTCTCTCTCTGTCTCTCTTTGACGCCATCTGTAGATTTTGCGCGATAATACTGTACTTTGATGTTGGTTGTAACTAGTTATCCAAATATTGGTTCGTTTGGTCTATCACGGATGGCGCAATTTTACTTTCGAATTTTTACAATATTTTGATACAATTTTGTTTGTTTATGTACAATGACATTTTGTATAAATAAAATCAGCCCATGAATCTCTTACTGCTGGGCTCGGGTCTCCCATTATAGGGGGAAATGGACACTATACCCGCCAGGCTTGTCCAAGCCAGCTTGACTGGTTTGACACATCGGTTATCGCGATGTGCAGGTTGCATCACGATGTTTTCCTTCACCGTTTTTAGCAAATGGTAATTGCAAAAAAATGCATAATAGATCAGAAAACGTTACGGCCAGGATCGAACCCGCGCCCTTGAGTCTAGGACGCTTGCGCTAACCATTACGCTACCACGACTTATGAAGTTTTGTGTTACGTTTGAAATAAATATATGTATTTATTTAATAATAATAGTTTATTTATTTGTTGTTACCCAATCCTTTGAATATATTTATATATAACTAGCGGACCCGACAGACTTCGTTCTGTCAAAAAGATTTGAAATGTGGCAGTTTTTTGTTCCTACCTATTTTATAGCCGGGGCAAAAAAATTCTCCTGAACAGAACCCTCACCCTGGTGATAGGGTGGAGTGTGGGGTTCAGCTCGGGTGACCAAAGTGTCTTCGCTTGCACGAGCTTTGGTCACCCTTCTGGGACCCACTTGATCAACCAAATTGAATAGTCACAAAATTTAAGAGCTATAGATCATTAGTACTGATTTTCAATTTGGTCGGCTTCGCGATATTATTTCTTTTGTTTTAGTTTCGGCACGCGACATTAGATCCTCCAACGCGCACACGCACACTGTTTTGATAGATATGATTGAATTTGAACTTTGTGCAGCGGTAATAAAGTGCAAATTGACTCTACATTTTGGTTAGAAAACGTTTGTATGGGAAAAAGTAAAGGGCTGTTTTTAGGGATTTCCCGGCAATTATTCGAATTTTTCTCGCCGTAAAAACCATCATTGGACTTCAACGAACATTTAAAAAAAAGAATTGGCCAAATTGGTCCAGGCGTTGTTGAATTATGCGCTTAGCAACACATTTTGCGATTCATTTTTATATATATAGACGAAGGAAATTTGCTCCAAACAGGTGTCGCGGACACCCCACGCGTTTTTTAACTTCACCTATTGCACACCCACAAAACTTCCCACTGTTCGAGAATTAGCTTAGAAGTGTGGACTTCAGAGGACTCCTGTATCCCCTTAAGTCAGAGGCAAGATCGCGGAACAGCTGTAAGTGCTGTAATTAGTAGAAGGCATATACCCAAGAAATAATATTCTAAATATTCTAGTAAGTGTACAAACTCTTTGCTGTATTTATGGTCGTTTGATTTTATGTATAAAAAAGATTGTGAAAATGTAATGTCAATTGGTGAAAATATATCATGCCGTGTGTCCCGGTCCGCTGTATTGTCTCGGTTGCGTACCTCAAAGTTTACCTTAACGGATTTTAATATGTATATGTAAAATTTCCTAAACATGAGCAGCGCTATGCTAAGTAAGACAGTTGTCAGTGAATCCATCATATATCATAGTATGATAGTATATATAGCAAATTATTGGCATAGCATAATTTTCAAAAACAATATTTAAGTATTGCAATAGCTTTTGTTTCTCCCCTTCTTGCTAGAGTCGTAGGTTTGCTGGAAGAAAACTGTTTTAGAGTTAAGCTTGCCTTTGTACGTCACCACTATTTTATAGTTTTATAGATAGATAGATAGATAACACTTTATTGCTCACCAAATATACAATATCAAAAATACACAATTACAATATTGTCATGGTAGAAACAATAGGCGGCCTTATCGCTCAAAGCAATCTCTTCCAGGCAATCTAACTTAAGGAATAATTTAACCTAATCTGGCGATGTAGGTGGTGCAGATCATTAAGTAGGTATATCATAAATAAACATACTTAAACTACATAATTTATAAATTTATTATATTTATAAATTTTGTTTTATATGTAACTATAATGCTGTGATTGGCTAACATTGTATTGTAATTTCGAATTGATCAGCGATTAATGTTTAAAATAACTACTAAAGCTGTAAAATATGTACATCGTAACTATATTCACTTATGCCTGTTGGAAAATTATGCATAGAGTGGTATATTCGTTATTGAAAGTTGTCTATTAGTTTAAAGCAAGATGGATACATCATTGACTACTGGTGACAATCATAATTATTAAGTTGATCTCCCTTTACAAATAAATCTGTGAATCAAATTTTATCCGTGCAGGAACGGAGAAAGAATACAATTTCCTGCAGCCGGGCGGCCTGTCGTAACAGGCGACTTAACAACCCACAGCCAGGTGGTAGAGCATTTGCCCGACTGGATGGCTACCACCCCTGGCCTAAAATATGTCGCCATAACAACCTTGAGTTGTGTTCCGGCATTAGTGACCAGGTTCCAGTCTCCCTTAAGAGAGCAGCAGCGCATTTGTAGCACCTTTGGTGTTGCAAATGTCCATACGCGATGGTAACCGCTTTTCATCAAGTGGGCCGTCTGCTGATTTCTTGCAATAAATATATATATATATATATATACATATATTCGGGTGATATAATAGTTTTATTTTGGAGTTTTACTAGAATATATCGATCACACGATATAACCACTGTCCCTACGTCCACAGTAAGTGTATTTTTTTTATGGCTTGGCAGCTAGGCCTTTAAGCCAGATCTTAGATTCAATGTAGTTTCTTCATTTTCTTAAACCTATGTGTAGCACAGCTGAACTGTAGGCTATCAGCTGGTGCCATTCAACGGAGTTTTTCTGACAACTCAAAAGGCCACATTTGACTTTACAGTTCACATTTCTCACAAAACACATAATTACTACTCCAAAACTATCAATATCCTGCAACTATTGTTCATTTTAGAGTAATTTTACACATTTTTAGAAAATAAAACTGCACAGCACAGCATCTCCTTTCAGTTCCCGCCAAAACTCTCACTGCAAGTGTATTGTTAAAGGTAAAAAAGACACGTTTTTATTTGAAAAATGACTTTATTTTTCCTTTTTACTTTTACATATTAATAATTCATTCATAAGTACAGAAATTCTATAATAACTAGTGGTGTGGGCAAGTAAATATTGATAATGTAAAATATTAATTAAAATTTGATAATGTTGCTGTTTTACTGATTACGAAGCAATGTGTATAATAGGTATTGTCAGTAAAGTGAAGCTGGTGCCAAACAAATCAATCGAGTCAAATCAAATTATAATATTTAAAACTCTATATAACGAAAATACATCAAGAAATGTTTTGAAACTAATGTAAAAGGTTAAACGCGGTATTGAAGATCAAGATACTATTTCTTTTATAATTCATATTTAAATTATTTCTGCTTTATTATTTCACGGTATTGTTATTAGTTTATACTTAACTTTCATTTATTTCTACATTACTATACGAGTACATTGAACGTACACTTAGTGTGTAGTCCACATTCATCTATCACTCTATACTGTACTAAGTATTTACTCAATATTTTCACTGATGGTATAAAATTACGTTATGAGGTAACAAGCCGGTTGTAAACGTTTTGATATTTTTACAATTTATTCCTATTAGTTATACATTTTTAATTTATATTTCAAGGGACTCTGTTTACAACACAAACTTATATTAATATACACTGCACAGAGATCTTCGACAGTTAAAAAGAGGTTTTATAGTTTTAGAATAATTCTTTACGGGTTTTCATCTGATATAACGTTACAGATGTAGGTCGTTTCACGCAGATATAGCGAAGGCTTTAATATTTTATTTGTAATGCGATATTGTTTTTAATTGTTATTGACGTTAAATATTGACAGATAACGTATGTTTATATACTGATGTGGCTATTCCTTAACGGCGTTTCTTTTTAAGACTTTAAATAAGACGCATGCGACTACAATCTAAGGACTATATGTAATTAGGATGCCATGGCAGCGACACCAACAACATCGCCAACCAAAACAGGTCAAATTTTATTATAACGTACCTAAATAAGGTAGGGTTGGCGATACTTGGCAACAGTTTGGCGTTGACGCTAGTTTGGCATCGCCAGCAGTTTGTTTTGGCGGCGACACCACACTGGCGGCTCTTTCAAGAAAATACATGTGTAGGAATCACTACTATCCCATTCTGCAGTCTGCTGCGATGCCAATCGCGCGTCGTGTCTATTAAATATCACTATATTATTAAAATTTAAAATGGTGTTTGATATAGCTAGTTTTGGCGTCTCATGGACGCCAAGAGTAACCACGGAAGCGCTGCTAGCGGCGCTCCCATGGCAACCTAATGAAATATAGCCCTAACGGAACTAGAGGAAGCTTGAACGCTTCTTTAAAAACGTTAAAGAAGCGTTTAAACTTACTTTGACTCGATAAGAATAAGACCGTAAATCTTTAGCACTATTGCAGATGTAGCTGACCATTAAAAGTCAGAATTATATTGTTTTTGGTAGTAATTTGTTAAAGTAATCCTTAACTGAATACAATTAATACAAATAAAGTATGATTAGAAGTAGATTTTTGACAATTATATATAAATAAGTCAAGTAAAGTAGTATCTTTAAAACCTCTTTTTAAGAAGAAGAAACAAGCAATTTTTACAGACACATAATTGTTTGAATGTTTATTAAAAATTGAATTAATCGCCAGCACATATCATAAGCACATGAATTATAAATATTAATTGCAAAGAAATTATATTTAAGGATTGAATGTTTTGTAGCCTGTTAAGGTCATACTCGTATATAAAGGCAATAAGGTTATTCTCATATTTCTTATATACAATTAAGTGAGCAATATTAACGACAGTTTTAAGAACTACAGCGTCGTTGAAGAATTATTTTGAAAAATATGTGCAACAGGGTTTATGTATATTGTGAAGATACTCGTACCTACCTTAACTACATCTTAGTGCAATATGCTAGAGTGTCTGCAACGACTGGTTTTGATAATCCGCTAGAGGTAAATGTTGTCTTAATTATTTCCAATTGACTAAAAGTACACTTTACCCACATAGACTTCTAGTTAAGTGATTTTAAAATATTTAATTATATTATTATCTATTATAATATTTATTCCACTTTGTCGCATTTAATTCTATTTCCTAATAACTTACTTTTTCAGTGTAATCATGATACACAGAACTACGTCGTCGATAGGCTTCGATGAAAATTATTATTAAAAATTAATATTGAAAAACAAGGCTTGATACCAGTTTAAAATTAATCCGTTATAACCGGTTTTAGTCAACTACAGTGTAAACTCTATATAACGACACTGAAGGAAATGTGCATTTTGTGGCGTTATGGAGACTTGTCGTTAAATGGAGAGAAGTCTGTTATTTTTGTCTGACGCCTTTTGCTGCACCAGTAAATTTGTTGTATTTATGTACACAGCTGCGCAGTTTTTATTAATTTTGGCTTCTTCAAAGTTACTTTTTATTATATAATTGTTGTCATTATTGAGAATGGGGGTAATGCTATGTAGAGTATACCATTGTATGGAAGACAAGCTAAACCAATCAAAGCCAAGTAAATACGCTTAAGGGAGTTTGTAGTTATATCGAGCGACGTTTTATGGAGTTTATACTGTATATAGTTCGGACTGTAAACCTTAAAGAGAGAAGGAGAACCTGTTGTATAGACCTGAATTAATCGGTAATATTGTGAGAAGAGAAAGTATCATTCTATATCTCTCAACATGTGTGTGAGTGTGACTGAATACTTCCTGTATTGCTTTGAAGGTGTATGGCAAAAATAGTTGCTTTTAGTTATTTTTTTATTTTTTTGTTATATAATAAATAAATTAGTCATTAGTAGGCACCCTACATTTATAATAAAACTACGTTTTGAACGGTTTTCAGCGCGGTAATTCATTTGATTTCACCACTCGTTTGGGATCCGATCATTTAAGCTATTAAGATCCAAACCCAGCAAAAACCAACTGCCAGACCTCAAGACATTGGGAGCTCTTTCTGCGTGCAACGGAACACAAACCAACTTGATTGATAATTTATTTTTATTTTTCCTTCCACCTATTTTAATATTATATAAAATATTAGAGCTAGGCATGTTCGCTGAAGAGTATCTTGTGCCGCTTCTTCTCTTCAAGCCACAGCATGTTGCGGAGCGGTAGTAAATTAGATTAAGCTCCCAAAGAGTAAATAATAACCATAAACAAAATTAAAATTAACAAGTTGGCGGTAGACTAAATAAAACTTTATCAATTCTCATCGACACTTTGAGATCTTTGTCTTCTGTGATCACGGCTACTGAAAAGTGGCCAAAACGTCGGAATAATAAAAATAAGTTACCGCGCTTAAAAACGTTATAATACGTAGTTTTATTGTGTATACCAGTCGCGAAACCTTAAGAAAATATTACCCTACATTTAATTAAATAAAAATAAAGTTTGAGAAACACTGTTTCCTATGTTTACACTTAGTCTTATACTAAGATGAATATGGTATAGTGTGATTGTACTCGATGGTACCAACCCGCTCAGCTGTACCCGAAGTAAGTTTCAAGCCTGATTCGAGATGTAGGACAAAGCTTAATTACCTACGACGCTAAGCACATTTTAAATCTCTAACAAGCTTACTGGACAAATCGTAGTCCAAGTGCCATCTAAACGCACGAGCCTGATACGTTTTTTTACTAAATACAATATGGCCCTTATTTTTGCATATCTTTAAATTCTTACCAAAAAATCGTTATATACGAGTCTCGTAAAATATCGGAAAGTATTCAAGCTTTTGAGAAATAATTCTATGTGTTTGTACTACATTATTTTTCTATACTAAACGGCACGTGCTGTTAAGAAATAAGGCATTACTCTTTTGTACATGAATTTTCTTTTCTTCTACTAAACGGTACAACATTTTGATAATATATTATTGTTGATAATATAACAATTATTAGAAACAAATAACCGACTTGGAAAAATGAAATATTAGTAAATAACAATAAATTTATGTTTTTTTATGGATGATTCATTTAGAGCAATGGTACCCAAAATATTTTGTCCCGTAGACCCCTTACCAATTTTTACTGCATTCGGGGAACCACCTTCCTTTTTAACCGACTTAATAAAAGAGGAGGTATCGCTATCATGTTTTATTTATAGAAAGTTAAAAATTACGTTACGACTTGCTTAAATGAAATTTCGTATTTTGGATCCATGTTTGCAGCTCGCGGACCCTTCACTGACGTGGACCCGCTATAAGTTTGGAACGGACCCTCAGGGGTCCATATGGACCACTTTGGGAACCTATGACTTAGAGTCAATTTTTGATAGATGTATAAGGTCTACAAACATCTCACGGTATTGTTGTTTAGTATTGTTTGACATTTCACTATTGAACAGATTGAAAACAGTTGTAACATCTACAAATTATTCAGCTGACGGCCAAACAATGATGGAAAGTGGTTGCCGTCGCATATGGACATTTGAAACACCAAAGGTGCTGCCAAAGTGCTGCCGGACTCGAAGGTGAGACAAGGTTATTATGGCGGCAAGCTCTACACCAGGGGTGGTAGTCATTCCAACGGATAATTGCCTACAACCCGGCCCATTTGTGGTAAAATCATCGATGTATATCCAGAACGTAAGCCAGTGATCTCCGAAGAAGTTTACCTGACAGCCCGTGAACAAATGGCTTTATTGTGTAAACAATTTAATTAGCGCTTCGGACTGGTAAACTATACGTTGAAACGCAGTTTAATCTATGAAATTCGTAATCTACGGAAAAAGGTGATCCATGGTTTAAACTTGTGTCATAAGATCAATTCGAAAATGTGAAGAGATCATCTTTGAATATTACTTTTTACATACATACACAGCTTCACGCCAGTTCCCTTGCAGGGTAGGCACCAACAACAGAGCGCCATTCAGTCTTGTTCTTACACAGCTCACTCGCTTCTTTGACATTCATAGCTCTTGTCATGCACGCTCGTCTGTTCTTAAGGCTCCTGACATCACCTTCTGCTAGTACACGGTCGATTTGATCATGGAAGGTGTGTCGTGCCTTCCACGACTTCTGCATCCATCCACTTTTGCATTGTAGATCTGTTTAGTCATTCTTTCATCATGCATTCTTTCCACATGCGCGAACCACCGGAGCATTCCTTTCCTTACCTTCACCCCGACACTCTCTTTCAGACCAAATCTCTTTCTTAATTCGGTATTACGAACGCGGTCCGCGAGCGTCACTCGTTACTTTTTACATGGTAACATGGTAACTTCAGTCACATTTCGTTCTTTCGAAGCATTTTTGGTATTATGGGAACTATTGTGTGTAGCATACTGTTCTTTGCAGTCCTTTGTCCAGCTGCTGCTGTACTTTGTTTGGCTATTTGAGGGAAGTAAACTAATACTTTTTAATTCATTAACAACGACCAATGCGTGGTTTCCACGCAGGAGAGTTTAAACTGTTGCATGGTTTAAAGTGTATTCGATCGATAAACTGCCATTGATATTACAAAACAATTGGAAACGAAGGATTAATTTCGGTTGCATAGTTTAAATTACTATTGATCTTAAGGGCTAGATCGTGTAATATTTACACGATCATCTTACACCTTTAGATTTTTTTCCTTTAAGTCTAAAGTCTAAATGGTTAAGTCAGTTAAGTAAGTTAAGTTTTAGATACATAAGTGTACATTTAGTATATATATGTGAATATATAAACAATATATAAAATAGATATAGATAAGTAAACATAGTACGTAATACAAAAAAGTAAAAAAGCAATCAAAAAACATATAGTAAATAAAGTAATACATAAATAGTAATTGTAAAATAGAAAATAGTAAAAGAAGCTTGTATAAGTAGTAAAATGTATGTTAAGATAGATAGTTTGTTCCTAGAGTATATATAAATGTATAAGTTTAAAAAAACCGACTTCAAAAACTAAAAAAGTATAAAATAACTTATTTCTAAAGCTATTATTATTAATATATATTATCTAAAACATTTTAAAGTTGGTGCTTAGTAATTTTCAAAATATAGTAATTTTTATGTTTTACTTTGAACCGATTTCAAGATGTTTTAGATAATATATATTAATAATAATAGCTTTAGAAATAAGTTATTTTATACTTTTTAGTTTTTTAGTTTTTGAAGTCGTTTTTTTTAAACGAAGTTTTTTTTATTTTTTTGTTACTTTTTAGTGTCTAGCTATGTATGGGTAGACCTACGAAAGGTGCCGCGCTCCTTAAAAAATATAGGTCCCAAGAAACGGGAACAAAAAAATGTTTTTAATGAAAACTACTAGGCCAAACTATGTCAAATTTTTAGGGGATCTAATGGAAGCTATTCCGCGTCGAACAAAAAAAGAATCCAGTAAATCGGATCATAAATCTCGGAGTAATCGGTGAACATACATAAAAAAAGCAAAAAAGAAAAAAAGGATCCCGACGAATTGAGACTTCCTCCTTTTTTTGAAGTCGGTTAAAAATAGTAATATAACAACAACAATAACACATGTATAAACATTAAGCTTTTTTGAAGAACTGAAAAATGTAATAATAAAGAAGTGTAATAGAACTAAGCAACACTGTAAAACTCGATTTTTTGAGCCCGGACAATCTCGTTCGTCCGGAGAGAGGAATTTAATTAAAAAAAAAGTACTACACCAAATACTACATTGAAGAGCTCGATAGTGACATTGAATATTACAGCTTCAGAATGAATCATGTTGTCCTCAGTCATATACAACATTTGAAAGTAAACAACGGTTATTATCCGTGCAGGAACGGAGAAAGAAAACAGTTTCTTGCGTTGGGGCGGCCTATCGTAAGAGGCGACAAAACAACCCACAGCCAGGTGGTAGGGCATTTACCCGACTGGATGGATACTACCCCTGGTCTAAAGTATGTCGCCATAACAACCTTGAGTTGTGTTCCGGCATTAGTGACCAGGTTCCAGTTTCCCTTAAGAGAGCAGCAGCGCATTTGTAGCAACTTTGGTGTTGCAAATGTCTATAGGCGATGGTAACCGCTTTCCATCAAGTGGGCCGTCTGCCTGTCTGCTGATCTCCTGCAATAAAAAAAAACGTTGCTTCTAAGGATTTGTTTCGACTACTATCGTTACTATATCTATTGTTTCGGAATAACGATGTCTTAATCACGTTCACTGTTGACTAATTTATATAATTAGTCAGTTAGTTTTAATGTCATGTATGGCTACTGTAATATTATAAGAACTACTTTTATTTCTAAACGATACAATCGGCCATTTCCTTAATGAATGGTGCTTTCCTATGATAATAAATGTAACTCGATAAAATTATTGCTTTTGTTTATTTTAAATTTAAAAAAAGTACTTCTAAAGGTCATCATCTGCGCTAGCGTTAAAGATTTAGGCAGTTTCACGCAGATATGGCGATAGGTTTAATGCGTTATTTCAGATGCGACATTGATAACGACGTTACATATTGACATATACAGTAATGTGGCTATGCGTTATTTTTTAACGCCTTAAATAAGACACACTCGCTCACAGCCTAAATTTTGAACTATAACGCAGATGAAGCCCCAGCATAAGTTATAATTTAACCTCTAAATGAATCACCGGTTATTGTAACAATTTGATCGCTATTTGTCTTCGTACAAATTCTCTAGTCGGTAGCAAGTAAAATATGAATTAATATATGTCTTTAATCTAAATTCTATTTCTTTTTTGGAAGTCAGTTATAAAGGCATGTGATGTATTTGTTTGTACGTTAATTTGTTTGTTACGCACTGCGCTAAAACTACATATAACTAAGTTGAATATTTATAACATTGCTAGGACTTAAGTTACTACATATCAATTTTGGTGTCGGTATGCCTTATTTATATAGGTACATAAATATGTCTGCTTCGTTACTATTACATGCAGATATCAAAAATTAAATATAATAATATATATTATTATTATATATATTATATAATCCATAAACTCTTTGTATATAACTGTATATAAATGTCAACGGATTTTTGTTTCTTTTTTGTTTATATTTGGTAATTACTAATATATATTACATATGAAAATCTGTAATTAAAAGAAATGAAGTGAGCAAGGACATTTCAAAATATCTGCGAAAAACACGTAAACGATTATTTGATTACACCGATATTGTAATATACCTACATAAAATTTCGTTACTAACATTACAAGAATAATATGAAATACACTTAACATACATAGAACAAATGTTACGCGAATTTGAGTAAGTTTTGGATTCATTAAAATACTTAAAAGTAACAAGTGACAAAAAATTCAAAATGGCATAAAAATTTGAAAATGGCATAAAAATTTGAAAATGGCATAAGAACTAGTGCTGTTATTGCGCCGCGAAACTATATCAGAAGCTCATTTGCTAGACAAGTAATTTTCTTGAATTGCATCCATAAGGACTGAGGCTTATTCGTTTCCAAACATAATAAGTTTTATAGTTGATTATTCTCTTCAAGCATACAAGCAGGATACAAGTGACGTCAATTTATGGTGCGATAATAGTCTATGTCCCCTTATAGCCCGAGATCCGGCTGCATGATTACTACGTTCATGTGTTGTTATTTCATTGAAATCTAATTTCTATATTTATACTAGCTGTCCCGTCAGACGTTGTTCTGCCCTGAAGAAATAAAATTTAGAACCCGATAACAGCGCCACCTACCGCGTCCAAATGTAAGCTATCCTATTTTTCAAGTCGGATCAAACTGCACACGGTGTGCAAATTTGATTAAAATCGGTCAAGTAGTTTAGGAGTCCATCGCGGACAAACAACGTGACTCATAATTTATATATATTAAGATATTATATATGAAAGAATATATTTTTGCTAGGTTACCTATTAAAATGTGGCCGCTAGTATTTTCGATTAAAATAATATTAGTTCCATATATTCGGAAAAAAATAATTTACTGGTTTTTAAAATAAGTTATATATCAAATTAAAACTATTTTTATCAGTGCATGGTGGAATAAAGTTGCCTGTTTAAAAATGGCCGCAAATAGTGGATGCCAGCTGTTAAAGACAGACAGAAAGAGAGGTAACGCGCTAGCTCCCTCGTAGCTATCTCTCTCAATCTTTAACAACCGGCACATTGCCGCTATTTGCGGCCACTTTTACATATGCAACCCTATTAAATCACACACAGATAAAATAACTTTAATCTGATATATAATCTATTTTACAAGCATTTTATTATTATTACAAGCAACAAGGGAACCTAGCAAAAATATATTCCCGCATATAATATATAATGATATATAAAAAATAGATTTTAATTAGATAACACATGAACGTAGTAATCTTGCGGCCAGATCTCGGACTATTAACCTCAGGCCAACTTTCCAAATGTCCGGGGTCGTGATTATGACCCGCGACCATAAAAAATACAACTTCGCCACAGATTGCACAGAATCCAACACGAGCATCCTGAATGGAAAACCTGACAAATATGACTGACCACTGATTTGGTCATTTATTAATTGGCCGCTCCTAGATCCTACGAACCGTTCATATGCCGCACTATCCTTTAGAATATGACAACAACTCCATACAAGTAATGTCAAAACTCCACGGATGGTACAGCAGATGACGACCGGTTTCTATATCCTACTATTGATTCACTTGCCCTACCATCAGTTGAATTTTCACAATACAAGCATGGAGCCTATGACAAATTTTAACCGATAGCAAGGCAAATGAGCGGTCGGTATGTTACAGAAACCGGCTGTAAATAAATAGTAAGATATAGAAGTCGAACATATGAGGATCAAATCAGTTTCAGCTATTAGTTACTATCGTATATAAGGCATTGCATTAAGATATTTTATATTGTACATATGTATTATTGTTTCTATATTTGTATGTATATAATATTGGAATATGTTGTCTTTTAAATAAGTACATTATAAACTACATGCCTACATAAAAACTTAATGGTAAAAAATTTACAACACAATTTTTTTGCACTAAATATCTAATATAAACTTTCTGAAACTTATATCTAAATATACCTTGTTAGTTGACCAGTGTTGGCGCGTTAAGTAGTAAAAGATATGGAAATTTTTATCAATAAATCACACCCTAATTATTGTTTTCAGATTTTCGTAAAAAGTAAATATTGTAAATTGTTTTTTGATATATTTTTGGAACGAAGTTCCTTATCGCGCGTTGCGAAAGGGGGCTAGACGGAAAAAATGTAGAGCAAAAGTTGTAACGACACTTTTTGCTATAGTTGTAAGCCGTGCGGCGTGCGCGTGTTTCTCTGTGTGTCTCTCTCTCTCATAGAAAGCAAGCCAGTTATTCTCGTTTCGTCTTTCTATTTCGCATTGAACAGTGTCGTGTCGCGACGATTATTTTTGTTGAGTGTATACAGGTTTTTTGTACATAATAAATAATAAAAGATGCTTATCAACACACTTTTTGAGACGTTATGAGAATTTTTAAGACATTTTAGGAGAACTTCGTTCCAAACAGACAAGTACAAAGACCAAAGACACCTTATTAGTTTTTTTAAATAAAAGTTCGGAAATGTTTAACCTCGTTTTATTGTTGATACGATCAGCTCAAATGATACTTTATCATATCATCGTTACCTTTAAACGGGAAGCTCTCACTAAACTAATACAAGAAACCGTGGACTCGTGCATAAAACAAAATATCTACCGCTATGGTGAGATATAACAATTAGGCGATAATTTCTTGATAAAATTAGTACATATTTTACCACTTAAGGCACTAAACATAGTTAAACAAACATATTTCATATAATTATTATTAGAATCAGCAGACAAACACGCACATTGTATATCCCCAAATTAAACAAGTTACTCTATGGGTATTATTATACAACGGACTACTCTGGAACCGATCCCAGACACCCAGACCATAGTAAATAATGGAATTTTTTCCCGAAATTTACCATGCCATGAATAGAACCCGGAGCCTCTGCGTTTGAGTGAAGAAGCGCACTCAACCACAGAGGCCGTCGTATCGTCGTTTATGAAATCAACTAACTGGTTATAATAATTAAAACCTAATCATCATACCAGTAAAGAAATGTAACGTGAGGAAAGACCACGTCCCAAGCTCCTGCATGGGCTTTACCTGGTGTGGATGGATCGTTTTTATCATCCATGATGCAATAGGGACAACATACCTACGTGTTCAAACGAATACGTTAATATATCTGATCTTATATACTTTTCACGTGAATTTTATATTTATCAACTAATTACAATACTACTATTTATCACACTACATATAATGTATAATATAATTTAGTATGCCATATTTGTTTCTTGACTTATACAACATACATATATTAATCTACGAGTATTTATTTACATACTACTTGTTTTGACCGCCATATTGTGCATCAATCTTATATATGAGTATGCTATATAATATATCTAACAGATAATAGTTTTAGAATTTCGTTTCGAATAGACGTCTGGACGTCTAACTACCTACATTTAAACATTTTACTTGGTATCCTAATCTTAGATTTAGCTGTCAACGCAAAGAGATGACCAAACATAGCCATCTCGGCTCGGAGCCTGCCAGCAAACAATGTAGGATTTCCTAATAATCCGCAGTGCATAGAATTTTAAGTGCGTACGACATATACCATATTTATATATTACTATAATTCTATACTATATTCTTCATATGAATTATAATTTATTGATTTAAAAACACCTTAAATAATAAATACTTTAAAATTAATTCAACTATCTCAGCATTGTTTCTTTCCAATCCTTGAGCACAAATAGATAGAAAATAAATCTGCCAATTTTCTTTATCATATTACAAAAAATATAATTTGATGACGTGAATATTTTTGGGTTTTCGTTGAATGTGTGGACTTCATGGTTGAACAGTCTAAGATAATGCGAGAAAAATATGAAATAGATGTTGAAATGTTCGTAGCTGAAGACAGGAGTCCTGCGTGTCAGATAATCGAGGGTAGATTAGAAGTTGTTAAGTGGGAAGACGGGATCATCGACAGATCATATTCATTGAATAATCACCGAATTGCAAACCGTTTCCCAAATAAACAACTTGTGTCTAATGCTCAACACTTCTCTTCTACGGGAGCATTTCAAGATAGTACTAGCGGGCTAAAAGCTTATATATCTAGAATTAACTAATTTCGATAAGCTTCGAATGGACTACTGTGCAGCTAGTAAAGAAACGGCTTAACTCATGAAAGACTGGGTTGCAATCAAATATCGGCTTCACGTAATTGTAATCCAGCAGCTAATGATAAGTATGGAAATGGAGTTAATTGTATTGATAAAATGATGATGAATCTTAAAGTTTTTACAATATTATTTTAGAAAAAAAAATTGAAGCTAAATCTGATTGGCTTACTCAGGCCGTGCTTATAATGAATGATAGGTTCAAATTGCTTCCAAAAGAGGGTTTTGGACATATGATGAGATACAAGTTTTTGGCCAAATGCCAAAAAGCGCGTGACCCAGCCCTGGGAACAGGGTATCCGATCACACAATATATGGCTGCGCCAAAATAACTACTTTAATAATTTCGCGCCAAGATGACATAAGCTACTGTGGTGCTGGGAACAACTATTATGATTGCCTTACATTAGTACGATTAAAATAATATTAAAGCTACTGTTTTTATATTCAATATTAATTATTTCGATAGAAATACAACTATATTTAGACAACAGTGATATAATTAAGACAATGTACAATTAAAGTTAACGGTGTTCAGCCCCTCTACAGTGTGTTTATTTGAATATATGTACAGTTCACTTGACTATTATATATTAATTATCTATGTATGCATACGAGTACGTAAGTCCTAATATTATGCAAATCATAACCCACGTTATACATTCACGGTGCAAGTCAAACCACCTCTGAGATCTTTTATGCAAGCATTATCTTCCTAATGTTTTCTTATTAACTTTTTCGTACTATACGTGCATTTATCAATACCAATCAATATACATCCCTAAATATATTATTCAAAAGTTACATCTAACCAAAATTAATAAAGTTTCAAAATGTTAAATTATTTGCCAAAAAAGTATTCACTTAAAATATTGAATTTAAAAATGAAAACGAAAATATTTTGTTGATGTATATGAAAGTTATTAAAATGTTGATAAAAATACAATTATATAAAAAAAAACAGTACATGCATGCTGAAGGTTTAAAAATATTTGACGACAGTTCCGCACATGCATGGCGCTAATTAGTACTATTAAGCCAGAAAATTTGCCGTTGACCATCCCTCCCAGTTTCAACAACCGCCACTCGCGCCCCTACAATTAGCGACTACGAACTATAGTTACCCACAACATGGCAATTGGGGTGTGAAGTGAGTCGTGGAGCGGGAAGGATCGCGCACTTTTAGTTCAAATGCAGTTTAAACTACGGAAAAAGTGGATCGATGGTTTCAACCTGAGTCGTAAGATCAATTCCAGAATATGGAATCAACTGAACCTCGTTTAGTGCTTTTTAGATGACAACATTAAATACTTCAATCACATTTCTTTCAAAGCATTTTTAGTATTATGGCAACTATAATACTGTTAGCAATACAGAAAAAGAGTCTATTCAATGAGTAGGTACCATTTATTTTGTCCTGCACTGCTGCTGTTCTTTGTTTGGTTATTTGAAGGAATGAATTAAATACTTTTAAATTCATTGACAACGACCAATGCTTGGTTTCCACGCAGGAGAGTTTAAGCGGCCCTTTCGGCGAGTTTAAACTGTTGCACGGTTTAGACTATTTTCGATCGATAAACTGCCATTGATATTACAAAATAATTGGAAACGGATGATTAAACTCGGTTACATACTTTATGCTACTATTGATTTTACAGGCCTTAGTCTTGACGCTGCACGAATCCGTATCGTATCTCGTTTACCGATTTTAATCTTGCTCACGTTGTTAATAATTACTTATGTTTATGTATTGATTTACTTCAGTTGCCTGTTCGTTACGTGTTAAAACAAAAAGACCAATAATTCATTCGTAAGCACGATTATTAGCTAAATTAGTAATAGAAAATTTGGTATATTGAATTGAAAAAGTGGTAATGATTTTGCTCCCATTTTATTGCGTACGAAAAATGATCGATATTGACTAGCTTGTATCGTCGTCACAACACTAAATAAATTGCCATGTCAACCTGTCCCAAATGATAGGGAAGTACGGGTCGCGAAAATTGAAGTGGGAGTAATATTCATGGGTAAACCTTCTCGCACGCGGCTTATATAGCTATACAAAACTGTATCAATGAAGGTAGGGGTAGAAGGTCCCAATTAGCTAGTCGTGAATTCCCTGATCCACTAAGTGATAAAAATAATATTTCTCAACTAACACTTTCTGGCAGAACGATGGTTCCTTTACGCCGTTTTCAAAAATGCAATCCTAACTGCTGCAGGCGTCGTATTTCATAATGTAGATATATTATAAAAAAATTCAGCATGCAGTCTTCGATGAAAAGCAAATTGGTTTTAGAACTTATTTTCATAATTTACAAAAATACAACACAAAGCTTCAAGATGTATGAACACACGAAATATTCTGCGACTACAATTGAAACTAAAGTAACATCCAGTGATGTTATCATAATACTAGCAAAGAATAAACAAATCGCTAATTTTACATAGTAATTATTTTAAAACTACTAAAACTAGTTTTTGAGTCAAGCAGAAAAAATTGAGCATCAGATTAATTTACTTAATAAGTTTTTATGCCACCTATTTCACCTCGTTTTAAATAATAATTCGAAACATTTTTACTTTTTCTAAAATCGACCAAGTGCGTGGTACTCCGCGCACAGTCAAATTCACTGAATTTATTTTTGTCCTTGTACTACGAAACTAATAAATGTAACCGAAAATTTCAAAAACTACCAACAGATCTGCTTAAGAAAATCTTTGAAAGTATATTATGAGCATCAAAACCTTGATTTTTTAGGATTGTCTGTCTCCAAATTTAATTTTAATTTATGATTTCTCAAAATCTAACTAATGCCTTACACGCTAATTGTAACCTAGAAAAATCCCTCAGTCATCTGTTTAACGACCAGCCTTAAATATTGTGACAATTCACTATACCTACATCACTACGAACGGCATAGATAGTACTCACGTTCTGTCTACATTTTACCCATATGGACCCAGTAGTTTTTGAGAAAATATTTCTTTAAGCGTGTATATTATCTACACGCCGCTGTCACGCTCTCACCTAATATCCGCACGAAGCGGCTAACATTGAGCTAAGCGTTGATAACGCACGTCCCCCTCCACCTATTCATCCACATCTCCGTTCTCCTATGCCATCCCGTCTATACAATCCCCTCAGAGAAGTTCTATGATTTAGAGTATTTTTAGTTAATGATTTTTAAGATTCCTTAGCCAAGTGACTAAATCACTGGACGCTTCTCAGCTGTATGGACCCTTTTACTGCGCGTAGAAAAACACACAGCAAGCATATTTCTGATTGTTATCATCATATGTTTGGACAAGTTTAATGTTTGCAAACACTATGTAAATGCGTAGCTTATATTTAAAACGATATCTTGATCAAAATAACTGCAAGATATCAGAGCGACATCAGCAGTTGAATGTTTCGAATTATTATTAAAGAATAATGGAGCGGTGGCAAAATAAGTGGTTCGTGTAGATATCCCCTCTATTTATCCTCTTCCAGGAGGACCAGATCATCAGCCACGACGTCGGACACGTGGAGATAAATGATCCAGTACATGAGGTTAAAGCATACGAAGCAGACGGGGAACACGATGCGGGAGTACTTGTCAATGTCCGAAGGAGTCATACCCAGCAGTTTGCTTATGTCCTGAAAACAGAAGATTTCCCTTCTTTTATCCGACTGAAATCGATATCCAAAGTCACTCGCCATCTAAATCGCCAGCAGAAATTCACTAACTGAAGATAATGCACAGCAAAATATTGAATTATGCCTCCTGCATACAGTTTAACGCAAGCAAAACAAATTCAGTCATGAACGTGTCGATATTTACCTTTCCAGGATGCAGGATATGCGGAGGCGGTCCAGGGTTTTCTTCTTCCGCACCACTTCTCCCTCCATTTATCGTATTTTCAAGTGTTCCGCCTTTAGAATGTGCTTTAGGGTCATGAACTTTGAATCGGACCTCCTGGAAATATACATACATGTTTTCCATAGAGGCAAACAGAGATAATGGATTGGTACTATCCTCAAAAATATCTTTCATTTCATCTACTTTCATTAATCTCTTCATACTTATACGTATATTTAACTTATCTTCTTCAAAATGTAATTTAATTATTATTGTCCCTCTTTCTTTTCTTTCACCATATCCCAATTAATTGGGGTCGGTACAATATGTCTTTTCCCTTCACACTCCTCTATTCTAACATACATCTTCTGTCACACCACAAATCATCATATCATCCTTCACAGAATCCATCCATCATTTTTTGGTCTATCTTTACATTTGTATCCATCCATCTTGTAGTTTAACATTCTTATCGTCATGTGACTTTCATCCCTCCTCGTTATATGCCCGTACCAACTTAATCTTGTTCTTCTGAATTTTTCAGCTTGTTGTTGTTGTCGCTGATCACTCAATAAAAGAGAATCGTGTTAGAAATCTTACCGATGGTCTCCCTGGGGGGCATCGGCCTAAAGTTCCCATTTTGGACAACGTATGCGGATCACCAACAGGCGGACAATCGACGGGTAGTTTCTTTTCGGACGCTATCTTCTGTATGGCCACGAACCTTTGCTTCCTCATCTGAATCCTTTTAGCCATGTAGCCTACTGTGGCGTATTCTGTAAAGACAGGAGAATACTTTTCACATAAACTTAGCTTATTAGACTTATCGGAAACAACCATCTAGATTAACTAATATTCGCTTAGAGCAATATAACACAAGAATTCGCATTAGACACAAAAATAGCACACAATCGCAATGCCGTTGTAAATGTGTAAGTGTCAAATTACCTAGTAGACTGGCGAAAACCATCACGAAACAGGTTCCCAGATATACGTCAATCGATTTGACGTAAGAGATCTTAGGCAGAGCAGCGTTGGTGGAGGACATGAGCGTGGTCATGGTCAGCACTGTGGTGACTCCGAGGGCAACGCGAGCCGGCGTGGCGTTGCGATTCAGCCAGAACGACACCCACGATATGATCACAATCAAACCAGATGGAATGTAAATCTGAATTAGGTAATAACCCATGGAACGCACAAACTGAATTTCACAAGCCAATCTTGAATAGTTTCCTGTAAAAATGTTAATAAAAGATTAATACATGAGTGGAGGAATGAATAAAACAATTTTAATTGTTGTTCATAAAATAGAATTAGCTTCTCGAACAGGTTACATCAACATCGATTGGGCAAAATCAACGAGTAACGAGAATCTACTGACCAAATAAATCTATATCAAACAACAATTACTGGTTAATTATTAAACCAATTTGCTTTGAATAACAAGATGTCACAGATTAAGATTACAATGTACCACACCACTTATTGTGTTTTAGTGCAATTATACAAAAGCAGGATGTGAGAAGATTCGTGGCTGTTTCTGTCCAGTGTTCCACGTAGTGGTGTTTCTTTTTTAACAATTGATAGCAACCGAATGTTACCCCTGCATAGATACCCCCACGAGCCCAAGTACCTGTGGTCAGGGAGATCTCCATAGCGCGCTGACGATGGCCCAGCACCTTGAACTGCGGCAGCGACACCTCGCTGGAAACACCCACAGAGTTGGGCCCCTCGTTCCATTTGTATCGGATGTCTCGCATGGTGTAGCCGACTGTGCGCAGCGGACATTATAAATGAAACAACCCCGAGCCCATCGCAATGGGTTTTGCAACACGAGTCGTCATTCGGTCGGGGCGAGAGCAGGGGGGGGGGGGGGTCGCGAGTAAGGCGCGTCTCGTCGTGCGATCGGTTGTCTTGTCATGTTAGCGTGTGTGCGAGTGTCGCGCTGTCGTCCGTCTGCACACGGCACGGGCTGAGGGAGACGGGGTCAGTGGCGCAGCGACGGGCGGAAGGTGCTAGGGACAGCGGTCGATGCGGGCGGTTACCTGTGGTCAGCGTAACGACAGTGGCGCGCTGCCGGTGGCCGAGCACTCGAAACTGCGGCAGTTGCACCTCATTGCTCATGCCGACGCTCGAGAGGCCGTCTTTCCAATGGTACCGAATGTCTCTCATTGTGTACCCGACTCCAGAGACATGCCAAACACACAAAACGCTATCACTTACGCTGCGACCGCGGCGGCGCCGGGGTGGGGGCGCGCCCCGCGAGCCGGCCCGAGTGCGGGCCCCGGCGCAGGCAAGGCCACTCGGCCCAGCTCGCCGTGGATGATAGAAAAATATAAATCAACTACATCTACTTGCTAACCAAATGACAAAAGCTATTAATTCATTCTTTTTCCTACAATACTACAATATTGTAGGTATAAGAATATCTACGGCTAGAAGTACTCCAGACATTCACCACGCGATTTATGTATGCGCAATCTGCAAGTTTCTGAAAGGCTGCTTTAGAGAGTGAAACAAAATGGCGTGATGAATTCTTTGGTGAGAAATAGAAATGTTGAAAATAATTAAAAGTCGTAAATTCGAAGAGTAAATAAGAAATGTGGTGCAAGTGCTGGTGGCGCGTTGGCATGTGTGTGAGGAGCGGAAGCGGGGTTGGTGCTCTGGTGGTGTGGTGTGGGTGTCTCCCGGGGCCGCCTGGGCGCCACCGTCCCCGCCTCCTGTAGCCCGCGCGGTCCGTCGCCTCGCGGCGCCGATGTCTCGGCGTCAGTTCTTTCGCTTAATGCTCGTGAGTACAAAGGCTTACTATCAACGAGTCTGCCTTCTGCGGGTGCTGTATGCGAGAAGGAGACGTTCCAACTTATGAAAACACGAAGAGAATCACGTGTCGACGGTCAAGTATTACGTTCGTGCTCACAGGGTATCCCTGAGTAGCATCTGTGATACAAGGAAGTGGTCACAACACAATATTAGTAAGCCTAGTGATAAATTTGCATCGTGGTTAAGAGTCAAAATATCAATGATCGCTTTTGGTGAGCACATACACGTATATTGCTTCTTTGATTATTTTTCTATCATCTTAAAAGTTGCCTCGCACAATTCAATGTCAGCCAATTATTTTTATAATTTGACACATTTCATATAATATCACACCGAATATAATGTATTTTTGAATATAACACAATATACAGAAGCGTGCCAAATACACTCTCATTGTAAATAATTATATTAATCTGTAGTCCTAAATATTACACAGTGAGTTCTAGTAAAATACTTACAACTCTCGATTTCTATATGGCAGAGTTGTCGATCCATTGGGAAATACTGCAGGTTCATGGGACATGATGCTGTAATTGTCAACCTGTAATGGAAGCATTGGCTCTGATTAGCGTCGTTCAGGAATAACCTCACCGTAACGTCTAGAACGAGAACTTATATTCTTTAAGAATATTCTAGCAGTCCGTAGTCAAAAGTTCAGTGAATAGGCTTGGCTCTTACCCCAGAGTTAATTAATAATAGGTCCTTACATATGAAGTTGACGTCGGCCACTTTGATCTGAAATATCTCCTCTTTGGTCAGGAATTCCAATTTCAAATTTATACAGCTATTTACTTATGCTTTTTTGTTTTGAAAACCGTAATTCATTTGTTTTTTCCTCTTTTGGTTTTTTCTTTGCGTCACTCAGTTTACAAAATGGAAAACTTGAAATATCGCATTATTTACGAGTACGAAATCCATCGTGGCTCGGAGGATTAATGACGTGTATGGCGGCGGTGTCGCAAAAAAAACACAGTGCATTTTTGGTTCCAACGTTTTCGTTCTGGAAATTTCGACCTGCAGAACAAGCCCCGTGGACGGCCGGAGACCGAAGTTGATAATGCAGAATTGAAGGCTATTGTGGAAGCAGATCCATCGGAAACCAAGTCCGAGACAGCTGCAGGCTGCGGTGGTAGTGATAAAACTGTTTTAATCCACTTGAAGCAAATTGGGAAGGTGAAAAAGCTTGAAAGGTGGGTACCTCAGGAATTGAGTGCAGCAAACCGACAAACGCGCGTCGACTGCTGCGTTACATTACTCAACCGGCACAATAATGAAGGGATTTCAACTCGAATCATTACCTGTGATGAAAAGAGGATCCTGTACGATAATCGGAAACGCTCATCGCAACGGCTGAACCCTGGTGAACCAGCCCAATCCTGCCCCAAGCAAAAATTGACAAAAAAAAAAAATACTTGTGAACGTTTGGTGGACTAGTGCTTGTGTCGCTCACTACAGCTTTCTTAAATCTAGCTAGACGATTACGGCGGATGTCTATTGTCAGCAACTGCAAACCATGATGGAAAAGCGAGCTGCTAAACAACTGAAGCTCGGTCTAGGCCACTGCTGCTTCAGGACAACGCTAGACCACACACTGCACAACAGACGGCTACCAAATTAGAGGAGCTTCAATTGGAATGTCTAAGACATCTACCGTACTCCCCGGACCTTGCTCCAACAGATTACTATTTTTTTCGAAATTTGGATAACTTCTTGCAAGGGAAAAAATTCAACTCCGATGGGGCAGTCCAAAGCGCCTTCAAAGATTGTATTGATTCCCGTCCGGATGGTTTTTATTAGTAAAGGGATCAATGAACTACCTATGAGATGGCAGAAGTACATAGATAGCAATGGTACATACTTTGATTAAATAAATATATTATATTTTAAAAAATCGACTTTATGTTCCTCCCATAAAAAACGTCAATTTCATATGTAAAGACCAATATTAATCTAGTTAAATATGTTAATATTAACTAGTGTGCTTTTTAGGTATTTTTTAACCGACTTCAAAAAAAGGAGGAGGTTCTCAATTCGTCGGGATCTTTTTTTTATGTATGTTCACCGATTACTCCGATATTTATGATCCGATTTACGTGATTCTTTTTTTGTTCGACGCGGAATAGCTGCCATTTAGTCTCCTAAAAATTTGACATAGTTTGGCATAGTAGTTTTCATTTTATGAACATTTTTTTGAAAAAAATTCCATTCCGTTCCATATGTACACCGATTACGCTGAGATTTATGATCCGATTTACGTGATTCTTATTTAGTTTGATGGGGAATAGTTGCCATTTAGTTCCCTAAAAATTTAACATACTTTGGCCTAGTAGTTTTCATTTTACGATCATTTTTTTGTTCCCGTTTCTTGGGATCTAAAGTTTTTAAGGAGCGCGGCACCTTTCGCAGGTCTACCCATACATAGCTAGACACTAAAAAGTAACCAAAAAATAAAAAAAACTTTGTTTAAAAAAACCGACTTCAAAAACTAAACAAGTATAATATAATTTATTTCTAAAGCTATTATTATTAATATATTGCTATTATCTAACATATCTTGAAGTCGGTGCAAAGTAAAACATAAAAATTACTATATTTTGAAAATTACTAAGCACCGACTTTAAGATGTTTTAGATAATATATATTAATAATAATAGCTTGAGAAATAAGTTACTTTATACTTTTTAGTTTTTGAAGTCGGTTTTTAAACTTATAATTTGATTGTTTTCATTCATTCATTTTCATTGTTAAGTTTATCTACATACTTGGGGTTTTATGACTTGTTATTATGTGATTTTGAAGGTGGGCACTGAAAACTAGTGCTGTGTCGGAGCACGTTTCGGCACAGCAAAATACCAAGTGCCAACGTTATTCAAAACTTGCAGCATTCAATTTTTGGAATGTATTGTTTTCTTATCTGTTGATGCAGAAGTCGTGGAAGGCCACGACACACCTTCCATGATCAAAGTGATCGTGTACTAGCAGAAGGTGATGTCAGGAGCCTTAAGAACAGACGAGCGTGCATGACAAGACCTATGAATGTCAAAGAAGCAAGTGAGGTGTGTAAGAGTAAGCCTGAATGGCGCTCTGTTGTTCGCGCCTACCCCGCAAGGGAACTGGCGTGAAGTTATGTATGTATGTAATTGGAAATATATATTTTCTTTCTTTCTTTCTAGAATCATAAATAAAGCGAATTTATCCATACAATTTGAATTTGAATTTTGATCAGAGTCGAAAATCCGCTAAAAAGTAACTAAATACGCATCCAACAATACCAAATTTCACGTAAGCAGTGATTTTTAAAGTTTACCAAGGATGCTAGAGGAATTTGAAGGAAAAATCCTTTCGTTATAATTCGACGATATTTAACAAAGAAGAGCCGATGTGATAGGTTTGTAACGGCTAGTTTAGCTTCTTTTAATCAAATAACGTTCGTTAACTATCACAAGGTGTTTAAGCTTTTACTTACAAAATGATAGTCATTCTTTGAAGGCCACGCGCCATAAAAATGGCCCGGACATTTGGAGGGCTTGCGTGGGGCCATGGGAAGGCCAGCACGTAGAAGCCTCTAAGACAAATTTAATGTAAATGTGGCGTGTCACTGACCGGCGATTATCCCTCTCTACATCATATAGTAATGCACCCAAGGACAAGCCCCGGCCAGTGTAGGACTATTGTGGGAAATGAGGACAAAAAGTACCGGGCTATTGGAGTGCACTGCTAGTGGTACTAGGGGTCTGGGAATATGGGGACTATGGCGTCTGCCCGTCGCAATGGAATGAAAAATGGGCAGACGGTGACTCGCCACTCTCTGCATGGGCCCCAAAAAATGCCATAGAAGACAGGGGCAACATGGGCGTGAGTGGCTGAGGAGTGCAGAGAGGTGGGCTGCAGGTTCACCGAAGCTACTTCAGACGTAATGTCATTTGATAGACATTATTATTAAAGTAAACATGCTATGTTCACAAAACGCGTACGTCGTAAGTAAAGCATCTTGATACTTGCACGATGTTTGATGCCTTAATAAAAATCACTAGTAAGTATCGAAATTACTATTGACCGAATATTAGAGTTGCTAGAATTTTGACTTTGCGAAAGTGGCGCCACTATTATTTTCTACTTTATTTTGACATTTTGTACTTAATAATTCAACTCTTTCATTGCGAAGTTGGCATACATCAGATAGACTCTGATAGAAAATGGTTGCCGTCGCCCATAGACGATTATAGCATGTTCAAGAGCGAAGCCAATATGTTGCATCTTTAGCATGGAACACAGAAGGTAGGATAAGGAAAGGTCACAAAGCACGATTACGTCAAAGCTCGCCGCAACACGCCGATATTCACAGAAAGGCCTGCCCTAAGAGTTATAATTAAAACTAGTGGCCGCCCAGTGATGGAAATACGACCATAATTAATTTAAATTCTATAATCACATGAAAGCATGAAGCATGAAAGTAGAATAAACGCGGTCGAGCGCGCACTGCGCAAAATCTGCGAAGTGACGACCGTAATAATTAATGTCAAAGACTATACTTCTATAATCACAGATTTCGTCAAGGCTACACTGTTGATTTGACTTGAACAATAAACAAAAGAGTATATAAGCGTGTGTGTGTCAAATACATGGTAGTGTGTGTAATGTATTTTCTATGCATAATTTTAAATAAATATTAGCATTCGTCGCTTCTTTTCTATATAGACTATAAGTGTGCGAAATTTTACACTCCTCCGTCCGTGCAATTTTCGTATAAAGGGGTACAAAGTTTTTGCTTCACGTATTAATATTGTGACGGATACGCGTAGCGGAGTTTTTTCCCCTTAAGAAAATAGCGTGTAGTCTTCGCCTTAACAATAACACAATACAATATTGCAATACAAGGACACGAAAGAACAGGATAGAAATATAGGTTCAGACAATTGTTAAAACGAGATGGATGTACTCGAGAATAAACTCGTAGTAAATAACAAGGACGGGAAGATTTGTTGGACAAGGATAGACTTAGTGTCGGCCGGATATATAAGTGCGACAATCTGCGCACGGGACAGAGTCGCACGGGCTAGTGAAGCGAAAGCAAGGAGTCTCAAGGGGAAGACGAAGACGTACACCGGATAAGGAGAAAGAAGCCTATGAGCTGGTTTGTGTTATCTATGGATTCGTGTCTGTCGTCGAATGTAGTTTTATCCCGGACCTGGACAACGTATCGGACTGACTGTTCAGTGTGAATTATACTTGCATTGGCTTAAATAAAGACATGTTCTTTTAGATCGGTGTTTCCTTCCAATCTCGGTACCCGCAGCACGTAACAATATATAGGTATAGAAGATAATCAATCCATCGAGCAATGATATGATATATATTACGCCGAAAATTTATTTGTTTGCAAGAAAAAAGGAGACGCAAGATGTTATTGATTTATTTGCACGTTCTACATTCAGTATCCTCACCTGATACTCCTGGTAATAGAACCGGAGTAGTGGATCCGTATGAATTCGTTGCTGGTTGTCGCTATATGGAAATAAGATTGTTTCTCATTGACAAAGAACGTATCAGGCACCCATATGTTCTTTATGAATTCTGAGCCAACTGATAAAGTTTCCACTCCTGTTCTTTTTTTGTATGCTAGTCGCGGATCTGTCCAAAATTGTCTAAAGTAAAAATCCAACGTGAAATCCTGAAAAAATTACATCTGGATTAATGTCTAATTTTAGAAAACCCGAAAACATAAAGGGAATACAAGAATATCTGGTTATTTTCAAGAACATAGGTCCTTCATCCCAGATACTCGTACGATTTATTTGAGCTTCAGATGTACGTGAAGTCTTAGACATCATGAAGGACCTATATTATCAGTACAGTATAAATTCGTTACAGTTGTTTTTATTGCATTATAGAGACAACACGAAAGTAATTCTATTCGATAACACATAACATCTACACTGGCATGCTAGACTCCATCGTACGCTAAGTGATGGTATGTACTGCGACAGACGTGTTATAGAAAGTTAGAGGATAATTTCCAGTTAGATACATTTAGGTCCGAAGCTTGGTTCTCGTAGCATCGGATAACAGGACATTATAGAATAAATAAACACTACACTACATCGAAGACAAATTGAGCGCTAAGCTTGAACAGTTAAAGTAAACAAAATGTGCGCAGAGTGTCAGGGTGAAATGCGTACAAGACGTAGGTGAGGATAGGTGTATGACTGGTGGGAGATGTGGTGCTCTAGTGCGGCGGGGGAGGGGGCGGGGGGCAGGTGAACGGTCGGAGGCGTAGGCGGAGATGGACATCCACGGCTCGACGGAGGCAGTCCGCCTTGGACCGAGGCTAAGCCGGGCGCGCGTACGGCCCGCCACCCACAAACACCGGTCTAGCCTCGTGGACAACTGGACCGTGATGAGCCCGGTCGGGGAGTTCGCTGCCGTCCCACCGGCCGCAGGCCGAGGGTCACGTCACACTGTGACCTTCACAACCTCGATTCGGTTTCCATTTCGGGGCCCATCGTCCAAACATACGCCTAGCAAGCTCACTCAGACACATTGGAAAACCGAATGTTCCGCTCGCAATTTGACAGTCGCGTGAGGATTTGAGGGTCCACCTCGGTATGTATCAACTAAATAGGTGTACAATCAGGAAGCATGAAGAAAGAGTTCGGTTTTGGCCAAAACGTATCGATGTTCCAAGTCACTGGAGAGTTCAAAGATATACAATTACGTTGGCAATATTTTAGTAAATACACATAATACGTACATACACAACAAACTACAGAATGAGTCACGATAAGAGATTCAGTCGTCGCAATTCCATAGAGCCTCGTCATTACACGCTGTTGTTCAATGTATTTATTACTGTGTTTTTACTTTACAACATTTTTTATAAGACATCTATTGAAAATCTCTTGAAGTTTATGTGATGAGAGTATTCGAGCAGAGCTGCTTTGGAGTTACGAGTACTGCAGGACACACAATTGGAGAACTGCAACGTTCATGTGTTGCCTTTCTTATTATGACGTCCGAATGTTGTCTTAGTAATGTTAAACGTGATAAAAGGACACATAATAAGAATGCAAGTGGGCGGACAAAGGGCGATCTGCTCCACCATAACGCCGGCATGCTCGCAGCCTCGTGTCTGGGGCTGCTCGGTCGCCGGGGCGGGGGCCGAAGGCGCAAGGCGCCGGGGCGACCGAGACAAGCGCGACAGCTGGCAGGCAGGGCAGGGGCGAGTACCATGAGCACTTCCGAGACGGAGCTGATAGAGAGCACATACATGGTGACGCCCACCTCCACCGGGGGACCTGCAATCAAGCCCAATCGTGAGTGACCCCCGCGGCGAGCGCCCGGCCGGAACCGAACCGGGGGGACCGAGACGTGACCCATCGCCGAGCGAAAACCACTGCGGGCCGGGGGGCGCGGAGTGCGTGCGGGGGTTGGTGCGTCCAGTCGTCACGGGGGCTGCCAACGGCACCGTGCCCGGGGCACGGCACGGGCACTCTCGCTATGGCAAAACGTGCTCGCTACTATCCTTTTCTATACACATCTAGCACCATTTTAAACATTGAATTTTTCAAGTAGGCCTTCAGGGCTAAATCCTAAACTATCCTAAACAGCGTGAAACTCTCAAGGAAGCTCGAGGCCGATTTTGATGAAAACTAAATTGTTAACCTTTGTTCTTTTGAAAAATCAATTACCCTTGTCAGGAACCGAATTGACTGATTTTTAAAAAATAAACACATGCTCTATTATTACACAAAATCATAGCCTACCTTGTAATTATCAATTCTCGTGACGGAATGTCAAACGGCAAACTATGAGAAAGGGTTGTTTCTCTACAAAATATTATCTTTTCCATACAATAATTAAACATCAAATTACGCCAGTCATTTGGCCGCACCTCATTTAAATGTTACCCATTGACTAATTTGATTGATTCAAGTAATATAATGTGCGTTCCGAATAATATTTTATAGGTGCCTATTAAGAATAGAGTAATTCTTGTTTAGTTTAATTAATGTGTGGAAAGTAAAACATTTTTTTCAAAACAACCCTTTCACTTGGTTTGCCGTTTGATATTCCTTGACTAAAATTGATTCTTACAAGCTATACTATGATTTAGAATAATAATACAGAATGTGTTTTTTTTTTAATCAGCCGATTCGATTCCTGAGAAGGGAATCGATTTTTCAAAAATCTAATAACACCACTTTAGTTTTCGTCAAAATCGACCTGAGTGTTTTCCGCTGTCTAGCATAGTTTAGGAATTGGCCCACTTGAAAATTCACCTGTAAACGTAAGTCACAGTGAGATGGCGAAATCCGGGATTTGAGCAAATCACTAAAAAGAAAGAAAGATTTCTAATCAAAGTACGCGAAATGTTATTGTGTGATTTTCCTGAAGAAAGTTAGTGATTTGATCAAATCCCTGGACTGTTTTAGTGAAATGATGAAACGAACAAGTTAGAACTCGCACGGCTCTATGTTTTGCTGTTTCCACTTTCCTTTAGCCAAGCATCCCGTGCCGACCTTGCCGGACAGCGTTGCGCTTCTGACATGAGAACAAAGTAGTGCAGAAGTTGTGAGGGGCCGTCAAAGGTACTGACCAGTGACCAGCACTGTAAGTTAAGTTAGGTTGGCTTCCGACCAAAGCGCATGAGCCGAGCAATTGGTCACCATTCATTGATAACTATTTGTACTATGGTTATCCGCTCAGCAGTATCACTGTGAAGTAACCTCTGCGTTACCCAATCTACATTTGATAATGCATGGTTAACTAAATAAAGAAATTGAATCAAATCACTTGCTTTGTTTAGAGAAATCGCCCTGCAGTGTTATAATACAGTATTATGTCATCATTTCACTAAAATAGTACAAGGATTTGAGATCAAATCACTGACTTTCTTCGGAGAAGTCCTATCCCGTAAATTGATCATCTCCCTTAAGGCTTGTCCACATCACCAAGGTACGACGTCGGTAACGTGAAACGGTGCGGTGTCGCGGCGCGGCACGTTGACGTGACATGCAAATTTACTTTATCGTGTCGTAAAAGTTCAAGTCGCGATTCCGCAACGTTACACGTTGTCTTGTAAAATTCCAGTACACTTTTCACTTACGAACCTGTGAAATAGTAGTCTCTTTATAGATATGGACCGCACAAGACGTATACTGCTCCTGCTATTGTCAAGATATAATATAATCAATAATTTCTGTCATTTTTCTGCACAACTAATAGTTAGCACAATGAAACGTCAATCTTGTATATACAAAGTACTCTTTGAACTGAGCGAGCGCATTAGGTACGTATCGCTTCGAACGACGTCCGACGCGTCGTGCATTAGCACGTCATGTCAATGCACCGCGCCGCGATACCGCACCGTTTCACGTTGACGATGTCGTGACGTAGTGATGTGAACAAGCACTTAGGGATTTAATTAAATGCCGGTTTTTCGTCATTTCGCTGCGACATACATCTTATTCATAATTTTAGTAATATTAGTGTAAAAGTGAATGTAGTAGGTGTGTTGGTTTTTAATAAATTAGAAAGCCATCGAGCGTTTTGCCATGAAAGGGGAACGCGTGCTAAGTTTTGCTGCGGCGGCGGGCACAGCCCGAATCTGGCACCGGCATGCGCCGACGCATGCGCGGGCGCAGCCAGTGACACCCCGACCGCGACCGCGTCCCCCGCGGGCGGTCGAACCGTGGACACGGGTGCTACAATGAACGGTACAATGCTGGTGATATACTAAAGGACAAAATCTTGCTATGTATGCGCTGTGTCTTTAATATTGCTATGAGAAAAAATACCATTTTCACTTCAGAGAGGGAGCTGATGGAGAGCACGTACATGGTAACCCCCACTTCCACGGGTGGTCCTGAAAACGACATAACACAGAGCACATGACAAGTGGTAGTTTTTGAGCGTGCGCCTGTCCTCGGGCAGCTTAAGCTATCCTTGGTTTTTTCAAGAGCTACTTCAAACTCTTGATTCCTATTCCGTACCTATTTTTCTTTTGTTTTTATATGACATTTGCTATAGGTTAAAAAGAAGCGTTAGTACATCTGGTTGAAACGAAGCTCCTTTCACCACATATAGATACACTTAACGGGTTAAATAACAAAGAAGTGAATATATTTATTTAAAATGTAACACAAAATGTCATTCTGCGTAATCAAAAAAATTGTATCAAAATATTGTAAAAATATCTAAATTAATACTATTCGCACTAATATACGGGATAATTAGCATACAATCCACATTAAAGTACAATAGTATCGCATAGAACCCACAAATGGCGTAAAAGAGAGAGACAGAGAAATCGAAAGGCATACACGATACAGCGGTCAGCATTTTTCGTTACAGTTGCCTTTTTTGCCTTCTCCTAGCGTCGGAAGTGTAACGTGCGATAAGGAATTTCGTTCCAATATGTTGAGGTGTACATATGACAAGCTATTAACTTATTATTTATAAATACTTATTAATATGTTGTGAACGGTTTCTGTTACATTAGCAAAGCAGTCGGCGACGCCCGGCCTAGGGACCCACTCCGAAGTTTGCCTAACAAGGTAGTTATTAAATCAGGCGCCAGGCATTATGAATCTTCTAGTTTGGAGGGAGCATGACGCCTTCGCTACACATACATTAATTTGGTTTTATATTTAATGTTATTATATTCTGACTTATTTACGCGCTGATATAAAGCAGCCTCTTTTAAATATTCTAAGCTACCACAACTAATTGTAAATGATGTCAGAGATAAATTTGGATTTATCTATTCATCAGAAAACGTCTTATATTATCATAACAGACATAAGCGAATCTGTCTTACATTACGTGACCAATATATATTCGTAAAGGTTGGTAGAAGTTGGCGCTAAAGAATGAAACCTCCGTGTTAAAAAAATTAAAAAATCCCGTATTGTAGCGCTGTGGGAAAACCACGGCTAGGAGAAGCTAGAAAACCGTTGCTAACCGTTGCTGCGTTAATTAATTACTAATTAATAGACAATTCGTTCTATTATTTAAATATAGGTAACAATTTGAATCAGTGCTGAAATTCGTATCAACCCTATAATAAATTTAAAATTCAGTTAGAAGAATGGCTCTTAAATAGAATGGTGTACTCGGAGGACGACTTCTTCGATTGTAAATAAAAACCTTCCTTGACTTATGAATGCGATTATAATTATTACTTTTTTTCACATTATATAATTTAATAAAATATATCATAAATATTTGTATGCTCCTATGTGAGCAAAACATATGTACACTATAACATATATGCCAATTGTTTAAACATGTTTTGAATAAATAAATTTACATACATACATATTGTCACGCCTTTTTCCCATGGGGTAGGCAGAGATTATAGATCTCCACTTGCGAAGATCCTGACAGACAACTTTCGCTTCATCTACTTTCATTAACCTCTTCATACATGCACGTTTATTTGATATGCTTTTTATCTGACCTCGTTTTAACACTTCTGTTATTTGATCATGGTGTGTACGTCGTGGTCTACCGATACCAGCTCTACCATTCACAATACTATCGTACATTTGTTTTGTAATTCTATTTTCATCCATCCTCTCTACATGCCCAAATCACCTTAACATTCCTGTTTCAACTCTTGTTATTACATCTTCTTTCAATCCACAACGTTCCCTTATTACACTGTTCCGTATCATATCATTCATGCTTATCTCACATATACTTCTCAAAGCTCTCATTTCAACTGCATTTATTCTACTTTCAAGCTTCTTCTGCCATACCCAACTTTCACTGCCGTACAATAGTGTTGGCACCAACACCCCTTGATGGACAGCCAAGCGTGCCTTTACAGACACTTTTTAACTTTTCATAAAAGAGTTTAGCGCTCCATTCAACTTATTACCTGCAATTACTCTTCTTTCGATGTCACTTTCATGCTTTCCGTCCCTAGTAAATATGCACCCTAGATAAACAAATTCTTTGACTTGCTCTAACTTTTGTCTTCCTACGTCAAATACCATAACTTTCGTTTTGGCCACATTAATTTTCATACCCTTTCTCTCAAAAGACTCGTTCATAAATAAATTTGATATAGCAATAGGTATTACGCGGAGTTAATGGATCTTTTTTACGTTCTATTATAAGTCATCTATAAAAAATTCGCATAGAAAAGAAATCTCCTAAGCGTATTATTATTCGCAACGTTTTCTAAAACTCATCCTGAATCGTTCTTCTCGCTGAAGATAGTTCATAATCTTCAAATGATGAATGATGACCTCTGGCTACAACATCATCTGATAAAGTATATGACTCAGTTTTACAGTTAATAATTCGAATTGCTGATACGAAAGTGTACCGGAATCGAAATTCGTAAATTGCTAGATTATTAATTTTAAGCTTATCAACAAGGCTTACGATTCGAAGAAATTCTTAACAATTTGTGGTAATGAGTTGCGGTTTTAATAATCAGAAGGTTGCTTGTCAGAAGATGTTTTTGAGGTGTGAGAGAAATAAAAACAAGTTTCTTTTAACTATTCAAACGGATATATTATCACACATGAAATATATATACATCACACACGTTAAGTCAAAACGTATGGGTGGGTGTACGTATAACAGGACCGACCTGTCGCGATATTTGGGTAAGACTGACGAACGCGCGTCGTATTTGCCCAAAATATATCGTTTTTGTTTTATGTTTTCCAATAATTTTTTTAAAGTTTGACCACAGTTATGAATTTAGAGCTGCTATACTTAATTTATTTTAATAGGTCTAATATAATTTGATTTGATTGTTGAAGGATAAAATAAACGTGGTAAAATTTAGTTTATCTTTGGCATACCTCCATAATTCGGTCTTACTCTCTTGTCGTAACTTATACTAAAAGAATCCAAAATGGCTGATATATTGACGTCCCCGAACATTCCGCCCCCGCCGACACCCCTGCAACAGAACAAAATTAACATTTCAGTAACGTCACAAAGTCATTTGAAAGTTCTCTCCTGTTTTCAGCGGATTTCTATGAATAATGTAGATTAACGCTTAAACTCTGATATCTCTTAAAGAGCGGGACATCCTACCTAATTATTTTTTAGCTCATCATTTGGAGTCATACAATAAATAACATCACTATTGCATGACTCCAAAAGAATTTTATCGGTTTGCAAAATTAAAAAAAAAATGTATGTACAGTTCATATGCAGAGAAGAAGTGAAACTTCAGAGGATATACTCATAGATAATTCTTCTCTAACTTTTACATACATACATAACTTCACGCCAGTTACCTTGCGGGGTAGGCACGAACAACAGAGCGCCATTCAGGATTATTCTTACACACCTCAGTTGCTTCTTTGACATTCATAGCTCTTGTCATGGGCACTCGTCTGTTCTTAAGGCTCCTGACATCACCTTCTGCTAGTACACGATCAATTTGATCATGGAAGGTGTGTCGTGGCCTTCCACGACTTCTGCATCCATCCACTTTTGCATTGTATATCTGTTTAGTCATTCTTTCATCATGCATTCTTTCCACATACCCGAACCACCGGAGCATTCCTTTCCTTACTTTCACTCCGACACTCTCTTTCAGACCAACTCTCTTTCTTACTTCGGTATTACGAACGCGGTCCGCGAGCGTCCCTACGCAGATTTTGCGCAGTGCTCGCATCTCGACCGCGTTTACTCTACTTTCATGCTCTCTCTTCCATACCCAACTCTCGCTTCCATACGTGAGCGTAGGTACCAGCACCGCGTTGTGTATGGCAAGCTGGGCCTTCTGGCTGAGGTTGTTAGCGCCTAGAAGTTTACCTAACGCTCCATTCACACTATTCCCCAAATTCACTCTTCTTTCTATATCAGCGGTGTACCTTCCATCCCTGCTAAAAGTACATCCAAGATATACAAACTCACTCACTTGCTCCAGCATAACATCATCGGCCATTACCCTTGCATTCGTTCTGGTTTCTTCTCTTTCAAACACCATAACCTTTGTTTTCTCCGACATCGGCGTTCTTTTTCACTCTATAAATAAGAGGCATTTGGCCATAGTTAATAACTTTGACATTATAAAATATATAGAACCGTGACTTCGCATCTTTTGTAATGAATATACAAGTCCAATAGTGAATTCCATTCGTGGCATGTAAATCTGCAGGAGGGCTTTACTCTGGGTGAAATGGCTTCGCAGCTACTTGCAGGTCGATGGAGCCATAAACCAGCCGCCGCGGTCTCAGGTGTCTGTCGAAGCCAAATTGCCCTTCGCAAATTGCAACGGAATAGATACATTACGATTTATGACCGTGTCTTCAAACAGACATTTTAACTTTTCCCGCTGAACATTACCAATATTGGTTCAGGCCATAAAATATGTTAATATAAACTAATTAGCCTGGCAACATTAATATGCAAATTTATTGTGCGACAACATTGATTGAATTATAGTCTCTTCCAATATTGCTTCTTTCGATTTAATTTCGCCTCTGGTAACATAAATAAAGTTTATTTACTTTATTTAACAATATTATTTTTATTTTCTTAAGTTTTCACGACTTATATACGTAACTAGCTGTGCCCGCGACGTCGTCCGCGTGGAATTTGTTTTCAAAACCCCCCCAAAATTTTGAAACATTCTCCATTGGTGCTCCGCTCCTATTGGTGTTAGCGTGATGATATAAAGCCTATAGCCTTCCTCGATAAATGGGCAATCTAACACTGAAAAAATTTTTCGAATCCGACCAGTAATTCTTGAGATTAACGAGTTCAAACAAACAAACTCTTCAGCTTTATATATTAGTATAAGATATAACTACGTTTTAACGGTTTTAAGTGCGGTAATTTATTTGATTTTGTTATTCCGACGTTTCGGCCACTTTTCAGTGGCCGTGATCATGGAAGACAAAGATGTGAAGTGTCAACGAATATTGTGAAAGTTTTATTTAGCCTACCGCCATTAGTAGAGTAGGACATTTTAGACAGGCAATATAAGATATACAGAACATTTCTGTTACACGGCTCTGAATGTTGGGCCACTAAAGTACTAGACCAGAATCGTCTCCACTCAGCTAAGATAAGAACGATATGTGGATTATGTGATGTTACAATAATGGATATAGTGATAAATGAGTACTTAAGGGGATGTTCCAACTTCATCGTTCGTTTAATTTAATCATTTAAATTTTTTTGTCTCGATTACATCGTCGCGGATAGAGGGACTTCGGAAAGCCAACGCTAGATGGCGTTGAGCGGTTGAAAATCAGTAGTAATGAGTCGACCACTGCAACGTGTGCTTTGAAAGAAAAAAAACAACACACATGGCACTAGATAGGACAATATATATATAAGTATAGATATAAGGCCCACACTGCACATGTACTTCCTCACAACACCAGCATGTAGCAGATACACTCTACATTAGTATAAGTTTAGTATTAAAACTAGAATAAATTAATATAATAAGTTATTTGTAAAATACATACACCTCAACACAAAAATCAATAAATTAATGTCACACACAAGAACCAAAATAACTAATAAGCGTGTTAAATTCAAAAAATTAATCTAGAAATTAAGTTGTAAAAAAAGGGCATGGAACTCGAGTCCGTAGAGTTGTTCATAATATATATTTTAAAAAAAGAGGTGGGTTTCGCAAAAACCATAACGCATAACTAATAATCAAAACGGTCTTAATACCAAACAGAAACAATGAATTAGTTAATCAATACCACAAAAGACCTGTGTCAAAAGAGAGTGTCGGGGTGAAGGTAAGGAAAGGAATGCTCCGGTGGTTCGGGCATGTGGAAAGAATGCATGATGAAAGAATGACCAAACAGATATACAATGCAAAAGTGGATGGATGTAGAAGTCGGGGAAGGCCACGCCACGACACACCTTATATGATCAAATTGATCGTGTACTAGCAGAAGGTGATGTCAGGAACAGACGAGCGTGCATGACAAGAATTATGAATGTCAAAGAAGCAAGTGAGGTGTGTAAGAATAAGCCTGAATGGCGCTCTGTTGTTCGTGCCTACCCCGCAAGGGAATTGGCGTGAAGTTATGTATGTATGTACAGGGTATATTTGAAAGTTGCAGCCGTGACTAAAAAATTGAGAGGAAGAAGACTGATGTGGTGTGGGCATGTTTTTTTTTATTGCAGGAGTTCAGCAGACAGGCAGACGGCCCACTTGATGGAAAGCGGTTACCATCGCCTATGGTCATTTGCAACACCAAAGTTGCTACAGATGCGCTGCTGCTCTCTTAAGGGAGACTGGAACCTGGTCACTAATGCCGGAACACAACTCAAGGTTGTTATGGCGACATACTTTAGACCAGGGGTGGTAGCCATCCACTCGGGCAAATGCTCTACCACCTGGCTGTGGGTTGTTAAATCGCCTCTTACGATAGGCCGCTCCAACGCAGGAAATTGTATTCTTTCTCCGAATTGGGAACTCCACATCGTATAATGTAATAACAATAATAATCAGCATACAAACACACATTATATATCCCCAAATTAAGCAAGTTACGCTTGTGTTATGGGTAGTATACAACGTATTACTCTGGGGCTGATCCCAGACACCCAGACCATAGTAAATAAAGGAGAAAAAACGTTTCCGAATCTTATTATACCAGGAATCGAACCCGGAGCCTCTGCGTTGCAGTGAGGTATGCCGGCAAAGGCTTAGCCCGTATAAAGGAAATAATCCAAACAAATAAGATTACTGTATACTTTCCTTTATCAACTGTTGGGCTTAAAGCCCTTAACTCTTCGTAAGAAAAAACAGAATTTTAATACGGTTAGTGTTTTTTATGTTGTATTTGGGACGCGTATCTGTGATTTACGAGCCTGCTTTGCTTATACTTGAGTGACCAATTTCTTTTTATAATAAGTTAGTTGGAAGCAGAGTTACTATGCATAAAGAATTTTCCAGATATGCCAGTCGATATAGGACTACAACCAGCCCCGAGTTTGTCATATTTTGCAGTTTAATACTGAGTTCTAAAAACTCACTGCGGCGCGATTGGCATCCTATTCCAGGATCGACTTCTTTTATCTGGCTTGACTTTGACAGTTCGAGACTCCGTCTTTCTATTAATGGTCTAACGAGCTATTATTCATTCATTACGAACGTTGCAAGGAATTTCTTTAGAATGCCGCCACGTGAACCAATAACCCAGTGACAGTGGTTTGGTAGAGCTGGATGGGCTTAAATATATATTTTGTTTCGTTTTTACTGTTTTACATATATTTTTAAGTTAGGTTTTTTTATTTTTTTATTGCAGAAGATCAGCGGACAGGCAGACGGCCCACTTGATGGAAAGCGGTTACCATCGCCTACGGACATTTGCAACACCAAAGGTGCTACAAATGCGCTGCTGTTCTCTTAAGGGAGACTGGAACCTGGTCACTAATGCCGGAACACAACTCAAGGTTGTTATGGAGGCATACTCTAGATCAGGGGTGGTAGCCATCCAGTCGGGAAAATACCCTACCACCTGGCTGTGGGTTATTTAGTCGCCTCTTACGACAGGCCGCCCGGCCGCAGAAAATTGTATTCTTTCTCCGTTCCTGCACGGATAAGAAAGATAAGAATAATAAGATAAGATAAGAAGATCTCTCTCTTTCACTCACTGTAAAATAAATGTCGGTACACATCGTGGCCACTGTTAAAAGTAGTCGTAAAACGTTTGTATAAAATATCCCACTGTGCATTATACACTGCTTTTCACTCTACAGGCCCACAACCCAATAATTATAATAATACAAGCTTAATCTGTGATCTGTCAATCACAAAATACAGACTGCTTAAAATTAAAAAGAAATAAAAATGTTATATTACACAATATCCCTATTAATGAAAGCAATGGAAGCTTCGAATAGTGACAATAATAGTGAAGAGGCGAGCGCACTTGCGTCGAGTGTTTAATCGAACCCGGACGAAGCACCATCGAAACTTATTAACCCACCCCTCGATATTGAGATGAGCCTATCTTATAATATAGCAGTTTTATTTTCCCACAGCTAGGGCTGTCCCGGTGACGTCAGTGACGTAAATTAGGCGCCAGAATAAATAGAGTCCTCTAGGGTCTCTTTAGAATATGATTATACCAACAAACTCGGTTACTCACATTGCCTTCTCTATTTTTATATCACTCTATATGTATGTCATATATATAACTTTTTTTATTGCAGGAGATCAGCAGACAGGCAGACGGCCCACTTGATGGAAAGCGGTTACCATCGCCTATGGACATTTGCGACACCAAAGTTGCTACAAATGCGCTGCTGCTCTCTTAAGGGAGACTGGAACCTAGTCAACTCAAGGTTGTTATGGCGACATACTTTAGACCAGGGGTGGTAGCCATCCAGTCGGGCAAATGCCCCACCACCTGGCTGTGGGTTGTTAAGTCGCCTCTTACGACAGGCTGCCCCAACGCAGGAAATTGTATTCTTTCTCCGTTTCTGCACGGATAAAGTATCATTTATCATTTAGTGTCATCCCTGATATTAACGAATATTACTGTATGCAAATATAGCTCCGCAACCAATTTGGTATAAGGAATTCGTTTTTCGCCATATCATTCAATATGCATGAAGCGAAAGCCTAAAACCGTCCGTGGATAGTGTGTTTATATCTGCACTGCGGTAAACGGTGGCCTCTGCTACCCACATATGACCGATAGTGGGTGATTTATTGATAATATAACCTAAATTATTTGATAAAGACAAAATAATCGTACTAATATTTTTTATCCGTGCAGGAACGGAGAAAGAATACATTTTCCTGTGTTGGGGCGGCCAGTTGTAAGAGGCGACAGAACAACCCACAGCCAGGTGGTAGGGTAATTGCCCATCTGGATGGCTACCACCCCTGGTCTAGAGTATGCCGCCGTAACAACTTTGTATTGTATTCCAGTCGCCTTTAAGAGAGCAGCAGCGCATTTGTAGCACCTTTAGTGTTGCAAATGTCCATAGGCGATGGTAACCGCTTTCCATCAAGTGGGCCGTCTGCCTATCTGCTGAATTCCTGCAATAAGTAAAATAAAAAAAAACTGGGGAGTGTTTTATACTATACTAGCTGTACTTGTAACTTCGTCCGCGTGGAATTTTTTTTCGCGTAACTATAAATAATAGTCTAAATTACTCCTTATATCATGAGCTATCTGCCCGTGAAAGTCTCGTTAAAATCGGTCCAGCCGTTTCAAAGTTTACTCGGAATATCCAGACATAAAGACAGATAAAAATTTAAAATAAAAAAACATTTTATCATAAAGCACCGTATATTATATGTACTTTCACATTTAAAAATCTGTTATTTTAACATTACTAAACAGACACTTTAATTTTATTTAACCATATAAATTTGTCAAGGTAGACTCTTCCTTACTTCAGAACTTGTTTGTTCCATCAGGTCCATGCCTACCCCGGGTTATCAATTTTACAAGCTCTGTCGGTTACTCTAGGTATCCTACGGGTATCCTCTTTTTCAATTTTATTCAAAACTGATATACCCGCGACTTCGTCTAAATATTGTTACTACCTAGACGCCGACAAAGAGAAATTCCACGTACAGATTTGTAGAAGCACATTTATTACCTGTCGGCATTTGAACTAATTGTAATTCTTTTATGATCGTCTTCTTTTGTTTACTTATTCATTGATATACGTTTCTATATAAAGTACAAGCTGATTCTAGGAAATTTGGTCCATGTTGCCGCGCGGGCACATTGCATTTGTGTAGTATAAAACGATGGCCGGATTGAGGGAGGGGAGCAGTTCAGCGACAACTACGATCAAGGCATGACGTGTGTACAATCGGTGACCTCATGACCATGACGGACTTTGCGCGTTTTATTGAATTACGACCTCCTGCATTACGTTTGGACTTGTTGTGTTCGGTTATATTTGTACCTGCGTTATACGTGTTTATATAGTTTTAATAAACTCTATAATAATTACAACATCACTTTAATAAATACTCTATATAGGTTGGTTTATTTGGCAGTGAAAACCTGTATACGAACCAAAGACAGTTTGTAAATAGTCATATAGGTGTCGAAAATTAAATGTATAGTATAAATTAATTATTGTAAAATTTTGTAAAGTAAACAAGTAAAACTACGTTTTAACATTTTTAAGCGCGGTATTTTTATTTGATTTTGGTTTTTCCGACGTTTCGGCTACTTTTCAGTGGCCGTGATAACGGAAGACAAAGATGTCAAGTGTCAACGAGTATTGTTAAAGTTTTACTTAGCTTACCGCCCACTTGTTAATTTTAATTATTAAGTTTAATTTTGTTTATGGTTATTATTTACTCTATGGGAGCCTAATCTAATTTACTACCGCTTCGCAACATGTTATGGCTTGAAGAGAAGAAAGCGGCGCAAAGCGCGTGTTATTTTTTGTAGACAATTATATGTTCTGCAAAGTGGTAGTACATTGTTTTGTTCTATAATCAATAGTTTTCGCAGCGCACGCCGTGTAAGGATTTTTTCGGGTCATTTTTTACACCTTGGGATACATTATTGGATTTTTAGTAAGGATCTGTATTTTTTTTGAAAATATAATACAGCCTTCCTCGATAAATTTACTATTCAACACTGAAAGAAATTTTCAAATCGGACCCGCGGTTCCTGAGATTAGCGCGTTTAAACAAACAAACTCTTCAGCTTTATAATATTAGTATAGATTCACCCGCTACTACAAGATTGTGATTAATACCATTCATACACTAAACTTGCCCACAAAACGCAACTGTTTTTAATACATTATAATAAATCTTTCCCTTACTGCGGAGACGTAAAGCCAAGCGAACATTGTGAAAACGCCCGCCGGGCCAGTCGACGCGATCGCCAACTTTTGCGTTGCATGAACAAATCGGTCCTTTTATTTGCTGCGATGTTCAGAGCACCGTATGATAAATATTCCAACACCAACAATAAAACCATGACACACGTATAACATGTTCATTCTTGTAAGGTAATTTTTAGATTTAATTTTAGTTAAATTGTATCTTTAGATACATACATAACTTCACGCCAGTTCCCTTGCGGGGTAGGCACGAACAACAGAGCGCAATTCAGGCTTATACTTACACACCTCACTTGCTTCTTTGACATTCATAACTCTTGTCATGCACGCTCGTCTGTTCTCGTATCTTTAGATGATTAATATAAAACATTTTCTAGTGTAATAATATGACTTTAGATGAGGTTTAAGTTATCTAAGATCTACACATCATTGAATAGTGTAATCATTGCACAAATCCTGTTTGCAATGTACGAAATAGATCTACTAAAGAAAATCAATGTAATACGTAATAGACGCTATAATATGACAAGTTTTTTCAAAATATAGAGGCACGGATCTACGTAATTTCACTTTTTTTTATTGCAAGATTTCAGCAGACAGCCCATTTGATGGAAAGCGGTTATCATTGCCTATGAGCATTTCCAACATCAAAGGTGCTACAAATGCGCTGCTGCTCTCTTAATGGAAACCTGGCTACTGATGCCGGAACACAACTCAAGGTTGTTATGGCGGCATACTCTAGATCAGGGGTGGTAGCTATCCAGTCCCGTAAATACCCTAAATGGCTGTGGGTTGTTTTGTCGCCTCCTACGACATGCCGCCCGGCAGTAGGAAATTGTATTCTTTCTCCGTTTATGCATGGATTTTGCTTGTTTCAATATCGTTTCTATAAGCCACTACGCTACTGCAGCTGTCGATTCGTTCTAATCGTTTAAGTTTTCAATGTGGTTTCATTCCCATAAAGTCCCGAAACTAAAGTCCCGAAACATATCCCATGAAAACTATCGCATGACATAGGTTACAAATATTTGAATGTTCAATTCCTTCAAATACATTTTATACGTAGTATACAGACAAATATATTGCACAATCAGATGTAGTTTTACGGTCTTAGTCATATTGAGTTACAAGAAATTTGTAGGCTTCTTTAAGAACCTTACAGAGGTTTTTGCTATGTTGAACTACGTCGTCGAACATAGCACTGATTTTCAGTGACGGTAAAAACTTATAGAATAAAGAGCTATTATGCATTAATTGTATTTCATTTCGCTCGTTTCACACATTTACTTGATAGAGCCATGCTGAAATAATTGCCTTGATTACAGCTCTTAGGGCCGGCTTGATCGGCTACCACGCTCTTTTAGAATATTGGCGTGAGATGGTTATGGGCTTGAGCTAATCGTGTTTCATTTGATAAGTCCACACCGTATAAGACTAATAACATGTTTATTTAATTTAAGCATTTCAATGTATCAGTTGTTGGCAAGCATAATAAATTTAAAAAAGTGAGCGGTCCGCTATCCTATCTTTCTTATTTAATGACATATATATATCTATCCCTATCTATGAGTTTGTATATCTTGGATGTGCTTTTAGCAGGGATGGAAGGTACACCGCTGATATAGAAAGAAGAGTGAATTTGGGGAACAGTTTGAATGGAGCGTTAGGTAAACTTCTAGGCGCTAACAACCTCAGCCAGAAGGCCCAGCTTGCCATACACAACGCGGTGCTGGTACCTACGCTCACGTATGGAAGCGAGAGTTGGGTATGGAAGAGAGAGCATGAAAGTAGAGTAAACGCGGTCGAGATGCGAGCACTGCGCAAAATCTGCGGAGTGACGCTCGCGGACCGCGTTCGTAATACCGAAGTAAGAAAGAGAGTTGGTCTGAAAGAGAGTGTCGGGCTGAAGGTAAGGAAAGGAATGCTCCGATGGTTCGGGCAAGTGGAAAGAATGCGTGATGAAAGAATGATTAAACAGATATACAATGCAAAAGTGGATGGATGCAGAAGTCGTGGAAGGCCACGACACACCTTCCATGATCAAATTGATCGTGTACTAGCAGAAGGAGATGTCAGGAGCCTTAAGAACAGACGAGCGTGCATGACAAGAGTCATGAATGTCAAAGAAGCAAGTGAGGTTTGTAAGAATAAGCCTAAATGGCGCTCTGTTGTTCGTGCCTACCTCGCAAGGGAACTGGCGTGAAATTATGTATGTGTGTAAGACAATTTACTACAAATTTAATCTTTTTATTTAAATTTGATGTAAGACTATTTATTATTGATATGCAAATAAGTTTTGTGCAAACCATACTTTTCAAGTGACATTTGACAGATAGAGGTTATTGACATTCCTATTCTTATTTGGAATTCAAATTCAAATTCAAAAGTTTTTATTCAAAATAAGTTCCACTGGAGAACACTTTTAAAAGGTCATACGTGTAAGTTAAAATTTAATTTTTACTTCCTATTCTATGTACACCGCTTCGCAACGTTTGGATCGCACTATACCACTAAAAGCGTCATCTACCTGTCAGCCAGATTCGCAATAGAAAAATATTTAATCGACAGCAAGCTTTCATATGCCAGTTATTGAATTCACGGACACTAGTCCAATATAGAACGCTGTCAACGAATTTCGCGTCATTCGCACAAGTTAATTGAGGGCCGCGCGACGACGCCAATTAGCGTCACACGTGCAAATGCGAGGGCCAGCCAATCGATCAGCGTTTACTCTCCACATCACAATAACCCCAAAACGAAATATTGAAAACTGCCAGCCAAGCCCGTATCAATCCAATCACAGTGAAGGGTATTTACACCGCCCTAGTTATTTTTGCAAATGGAACCTTATGAGGTTTAGAGTCGTAGTAGCGTAATAGCTAGTGAACGCGTCCCAAACTCAAAGGGCGCGGGTTTGATCCTGGCCGGAACGCATGCACCACTTAGTCAGTTTTCTGATCTAATGTGCATATTCTTACAATTACATACATACATAGCTTCACGCCAGTTCCCTTGCGGGGTAGGCACGAACAACAGAGCGCCATTCAGGCTTATTCTTACACACCTCACTCGCTTCTTTGATATAGCTCTTGTTATGCACGCTCGTCTGTTCTTAAGACTCTTGACATCATCTTCTGCTAGTACACGATCGATTTGATCATGGAAGGTGTGTCGTGGCCTTCCACGACTTCTGCATCCATCCACTTTTGCATTGTATATCTGTTTAGTCATTCTTTCATCATGCATTCTTTACACATGCCCGAACCACTGGAGCATTCCTTTCCTTACCTGCACCCCGACACTCTCTTTCAGACCGACTCTCTTTCTTACTTCGGTTTTACGAACGCGGTCCGCGAGCGACACTCCGCAGATTTTGAGCAGAGCTCGCATCTCGACCGCGTTTACTCTACTTTCATGCTCTCTCTTCCATACCCAACTCTCGCTTCCATACGTGAGCGTATGTATGTATCTTACAATTACCACGTGCTAATAACGGTGAATGAAAACATCGTGATGCAACCTGCACATCGAGATAACAGATGTGTCAAACCTGCCAAGCCGCCTTGGACAAGCGTGGCGGGTATACGTCCGTTCCCCCTATAATGGGAGTCCCGAGCCCAGCAGTGGGACATTTATGGGCTGATATTATAAGGTTTATAGAAAACTAGCTGTCCGCCCCGGCTTCGCACGGGTATCTAAAAATAACTTTTTTGTTGAGTTTAATTATCTACTAACCGAATTCAAAATATTTCCCCTCCCGTACAGCCCGTACCCCAGTGACGCCTACATCGCATAAGGTGCTGCCTAGCTAGCCAAGCAGGGTGAGCGGCGACCACGCAACTTTGTTCTATTACTTAAATTTTTAAACTCGTGATATCTTTCGAATAAGTTTCGGAGCCTATTCAATACAAACAAACAATCAAATCTTCCTCTTTATAATATTAATATAGATAAATCCAGGCATTACCAATGTTCTAGACATAAACCACAACCAGTCGCTGAAACTTTGAAAAGACCAAAACACATAATTATCGTTTGAAAATTTATTTTTCAGGTCCCTTTCTAAAATTCAATATGTAAAAAATATACAAATCATTCTAATAATATACAAATTAAACCTTTTTTTACTGCTGGATTACATCAGACAGTCTGACGGCCCAACTGTGATGGAAAGTACGAACATTTGCATCACTAAAGGTGCACTACCAAAGAGCTGCCGGACTCGTAGATTGGACTGGAACTTGTCCACTAATGCCGGAACACAACTCAAGGTTGTTATAGCAGCATACCCTACACCAGGGGTGGTCGCCATCCAGTCGAGCAAATACCCTACCACCTGGCTGTGGGTTCTTTAGTCGCCTCTTAGGAGAGGCCGCCCCAACGCTGCACGGATAAAATCTTAAAAATAAACTACATATTTTTGCTTTGACAATAGGTGTTTAAAGATACACGAAACTTATATAAATACTCCAAATCTGGTATATCTATCTATGACAGTCACTAATCTATACTAATATTATAACGCTGAAGCGTTTATTTGTTTGTTTAAACGCGCTAATCTCAGGAACCGCGGGTCCGATTTGAAAAATTCTTTCAGTGTTGAATAGAACATTTATTGAGGAAGGCTATAGGCTATATTATATTTTAAAAAAATACTGATCCTTACTAAAAAATCCAATAATGTTACCCAAGGTGTAAAAAAATTACCCGAAAAAATCCTTACACGGCGTGCGCTGCGAAAACTACTGATTATAGAACAAAACAATGTACTACCACTTTGTAGAACATATAATTGTCTACAAAAAATATCGCGTAACCATATGTCTAACTATTGTAGTTATCTCACAATAAGTGTTTTCTTTTATTTTTTTAAATAATTAAAATGCCGTCGCTTCAAAACTCTTTATTTTGTACCTTGGTATTAATCCTTATCAAAATAAATTACGCCATATTCAAGACGAATTCAACACCTTTCTAGAACTTTTTGAATTATTCAATTCGGACGTTTCATTCAAAAGATATCACGATATTTAAAATGTAAGTATTAGTGTTGTAGTCGAAATATACTAATATTGTTTGATTGAACGCGCTAATCTCAGGAACTACTGGTCTGATTTGAAAAATTCTTTCAGTGTTGGATAGCCCATTTATCGAGGAAGGCTATAGGCTATATATCATCACGCTAAGACCAATAGGAGCGGAGCACCAATGAAGAATGTTTCAAAATCGGAGGGTTTTGAAAGCAAATTCCACACGGACGACGTCGCGGGAGCTAGTACAGTCATACGTGACAGACAGATGACAATAGCGACCCTACGGAAACTTCTAACATGAAACCAATTACCTTCGGACTTTAAACAAGTAAACCTCATTCAATTCAGGTAACTGTAGACAATTATTAGATTGACTGAATGTAGACAGTGCCTGAAAAACAGTTCTACATATACGTGTACTAGCTGTTGCCCGCAACGTGGTCCGCGTGAAATTTGTTTTCAAAATCCCCCGATTTTCAACCTCCGCTTGCTCCGCTTCTATTGGTCTTAGCGTGATGATATATAGCCTATAGCCTTCCTCGATAAATGTACTATTCAACACTAAAAGAATTTTTCAAATCGGACCAGCGGTTCCTGAGATTAGCGCGTTTAAATAAACAAACAAACAAACTCTTCAGCTTTATATATTAGTATAAGATATTAAAAAATCACCGAATGCTTTCAGATGCTTAGCATGTCATGAGGGGTTTTAATTCTTCAAGTGTGGTGATTTTTCCGTAGAAAACCGGCAAAGTCAAGCATTTGGTCAATGAAGGCTTGTGTCAAAGTCAGAAGGAGCTAGCAAGATCATTGCAAGTGATAATTTTGAAAAAAAAAACGGCGGAAGCAAAGTTGTATACCTTAATAATTATAATATCAGACCAGTGGTTCCTGATGTTAGCGCGTTCAGTCAAAGAAACAAACAAACTCTTCAGCTTTATATATTAGTATAAGATTACTATAGCAACTAGGAGATTTACTGGAACACCAGAGCCGAATTTTAACCTCGGCTAGGTACATGAAATATTCAAATTTGTGTTTCGCTTTTCATTTATTCGCCTGAATGTTACCTTTTTAAGGGACTTTGTGCCTTTTATAGGTATCTGAAAATAGAAGCGGGTCTTCACGCGTACGTGCCCTTCGCTCGTGGCGACGTAGATGCTAACCTATCTCTTATGCTCAATGCACTAAGGTCGAATTTCGCGTAAATAGCATCCGTGTCTATTCTCCCGAAATTGCCAGAGGGTAACCGCCTTGAGGCGGTAAAGGTACATTTAAGTTTTTTTAATCTAAGCGCCGAATAAGGCTTCTGGTGTCAGGTTTATCTCGCCGGGAATGTGTTTGAGCATTAATATGGGAGGAAGGAGTTTAATGAATTTTTAGATGGGTAATCAATCAATGGCTGACTAACACAGAGCATACTAGCTGTTTAAACTAGATATTTATTATATACTAGCGGCCCCGGCAGACGTTGTCCTGCTCTGAGAAAATAAAAATCTAGGACCCGATCCCAGCGCCACCTACCGGTTCCAATTGTCGATTTAAACCATCCGGGGACCCACTCAAACACACAAAAACAAAATAACCAAAATCGCTCCAGGTGATAAGGAGAATTGTAAAACCCGATCTAAGCGCCACCTACCGGTTCCAATTGTGGATCTAAACCATCCCGGGACCCACTTAAACACACACAAAATTTCATCAAAATCAGTAAAGTCGTTCTCAAGTTATAAAATTACAACGAAAAGTGGCATTGATTTTTATATATATAGATAGATAGATTCTGTTCTTTTATTATATAGGATTATGATGCTTTTTATTTTCTATGCGCGTGTTTTTCATATATTATACAATGTGTTACTTTTTTATTGTAGTATAAGTATAGCGTTTGACCACAATCTTTTTTTTTAAGTCGGGGGAAATGCTATTTACGCACAATACCGGGTCCTTTGCAAGGGATTATACCATAGTTGATCATGGAGGCCTTCCCAGAAGGAGCAATCCAAACAGTAATCAACCGGCTTGTGTGGAGACTCAGAGAAGTTGCACGGGCAACGACCACTACCCACTAAAACCTCCCTCCTCCCATGTGCCCCGCGCTTTTTATGTAGGAAAGGCTGAAACTTAGAACGTAGTTACGCCCAGTCCGATCCAGCGCAAAAAGTGCCTGAATCTGCCCCGGGAATCAGAACACATCCACTTCGTCAGCGGGGGTGATGAATCCTTTGCTCCCTTGATAGCTAAAAGCCCCCCGAAGCGATATTATTCAGGGTGGGAAGTCATGCGCATACCTGCGTCTCCGGATGCCAGCCAACCGCCGGCGTCCGCGTGGAGTCGCATTAGCATGCGCAATAATACTCCCCTCCCGTTTGACCACAATCTTGCCCTATGCGGAGCGAAGGTATGATCTAGGACGGAGCACGCTTACCTGGAAGTACCTGTTCCTACGGGACTTGAAGACACCCAGGTCATAAGTATCGGAAAAGCCAGATCCCGACAATGAGTTCCACTCCTTTGCGGTACGTATGATGAAGCTAGATGCAAAGCGCTTCGTTCTAATAGGTGGAATATCCACCATATATCGATGCCGCATGCTGGTTCATCTGGTTGTCCGATGATGGAACATTATTACTACATTTATTGTTACTTGTTACACTTCCTGTGGTGATGGGTCAAATATTAATCAATGAGGCGGGGTCGGCGCTGAAAGAAACTGTAACACGGCTTTATGCTGAGTTGCCGACCTCATTAGTAGGAAATGCGGTGTACAACATACCGAATCTAATCATAGAAATGCATGTATATTATGTATGTATGTATGATATAATATAAACATTTCATATTATATCATACATACATACATACATAACTTCACGCCAGATCCCTTGCGGGGTAGGCACGAACAACAGTGCGCCATTCAGGCTTATTCTTACACACCTCACTTGCCTCTTTGACATTCTAACTCTTGTCATGCACGCTCGTTTGTTCTTAAGGCTCCTGACATCACCTTCTGCTAGTACACGATCAATTTGATCATGGAAGGTGTGTCGTGGCCTTCTACGTCTTCTGCATCCATCCATTTTTGCATTGTATATCTGTTTAGTCATTCTTTCGTCATGCATTCTTTCCACATGCCCGAACCACCGGAGCATTCCTTTCCTTACCTTCACCCCGACACTCTCTTTCAGACCAACTCTCTTTCTTACTTCGGTATTACGAACGCGGTCCGCGAGCGTCCCTCCGCAGATTTTGCGCAGTGCTCGCATCTCGACCGCGTTTACTCTACTTTCATGTTCTCTCCTCCATACCCAACTCTCGCTTCCATACGTGAGCGTAGGTACCAGCACCGCGTTGTGTATGGCAAGCTGGGCCTTCTGGCTGAGGTTCTTAGCGCCTAAAAGTATATTATATCAGTTGCACAGAAACCAATAAGTAACCCACGCGCATTTTAATTTTTCAATAATTCCTGGTATATATAATTCAGCCTTCGCAGCTCAACACCAGCCAAAAAGGTATCTTTTTAAAATATTCCTTAAATAAGATTACGTAGTTTGTAATAGTTGAAAAATATATGTAAGAAAACAAAGAAGAGTAAAAACATTTATTTGACAAGAACACAATTCGAGACATGTTAGGAAAAAATAACAAATTAAATACGTAACAACAATACGTCTCGCGATGGTACTAAATGTATAATGTTATATACCTCGGGTACAAAACGACTGTCAATCTTAATAATATTTCCCTTAGTTAAGCGACATTTTCTGTAAATATACGTGATAGAAAAAAATGCAAAATTACTTTGCTTTTACGAGATGGTAGGGTGTTTACCTGTCTGGATGGAAACCACCCCTGGTTTATATATAGTATATCGCCATAACAACCTTGAGTTATGTTCCGGCATTAGCGGCCAAGTTCCAGTCTCCTTTTAAGAGAGCAGTAGCGCATTTGTAGCTCCTTTGGTGTTGCAAATGTCCATAGGCGATGGTAACCGCTTTCCAACAAGTGGGCCATCTGCCTGTCTGCTGAACTCCTGCAATTAAAAAATAAAAATACTTCAAAAACTAAAAAGTATAAAATAACTTATTTCTAAAGCTATTATTATTAATATATATTATCTAAAACATCTTAAAGTCGGTTTAGTCATTTTCAAAATATAGTATTTTTTATGTTTTACTTCGCATCGACTTTAGGATGTTTTAGATAATATATGTTAAAAATAAGATATTATAATTAAAAATAGCTTTAGAAATAAGTTATTTTATACTTTTTCTTTTTGTTTTAGTAGTTAGTTTTGGAAAGTACGTAGCGTGTATTGCTTACACGCGTCTGTTGAGAAATTGTACGCCGCCTTGTCAGTAGACAAGGTTTGCACGCAGCTTATTGTTTATTATCTTTATATCTAATATATAAAATTCTCGTGTCACAGTGTTAGTTACCATACTCCTCCGAAACGACTTGACCGATTTTTATGAAAAAGAATCGGCTACTATCTATTTTTCATACCCCTAAGTGATAAGGGTTGTCCACCCTTAAATATTTTTTTAAATTTTTGGTCAATTTTTTTTATAATATTGCATTAAAAAATACATACAACCCTAAATTTTCACCCCTCTACGATCAACCCCTATGTTTTATTTGTTACTTATAAACTTTAATTTTTTGGCAAAATTTATAATCTTATTTTGTCATGACTTAGAATAAAAAAAATTAATTGAGTAATTTTTTTTAGATTCACAATTAGAACCGGTAAGTGGCGCTGAGATCCGGTTCTGGAATGCTCCTAATCACCTGGAACGATTTTGGTGATTTTGTTTTTGTGTGGGTACCCGGATGGTTTAGATTCGCAATTAGAACCGGTACGTGGCTCTGGGATCAGGTTCTAGAATTTTATTTTTTAAAGGCAGGACAACGTCTGCCGGGGCCGCTAGTATATTATAATTCTTCTGTACGTGTCTTGACAGTGAACTCCTCCTAAACGGCTGGACCGATTTGAATGATTTTTTGTGTGTGTTCAAGTGGATTCGAGGATGGTTTAGATTCATAATTGGACCCGGTAGGTGGCGCTGCAATCGGGTTCTAAATTTTATTTCTTCAGGGCAGAACAACGTCTGCCGGGACAGCTAGTTATTTCTAAGTTTATCTATAACTAGTTTCAGTTAAAAGCTGCTAGGTCGAATATGGTGCCGCTTTCCAAGTCTGTGGCTAAGTCACTTCCGTGACTCGTTTTCTGGGGCCTCATCCCTAATAAATCCCTCGGGTTTATTTTGAGGCAGATTTATTGGACTACGAGGGTAGCATGAAGTGATTACGCATTATTTATCTGAACTAGAAATAGCCGTTGAAATACGGGGCCCAATATTAATTACCGACTAATTTGTCGTTTCCTCGGAATCTCGAATTACGATGTCTTTCAGACCAGTTAATGAGGAATGTTGTGGTAATATGAACCAGTAAACGTGATATTAATGTTTAAATTAAATTATATATTTACACGTGAAGCAAAAACTTTATACCCCTTTTTACGAAAATTGCGCATACGGAGGAGTATGAAAATTCGCACACTTATAGTCTATATAGAGAAGAAGTGACGAATGCTAGTTTTTTTTATAAATTATGCATAAAAATACATTTAAATCGATAAAAAATACATTACACACACTACCATGTATTTGACACACACACGCTACTCAATATACTCTTTTGTTTATTGTTCAAGTCAAACTAACAGTGTAGTCTTGGCGAAATCTGTGATTACAGAAGTATAGTCCTTGACATCGACCACGGGCGACCGCTAGTATGTTTAAATATATATAACTAGCTGTGCCCGCGACGTCGTCCGCGTGGAATTTGCTTTCAAAACCTTCCGATTTTGAAACATTCTTCATTGGTGCTCCGCTCCTATTGATCTTAGCGTAATGATATGTAGCCTATAGCCTTCCTCGATAAATGGGCTATCCAACATTGAAAGAATTTTTCAAATCAGACCAGTAGTTCCTGAGATTAGCGCGTTCAATCAAACAATATTAGTATATTTGGCTACAACACTAATACTTACATTTTAAATATTGCCATATCTTTTGAATGAAACGTCCGAATTGAATAATTCAAAAAGTTCTAGAAAGGTATTGAATTCGTCTTGAATATGGAGTCATTTATTTTGATAAGGATTAATACCAAGGTACAAAATAAAGAGTTTTGAAGCGACGTCATTTTAATTATTTAAAAAAATAAAAGAAAACACTTATTGTGAGATAACTACAATAGTTAGACATATGGTTACGCAATATTTTTTGTACACAATTATATGTTCTGCAAAGTGGTAGTACATTGTTTTGTTCTATAATCAATAGTTTTCGCAGCGCACGCCGTGTAAGGATTTTTTCGGGTCATTTTTTTACACTTTGGGTTACATTATTGGACTTTTAGTAAGGATCCCTAGTTTTTTAAAAATATAATATAGCCTATAGCCTTCCTCGATAAATGTACTATTCAACACTGAAAGAATTTTTCAAATCGGACCAGCGGTTCCTGAGATTAGCGCGTTTAGACAAACAAACAAACTCTTCAGCTTTATAATATAAGTATACTATAGATATTGGGATCGTTAATGGGCTAAGTATAAAATAAATATTTTAAGTCTCATCTCAGTGACTCTAAAATGGAAAATATAAAATTTAACATATATCTGCAATCTTGTCTATCTACCTAAACATTTTGAATTAGTAATTGATTTATGTTCCAAATTACCTAATCTACCCATCTATAAAAAAAATATCGTATCTAGCCCGGCCACGACTTCGAATTCAGCGACAGGCGACGCGACGGAGATTAGCGTCGAGAACAAGAGAACGAGACAACTCGTGACATGCTTCATACATCTTAGTGCTTTTGTTTTGTCTTTACTTTGGTCGCCTGTCACGTCAGGCTTAAGCTCATAGCAACAAGGTCGTTACTAGCTCTAAAAGTATAGTGTGATACGTATTTTATGCGCGCGCCCTTTACATACATAACTTCACGCCAGTTCCCTTGCGGGATAGGTACGAACAACAGAGCGCAATTCGGGCTTATTCTTATACACCTCACTTGCTTCTTTGTCATTCATAGCTCTTGTCATGCACGCACGTCTGTTCTTAAGGCTCCTGATATCACCTTCTGCTAGTACACGATCAATTTGATCATGGAAGGTGTGTCGTGGCCTTCCACGACTTCTGCATCCATCCACTTTTGCATTGTATATCTGTTTAGTCATTCTTTCCACATGCCCGAACCACCGGAGCGTACTTACCTTCACCCCGACACTCTCTTTCAAGAAAAGGTACGTTTATTTATTGTCTTTTTAATACTTCAAAGTAAATCAAGGTCTTCATCCACTTACTAATGAGGTGGTAATAGTTCCCCGGAATATCTGCTATGCCAGGGAGTGGGAATAAAGACGTGGCTGCAGCTGCTATACAGTGGGTACTGAGTACACATTTGGCTCGCTCTTTCCTTCACCCCTCCGCCCTCTCGCTCGCATGCTCAGCGTAATGTCCTCAAGTCCACAATTAACAAACTTCAATTAGTTTCGCGGTGAAAGCCTGCTTCGCTAATGGGGCGCACTCGCAATTTAATTATAAAAGCTTTCCACGGCACTGCGCTCGTGTGTATCTTGTTTGCGGACCCCTTGAGAATAATTCCATTATATAACAGCACGTGGCCGCACGGAAATCGGACTCGCGCTTGTATAAGGACGTGAAAAGTCTTTTTACAAATAAGGATAAAACTGCAGTATTAAAAATATTATGAGTCTACTGTCATACTCGCGAATCGTTACCATTACGCAGTCTCATTCATTATATGCTTTTTCGAAATTTCTGAAATGACGATATTGTCAATACTCACAATCTATAAATATTATAAAGCTGAAGAGTTTGTTTGTTTAAACGCGCTAATCTCAGGAACCGCTGGTCCGATTTGAAAAATTCTGTCAGTGTTGAATAGTACATTTATCGAGGAAGGCCATAGACATTATATTTTCAAAAAAATTAGGGATCCTTACTTAAAGTCCGATTATGTAAACCAAGGTGTAAAAAAATTACCAGAAAAAATCCTTACACGGTGTGCGCTGCGAAAACTATTGATTATAGAACAAAACAATGTACTACCACTTTGCAGAACATATAATTGTCTACAAAAAATATCGCGTAATCATATTTCTAGCTATTGTAGTTATCTCATAGTAAGTGTTTTCTTTTATTTTTTTAAATAATTAAAATGCCGTCGCTTCAAAAACTCTTTATTTTGTACCTTGGTTTTAATCCTTATCAAAATAAATTACTTCACATTCAAGATGAATTCAATACCTTTCTAGAACTTTTTAAATTATTTAATTCGGACGTTTCATTCAAAAGATATCGCGATATTTAAAATGTAAGTATTAGTGTTGTACTAATATTGTTTGATTGAACGCGCTAATCTCAGGAACTACTGGTCTGATTTGAAAAATTCGTTCAGTGTTGAATAGCCCATTTATCGAGGAAGGCTATAGGCTATATATCATCACGCTAAGACCAATAGGAGCGGAGCACCAATGAAGAATGTTTCAAAATCGGAGGGTTTTGAAAGCAAATTCCACGCGGCCGACGTCGCGGGCACAGCTAGTTATGAAATATTGTTACAGTGAGGCAGGTTCATATATAATAACTCTAATAGGGTATAGCAATGGTATTGTGAAGAGTGAATCAATTTACTTCATGATCTGAAAAAAATCGCCCAACATCTTAATTCCTTTATGAATTTAGTATCATCTACGCTATATTTAAATTTGGCAAGCAATTTGTTGTTTTATCATTGTTTTGTTAATAAACTTTAATTTAATAAGTTTAGTTTATTTCTTAATAATAACAAAGGAACGTAATAATATAAAAAGGAACATAAGCAAGTATAGAACAGTATCATAGATAAAAACTCTTGTTGTTGAAACAATTACTTCTTTTAATGCCTTCTAAAACTGGTCATATCTATACAGTGAACTGGTATTCTTCATATAAAATTATTCAGAAACAATAATGGTTATTGAATTTGGGGCAGAATTATGCGGGTTAAGTTTAGAACTCGGTAACATTAGTTCATTATTATGGTTAGGTAACTGCGTAGTTTCGCATATCACTTTTTTTTTTAATATTGAGGTTTTCAAACAAATTTTAGTGAAATTAGCCTTCTAAATCCAGATTTACTTTAAATGACTTTACTGGTTAAGTTGCAAGTAAATCCTTTTCAACGTTTGGAGCAACATCTACTTTATCAACAACTTACTACTTAACTGCAAAACGCTTGTCCAAACGATTACTTATTCGGAAGATAAATAAGTACTTAACAAACGCAAATGTAAATCAGGCTTTATATTGGAAATAGATCAAAAAGTCACGATAATTTTTGCAGTTTTTGATTATAATAATTCAGATATTCAAAACATTTTTTAACCGACTTCAAAAAAAAGGAGGAGGTTCTCAATTCGTCGGGATCTTTTTTTTATGTATGTTCATCGATTACTCCGAGATTTATGATCCAATTGATATTGATTCTTTTTTTGTTCGACGTAGAATAGCTGTCACTTGGTCCCCTAAAAATTTGACATAGTTTGGCCCAGTAGTTTTCATTTTATGAACATTTTTTACGAAAAAATTTCTATTCCGTTCCATATGTACACCGATTACGCTGAGATTTATGATCCGATTTACGTGATTCTTGTTTAGTTTGATGTGGAATAGTTTCCATTTGGTCCCCTAAAAATTTAACATAGTTTGGCCTAGTAGTTTTCATTTTACGAACATTTTTTTGTTCCCGTTTCTTGGGACCTATATTTTTTAAGGAGCGCGGCACCTTTCGTAGGTCTACCCATACATAGCTAAACACTAAAAAGTAACAAATAAAATAAAAAAACTTCGTTTAAAAAAGCCGACTTCAAAAACTAAAAAATAATTAGTATAAAATAACTTATTTCTAAAGCTATTATTATTAATATATATTATCTAAAAAATCTTGAAGTCGGTGCAAATTAAAACATAAAAATTACTATATTTTTTTGAAAATTATTAAGCACCGACTTTAAGATGTTTTGGATAATATATATTAGTAATAATAGCTTTAGTAATAAGTTATTTTATACATTTTAGTTTTTAAGTCGGTTTTTTAAACGAAGTTTTTTTATTTTCTTTTTTCTTTTCTTTCGCCATATCCCAATTAATTGGGGTCGGCACAATATGTCTTTTCCTTCCACACTCCTCTATTCTGACATACATCTTCTGTCACATCACAAATCATCATATCGTCCTTCACAGAATCCATCCACCTCTTTTTTGGTCCACCTTTACATTTGTACCCATCCATCTTTAGTTTAACATTTTTTTTGTCACGTAACTTTCATCCCTCCTCATTATATGCCCATACCAACTTAATCTTCTTTCTCTCAACTTTTCAGTCACGGGTACAACTTTCAAAGATCCCCTTACGTACTCATTTCTCAGCTTATCCATTCTTGTAACACCACACATCCATCTCAACATTCTCATCTCAGCTGAGTGGAGACGATTGAGGTTTATCACTTTAGTGGCCCAACATTCCGACCCGTATAACATGACTGGTCGTATGACAGATTTAAATATTTGGCCTTTTAGTTTCAGTGGCATTAGTTTATAGCACGTCACACCAGTTACCTGCCCCCACTTTAGACGTGCGACATATATTCTTCTCCTTACAAATATTTAAAAAAATATACATAAATATTTTAATAAAGTCGTGGAAGGCCACGAGACACCTTCCATGATCAAATTGATCGTGTACTAGCAGAAGGTGATGTCAGGAGCCTTAAGAAGAGACGAGCGTGCATGACAAGAGCTATGAATGTCAAAGAAGCAAGTGAGGTGTGTAAGAATAAGCCTGAATAGCGCTCTGTTGTTCGTGCCTACCTCGCAAGGGAACTGGCGTGAAGTTATGTATGTATGTATTTTAATAAAGCAAAATATATTATCAATCTTCCAGAAAATAAAACTGTTTACAATCTGTGCTTCTGAAATAGACTTTGTTTGACGTACGTTCTACACTGAGTGCCTTTATCAGACTGCTTTAAAATATTATAAACTGTTAGTTCGGGAATTATACAGCAAAACACGTAGAACTTTGAGAACCTTTTTATTTGACTTTTGAACAATGTCGATCAGTACGATTCATTATAAGTTTTGTTTCTCAGACAAGAGCGTACAACCAAAGTCGAAGCGAGAATGATATATCGTCACTACGTCCGCTCGCTTTTATATCCCATTCGTAAACACAACTAGTCGCAAATATTACAATAGTACATAATAGGTGGCACTACCTAGAACAAATGTTATTAACTACACATTCAATTGTTGTTCTATTGTCTGACAGATATAAGCTTTCCATACAGTCATGTGAATACCAAATAAACTGTGTTGCCTCTGCCTCACATAAATTTAATAACCTGAATATAAAGGCTCGATGAGTGCACGATAGAAAACAGGCGACATGTCGGCTATATTACCGCAGGCAGTTGCCGCCAGATGAACAAATCTCGCTGCTTACATAACGCGCGGGCCGCGTTAGGGCGGGAAGCCCGAACGGCGCGAGGATCAAGCAGGACGATAGCGAATCGATGGCACCCTGACGCCCGCGAGTGGCGCAGCTTGCCGCATCATGGCACCGGGCCATTTGCATTAGGCCGCGTACACACTAAGTATACAAGGTGACCACAAATCAAATTCTTCTCACAACCATCTATTAGGGCTTATTTGACATTGACTTGTTCATAATAGTGGGTACTTCCAATTTTTGTACAACTGTGTAACGGCACTTAGTATATAACTTTTTTTACCGCCTTCAAAAAAAGGAGGAGGTTCTCAATTCGTCGCTATCTTTTTATTTTTATTTTTTATGTATGTCCACCGATTACTCCGAGATTCATGATCCGATTTACGTGATTCTTTTTTGTTCGACGCGGAATAGCTGCCATTTGGTCCCCTAAAAATTTAACATAGTTTGCCCCAGTAGTTTTCATTTTACGAACACTTTTTGTTCCCGTTTTTTGGGACCTATATTTTTTAAGGAGCGCGGCACCTTTCGTAGGTCTACCCAGACATAGCTAGACACTAAAAAGTAATGAAAAAATAAAAAAGTCGTTTAAAAAACCGACTTCCAAAACTAAAAAAGTATAAAATAACTTATTTCTAAAGCTATTATTTATAATATATATATATAATCTAAAACATCTTAAAGTCGGTGCTTAGTAATTTTCAACATATAGTAATTTTTATGTTTTACTTTGCAGCGACTTCAAGATGTTTTAGATAATATATATTAATAATAATAGCTTTAAAAATAAGTTATTTTATATTTTTTAGTTTTTTTGATATATCAATTTTCATCGTATTTTTTGTCTGAAGTGTTTGTGAAATACATAACAGACAAACGGAGATGAATGGACAGATATAAGATTTTATATGTTTTCCAAAATGCCTACGGAGGCATAAAGAGTGACTGCTAACAATATCTTCAGTTCTTTTTTACAATGATAATTTGCTGTATTTCCTTCGTTTCCTCTAACTGCAATCTCATCAAGATGAAACTAGTTCGATATTAAATAGATTTTTAAAAAACAACGGGGTTACTAGTTTGAAATTCCTACTATATTACTACTACTGAAAAGTATGTATCCTATAAAATTTTATAAAGTTGATTTTTTGTTGACAAATTTACTGTTAACCAGTCGCGTGCTTTGATTTGGTCGCGTGCGGCCATTGCCGAGATCGTATGCAAATCCAATACTGATATAGCGATCGGACAAAAATACTACAAAGGATTATTCATCATAACTTTGACATTTATTTGTAACTAGCTTATTTTGAGAACAAATATTCACACAGGTTACATTGCATTCCATTTTTCTCTAGGCGCTAATCACTTCAGGAGAAATTATTTAATTTTATCCTAGAAACTATTCCATTTTCTGGCATTACAAGTATCGTATATTTATTCTCGGTGTTGAAAGTGCCTACGCATATATACAATCTTATCTATACTAATATTATAAAACTGAAAAGTTTGTTTGTTTGTCTAAACGCGCTAATCTCAGGAACCACTGGTCCGATTTGAAAAATTCTTTCAGTGTTGAATAGTACATTTATCGAGGAAGGCTATAAGCTATATTATAACTTTTAAGTCGGGTATTTAAAATATAAAATACAAAATACAGCATTTCAACTATATGTATTTAAAATACAAAATACAAATTACAAAATACAAAATACCGTCAGGTGTTAGGTTATGTAAATAAAATACTCACAAAAATCAAATAATAATCATTATTAGGTCCCTTGCCTATGAAATTGCCGTTTTTTCTGAAATAAGTTAACCTAATTTTATTATATTTTTTTATTCTAATCTCCACGGCCTTGAAGATAGGGATATTTCCATCTTGTAGGTACGCGTAGATTTTGGTGGTTCCACCCGAATCTATGCGTGCGTATATCGGTCCCATGGCAGGGAATGCACAAAGACTAAAACAGCTTGCTTTTTTGAACTCGTTCATGAGGTGATCGACAAAGTTTTTGGGCAGTATCCTTTAGCAGAGGTAGTCATAATCGAAATTTTAATGCTCATTACGTTGAGTGGTTGGGTTCCTCGAGAATTGATCTGTCAGGAACTACTGCCTACGATTTTGCTCTCGCCCATGGATTCACTCAGCTGTCCAAGGAAACTTTTGTCGGGCGTCTCTTCCACCTCTGCGCACAGTGGACGACCGTCTGGTACACGCCGCCAAAGATAAAGTCAATCTTCTGGGTGAAATCTTTGCGGCCAATTCAACTCTTGAGACATAGGAGAAACTCCACCTACAATCCCTGTGTGAGTCTAGAATGTTGGAGGTGCGCTTTACTCAAAAAGCAGTCCGATGTGCTCTCTTCTCCCTCGACGTCAAAAAGTCTTCTGGCCCTGATGGCATTTCTGCCATTGTGCTGCAGACGTGTTTAGCTGAGCTGTCCCCAGCCAGTCCTTGCCCGACGTTTCACTCTCTCTTACTACAAGGGTTGTGTCCTCGCTTCGTGGAAGATTGCCCACGTGCACCTTGTCCCCAAAAAAGGGTACGTAACAGACACGTCGAATAGGCCTATAGCAATAACCTTTTTACTCTCAATAGTGATGGAGCGCATTATCAACGCGCAGCTCCTGTGTTACGTCGAAGATTACCAGCTGCTAAACGATCGGCAATACGGCTTCCGCCACAGTCGCTCAGCTCAAGATCTCTTGGTTTACCTAACCCACCGTTGGGCTGAAGCCATTGAGAGCAAAGAGGAAGCACTGGCAGTTAGTCTAGAATTCTAGATATTGCTAAGGCCTTCGACCGGGTCTGGCACAGGGCTCTTCTATCGGAGCGGCCATCGTATGAAATACCCGAAGGGCCTTGCACCTGGCTATCCATCTCTTTTGATGAGCGCAGCATTCAAGTCGTTGTCGACGGTTGTTGCTCAAGTTTCAAGCCCATCAACGCTGGTGTGCCCCAGGGTTGTGTGCTATCGCCAACGTTGTTCATCTTACATATCATTGATATGTTGTCTATTCGCAACATTCATTCCAATGCGGATGCCAGCACAGGCGATGCGCAGTACTCTGGTCGTGCAAACGTCCCTCGATCATTTGTGGAGGAAAGTTGGGTTAGACTTGTATCTGAGTAGAGTATTCCTTAGAGAGAGTCTCTGAATGAGGGAGACAAAACCTTGTCCATTTCAACCCCAAGAAGACATAGGTCTGCGTATTATCTGCCAAAAAAACTCCATTCGAGCAATCGCTTCAGTTCCAAGGAACTCCCCTTACCACCTCCAAGAGTATTGGGATCCTCAGTGTTGACATCGCGAACGATGTTGAGGAGCCATCTTGAAGGCAAGGCAAAACTTGCCTCTAAGAAGCTGGGAATGTTAAACCGGTCCAAGCAGTACTTCACACCGCGGCAACGCTTTGTGCTTTGTAAAACCCAGGTGAGCCCGCATATGGAGTACTGCTCACACTTTTGGGCTGGAGCACCTGGCTACCAACTCGATCCCCTAGACAGTATTCAACGTCGAGCTGTTCACGTTGTTGATGATCCCATACTCACAGGTGGTCTAGATACGCTTGGCCTTATGAGAGACTTCGCTCTCTCTACGTATTCTACTGACTGTATAACGGAGTGTATTCGGAAGAACTGTATAGAATGGTGTATTCGTCCTCTTTCTACCACCGAACCGCTCACCATGTGTTGGGATTTCACCCCCACTTCCTTAAGCCGTTTCGCTCATGTACGCAACGGTTCTGTAGAACCTTTTTCCTGCATACCGTGGGGATTTGGAATGAGCTCCCAGCCGAGGTTTTTCCACAGCGCTACGATATGGAGTTCTTCAAAAAGGGTGTCATAAAATTTCTTCGAGGCTGGCAGCGGGTTGATGAAATCTCTGGTGTTGCAAATGTCCATAAGCGACAGTAACCGCTTTCCATCAGGTGGGCCGTCAGCCTGTCTGTTGTGCTCCAGCTATAAAGAAAGGTCGAAATTTCCAGAATGGAAGCGGGAAAACCAATAACAAGTGGTACGTTCATTGTAGTGTTCGCTCATAAAGGTTGTTGATGTTGCTTGTCGCTCTTGCCGCGTTGCTGCCACGACGGTACTCTTATTCCATAATTACTCGAATTTTTAACTATCCATGATGATGAAAAAGATTCAAATGCGAAGAAAACATAACACTTATCAATAAACAAATGACTAATTTTAAAAAAAGAATTTCATGTTTTCAAAGTAAAATTAATTTGAAATTATATATCTTAGCGAAACAAAAATATTTCTTTTAAATGGCCAGTACTGCAGAACTTACCTAATATTTAGCGGTCACCATTTTCTTATGAAACTTATGAAAGCTATCGAGCGCTATTTTCTGAAGAACACACCCATCAATAAGGTAGCTAAATGTATTTTGTGAAATGTATTTTGCAACCATAAGTATTTGAAATACTAATTACAAAATACCTCAGCGTCAGGTATTTGAAATACTAATTACAAATTACATTTTTAACAAGTAATTGAAATACAAATACAAAATACGTATTTGTATTTCAATTACGTATTTCAATTACAAGTATTTCAAATACTGCCCAACCCTGGATATAGTGTCAACGCCTTATTTTTACAGCAGCACCGCTCGCCATCGACAAGTGTTCACCGCCATTTGCTTGAGCTCCCACGCTCAATACTTAACGCTCCTGTAGAATGTTTGCTCCGCATACGTCTCGTACTTTTGTATTACAACACTGTATAAATATTGCAAACCCGCTGTGAATCGGGCATTCATTGTTTGGAAGTTAAAACAGTTGTCAACGTTTGTTGGCGACGTTAAGTACACCGCAACTTTACTAGACGAAACGGAACGCACAGTATAAATTTTGACACTTTCAACGGTTAAAAGGATTCTTCCCCGTCTTCAAATCTCAGTGTTAGACGTAATACACGTAGTTAACTATTTTTCAAGCTTTTCATTTTAATATTACCAAAGAGTATCTTCATCATATTAAATAATTACTTATTGTTTTGTTGTATGATTCTCGCACTAACAACAGACAACTTTATTATCCATCAAAGCGTAGACAAAGAGAAGTAGACAAAGATAAAGTATAGTACAACGGGCGGCCTTATCGCTGAACAGCGATCTCTTCCAGGCAACCATTGGCAGGGTCCTAACAATGAACGATACAATTAATACACATGCTACATGTAAGGACAAAACAATCTACATTAATATTATAAAGAGGAAAGATTTGTATTTTTGTAACGAACGTGCATGACAAGAGCTATGAACGTCAAAGAAGCAAGTGAGGTGTGTAAGAATAAGCCTGAACGGCGCTCTGTTGGTCGTGCCTACCCCGCAAAGGAACTGGCGTGAAGTTATGTATGTATGTAACGAATAAACTCAAAAAGTACTAGCTTGATTCTAAAAATTCTTCAATCAATCAATCAGTCTTTACTTGCAAAAACATAGGTTAATATATTGTTACGAGATACACAGGACTCAAATTAAAATGCCGTTGGAATCACTATAAAATTTATTAGAACTATAGAAACACGTATAACATAGGTTCAAATATAACTAGACACTACTAGTACAAACTGCACGATTCAATAACACTGGTCAAGTCCGTCACTATATCGCTTGTCGAATGTACGTCTTACTCGTATCGTAATCCTCGCTCGACTGCCTCACCCCTCCGTTCGGGCATTGTTTTATAGTAAACTATACAATACACAATCCACTTGCGTGGGCTGGGTTCTTCCAAGAAAATGTAATTTGCACACCTGCGACCGGCCAACAAAGTCGAAAACAATAACAACAATAAGGATTAGTTCGACACTAATGACGGCCATAAAACACGTAGAAAAACAATAGCATATTTTTCTTAATTACAAATTCTAAACACAAAAGAATTCCTAAATCCGGGAAGACAATAAACTGCGCCTTTATGACCGGCAGGTGTGCGCATTTCTTTGTCGGTATGTAACAATATGTTATATTCATTACTAGAAAAAATTAGAAATCCCTACTAAAACTTCAGTAATGTAACCCAAGGTGTAAATAAAATAGTGTTTGAGTGGGTCCGGGGATGGTTTATATTCACAATCGACCTGGTAATAGGCGCTGGAATCGGGTTCTAGATTTTTATTGTTTCAGGGCAGGGCAACGTCTGCCAAAACCGCTATTGTAAAATAAATATGTAAAATTCTAAAGTGTGTATATGGTGATGAGTTACATTATTGCGACTTACTGAATACTACAGCCTGGTAGTATTTGCCCGTCTAAATGCCTATCGCCCAGGGTCCAGAGTGCGCCACCATAACAACCTTGAGTAGTATTTCGGCATTAGTAACCAAGTTCCAATCTCCCTTTGGAGACGGGTGTTACAAACATTCATAGGCGACGGTAACGGCATTCCATCAGGCAGGCCGTCCACCTGTCTACTGCATTCGTGCAATTAAAACATAAAGCAATAAAGATTAAAATGTTAAATAACAACAGATCCTGACAGGCATTTTGTGTTGGTTTAACGGCATCAAACTTTGCAAGTGCTTCATGTTCACACCATTTTATATTTACGAAGTTTCAAAAACACGAACTTCACCCTCGTAATGCACTTCAACGCTCGCATCGAGTACCATTTTAGTCGTCTGTAACGAATAAAAGTTGCCCGAAAAGTTGGAGCCGTGTTCTTAAGGGGCCAGCAGTAAGTTAAGCAGTTACAGAAGACTTTTAGGGTACTGTAGATATTATGGTGAATATACTAATATATAAAGCTGAAGAGTTTGTTTGTTTGTTTGTTTAAACGCGATAATCTCACGAACCGCTGGTCCGATTTGAAAAATTATTTCAGTGTTGAATAGGACATTTATCGAGGAAGGCTATATTATATTTTCTAAAAATTAGGGATCCTTACTAAAAGTCCAATAATGTAACCCAAGGTGTAAAAAAATGACCCGAAAAAATCCTTACACGGCGTGCGCTGCGAAAAGTATTGATTACAGAACCAAGACAATGTACTACCACTTTGCAGAACATATAATTATCTACAAAAAATATCGCGTAACCATATGTCTAACTATTGTAGTTATCTCACAATAAGTGTTTTCTTTTATTTTTTTAAATAATTAAAATGCCTTCGCTTAAAAGCTCTTTATTTTGTACCTTGGTCTTAATCCTTATCAAAATAAATTACTCCATATTCAAGTCGAATTCAATACCTTTCTAGAACTTTTTAACGAACGTTTCATTCAAAAGATATCGCGATATTTAAAATGTAAGTATTAGTGTTGTAGCCAAATATACTAATATTGTTTGATTGAACGCGCTAATCTCAGGAACTAGTGGTCTGATTTGAAAAATTCTTTCAGTGTTAGATAGCCCATTTATAGAGGAATGCTATAGGCTATATATCATCACGCTAAGACCAATAGGAGCGGAACACCAGTTAATAATGTTTCAAAATTGGGGAGTTTTGAAAACAAATTCCACGCGGACGACGTTGCGGGCACAGCTAGTATGGATATTCATAATACCACCGTGTCTGATCCATCTGTCTTTTCATGTAATTCATTATTATTTTACTCTTAACCTCATGGATATAGGGTTACAGGCAGGCAAATAAAACAACATTTTCAAATTCAGCGATTCACGTAATATTATACCATTACTTTACAACTTAAATATATTGTTACGAGTTGCAGGACTCGAATTAATATGCCGTTGGAATTATTATAGAGTTTATTAGAACTACACATACATACATACATAACTTCACGCCAGTTCCCTTGCGGGGTAGGCACGAACAACAGAGCGCCATTTAGGCTTATTCTTACACACCTCACTTGCTTCTTTGACATTCATAAGTCTTGTCATGCACGCTCGTCTGTTCTTAAGGCTCCTAACATCACCTTCTGCTAGTACATGATCAATTTGAACGTATAATACAGGTACAAATATAACTGAACATAATCAGTCCAAACGTAATTCACAATTCAATAACACGCGCAAAGTCCGTCAACTAAATAGATTACCGAATTACCACACGTCTTGCTTCACTTGTGGTTATCGCTTGACTGACCCATCTCTTAATTGGCGCATTGCTTTATATTGTACAAATGCTATATGTCTGCTCGGCCGCGTGGACCGAATTTCTTAGAATCAAACCTGGCTAATGACTACCATAAAAGATTACAATACACAATGAGCTGTTTTTCTAATCACAAAGTAAACAAAAAAAGTCCAAATGCCGAAAAGGTACTAAAATGTGTTTCTACAGGTCTGCAGATGTGAATTTGTCTTTGTCGGCACCTAAGTCGTAACAATATTAAATACGTAAGTCGTCTCCTCTCTTCTTTCATACGTCATCTCTATTACACTATAGGTAGGTTCAAAAACATTGTCTCCTTATCACATCTTGCGTTTAATTAAACATCATTCCCGCACGTAAGAAATAAAGAAGAAGAAAGAAGGAATTAAGTGACTACCACACATTTATTTAATCAAAATAATTATTATCTAAAATTATTATGGTGGAAGGAGGATCGTTCATGGACCTATCATGATTTTTTTTATTCACAACACACTGCGGTTGCAGTAACCGAAATCGGTTTATACAGAAGTATTATTAACCATGACTTGATTTTTTTTCAGTATACGTAGTGGTTAAGTATTGTCAGGAAGTTCTTCAAAATTTATAATACTTTTTAGTAGACAAAAAATAATCAATTTACAATTACAAACGGCTTTTTCGCTTTATAGCCATTTTTCAAGACAAAATTACGCTCTAGCATCCCCCCGTATAACTTCCGAACTATACTCGAATAAACTAGTGGTCACCTGTGGTCGAAATTCGACCATAATAATGAATGTCAAAGACTATACTTCTATAATCACAGATTTCGTCAAGGCTACACTGTTGATCTGACTTGAACAATAAACAAAAGAGTATATAACCGTATGTGTGTCAAATACATGGTAGTGTGTGTAATGTTTTTTATGCATAATTTTAAATAAATATTAGCATTCGTCGCTTCTTTTCTATATAGACTATAAGTGTGTTTTATCCGTGCAGGAACGGAGAAAGAATACAATTTCCTGCGGCCGGGCGGCCTGTCGTAAGAGGCGACAAAACAACCCACAGCCAGGTGGTAGGGTATTTTCCCGACTGGATGGCGACCACCCATGGGCTAGAGTATGCCGCCATAACAACCTTGTGTTGTGTTCCGGCATTGGTGACCAGGTTCCAGTCTTCCTTAAGAGAGCAGCAGCGCATTTGTAGCACATTTGGTGTAGCAAATGTCCACGGGCGATGGTAACCGCTTTCCATAAAGTGGGCCGTCTGCCTGTCTGCTGAACTCCTACAATAAAAAAAATAAAAAATAAGTGTGCGAAATTTCATACTCCTCCGTCCGCGCAATTTTCGTAAAAAGGGGTTCAAAGTTTTTGCTTCACGTATAATTCAAAAAGTTCTAGAAAGGTATTGAATTCGTCTTGAATATGGAGTAATTTATTTTGATAAGGATTAATACCAAGGTACGAAATAAAGTTTTTGAAGCGACGGTATTTTAATTATTTAAAAAATTAAAAGAAAACACTTATTGTGAGATAACTACAATAGTTAGACATATGATTATGGAATATTTTTTGTAGACAATTATATGTTCTGCAAAGTGGTAGTACATTGTTTTGTTCTATAATCAATAGTTTTCGCAGCGCACGCCGTGTAAGGATTTTTTCGGGTCATTTTTTTACACCTTGGGTTTCATTATTGGACTTTTACTAAGGATCCCTAGTTTTTTGAAAATATAATATAGCCTATAGCCTTCCTTCCAGAGTTGCAGGACTCGAATTAATATGCCGTTGGAATTATTATAGAGTTTATTAGAACTACACATACATACATACATAACTTCACGCCAGTTCCCTTGCGGGGTAGGCACGAACAACAGAGCGCCATTTAGGCTTATTCTTACACACATCACTTGCTTCTTTGACATTCATAACTCTTGTCATGCACGCTCGTCTGTTCTTAAGGCTCCTGACATCACCTTCTGCTAGTACACGATCAATTTGATCATGGAAGGTGTGTCGTGGCCTTCCACGACTTCTGAATCCATCCACTTTTGCATTGTATATCTGTTTAGTCATTCTTTCCACATGCCCGAACCACCGGAGCATTCCTTTCCTTACCTTCACCCCGACACTCTCTTTCAGACCAACTCTCTTTCTTACTTCGGTATTACGAACGCGGTCCGCGAGCGTCACTCCGCAGATTTTGTGCAGTGCTCGCATCTCGACCGTGTTTATTCTACTTTCTAGGTTATTTATAGACTTAAGTAATTAGTAAGCAGAAACATCTAAAGCATATTATCAAGTGTACAGAAAAACCAACCTTAAGCTAATATCATACAATTCATTCTGGTCATTCAATTTAGTTGAATCATTCAAAGTATTTGAATACCGGCGTGACTTTTCAATTGCATGACTGAACCAAATTGATTCAATTTGGATGATCAGTGGAATACAAGGATTAGTAATGTAAGCAGCCAAAGCTGTTTCAGTTATCTGTCGGAAACACTGTAAAGTCAAATTAAAAAAGTTTTGCACTGAAAGCGCTTATCGAGGTCGACTACCAAGCTTATCGGAGCAAGCTTTATGGGTCGTATTATATTTTATTAGTTTATTAAAAGCACTTGTGAAGTTCTGTTTTCTTTTAATATACAAAATAAAGATAATATATGTAAGTAGATTTGATTTTTATTCCGACTTTTCCGACGTTCATAAAGTAAGCAAAAATCTTTAACAAAAATTAAAATTAAATAATTAAAATGATCCAGTTGGGGTAGGCTTGTGACGTAGAAAATTGGTTCTCACTCGATGTGCTGGATTTTAAATTGTAGGTTAGACCAGTGGTCGGGAAAGTGCGGCTCCAGAGCCGCATGTGGCTCTTTGGCTCCTTAAGTGCGGCTCTGGCACAAATATCCACGGAAGGCGCAATAATAAGTCTTATTGATGACGACTTGGAATCATGCCTAAAATTAAAAACAACTACATACAAACCTGAGTTACTCAAACTTTCCAAAGAGATGCAAGCACATTGTACGCATTAATAAATATTTATTAAGTATGAAATTTAGTTTTATTTAGTGTACTACTTACTTAGGGCCGCTCGCATAAGGTTGCTTAAATTTAATATTTTCTTAAGTTTTCGTGACTTGTATACATAATAAAACTACGTTTTAACGGTTTTAAGCGCGGTAATTTTATTTGATTTTGGTTTTTCCGAACAACAATACTCGTTGACACTTGACATCTTTGTCTTCCGTGATCACGGCCACTGAAAAGTGGCCGAAACGTCGGAAAAACCAAAATCAAATAAAATTACCGCGCTTAAAACCGTTAAAACGTTGCTTAAATTTATTTAATAAACACAAAACATATTTAACACTCTTAAATATAGTTAGCATCTTGCACAACGCAAAATTTGCCGCTAAATATATTTAAAGAACTGTCATACCTTTTGTGTAAAACGTATTTAGGCAGTTCAATATGATTAACTAATTTTATTTAAAGGCGATCGTTATGCAAGCGGCCCTTGGTGTTGTAATAAAAGTTCACTAAACAAGCAGAATTGGCTCCCAATTTTTTTTTTTTATTGTTGTAATGTTCATATTTGGCTCTGGCTAATAAGTTTGCCGACCACTGGGTTAGGCTATGGACGTGGCAAACATCGAGTGTTGTGGTAACTGGTACTATAGATAAAACTTATATATATATCTGGCACCCCGTGTACTGTTTTTCCGTAACGCCACAATGACAGCAAAAGAACAAAATCCATACAGCTTAACCACACGTTTCACATGAAACATATGCATATAATAAGTGCTCTATTTAGGTTCATTTATTTGTTAGGTACTTATCTTTGGTCGCATGACTTTTGTGATCAAGGAGGTAGGCACTGAAAATCAGTGCTGTGTCGGACTATGTTTCGGCACAGCAAAATACTGAGTGCCAAGCTCATTTCGCAAATTGCACACATTTTCATTGTTATTATTATAAATTATTGTTAAGTGTCGCATTTTTAGAAATAAGTATTTTCTTTCTTTCTATATGATTTTGGGAAGATAGGTGCGAACAATAACTTTAGCATTACTTGTTGAAACTTTACATCACTAGCTGTGCCCGCGACGTCGTCCGCGTGAAATTTGCTTTCAAAACCCTCCGATTTTGAAACATTCTTCATTGGTGCTCCGCTCCTATTGGTCTTAGCGTGATGATATATAGCCTATAGCCTTCCTCGATAAATGGTCTATTCAACACTGAAAGAATTTTTCAAATCGGACCAGTAGTTCTTGAGATTAGCGCGTTCAATCAAACAATATTAGTATATTTTTAAATATCGCGATATCTTTTGAATGAAACGTCCGAATTGAATAGTTCAAAAATTTCTAGAAAGGTATTGAATTCGTCTTGAATATGGAGTAATTTATTTTGATAAGGATTAATACCAAGGTACGAAATAAAGTTTTTGAGCGACGGCATTTTAATTATTTAAAAAATTAAAAGAAAACACTTATTGTGAGATAACTACAATAGTTAGACATATGGTTACGCAATATTTTTTGTAGACAATTATATGTTCTGCAAAGTGGTAGTACATTGTTTTGTTCTATAATCAATAGTTTTCGCAGCGCACGCCGTGTAAGGATTTTTTCGGGTCATTTTTTTACACCTTGGGTTACACATTAATTGGACTTTTAGTAAGGATTCTTAATTTTTTTGAAAATGTAATATAGCCTTCCTCGATAAATGTACTGTTCAACACTGAAAGAATTTTTCAAATCGGACCAGCGGTTCCTGAGATTAGCGCGTTTAAACAAACAAACAAACTCTTCAGCATTATAGTATTAGTATAGATTGTCTACCATGATCACGGCTACTGAAAAGTGACCAAACGTCCGACAAAAATCAAGTAAAATACCGCACTGAAAACCGTTAAAACATAAGTTATATTATGCATACTAGTCACGAAAACTTAAGAAAATACTACATTCTCTGTTATTTCATAATGTAGCTATTAAGTATTATTTGAGTCTCATGTAGCAAAGTCGACGTTTTTGTGAAACGTATTCAGGAACTTGGTATCATTTGGCAGTTCTTCCAGAGAGCTTTGTTGACGTTTCGTGTCGGGATCTCAGCCAAGAGTCGAACAAAGGAAGGAAATAACCCACAGAAGCAAAGGCAACAACAGACAAAGGACTTTCTTTGTTAAACTTTTTTAGAAATAAGCAAGGTCGCCAAAGAAATTTCAACCTTAGAAGCGAAACTTTAAGTATATCGATGCAATAACTTGGCATTAGCAGCTCGATTGCCTTGTACCGAACTACTCATAAAGCATCTAGTTCGGATTCCTGCTTGGAATTTAAGTGCTTTCTGAGACTGAGAAGATTAAAATGTCTGTAAACATTTTACAATATAGACTAATTAGTCTACTACTAATTTACCTTCGCATTAGTTAAGTAATTAGTTAACATATGAAATTGATAAGTCCTTATCATCGTTTGGACAAGCATTCTCTAGTTCAGTAGTAAGTGGTCAAGTTAGTAGAGGTTTAACTCAAAGGGTATTCAAGTTACGTAACTGTATATAGGTAATGTAAGTTTATAAGAAGCATCACGTTGACTAACTTAATATGAATAAGACAAGAAGTCGACTTTCTAGTCTATGTACTACTTCTACTTTTATGTGTAACTTGCAATGGCTGTACCTATGTAAGTTCGGGTGGAATCTTGCAAATTAAATTTGACCAACTTCCCGATTTCCGATTGGCTGAAATTTTGCACGCATATGTATATCGCATGATAATGCAATAATATGGTACCATGGAGCTGATCTATGATGGAGTCGGACGGTGGCCATAGGAACTCCTGTTCTAAACAAGATAGACCCGTCGTGTTTGGGCTCGTTTTACTTGTCTTGGCTAGCACTCTACTGCTACATGATATCCAGGATCTAAAATGCTTGTATTTAATAAAAAGTTTTTAACGTACAAAAGTTAATGGAGTTGTAGCAACGAAAATAAACCAATATTTCTAGTGCTAAAGCAATAATTATATAATTCTAATGTCGAGCAAGTGTTATGGAAGTAACCCGAGCTGCCCGATCATGAGTCCCCACCCCCTGAGATACAACGAAACTACGCAACGGTTCCCTAGGAAGCTTACTCCGCGTATAACAACGAACTGGTGAGCACTTTGCGCCGAGGTGTACCCTCCGCACTACGACATTGGGGGTTACTTTCTTTATACAATTAGCGTCCGCAAACTCGGCGTATAGCAACGCCTTAGTGACGCACGTGTTGCAAACATCAGTAGGCGATGGCCACAGGGTTTCAAGATTCAGTTACATGATATATAGACCGTTGTAATTATTAAATATATTGCAATGTTGAACTCAAATGTTTGCCTCCCAGAGACAACATTTTATGACAGTTTATCCGTGCCGGAACGGAGAAAGAAAACAATTTGCTGCGGCCGGGCAGATTGTCGTAAGAGGCGACAATACAAAATACAGCCAGGTAGGTCATTTGCCCGACTGGATGGCTACCACCCCTGGTCTAAAGTATGCCGCCATAACAACCTTGAGTTGTGTTCCGGCATTAGTGACCAGGTTCCAGTCTCCCTTAAGAGAGCAGCAGCGCATTTGTAGCACCTTTGGTGTTACAAATGTCCATAGGTGATGGTAACCGCTTTCCATCAAGTGGGCCATCTGCCTGTCTGCTGAACTCCTGCAATAAAAAAAAGGATTCTCAGGATAAACAGTGCACAGAGCAGATAAGTCTACAAAATTTGCTATTGTGAGCGAAAATTGCACCGGAAACGGTCCAGAAATTTTTAAGTGAATATTATTCATCATTTTTTAAGTAGGTGATGTCAGGAGTCTTAAGAACAGACGAGCGTGCATGACAAGAGTTATGAATGTCAAAGAGGCAAGTGAGGTGTGTAAGAATAAGCCTAAATGGCACTCTGTTGTTCGTGCCTACCCCGCAAGGGAACTGGCGTGAAGTTATATATGTATGTATCTATGTATGTATTTTTTAAGTAATACCGAACAAACAAACAAACCAATAAGAAATAAAAAAAGTGCATCGTGTTCTGTGTGTTCCATCGTTTATATCGTGTACTCCAGTTGTTGTTTTTTTAAATAGCTCCAATGTACTGACATGTCCTGCTTAAAATTTTATTATAGACTAGCGGCCCCGCGGTTTCACCCGCACTGTCCCAATCCCGTGGTATATAGCGTCATGTCATATAACCTATGAAACTCCCTGTTAACGTAGCTTTCTAACAGTAAAAGAATTTTTAAAATCGGTTCCGTACATCCAGAGATTACCCCCTACAACGTCACAAACTCACAAACCTTACCTCTTTATAATATTATTATAGATTAGAAAGACTAAATTAAAACATTTTGCAATACATAATATTTAACTGGATAAACAAAAGACTATTTTTACTGATGTTAAAAACAAACAAACCGCAGTTCAGTGTAAAGTCCAATGCCCTGTTTACAACGTTGCGAACGAAACACGTCGACAGGGCAACGTCGCGGACGCGCGGGAAGCAACGAGCGCCCCCTAACCGCCACTTTTCCTTCTTAACTACAGATCAACATATAAGAAGCCTTTGCGAACATTTCTGAACGCTGTGAGCAAAGAGCCGCTTCTCAGTACAATATCGTAAGTTTCAATAGGGATGCGGTTACGTGTTAGAATAAATCCAAATCTGATTACATATCTTATACTAATATATAAAACTGAAGAGTTTGTTTGTTTGTTTGAACGCGCTAATCTCGGGAACTACTGGTATGATTTGAAAAATTCTTTCAGTTTTGGATAGCCCATTTATCGAGGAAGGCTATAGGCTATATATCATCACGCTAAGACCAATAGAAGCGGAGCACCAATAAAGAATGTTTCAAAATCGGAGGGTTTTGAAAGCAAATTCCACGCGGACGACGTCGCGGGCACAGCTAGTTTTTTAATATTTTTTAAATCTACTGCGTTTATAAAAAAATATTTTGAGTTAAACTTGCAAAACAACTAAATCTATAATATAATTGAGGGATAAATAATTATTCAACGTATACAGACATCTGGTATATTAAATTACTAGCTGTACCCGCGACGTCGTCCGCGTGGAAGTTGCTTTCAAAACCTTCCGATTTTGACACATTCTTTATTAATAAAAATATAATATGGCCTATAGCCTACCTCGATAAATGTGTTATTCAACATTGAAAGAATTTTTCAAATCGGACCAGCGGTTCCTGAGATTAGTGCGTTTAAACAAACAAACAAACTCTTCAGCTTTATAATATGAGTATAGATTAATCAGTTTTATAAACAAATTTTAATGACTTTTCGAATTTTCCCGGGGACGGTTTGTAATTGTTCGGGTGCATAAAAAATTGGCTTATTCCGACACATTTTTCACTAAAACGATAGCTTTTTTTTTAATGCTGCGGTACTTTGTGTCCCGGGATACCCGCAGGAATTTCAAGTCACAAGCGTGGACGAAGTCACGGGCATATCCTAGTAATATTATACAGTTAATTTTAAAATTGCATCGCGTTCTCTATCGTTTAGTTATTTATCGTGATGTTTATTTACATAACTTATCAGTTCTATTTGAAATAGACTATAGATGTATGATATCTTCATTTGTATACTTATTTAAGGATTTACCGAATACACCGAAGTAAGAAAGAGAGTTGGTCTGAAAAAGAGTGTAAACAGATATACAATGCAAAAGTGGATGGATGCAGAAGTCGTGGAAGGCCACGACACACCTTCCATGATCTAATTGATCGTGTACTAGCAGAAGGTGATGTCAGGAGCCTTAAGAACAGACGAGCGTGCATGACAAGAGCTATGAATGTCAAAGAAGCAAGTGAGGTGTGTAAGAATAAGCCTGAATGGCGCTCTGTTGTTCGTGCCTACCCCGCAAGGGAACTGGCGTGAAGCTGTGTATGTATGTATTTAACGATTTGTATTAAAGTTTTAAACATACCTACTGCACTAACAGTAACGAGCAAACAGCAAAGTAATAATAGTAAGCACGTAATGGGCAGTCGACGCTCGACGCTCGACGCTCCCTTGTTTATGAAAACATTAAAGTATTAAAAGGCATCGGCCTCGAGTTGTAAAGGAGACGGGGACTTTTGGGCCAAAGAAATGTAATGAGTTGCTTAAAAAACAATATATTTATCCTATACTAATATATAAAGCTAAAGAGTTTGTTTGAACGCGCTATTCTCAGGAACTACTGGTCTGATTTGGAAACATACTTTCAGTGTTGGATAGCCCATTTATCGAGGAAGGCTATATATCATCACGCTAAGACTAATAGGAGCGGAGCACCAATGAAGAATGTTTCGTAATCGGGGGGTTTTGAAAACCAATGCCACGAGGACGACGTCGCGGGCAGAAGCTAGTCTGTTATAAAATCGATAACGTCAGTTCTAAATTGTATCTGGAAGACGAGAGAAGAGGGAAAAATTTTATAAGTGCAGGAACGGAGAAAGAATACAATTTCCTGCGGCCGGGCGGCCTGTTGTAAGAGGCGACAAAACAACTCACAGCCAGGTGGTAGGGCATTTGCCCGACCACCATCCGCTAGCCATCCGCTACCACCCCTGGTCTAAAGTATATCGCTATAACAACTTTGTGTTGTATTCCGGCATTAGTGACCAGTTTCCAGTTCCCCTTAAGAGAGCAGCAGCGCATTTGTAGCACCTTTGGCGTTGCAAATGTCCATAGGCGATGGTAACCGCTTTCCATCAAGTAGGCCGTCTGCCTGTTTGCTGAACTCCTGCAATAAAAAAAAAGGTAATTAAGTTAAAAATAAGGTCACACGATTAATTCATTCAAAATAACAAAACCCATTATAATTATATAAAAAAACATCTTAAAATCATTATTATATATTACATTTTTGACCAATCTGGGGCTAAGAATGTATCAAATCCTATCCGTCTCCTTTGTGAATTTCCCGCTATCGAATTCTATCGGCGACGTGTTTGGCTGTTGAAAAAGGAATATACATAAAAGGAGTTTATTATTATCATAGAATAAATACACAATAGTACTTGTATACATTTGTAAAACAGTGCAAGGAGCTGTCAAGAATTTTCGATGTGCTTTGTGTTAAAGTAGTAGTTTAGTTTAGACCCCGATTAAATACGGAAGTGCGCAAGTGCGATATTATCAATGAAAAAGCAAACCCATGCCAATTTTCTACGTTTTTAAAGATTTATTAATATTATTACGCTTTTTTAAATTAATTATTTGTCTTGTTTCAACCTTCTCACGGAGCGGGAGGCCGACTCTGGAGGACAGGGGGATGATGACATATCTCAAAAATACAAAAAAATAATATAGTGTCTAAAGCAATTTTTGTTGAAAATATTTATTAAGTTCTATCAAATAATTTTCGATTAAAAAAAATATTTATAAAAATGTAGAGGAAGAAGACTAATGTGATATGGACGGAATAAGAACGGAATTTTGTCTTTTATTTATTTCAATAATTTTTCTTTAACTTTTCAGTCAGTAAGTTTTATATTTAGAAATTATTTAATTATGAAAAATAAATAATTTTCTCATCATTATTATTATGTATGTCTTTCAAGACCACGGGCCATAAAAATGGTCCAGACATTTGGAGGGCTCGCGTGGGGTCATGGGGAGGCCAACACGTAGAGGCCCTTTGACAAATTTATTGTAAATGTGGCGGGATACTGACCGGCGATTATCCCTGTCTACACCATATAATAATGCACCCAAGAACAAGCCCCGGCCAGTGTAGGACTATTGTGGGAAATGAGGACAAAAAGTACCGGGCTATTGGAGTGCACTGCTAGTAGTACTGGGGGTCTGGGAATATGGGGACTATGGCGTCTGCCCGTCGCAATGTTCAGAGAACATCATTATTTTATAAGATGCTTTTAAATTTTCAAAACAGCTAATGAGGATCAACGCTTTTTTAAATTGGTTTTCTTATATGTAAATTCTGTACATTCTAAAATTAATATTTTTTTTAACGGAATAGTGTTAAGATATGTGATTTAGGAGGTGGGTGCTGAAAATCAGCGCTGTGTCGGACTACGTTTCGGCACAGCGAAATGCTGAATGCAAACCTCTTTTTCAAATAGCGGCATACAATCTCTGTACAATCTATACTTTATTGGAAATTCTTTATTATATATTTATTCTTCTTCTTTCATAAGAAATATTGAGTAAATAAATTTTATTGTTATGTAAATACACGATTAACTATATATTGTGTTCGGAAAATAGTCCAACTGATAATAAAGGAGGATAGGAAAGGAGCTGATGGAAATTCATTCTCTAATATTTACGTTTTTAAACGTCATAATATGATGGTATGAAGTGTAAACGATCTCGTGGTCATAGGAGAAACACGCGCCTGCAGATATAAATAAATAATAATTTATTGTAATTCGGGGGTTTTGCCAGCCCTGCGCTGAATTGTCACCTGACAGTAGCACACGTAGGTATCGCGTGAAAGATCAAGAATGTCGTTGCAATTCGTCGGCCAGTGCAGGAACTTGTAACTAAATTTTTGGTGATATTATTTTTTTGATAATTGTGGAAAATAATGCAGTTACAAGTTGCTTGAGTGACGCCGACGATATGTACTCACGCGACATGCTCGAGCTGCGGGAGGAGCGCGGCGGCTAGCGCCAGCAGCAGCGGCGCGCTGCGGGGCCGGGCGCCGCTCATGTCGCGGCGGGATGTCGCATGGGCGCCGGGCGCTCGCGGTCGCCGTTCGCCGCCGGTGTCGCGCGGCGGACTGGCTGCGGCTGCCGGAGAGCCAGCCGCGTCCGCGGGCGCCGGGACCGCGTCGCGTGGCTATCGATCGCGGCGGCGCGCGGCGCGGCGGGCGTGCCCGGAGCCGGCGCCGCCCGCCGCCCGCCGCGCGTCGCGGCCGGCCGCGACGGGGCGCTCCGGCAGGCTACGCTATCGACCACCGGCATGGCATCGCGGCCGCGGCTCCTCGCCTCGCTCGCTCCGACTCGGCCGCATTAAAACTTCAAACCTGCGCGCGACACGCCGGAAAATAAATCTCGCATGCTTCTCGCCCGCCTCATAAATTTACAACCTTAATTCCCTGAAGCGCGGATACCCGATTGCAAATTTTCAACTCTATAACAGTTTGAAAACTAAAAGCAAAAAATAAATGCCTTCTACGACATCATGAAGTCGGTGCATTTTGCAATTTTATTGTTGTTTTTCTATGTTTTACTTGAGACCGACTTCGACATGTTGTATAAAATATTTATTTATTTATTTACTTTTTGTTTTGAAGTCGGTTTTGTTTTTGTTCAAAAAAGTTTTTATTTTTTAGTTGCTTGAATAGCTTTAGTAGCTCTAGCTTTTCGGCCCGAAATTTTACACGTTTCACTTGATGATAACTGATAAGCCTGTACACACCGAAAAAAATTAACCTATCTTAATTTTTTTGCGATTCCATTACATACCTTTGTGACGCCATACTACACTTTCCTGTCAAAGTAACGTCACTAGTTGAGATTTGGTTTAAAAAAAAGTGATATATTTTACTATTACAACACGGACAACATCGCCTTTAAATTATAGCTGGAATGCAAGAAATCCTAAAAATAAGGCCATAAATAACATAGTTAATTAGTTAATCCCCCTCCTAAACCATCCATCATCATTAACACCATCTGAAATTTTTTCGTGTTACAACAATTAAACAATAAATTATAACACCACACAAAGTCACAAACACATAACTAGCAACAAAACTTATACACATACTGAAACCAACGCGCACTACCACCGCATTGTATTACACGCACACTTCACAAACAAACCAACACACAAAGAGCCTAAAAATTAATAACCCAGCCACAGAAAAGAAAAAAGCAACACACATGGCACTAGATAGGACAATATATATAAGTATAGATATAAGGCCCACACTGCACATGCACTTCCTCACAACACCAGCATGTAACAGATACACTCTACATTAGTATAAGTTTAGTATTAAAACTAGAATCAATTAATATAATAAGTTATTCGTAAGATACATACACACCTCAACACAAAAATCAATAAATTAATGTCACACACAAGAACCAAAATAACTAATAAGCGTGTTAAATTCAAAAAATTAATCTAGAAATTAAGTTGTAAAAAAGGGTACGGAACTCGAGTCCGTAGAGTTGTTAATAATAATAAAAAAAATAACATAATTTATCGATTACCAGAATCAATTTGTGTGACTGAATTTCAACATTTAATATGTAATATGAAAGCAGTTACACCATACGATTAATTCAATCAAAATACATAACTAGATCCAGTACAATTTTTTTATTTTTTATTTATTGATGCACAAAACAAATTACAACCAAAACAAATTAAAAGATTACATTACTAACATAACAATCTGGATTGCAATTCTAAATAGGTGCTTACAGAAAACTCATAAAACTAAACAGGTGTAAACGCTTATGTGTATATATACATATACACATATACACGCACGCACTCACGCATACACACTCAACACACACGCACTTACGCACGCACACTCACGCACACAGACTCACAGACACACACTCAGACACACACACACTCACACACGCACATACAGTACTATATAAATAAATCTATTGTATCATTAACTGTAAAGCATTACTTAAGAATATTTTTTAATAGTTTACAATATTTACAGAAGCTGTTTTCAAACATATCAAGATCAGCGTTGTTACTTGAAATTATGAAAAATATGAAGATAAATCTTAAAAGCTCTCTCTTGTTTTTACGATCCAAAAATTTTGAAAGCGTTTCATCCATGTAGATCTAGTAGTTGCCGATAAAAGTGACTGTAACATAAAAACAGTTTCATATTCGTGATTTCAAATTTTGCATTAATCTCAAGCGAACCCTAAGAATGACTGTAAAATCGCTATAGTGAAATTTGTATGAGACGACCACCAGTGGGAAGGAGGCGGGAGAGAATCATACCCCTGAGGTATCCACTGTCATATTAATTCGCTTGTATGATTTTACCTATTTATAATTACTAGCGTTTGTCTTAAAATGTAATTACTAGCGATCCAAATTATCGAGCGTTCACTTGCCTTTTTTAATATGTTATTGGCTGCAATTCAAATAGAACTGATTTTGCCAATATCAGAGTATGAAGAGGCAAGTGGAAATGAAAATAATTACAATATATAATATAATATCTGTACAATGTACATATATATATATAAACTATGAATCGGACGAAACATATTATTACGAGTGTGGGACTCGAAATTAAAATGCCGTTGGAATTACTATAGAATTTATTAGAACTGTACAAACACGTATAAAACAGGTACAAATATAACTGGATACAACCAGTAACACTGCACGATTCAATAACACGCGCAAAGTCCGCCACTACATCGCTAATCGAAAGTACTACACAAGTCTTGCTAGTATCGTAATCGTCGCTTGACTGCCTCACCCCTCCGTTCGGGCATTGTTTTATACTAAACTGTATAATAGAACAAAGGACCGTGTTCACCGAGTTAATCCGCACACCTGGCCAGCAAGGATTAGTTCGACACTAATGACGGCCATAAAAGAAATAGAAAAACAATAGCATGTTTTTCTGAACTACGAATTCTAAACGCAAAGTAAACAAAAGAATTCCTAAATCCGGTGGCAATAAAACTGCGTTTTACGATCTGCAGGTGTGCGCATTTCTATGTCGGTATGTAACAATATTATTAAACATTACAAATATTACACTTACTTAGAAGAATCTGATGGAAGAGAAATCTTATAAAACAACTTTATTAACATCTAAAAACTTACATAAAATATATTGTTACGAGTGCGGGACTTGAATTAAAAATGCCGTTGGATTTACTATAGAATTTATTAGAACTATACAAACACGTATAACACAGGTACAAATATAACTAGACACAATCAGTACAAACTGCAATTCAATAACACGCGCAAAGTCCGTCACTATACAGATTATCGAATGTACACACGTATTGCTTGTACTGTAATCGTTGCTTGACTGCCCCTCTCTGCATTGGCTTGATTTATAATGCACCGATGCCATATGTCTACCTGGCACGCGTCGGCGCAATTCCCAGAAAACATAATCTGCACACCTGCGTAATTATGCCTGCGAACGGCCATAAATGAGTACAATACACAATAGGCTATTGTCTAATTACAAATTTTAAACACAAAGAAAACAAAAGATAGTCATAAAACAGTTTCAACGTTATTAGCTCAAACGCCGCGGCAGGTAATAAATACAGGTATGCAGGTGGCCCAACTCGTAACTCGTCAGCTGCGCGAGGATAATCAGGAGGAAGGATATAGGAGTAATGATTTTGGAACAGTGCTTTTACCCAAACCACACTCATATATGGAGCTATCACGAATTGTGAGTTTAGTCAGGAAAACAGGAGAGCAGACATGAGCTAATCGGAGACGGATTATAATCAAAGTAACCTTTCTTCAGAAGTTGCGGTATCAGAAAAGGGTGAAGCCTACCGAAATGTTTTGCAACGGTCTGGCTTGAGCGTTACCAGAACTCATTCTCGACCTTCAGCATTTCTGGTTTAGCAAGAACTTTAAGATCTCGAGGAAAAAAATATTATATTTACAGCACCCAGTAAAAACAGCTTGCTTCGCACAGCAGTTTCATTGTTCACTTGCCTTACTATCAGTTTAAATTTGACATAAGCTCCATACAAGTCATGTCAAAATTCCACCGATGTTATGAAAAGTAAATTAATACTGCGATATGGGAGTGTATTATTTCGCTTAAGGCAGCCTCTGTTCTTGAACGAGCTAAGCCTGTGCCGGCAAAGCTTACTGGAACGCTGAGGCCTCGGGTTCGATTCCTGGAATGGCAAATTTCGTAAAAGAGCTTTTCTTTATTTCATACCTATATGGTCAGGTTGTCTGAGACCGGCCTCACAGAGTGTTGTACACAAATAATGAAGTGAAAAGTTGTAATTATCAAAATAAAATGGAAATTTATTGTGGACACGTACGTCCTGTAATGCTAACAAATGTACTAAGAATACACTAATAAATATACATACATACATAACTTCACGCCAGTTCCCTTGCGGGCTCGGCACGAACAACAGAGCGCCATTTAGGCTTATTCTTACACACCTCACTTGCTTCTTTGACATTCATAGCTCTTGTCATGCACGCTCGTCTGTTCTTAAGGCCCCTGACATCACCTTCTGCTAATACTAATAAATATATATAGACAAAGGCGACTTTTATGTCTTGGACAGAGTGGTCCGTTGTTAATTACCCATAACACAAGCGTAACTTGTTTAATAATACCGCTTCGGGGGGCCTTTAGCTATCAAGGGAGCAAAGGATTCATCACCCCCGTCGACGAAGTGGATGTGTTCTGATTCCCGGGGCACATTCAGGCACTTTTTGCACTGGATCGAACTGGGCGTAACTACGTTCTAAGTCTCAGTCTTTCCTTCATAAAAAGCGCGGGGCACATGGGAGGAGGGTGATTTTAGTGGGTAGTGACTGTTGCCCGTGCAACTTCTCGGAGCCTCCACACAAGTTGGTTGATTACTGTTTGGATTGCCCCTTATTAAAGGGTAAAGCCTCAATGATCAACTATGGTCTAATCCCTTGCAAAGGATCCGGTATTGTGCGTAAATAGTATTTCCCCCGCCTTAAAAAAAAAAGCGTGGGCTGACGATTTATTTATTTAATATATTTTAAAGACATCGGGGCGTTGCCAGCTATTTATCTGGGTGCTAATGATAGGTAATATTCCAATTACTTACGATTTACTATCCAAACCCTTTATAAATAATTCAATTTCTCTTTTATGTTTGTAGGTAAAACTTAACTTCTCTGAACTTTGTACTTCGGATATTGGAACAGCTCTGAATTTTCTGATTAATTTTCACTTAATATTTTTTTAATTTATTACTTTATTTTGCTGAAAATTCGAATTTTATAATAACTTAATTATCTGATATCGACTGTCAGTACCTATGTCTAATTTATTCTTTTTAAATGCCAATTTGCAGAAATAAAAAACCCGTGCTTTTCTAAAATATGTAATCTTCTATATACTACATCGGGTCATAAGTTCTGTCAAAACCTTATTATTAAAAATTTTCGAACACTGGCTAGATGAATTTCACCAATTTTAAAAATAGAACGTTTGCGCTTGCCGAAAATAAAATAGACATTAATTTTCATTCATTTTCAAATATGGAGTGGTCGAAGAAAGAAGATAGAGTAGCGGTTATCGCGATGCACCGCTGTGGTTACGCGGCAAAAGAGATTTTCAATATTCTACAAAAATTGAAAATAACCCTACGATTTGTTTATCGCACTATCAAACGTATCACTGAAGATTCAAGCTTCGAAGATCGTAAGAGAACCTGCCGACCTCGTACAGTTAGGACACCCGCGATCATTAAAGCAGTGAAGGCGCGAATCCAACGAAATCCTGTTCGTAAACAAAAAATCTTAGCTCTTCAGATGGGCCTAAGCAGAACCACGGTCAAAAGAGTGATAAATGAAGACCTGGGACTACGAGCTTATTGTAAGAAGACCGGACATTTTTTGAATGAGCATTTGAAAAAAATTAGGCTGGATAGATCCCGCGCTTTGTTACGGCGGTACGCGGGAAAAAAATACCGCAAAATTTTGTTTTCGGATGAAAAAATTTTTAACATCGAAGAAAGTTATAATAAACAAAATGATAAGGAGTATGCCCACGGCAGTGAAGAAGCCAGCACGCATATTCCGAGGGTTCAACGAGGACATTAGCCTTCATCACTCATGGTTTGGCTTAGAGTTTCATATTCAGGCTTAACTCAGGTGTTTTTCTGTGAATGACGGTATTTTGGTAAACCAGTGCCGAGGTTTACCAAAATACCGTCCTAACAAACATAGTGGAACCTCTTTCTCAAACAATATTTAAAAACAGACATTGGATATTCCAACAGGACTCTGCACCAGCTCATAGGGCACGAAGCACGCAAAACTGGTTGACCGCCCGTGGAATTGACTTTATCAGATATGAGGACTGGCCCTCTTCTAGTCCAGATTTAAACCCACTGGATTACAAGATAGGGCAACATTTGGAGGAGAAAGTCTGCGCTAAACCTCATCAGAATTTGGAATCTCTCTGAGCATCTTTGGCTAAAGCAGCGGCAGAAATAGATGGTGGTGCGTGCTGCGATTAATGATTGGCCGCGTCGATTAAGGGCATGTATTCAAAATAGGGGAGGGGAACATTTTGAATAATGTGAATAAAATTGTATTGTAAATTAAATTACCTTTCATTTCATATATAATTTCTATATAATTATCAAAAAGTGTATCATTAATTTTATAAAAAGTTTTTGACAGAACTTATGACCTGACTAAGTATAATATATAAAAACAATTGCTGTTCGTGAATCTAGTTAAAACCGGGGAACAGCTGGCCTGATTTGGCTAATTTTGGGTTTGAATTATTTGTGGAAATCCAGGGAAGGTTTAAAAGGTTAGAGTAAATATAAAAAAAATGCTTGGAATATAATAAAAGCAACAAATCACTTTCCTTTAGAAACTATTCCTACCTGTCAAACATTTGATGTTCGTCCCGTCGTTTAGAAATCTATTAAATTTAAAAGTCGTTCAGAAATCAAATTAAATTTAAAACGAAGTTTTTTCTTAACTTATTTGGTTTTGAATGTCAAACGTTTGATGTTCGTTCCGGTTAAGTTTTGACCACATTCCTTACTAAAGGAGAAACATTCTGCAATTATCATTCAGCTTTTTTTTTATTGATTCTGAGGCGGGACGAAGTTTTCCAGGTCAGCTAGTTTAGTTTATAAATATTTACATAGTCCAAAGAACTTATGTCTAATATATAATTGGATTGAAAAGGATTCCAAATATACTTCTATATAGATTTTAGTGACAACTTTCTTTCTCACAATCTATATCTTGACAGTTGTCAATTACTACGTACATGAAAGCCGACCAGCAGGCAGAAGGGTTTGTTGCACCACATCTTAAATATCCTTACGATGCGATTCTATATTTGAAAATTGCTAAAAATAGAATCTCTCATACAACCCTGCCATCTGAAGCAGGACTTAAAGTCTTCTTAACTAGAGAGCCGTGCAGCTCCGTGAATCTTCGACGCTGTCTCGTAGACCAGGACCAAGTCTACAGGTCTACGCCAGTAAGGACCCCTTTAAGCTGGCTCTGTATCGAAAATGAAAATATTTTTCAAAATGTTAAAGACGAAGCGTCGCAACAGACTCCCCAGCAACATATCTTTCTTCATAATAATAAAAATTATTATTCGTGTTTCTTAAAAAGTAGTTTATACAAGGTTTAACAAAGTAAGTTATATGAATAATTACTGAAAATGCTTGGCGGCGATCACATTATAGCCATTCGGTGCGGTCATCTGAAAATCTTTCGTCGTATTATAAGACTTCTCGCACAAACGCTGTTTTATTATTTTTTAAATTTGTTTATTGAAAGCTGTTGAACGCTTTCTGAGCTTTTGTTGAAGAACATTCTACTCTGCCCCTCGAAACTATTGTAAACTTTATTGAGGGTAAAATATGAAAATAGCTAAAGTAAACCAAACGAGCAGTGCCAACATCAGTCATGAACCTTATCTTTTTTACTGCATATGCGATCGAGCTTAGTCTATTCGCCAATATACTTATATGGGGATAGTCTCGAATCCTAAGGATTATTCCTCATTACACGCACACTTCACAAAGAAACCAAGACACACAAAGAGCCTAAAAATTAATAACCCAGGCACAGAAAAGAAAAAACCAACACACATAGCACTAGATAGGACTATATATAAGTATAGATATAAGGCCAACACTGCACAAGCACTTTCTCACAACACCAGCATGTAACAGATACACTCTACATTAGTATAGGTTTAGTATTAAAAATAGGATAAATTAATATAATAAGTTAATCTTAAGGTACACCATAATATATAAATCACTAAATTAATGTCACACACAGTAACAAAAATAAACAATAAGCGTGTATGGACTCTAACCTTTTTCATAGAAATTATGTATTAAAAAAAGTACGGAACTCGAGTCCGTAGATATGTTAATAATAATAATAAAAAACAAACAAAAAAAATTATGCCTTGTAAATTTTTATGCATCAGGTTTTATCACATGATTATTATTTTTCAATACTCTATTATGTGTTGAATCATACTATTTGTTAATTCATGATTAAAGCAAAAGTTTACCTTTATTATCTAACTAGCTGTGCCCGCGATGTCGTCCGCGTGGAATTTGCTTTCAAAACCCTCCGATTGTGAAACATTCTTCATTGGTGCTTCGCTCCTATTAGTCTTAGCGTGATGATATATAGCCTATAGCCTTCCTCGATAAATGGGCTATCTAACATTGAAAGAATTTTTCAAATCAGACCTGTAGTTCCTGAGATTAGCGCGTTCAATCAAACAATATATTAGTATATTTGGCTACAACACTAATACTTACATTTTAAATATCACGATATCTGTTGAATGAAACGTCCGAATTGAATAATTCAAAAAGGTCTAGAAAGGTATTGAATTCGTCTTGACTATGGAGTATTTTATTTTGATAAGGATTAATACCAAGGTACAAAATAAAGAGTTTTTGAAGCGACGGCATTTTAATTATTTAAAAAAATATAAGGAAACACTTATTGTGAGATAACTACAATAGTTAGACATATGGTTACGAGATATTTTTGTAGACAATTATATGTCTACAAAAAATATGTTCTGCAAAGTGGTAGTACATTGTTTTGTTCTATAATCAATAGTTTTCGCAGCGCACGACGTGTAAGGATTTTTTCGGGTCTTTTTTTACACCTTGGGTTACATTATTGGACTTTTAGTAAGGATCTCTAATTTTTTGGAAAATACAATATAGCCTATAGCCTTTCTCGATAAATGTACTATTCAACACTGAAAGAATTTTTCAAATCAGACCAGCGGTTCCTGAGATTAGCGCGTTTAAAGAAACAAACAGACAAACTCATCAGCTTTATAATATTAGTATAGATTTAAATTTTTTGGAATAGATACCAAAGGCAAAGAGGCAGACGGCCCATCTAATAGAAAATCGTCACCGTCGCCTACAGACGTTTGCAACACCAGGGCCGTTGTTAACGCGTTGCAGCCTTAAAGAAATTTTATAACGCCATTCTTAAATGACCCCATGTTGAAGCGCAGAGTCGTTATTATACGCGGAATAAACGTTCTAGAAAACTGTTACATGATTAAACTTGGTAGCTCAAGGAAACGAGGGTGAACATCCGATGGAGAGTTGCGGGGTGGTGGAAATGTTGGGTATTATACAGATGATAGAATACGCAGTGAGACGCAAAATTTCTCTGTAGACTAACCGGGTCTAAGCCATCAGTCAGAGGTGGTCGACTATACGAACAGCGCGACGCTAGACGTCATCGAAGGGGTCAATCTACGTTAGCTGTCACTATGACATGATACAGAATATGCATCTCATATATAGAACCCTCATTATCATAAATAAGAGAGTTGGTCTGAAAAAGATTGTCGGGGTGAAGTTAAGGAAACGAATACTCCTGTGGTTCGGGCATGTGGAAAGAATGCATGATGAAAAAATGACTAAACAGATATACAATGCAAAAGTGGATGGATGCAGAAGTCGTGGAAGGCCACGACACACCTTCCATGATCAAATTTATCGTGTACTAGCAGAAGGTGATGTCAGGAGCCTTAAGAACAGACGAGCGTGCATGACAAGAGCTATGAATGTCAAAGAAGCAAGTAAGGAGTGAAAGAATAAGCCTTGAATGGCGCTTTGTTGTTCGTGCCTACCCCACAAGGGAACTGGCGTGAAGTTATGTATGTATGTATTATCATAAATATACAGAACGTATTGAAAGTGTGCAAAAATCTTTTATTCGATTTTTATGTTATAGGAAAAAGAGCAATTCTCTAGCGATCCATATTTTAATCTTTACCAAAAGATTCATCTCTTGCTACTCATGGCTGGTTCCTACATTTTACTATTCATTCACCTGATATCGAAAAGCGCCCAAAAAACTGGCCACATTGCCTCGCTGAATGGCCATGCTAATGCCTTGTCCGAGGTATAAACCAGTCTTTTGGTCATGTATCTGTGCAGGAACAGAGAAAGAATACAATTTCCTGCGTTGGGGCGGACTGTCGTAAGAGGCGACAAAACAACCCACAGCCAGGTGGTAGGGCATTTGCCCGACTGGATGGCTACCACCCTTGGTCTAAAGTATGTCGCCATAACAACCTTGAGTTGTGTTCCGGCACTAGTGACCAGGTTCCAGTCTCCCTTTAGAGAGCGCATTTGTAGGACCTTCGGTGTTGCAAATGTCCAAAGGCGATGGTAACCGCTTTCCATCAAGTGGGCCGTCTGCCTGTCTGCTGAACTCTTGCAATAAAAAAAAAATGTGACACATCCACCAGATGGCTATGTCTCGATAAAGCTTTTACGCCTCGACTCTAAAAGCCGCAAAATTTGTGTGGACCTTATATTAAATTTTAATTGCTATTAAAGCTAGAATATAGGAAGCGATATTACTGATTTTGTACTTCTTATAAAAATTATATTTTCCGTTATTGATTGTTCAGATCTTCTAAGCAGGGTCCACTATCATATATCAGCGAAGTCTATACAATTTAATCAATCAATTAAATTTTTAAGTTTCATCTACTACGGAGAAAAAACATTTCTATTGCGAACAAGTAATTATTTAAACAATATAAGTAAATACCATGATATCGATTTGTAATCACTATTTTGAAAGCCAAACGATGTCTAAGCCTTAAATTTTTCAACAGTGACCAAGTATTTCTCACCATTTCTTACGTTTGCATGTTGCTTGTAATCAATAACTTATCCGTAAACACCTGCATTTGGCTTTCTGTTGTTAATATATTTATCTATTCAAATATATTTGCTGTAAGTTTTCCATAAATAGAAAATGTTATAACAGCATTTCTCCGCGCACGCCATACGTTTAGCAACAAGGCACAAACAAGGCTTTCCGTTCACGTCTTAAATTATATAAATGAAGTTTCAAAGTAAGTACTGTGACTTGAGTTAATTTTATTGAATGTTATGAACAAAGCGCTTATTCAGTGGTATGGCTTCGGAAGTGGTGAAACCATGCCCGTTCTGAGGCGGTGGGGTCGTTCTCTTTGTAGAAACTCTGTGGAAAGTTTTGGTATTTCCCAACGTCAATCTCCGCGAAAACAAATGGCGCGGTTTCAACTTTATTTCGGAGTTATTATTTATTAATTTCGACATACATATTTCCATCGCCCACACCCCTGGCGCCGCCATTAATAAAGTATTGCGGCTTCAGTACTTTCCACCAACAACGTTGCATAAATTACACTGTTGAAAAATATAAATTAATTACAATGAGGGTATTTTGTACGTATTTCATGTATATTCTGTACTTATAGTTGCCAGTATGCATAACAGATAACTCTTACTCGCAGATTTTATCTATCCACTCAAATCTCAAAATTACTTTTATATCCCTCGCAACAGTATTATTTCTGGATGAAAAATCTCTCAAAAAAGAGGAGTACTAAGTCTAAGATTCGTAGAAGATCGAAAATTGTGAGAGGAAGAGATAAATTGAAAGCGTTTTTTGAGATATACGGGGTTGTAGGAATAAACAACACACTGTAAAGGAGTGAAAGAATATGAGTATTTTGGCAAAAACGAATTGGCAACCAATTGAGTTTTATGAAATTCAGAGACGTCATATTTGCGTAACCAAAATATGAAACTTATACAAAAATTTCAAAGGCGCTAAGGTTTATTAAGTTGCTCTTGAGTCAAATCAATATAATATAATAGAAATGCGAAAGTAAGTAAGTAAGTAATTGATTATCTGTCCGTTGCGCTTTCACGGATAAACCATGATACCGATTATGCTATATTTAGATTTCCAAGAATTTAGTATGTATGTAGTCTCAATAACGTAAATGGACATAGGATACTTTTCATCCCGGAAAATAGAATCTTTTTCATAGAATAGGTCCGAATTTTCCGAAATCTTATATAAATGTCCCACTGCTGGGCTCGGGCCTCCCATTATAGGGGAACGGACAGTGTACCAGCCACTCATTTCCAAGGCGGCTTGGCAGGTTTGACACAATGGTTATCTCGACGTGCAAGTTGCATCACGATATTTTCCTTCACCGTTGTTAGCACTTGGTAATGTGCATATTACATTAGATTAGAAAACTGAGTAAGTGGTGCATGTGTTCCAGCCAGGATCGAACCCGCGCCCTATTACGCTACCACACCTTATTAAGCTAATAGCGCCTAATGAAAATACCTTAAAATCCATTTAACTTGAAAAATGAAATATTAATATTATTCAAGATACGAGTAGTAACTTTCCACGGACGAAACGAAGGAAAAAACCCAAGTTAAATATAATGAAAAGTGGTGCATTTCCACGATCGATTTTTAAACGAGTAGGTTAACTACGGCACGAACATTGTAATATTATTCTACCATAGAACCGGCAGGTGCACGCTGCATATGGCGGCCTCGACTGGATTTCACTTGCAACGTGATATTATGTACCTTGCATAATAAACTCTTTTTAATTGAAGTCATTATAACCTACGCTTTTTGCTCAACTTTTTAGGTTCTCTAGCCATTTTCGCAAAAACGAGACCTCTTCATTTCGGTTATGTCAATCGCTGTCCATTCTTACAAAATAACAAAGCTTATAAGTAAAAAATTGACTCCAAATCGCTGTCGGCGGGGAGCGTGCCCAAAATGCTAGCCGCATTTCCGCGTTATATGGCAATACTGATACGTTGCCCTAGATCCAAGCAAGCCTTTTGGTCATGCGAGACTTCAATTAGACGCGTTGAGAGGTCTCGATAGAGGTGATGAGCTCACGGCCCCAGGGTTTCGACCCCGAAAGCTACAAATACGTAAGCACTACCAATGGACACATATTTGCGACATTTCAGGACCGCCTGGTGGGCGGCAGCAACTCCGACTATCACGGCTGTGTCTATTTATTATTATTTCAGTGATTTTCCTTCGCAATTACGGGGTCTATATGAATGAAGGCTGTAATCGATATATGTAGTTTACACAATGATTAAATAAAATCGTAAAGTATCTAAAATTTAGACATGGCCGCCACACATGAAACTGTTACTGTTATCGGATTTTAAAACAATAAGCCAACATTAGATGTTTCATTCCTGCCTTTCAATTAGGTTGAATCAACCAAAGTAAGCGATGTAATCATAAACATGATTCATTCAATGTATTGAATACCGCCGTGTCCTTTCACTTCGGCGTCTTTAAACCAAACGGATACAACTTGCTTTATGTGTATAATATCATCTGGGGTTGTCTGGAAGAGATCGCTTTTAGCGATAAGACCGCCCTTTGTACATACATACATACATAACTTCGCGCCAGATCCCTTGCGGGGTAGGCACAAACAACAGAGTGCCATTCAGGCTTATTCTTACACACCTCACTTGCTTCTTTGACATTCATAGCTCTTGTCATGCACGCTCGTCTGTTCTTAAGGCTCCTGACATCACTTTCTGCTAGTACACGATCAATTTGTACACATTTGCCCTTTGTACATAACTAGATATTATTTTAGTCTTTAAGTTCATGTTTGTATTGGTGTACAATAAAGAGTTATCTATCATCATTATGATGATTTCCTTGAATAACTTGAGCTGTCAGTAAGCGGGATTTCTACGTCGTAAATTCTTGAAAGTTTGAAATTCAGTGCTCCAAAACCAGTTTCGACGAAAATTAATTTAAACAATACCCGTCAAGTAGTTTTGAATATATGGCCTTATGATTGTTCCAAATCCGTAACCAAATTGCGACAACAATGGCTGTCTTTGATCTCTAGGGTCCCTTTATAGTCGGTCGATCCACCTGCCCTAGGTTACAATGACTTTGATTATATCCTTGAAATTGCTTTTGAGAAACAATTGTAGGGCGTTCACCTACATAGGATTTTGATGTTGTATTAATGTAAATTGTTTATCGTATGGACTAATTGCTAAGCGAGTTACGGAAGAGCTATTCTCGGATTCTCTCATACTGATAAGATCCGTATTGAGGATATTCTTAAGAGAACCGAAGTAACCGACATAGCTCGAAAAATTTGACCGGTCATGTCTGTCGCAACACATGTGTCCGATGGAGCAGACGCGTCCTGAAGTGGGGAACGTGTCTCGGCATGAGTAGTGTAGGACACCCCCAGCCCGATGTTGACAGAGGCCAAGAATGTGTGGCGCTAAAAGGTCCAACAACGACGATGGAATGCTTTTGCTAAACATCAGAGGCTGTTTGTCGACAGATCGAATACAGTGCTGGACGAGTACTGATTTAAGTATGTATGTATTGTACGACGTAGGTATATATCAAAAAAAAATCTCACGATGGTACCAAATACGTGCACTTCAGCATGTTCCAGGCAACTGGTGCCTGACGCTGATTTTCAACTGCACCCAAGGATAGACGGATGTTGCACTGTTATTATAATAAATTACATAAATATATACATACATACATACATAACTTCACGCCAGTTCCCTTGCGGGGTAGGCACGAATAACAGAGTGCCATTTAGGCTTATTCTTACACACCTCACTTGCCTCTTTGACATTCATAACTCTTGACATGCAAGCTCGTCTGTTCTTAAGGCTCCTGACATCACCTTCTGCTAGTACACGATCAATTGTATGTAAATATATACATACTACATATAATTACTTTAAACATAGTAATAATTAATACTAAGCAATTTAGAAACAGCCAGGACAATGTACGGCTTTTGGTAGCCTATGCAACGTTTATAAACAGACCGAAAGAAATTCGGACAGGACAACGTGTTAACAACTTTTTAGTTCAGCATGTATCCAGGCAGGCTGTTTTATATATTTTTTTTTATTTAGTTATCAAAAAACCAATAAACAATTATTGATCGATTTATACATAGTATTGGAATCCTCTAGAGTTTATATTAATACTATGGTTAACAGCGTTACGTTTAACAAATTGAAATTACGATTACAAAAAAATAAAAAGTACAGTATTGAATATATGTACATATAATTGTCTATTTATGACAAAAAAAAATATACAACGGATCATTCTGAAGCCGATCCGAGACACCTAGACTAGGAGTGCACGATATAAATGGATATTACAAAAAATATCGATATATGCACATGATATATCGCTTCCACCCGATATTATCAAATAATCTAGCATCGATATGTACAATCGATATATTTTATCCGATACACCAAATATCGTTAGAAATTAAAGAACCATACTTTTACTTTTTTATACTGATTTATTAATAACTAGCCTTCGCAGTAACGAAAGTTTCGTTGTTAACAAAATACTCTAAATTACTTCAAATCAAACTCCACCACATACCTAACCTACAACCTATAATCGAGAGCGACTCCCGAGTCTCTCGAATCATTTTTGCCAGGTGGTAGGGCATTTGCCCGACTGAATGGCTACCACCCCTGGTGTAAAGTATGTCGCCATAACAACCTTGAGTTATGTTCCGGCATTAGTGACCAGGTTCCAGTCTCTCTTAAAAGAGCAGCAGCGCATTTGTAGCACCTTTGGTGTTGCAAATGTCCACAGGCGATGGTAACCGCTTTCCATGAAGTGGGCCGTCTGCCTGTCTGCTGATCTCCTGCAATAAAAAAACTCGATTTTATTTTTAGTAGTTTTTCATAAGTAAGCTACTGATTTCATAATTGATTTTCAATATTATATTGGAAAATAATTCTTATATGTCATTAGTTACGAAAAATACATTTTTTTACGATATATCGAAGATATTGTTTCTATGATATAACTCAAAGTATCGATATACCACTACGATATATTATATCGAAAAAAATATCGATATTGTTTGTATGAACATCCCTAACCTAGACCATAGTAAATAACGTAGAGTTCAAAATTTTGCACGAACTTCATAGAAGTAGGTAATGCCAGTTTTCTACCAAAAGTAAGGTCAAAGTATGCTTAGTTAGATTTTAAAATTCACCTTTTAAGACAGTATTATGCCAGGCCGTCGCCCTCTCGCCAATTAGAAGGGTTCAATGTCCATAATAAGCTGTAAACTCGTGGTAGTTAAGACTTAACAGTCATTTAAAATATCAAGTTACGAAGTGATATCTTAAAAACCTAATAACCTGTGAATATATATATTTTTTGCATTATTACAGCTGACGGCCTGACAACTATGAACATTAGCAACACATAAGGTGATAATATGCTGTCGGTCTTGAAAGGAAGACTGGAACTTTCTCAATGATGCAGGAATATAACTCAACGTTGTTATGGAAGCATACTCTAGATGGTGGTGGCCATCCAGACATCCAAATGCCATACCACCTGGTTGTGAAGAATTTGTGAACTTTCTCTGTTTCTGCATGGGTAAAGAATCGAGATATGTATAAAAAGGCAATTATTTTTTAATAGTTCGCTTCTGGAGGTACCAAAGTATATAATTATAATAATAAAAATAAAATTATTACTAAAAATACTTTTTATTTGGTCATGGAGTTTACGTCTGTGAAGTTCCGCGTCCTCCAATTTCGAATTTTGATACAAACAACATCGCATGGCATTCGTTTGTCCATGTTACTCCTTGTTTATCTAGGGGGAAAAATCGTTTTCCCACGATTGCTTCAAAAGTTATTGGAAAAAAAATGTGTGCTAGGACACATAGTAGAAGTGAAACTTCAACGGATAAGTGGCAAAAAAAAGCGGGCTACGTCTTTGCCGGCGTACCTCACTGCAACGCAGAGGTTCCGGGTTCGATTTCTGATATAGTGAATTTCGGAAACGTATTTTCTCCATTATTTACCATGGTCAGGGAGTCTGGGATCGGCCCCAGAGTAGTCCGTTGCATATTACCCATAACACAAGCGTAGCTTGCTTAATTTGGGGATATACAATGTCTGTCTGCCGTTTGTCTGCCGATTATTATTTAAAAAAAAACTCAAAGTTTTACGGGAAGATTGTTAATGTAATTGTCCAAGTTGAAAACCTGCCCGTAAAACTTCAAGTGAAAATTTTGTTGCCATTCGTTTTTCCACTTGTCGGTTGAAGTTTCACTTCTACTGTGTCCCAGCACACATTTCGATTTTTCGCAGGCTTACTGAAAATTATGATTTGGTTAGGTTAGGTACATTTTAATGAATGCATTTTCTATTTAAACATATTTTATTTTATCTTAACAAAAAAATTGAATTCGATCCGGAACCAAAAACACATAGTAAATTATGCCGCCTCTCACCACGTCTAGTCTAAATTTATGCCGCTCCTCCACGCGGCCGTAACGCTTTTTGGTGACAGAAAAATCCCAAGACCCCCTTTTATATAAAAGTTTCACTTCAAAAAATTGTTTGTGAAGTTGGCACCTCCAATGGATGTTTTTTTTCCAACTTTAGACCCAAACGCCTCATAGTCGATGAAGCCCTCATGAGCCACTTCGGCTCTATAGTCATGGCATCGCGCCTAGCATGAGCGGCCTACCTCACTCTCATGGGCGACATAAACCAAATGCCCTTCATAGACAGGAACGACTTGTTCCCCATGTTATATCACCGCCCTACACCCTCGGCGAAAATCACCCGAGAACAGCTCTGTACACACCGAAATCCACTAGACGTAGCATATGCCATGAGAGATGTATACTCAGGCATATACTCGTCCAAAAATCAAACTCGTTCCCTGGAACTCAAACGGTACTCGCGAGGGCGCATACCCACAGAACTTGCCAATACTCTTTATCTAACTCACACGCAGTCAGTGAAAGAGAGCCTAATAAAACTAGGCTGTGGTAAGGGCAAAGGGGCATGCGTTCAAACGATACACGAGGCCCAGGGTCTTACCTTCGAGACAGTGGTGATCGTGAGGTCCAAATGAAAAAAATGTATACTCATGGTTCGACACGCACTTTAACGTTTTCCGTGAAGATCAACGGTATAAACTGAATGACAAGGAAATATGAAGATCTGGATATGTGACGATAATTTGGGGAGGTCTACCGACCAGCAATATAGACTTCAATGAATTAAAAAGTGTATCACTTAGCTAATGAAGTTTTATAATTACTGAAACGTGGAGGTATACCAGCCCATTTTTACGTTATTTTAACTTAATTAATTACTTTTTATATAGCAATTATAATAAGTTTTGTTTAATTCTTTTAATGTTAGATTATATATTAGGCAAAATGGCACGCAGCATTTTCGCGCTATTTAATTACGGACATGACGTCGTGTTGTGGTAAAATGTTTATTAACGGACGAATTATGGCGGCACGTGACGGGCGCGAGCTGTCGACGATCAATTGCCTTTAAAATGAACACTCCAGGGTTTGCCCATCTTCTCCCGATAACGTTGTGGGTCTGGGTTGTGGTTCGGAGGGTCCTCCCAGCGCGCCACATCCAGTAAAGGCTTGTAGTTCCGGATCGTAATACAATTAGAAAGATGTTGGTCCAATTCAATGTGTCAAATAAATAGTTCCACGTGTCCGACCGACAACGGCGGAGTTCTCCCGAAACGAGCAAATACGATAATACGAGTATAGTTTGGAACTATAACGTGGTGTTAAAATCTCTTTGTTGGGAACATTTCGTCTTCTGTTATGCAATTATTATGCAAAACGCGACTTATTTGACCTTGACTCCCGCTAAGTACCACATTTAGTTAAAAACAAATAATTATCTAAACGTATGAAGTTAAATCAACTGACGATTCTAGTTTTCATATTTGGGACGGCCGGTAGGTCGGCGTCCAGTGGGCCTATTATCAAAAGCTTGTGTGTAGTCTCACACCACATACCGCACGGTAGGCTCCTCGGGATCCGAGGGGATTCATTACCACAGCGTTAATAAGGAGAAAGGAGACGGGATGATGATTGACACTTTTTTTCGAGTTTGCTCCTTGAAAACCGAATTTTATAAGAAGTGAAATAATACAACTTTTAATTCAAAGGTGTTACTTTTTTTATTATACAATGGCGAATGTCACTTCAAGGAAATAAGATTTAAAATGATATCCATCAGTGTTAGATACGGTGCTTAGAAATTAGAAGATCTTGTAGCCCTCATTCGGCCGCAGCATTGTATAATATTGAAAGACAATTGTACTATTAGGAGTAAACTTCTGTAGTGCGTCTGAATCGACATATAATTTTTTTGAGAATATAACCTTTTTATGTTACGTTGTTTTGTATATATAATAATTAAACCAAAGCATATTTTTAAGACATTGGCGTATGCTAATAACCCAGTGAAACTTCGTTCACATCGTCATAACAACGTATTGGTAAGGCAATTGCAATGACGGCACCAAAAAATCCAGACCGCAACCCTACTATCCTTTTTGGCTATATTTTTTTCACATTTTTATTTAGTGCAGGAAATCAGCAGACAGGCAGACGGCCCACTTGATGGAAAGCGGTTACCATCGCCTATGGACATTTGCAACCCCAAAGTTGCTACAAATGCGCTGCTGCTCTCTCAAGGGAGACTGGAACCTGGTTACTAATGCCGGAACATAACTCAAGGTTGCTATGGCGACATACTTTAGACCAGGGGTGGAATGCCCTACCACCTGGCTGTGGGTTGTTAAGTCGCCTCTTACGACAGGCCGCCCCAACGCAGGAAATTGTATTCTTTCTCCGTTCCTGCACGGATAAAAATGAAAATAACAAAGACGAGATAGAATAAAGGAATAAAATAAGAGAAGAGAAATTGGGTCTTCGGAACGTAAACAGCGTCGACTCGGAATATAAGCTAGCTCAATGTAGAGTTCCATTTTAATTCTTCTGTAGTTTTTACGTGATGCTCTAACAGACACACAAATAAACAAAAAAATTTAATATTGCTGTTCGGAATCAAACTTCCTAATTTTTTCTTATTTTTAATTTCGGTGTATAAACTCGACACCTCTAACATTTATTATAGTATAGTAAAGTTATTTATCTATACTATAATATTATAAAGCTGAAGAGTTTGTTTGTTTAAACGCGCTAATCTCAAGAACCGCTGGTCGGAGTTGAAAAATTCTTTCAGTGTTGAATAGCACATTTATCAAGGAAGGCTATATTATATTTTCAAAAAAATTATGGATCCTTACTAAAAGTCCAATAATGTAACCCAAGGTGTAAAAAAATTACCCGAAAAAATCCTTACATGGCGTGCGCTGCGAAAACTATTGATTATAGAACAAAACAATGTACTACCACTTTGCAGAACATATAAATACAAAAAATATTGCGTAACCATATGTCTAACTATTGTAGTTATCTCACAATAAGTGTTTTCTTTTATTTTTTTAAATAATTAAAATGTCGTCGCTTCAAAAACACTTTATTTTGTACCTTGGTATTAATCCTTATCAAAGAAATTACTCCATATTCAAGACGAATTCAATACCTTTCTAGAACTTTTTGAATTATTCAATTCGGACGTTTCATTTAAAAGATACCGTGATATTTAAAATGTAAGTATTAGTGTTGTAGCCAAATATACTACGCGCTAATCTCAGGAACCACTGGCTGATTTGAAAAATTCTTTCAGTGTTGGATAGCCCATTTATCGAGGAAGGCTATAGGCTATATATCATCATGCTAAGACTAATAGGAGCGGAGCACCAATGAAGAATGTTTCAAATTCCACGCGGACGACGTCGCGGGCACAGCTAGTTTCTTTTTTTTTTGTTTCGCAAACTGGCCAACTCAGCTTACTTTTAAACAAAACTAGAGTACAGATAATATGGTTGCTGACTGGCCTTCTTGGTGCGAACACGGCATGCATTATATAAAACATTGAGTACATAGTAATTTAGAAAAAAAGAAGAAATTAATAATTAATGAAGTTAAATAAATAATTAAAAAGGAGAGTGAAACTTCTTGATGTGCTTAACCGATGCATGGAAAATATCGAGTTTCTAAATAAAGGATTGCTTAACATTCATTGTTTTTCCCGAAGAGTCTCCAAATGTTCGTGAATTTTTTAATTCCTATTTCGCCCGGGCCTCGGAAGCAGCACGGCTCGCGCCCGCACGCCGTACCATAAATCACCCTTATGATATGCGGTCCCAGAGTGGGTTTGTCGCACTTCTGTCCTCTCTTTCCTCACCTCGACCACCATGCGTCTTCCTTGCCATGTGTTTTTTATTGCACGAGTTCAGAAGACAGGCAACACTAAAGGGTGACTGGAACCTGGCCAATAATGCCGGAACACACCTCAAAGTTGCTATAGCGGCATACCGTACGACCTGGCTGTATGTTGTAATGTCATTTCTTCCGACAAGCCGCCCTTATGCAGGAAAGTGAATTCCTACCCCGTTCCTGCACGGATGAATGTATAGTCGTAAGGTACATACATGCAGCACTTGAAAAGCATTGTGATTACCTTTGCCCTTATTCCCGCTTTAAGAGTAAAAGGACACTCGAGACTCATAATAAATGCGTAAGCATCTAAACTAGTACACATTAGAATCGGTGAAGTACGTGAAAATCACTCAGTATAGAGGATTCCGTACATAGGACCAACATTCAAAGTAATTTTTTTTTGGCCAACATCCAAAGTATTTTTCACTAGCTTCTGCCCGCGACTTCGTCCGCGTGGAATAGTTAAAACAAAAGTGAAAAAAACATTTTGAAACATTCTTCATTGGTGCTCCGCTCCTATTGGTCTTAACGTGATGATATATAGCATAGCCTTCCTCGATAAATGGGCTATCCAACACTGAAAGAATTTTTCAAAGCAGACCAGTAGTTCCTGAGATTAGCGCGTTCAATCAAACAAACTCTTCAGCTTTATATATTAGTATAAGATTTGGCTTATAGAAAATCGAAAATATCCCTTATTTTAAAAACTACTGTATAAATCTTGTTTCAAGTCATATTTGTTAAAATTATTTTGTGAGTTCTATCAGCTCGATTTTTATTCAGAATTTTCTACCTCCTAGACGACACAGTTTCCTAGAAAGATAACTGCGACATAGGTTTGTACATGGATGGACAGACAGACGGGCGACCATGAGTTTTTGCCCAAACGTAACCCTAAAAAACTTATTTTATTACAGTCCGCGTAAAGGACTTAAAGAGCTCATATCACAACAAAGTATAGGCTTTCACTTTTCAAAGACAATCTTGTCGATCATGTCTCAGAATTTCGTATTAAACTCAAGTGGTTTCCTGTCCGTCTTCGTCGGAATGCCCAAGTTCTGTCCCTTCTATATAATGCACTATTTAATCCAAAAGCCTATCTCCTTATCTCAAGGAGCGTTTTAAATATCTACACCTTAGTCATACTCATAGCCTCAGATCATCGGAAAACATACGTCGTAAATCGTTCACAGTGCAGGCAATGTGCCTGTGGAATGCGCTACCTGTGCAAATCAGGCGTGCCCAGCCTCTTCAGGCGTTCAACTGACTCGTGAAGGATCATTACCTCGGGCTCTAAAGTCAATCATAACATCTTCATCTATCCCATATTTACGTAATTCTATACACTATTAATATGTATATTTTTGTCTTATTTCTATGTCTATTATACTTGCCATTTCAAAATCTTATATATATATATATATATATATATATATATATATATATATATATATATATATATATATATATAATTTTATTTTTATTCTAGTTATATTGCAAAACCCACATGTTACACAATTTTTCTCTAATCCATCCTAAGGTTGTCTGGAAGAATTTGCTTTTAGTGATAAGACCGCCTATTGTCTTCTGTAAATAGCGATCGTTGCAATTTCCTTGAAAAGTTAGTTTTGTTAAAGTATGCACGAGGTACAATTTCCCACGAGAAAGCCTCTTTTGCAAAGGAATTCAAGGTGGTCTCTAATGAAAAGTAATTAAGTACTGATGAACTGGCTTTAATAAGCCAGCTAAGCCATCATAATATTACAGTATTAGTACGTAACTTAATTATTGTTTATTATGTTAAAAAACAAACCAACTGTGAGAATAATAGCTTAGTTGTACCTCCTGGAGATTAGTGAACTGTCAGGGGTAATCGTGTTGATATTTAAGTTTTAAATAATAAAAATATTGAGAGAAAGTAAAGGCGACGATTTATTAAGCAACTGTGAACAGAAAAAAAGAAAACACAAAAAAATCACAATCTGAATATTGATGTTGCCAACCGCAATAATTAATAAAAATAACATTTATGTCTCCACATAACAAAAGCATTGTGAGATTGCCTAATATAATTCAAGAAAATAATTGTAGCTTTAAAAAAAACAAACGAATGGTGGTTAGATTAAAAGTCTTACCATATTATAGTGTCTAAGAATATTTAAATGTGATAAGAACAAGAAGATATTGTGTCGTCGTTTTAAATAAATTACGAGGAACAAATAAACAAGTAGACTAAGTAATATCAACAATCTGATGCTATTAAAGGACAACTAAGTATTAAGTGCTGTTCTCAATTATACATACAGACGACTCTCGATAATATGAAACTCAAGGGATCAGAGAAAAATTTGTAATTTTTTTTTATTGTAGGAGTTCAGCAGGCAGGCAGACGGCCCACTTAATGGAAAGCGGTTACAAAGCGGTGCTACAAATGCGCTTCTGCTCTCTTAAAGGAGATTGGAACCTGGTCACTAATGCCGGAACACAACTCAAGGTTCTTATGGCGACATACTTTAGACCAGGAGTGGTAGCCATCCAGTCGGCCAAATGCCCTACCACCTGGCAAAAATGTAATTACCAAAATAACAGAATAAACTCCTGTTATTTTGGTAATTAGAAATTTTTACCCTTTTGGTTATAAGGTAGGTACCCCTACCTATTCGGGGGAAAATATTCGTAATTTACTATTTTAAACATTTGTACAATTGTTCACAATTAATGTTCATTTCGAAAAGTTTGTAATTTTCTGTCTAGTAAGTGAATTCAGTCCTTCATTGTCCAATACATTTTCGATAGTGAGTGCTGAGAAGAAATCGTCACTTGTGTCGATTCTGAGGGCGTAGAAACGTAGGGTAATAAGATATTTCCTTACCGCGCTCAATGTGACTGGAATTCCTCGACATTATCCAACAGGGCCAAATTTAACAGTTCGGCGTTAGAAACGCTTTGAGTGTAAGGAAGCTCTCACTTCAAATTAATTCATGTTGGTGGGCAAGATACTTTTCCTTCAAATGCAAATTACTGAGGTGACCAATTAATATTATTCAGTTTATCTAGTATTTTTAAAGGAACTGGAAAAAAATCAAATTATCGAGAGTCGACAGTATTATGTTTATAACTTCTGTAATATTTAATCTATATAATAGGTTGGGGAAAAAGTCTTTTCGCATATAGTATGTATGAACTTGTAATAAGATCTCTTTGGCTATACCATTTGTATCTTGCTGGTTTTGGTATCATTAAAAAGTTTTAATTTTAAAGAAGACAATTCCAAATTCAAATTAGGAAAATGTGTGATTTTCATTTGTTTTTCTTATTGTTAAAATGAGTGAATCTAATGAAGAAATCCGATACTTTTTACAATTTTACTACAAAAAAGGTAAAAATGCAACACAAGCCGCGAAAAAAATTGTGATGTCTATGGACCTAATGCAGTATCTGTGAGAGTAGCGGAAATTTGGTTTAAGCGTTTTCAATCCGGAAATTTTGATATCAAAGATGCACGTCGCTCTGGTCGCCCTGTTACGGGCAAAATTGATGCCATTTTTTAAAAAGTGGAGCAAGATCGGCATATTAGTAGTTACGATGTTGCTGGAGAACTGGAAGTTGACCACAAAACGGTTTTGGTGCATTTGAAAAAAAAGCTGGGTATACAAAAAAGCTCGATATTTGGGTGCCTCATGAGCTCACTGAAAGAAACCTAATGAACTGTGTACTCATTTGTGATTCTTTATTACGACGTAATGAAACCGAACCATTTTTGAAGAGGCTGATAACTGGTGATGAAAAGTGGATCAGTGTGGACAGAAGGGGTGTTGTTTTTCACCACGATAACGCTAGACCTCACACATCTTTAGCCACTCAGCAAAAATTACGAGAGTTTGGCTGGGAGGTGTTAATGCATCCGGCGTATAGTCCTGACCTTGCACCTTCAGGTTTTACCTGGTTCGGTCTCTGCAGAATTCCTTAGGCAGTGTCAGGTTAACATCACGAGAGGACTGCCAAAACCACTTGTCGCAGTTTTTTGATCAGAAGCCCCAAAATGTATATACCAATGGGATCACGTCCCTACCTACAAGAGTGCAAAAAGTTATCCAACAAAATGTAACCTACGTTCTGTAGTCAAATGTAAATAAACTTTATAAAAAAACCTTTTGAATTTTTACATAAAATGCGAAGAAACTTTTTCCCCAACTTAATATATAAAAATGTATCCCTATCTCCCTTGGACACGCCATCACGCGTGAACGGCTGGACGGATTTCGCGAATTCTTTTTTGTTGTGTTTGTTATTTTCAGGAGAACGTTCTCATGAAAGAAAAAATTAAGAAAATTGCGCGGAAAATTAGAAAATTTAAGAATCCTTAACCACCATATAAAATTATTTCTGATCTAACCTTAGCGTTTTAAACAATACAAACTTCTTTAATGTAACCTTATGACGTTTGACATAGAATTAACAGAATGCGTGTTGCAAATATCGTCGAAGAGGATGTAATAAAACTGAATATCGTTTAAAACAGATGCTCCGGTCGGAGTTATTTTATTGATAAAATATTTGGAAAATAACTAATTTAGCTGTAATCGGGTTCCAATATTTAGATGAAATTATTTTTGTGTGTGTGAACAGTGGGTCCCGTGACGGTTAAGATTATAGATCTATCGGTAGATGACACCGCTAAAGTCTTCCTAAACGGTGGGACCTATTTTGATGTTTTTTTTGTTTTTATTAAAGTGGATTCGAGAATGGTTTAAATTAACTATTGGTCCCGGTAAATGTCGCTGCAATCGGGTTCTAGATTTTTATTTCTAAGGACAGGACAACGTCTGCCGGGTACAGCTAGTTAGCAATAAAAATTATTTGATTTGATGAAATTATATTTATCACCTCTACAGAACTATATATTGACCTATTTTTATGAAACTGAAACCGCAGCTTCATCAATTATTCACTAAAGTAAAAAAAATCCCTTTGAAATCATGTCAAAAATAGTAACTATTATAATTTAATGTTAGCTTAGTTATACATACATACATAAATAACTTCACGCCAGTTCCTATATATCCCAGTGGGATAGGCGCGAACAACAGAGCGCCATTCAGGCTTATTCTTGCACACCTCACTTGCTTCTTTGACGTTCATAACTCTTGTCATGCACGTCCGTCTGTTCTTAAAGCTAGTTTAGTTATATCACTGTTATATACTGTTATACTAATCACATAATATGAAATTGTCTGGATAGTGCTACATTTATGTTTGTACATTGAGACTAGTTATTAGTTCAGCCACCGGACATGGCAATTTTAACAGACATCCTTTCAGTCAGCTACCCCGTGTATAGAGCACGCCTAGAGGCAGAAGAAACAGACGCCCATGTCCTGCTTGAATGCGGAGAGGTGGCCCAATACAGGGCGAGGTATCTGGGCGCCCCAGGTTTTTTATTTTTTTATTGCAGAAGTTCAGCAGACAGGCAGACGGCCCACTTGATGGAAAGCGGTTACCATCGCCTATGGACATTTGTAACACCAACGGTGCTATAAATGCGCTGCTGCTCTCTTAAAGGAGACTGGAACCTGGTCACTAATGCCGGAACACAACACAAGGTTGTTATGGCGGCATACTCTAGACCAGGGGTGATCGCCATCCAGTCGAGCAAATACCCTACCACCTGGCAGAGCCTGGTAGCCCCCGAGGAGTCTTCAGCGACGTCAAAAAACTGGTGGACTTCCTGGACGAGCTGGGCTGGATGGAGTAGACCCTCAACTACCCTTGCACGCAAAATAGGCGCTCGCTCGACAAAGAAAGAAAGAGAAGTATGTTTGTTCACACGTATATCTATAGCAGCTTTATAGAAATAGTTAGAATTATTTGAAGAGTTGATTGAGGACTGAAACTGCAAGAAATTCTATGAACATTTCAACAAGAATATAGATTGCAGGCTTGGAATCCATAAACATTCGTACATTACAGACCTCTTACTCTACCACACATTGGCGTCAGGTGATGAGGTATGCTATTTAAAAGAGTAGGTATTGCTCTCGTATCAAAGAGAACCAGAAAGACACTTACTAAATTATTGGTGAGAATCATGACCAAGGCTGATTTTCACCAAAGCTTTCAAGGAAACTCTGCAAGCCAACTCTGACTACGCACCTGCTATTGCGTTCTGGGTTCTTTTCTTCGGACAATACTTAGATCGAGCGCCTAACAACTTTGTGCCGCATTTAGTTAGACATACAGAAATTGTAAGGATAACGTATTCGCCATTCGACGACGCAACCATAAAAGGAAGTAGGTCGACAACGACATTGTTCGTGTATCGAGTTAAAAATACATCAGTGGCAATATGAAAATAGACTAAAAAATTAAATTTAAATATATAATGTATTGCCTTTGACATCACACCGTTGTGTTGCGAAGTTCGCGTGCCAGGACGCAATTGGACGGGGTAATAAGCAAGCTACAGCGAACGGCCCACAAACGCACGTGTAATTAACTGCTTTAATGCGAAAAAAGCCTTCAAAGCAAATTGTTAAGACGCTATAGTAGTTCTCGCGGCCTCATTTGTGTACATTCCTAAAGGATACCAAAACGCGTTTAATCTTTAAAAAAATTGAAAATTGTTCCACAACTCTTGCGCGCCTGCAGATATTGTACTACTGGCACGCATATACAAGTTTGCCTTTCGTAGAGTGTAGTAGTAGTGTAGGCGCTCGATTTTTCTGAAATCCACTCATCAGATCCTGACTTGATGAAAGTGTCCTTTTAGTAGTGGGATAAAGAATTCCAAAACAACAATGGTGTTTGTTAAAGTAAATTATTGCTCTAATAGTTTTCGGATTCCGATATCAAAGATAAAAGCCTCATGATCTCATATCAGAGTCTGTTTGGCTCAAGCTAATTGTTTCTGGAAGTAATATTACGTACAGCTGTGAAATGTAGCATATATGTAACTATCTACACACATACAAGCTTCGTGTCTCTACAAAAGTTTAACTTTTAATAATAAAAAGGTTTTTTTTTATTGCAGGAGCTCAGCAGACAGGCAGACGGCCCACTCGATAGAAAGCGGTTACCATCGCCTATGGACATTTGCAACACTGAAGGTGCTACAAATGCGCTGGTAAAAGTAGCTTAAGGTACTCTAAAACTCGATATTTAATAATTAATTTTTTTAAAAATCTAACTTTATATTTAAGTTGTATTCAGATTATTATGAATAAATTAAATAATCCATGTCATCGGCGTCAACGCAGGACCTTGTAGTTACACGGTCCTGAACTTATGCCAATGATATGTTCAAATTTTTAAAGGTTTAAGTTTCACGTAGATATGGCGATAGATGTAATGCATTATTTGTGATGTGAAATTGTTTTTAGGTATGAATGACGTTACATATTGACAAATAACTTATGTACTCTAATGTGACTATACGTTAAAGACGTTATCACTTAACGCTTTACATAAGACCTAAATGGCCACAGTGTGACGTGAGGGAAGGGTCAGCTCCTCCTCCTTAGCCACAGAATAATAGGTTTAGATGGGTCAATTATCTACACAAGATAATTGTAGTATACTTAATCTGTTCCGTGACAACCGGTGGGCTTCTATGGACAAAAGGCAGAACCGAAGATAAAATTTTGTTTAAATTATCAACGAATAAATAGAAACAAGTCGGTTCTGCCACTTGCCGACCGCTGCAGCGGCACGCTTGCTCCGCTCGCTCGGCTCGTGCGCATTAGTCTGCAGATAACCTAACCTAACCCACTGTCCTTGTTATAAACTTCGAACACCCCTCACACCTATATACTGTTTGTCTAACATTGATATTGCATGTTGTCGGTAATTATATACACAAACTACAAAAATATAATAATTATCTTAATCACATCGTGTACTAACAGAAGGTAATGTCAGGAGCTTTAAGAACAGACGAGCTTGCATGACAAGAGTTATGAATGTCAAAGAGGCAAGTGAGGTGTGTAAGGATAAGCCTAAATGGCACTCTGTTGTTCGTGCCTACCCCGCAAGGGAACTGGCGTGAAGTTACGTATGTATGTATGTATGTATCTTAATCACAATAATGCGAAAATTCTAAAAACCGTATTTTCATGTAATTCAAAGATGTTCACTTTGTTTGAATAATAATGATATTCATGCTGTATGCGTTTAGTTCCTTTGCCTGACATTTATCAAAGTGAGGTAAAACTTTGTCTCTTAATATTATTAATCTGAGGTTTTACGTGCAAATTATAAAGTATGATGGTTTTTTTAGCAATGCCGTAATATTTGATTTTATAATTATTAATTATTTTGATCAAGTCATATATGTTACATTTGCAGACTAATCCCAAAATTAAATAAGTGATTGTGTTTTTATCACAACTAGGCGAGTCGTGACGATAAAATTGAACATTATTTTTATTTATATGATGCAGGTTTCTAACGTAATTAATTGTATTGTTTATTTATTTTTTTGTCTAAATGATGGCTTACCGATGATTTTAGTGTCGTTATTATACCATATGTAAAGTCTTTGAATACAAAAAATGCGTAATTTTCAGGTTCCGCGTTTATGCAAATTTACCATATATAATATATAATCCAAGTGAAGTGCAGTTCCATTTTATATAGATATAAAATAACTAGCTGAGCCCGCGACGTCGTCCGCGTGGAATTTGCTTTCAAAACCCTCCGATTTTGAAACATTTTTCATTGGTGCTCCGCTCCTATTGGTCTTACCGTTATGATATATAGCCTATAGCCTTCGTCGATAAATGGGCTATCCAATATTGAAAGAATTTTTCAAATCAGACCAGTAGTTCCTGAGATTAGCTCGTTCAATCAAACAATATATTAGTATATTTGGCTACAACACTAATACTAAACATTTTAAATATCGCGATATCTTTTGAATGAAATGTCCGAATTAAATAATTCAAAAAGTTCTAGAAAAGTAATAAATTCATCTTGAATATGGAGTAATTTATTTTGATAAGGATTAATACCAAGGTACAAAATAAAGAGTTTTTGAAGCGACGGGATTTTAATTATTTAAAAAAAATAAAAGAAACCACTTATTGTGAGATAACTACAATAGTTAAACATATGGTTACGCAATATTTTTTGTAGATAATTATATGTTCTGCAAAGTGGTAGTACATTGTTTTGTTCTATAATCAATAGTTTTCGCAGCGCACGCCGTGTAAGGATTTTTTCGGGTCATTTTTTTACACCTTGGGTTACATTATTGGACTTTTAGTAAGGATTCCTAATTTTTTTGAAAATATAATATAGCCTATAGCCTTCCTCGATAAATGTACTATTCAACACTGAAAGAATTTTTCAAATCGGACCAGCGATTCCTGAGATTAGCGCGTTTAAACAGGCAAACTTGGTCCTTAGGTGCTGTCGAAACTATCCCCCGAAGGTAGTATCTGGTGACGCCGGTATGTTCTGTTGCTGGGAATACTAGCCCTCCACCACTATCACCGCTGCAGAGTGCCGTGCCTAAATTTACAATAAAAAATGTATTAATATTGTTTTTTTTTTTTTTTTTTTTTTTACTGCAGGAGTTCAGCAGACAGGCAGTCGGCCCACTTGATGGAAAGGGGTTACCATCGCCTATGGACATTTGCAACACCAAAGGTGCTACAAATGCGCTGCTGCTCTCTTAATACGTGCCAGCACTGGAACCTGGTCACTAATGCCGGAACACATACACAAGGTATGTTCAGTGGCGACATGAACTCTATGACCAGGGGTGGTCGCCATCCAGTCGGGCAAATACCCTACCACCTGGCACAATGTTCGTTCCCATACTCCTCCGAAACGGTTTGACCGATTATTATGAAATTTTTTATGCATATTCAGTAAGTCTGAGAATCGGCTACTATCTATTTTTCAAACCCCTAAGTGATAAGGGGTCTCCACCGTTGGCACCAAAATTTGTTATTTTATTTTTATTTTTTTAGGATACAGCATTAAAAAATACATACAACCCTAAATTTTCATCCCTCTACGACGTCAGACCCCAACCCGCCACCTGTTAATTATAAACTTTAAGCATTTGGCAAGAAATTTTGCACCACTGCACAAAAAATTTAAATAAATTTACTAATAAAATTGGTTATTATTACACTTATTAGATGTTTTAATAAGCACCATGCATCGGGTACTATGTATCCTGCTAATCACGTGAAGCATAAACTTTGTGATTTTGTTTTTACGAAAATTGCGTGGGTACCCGGAGGAGTATGAAATTTCGCAATTAAAACCAGTACGTGGCTCTGGGATCGGGTTCTAGAATTTTATTTTTTAAAGGCAGGACAACGTCTGCCGGGGCTGCTAGTTGTTATTATAAAAAAGAATACAATTTCCTATTTTTAGTAATTATAGCTCAAGCCTAGAGCGCAGAAAGGTATTAAGAAGCATCTCAAGTAACGACCAACAAACGTTTGTTTCTTAGTCCGCTTTCCAACTGATTGCGAAACAAAAAATACACCACCTCGTAGATCTGGATTACGAAAATTAAGAACAAATCTTTTGTGCTTACAACTAAGCCCAGTTGCGTAAGAAGTTCGCCAGTTTTATTACACTAGCCCGTAAATGTCGCAATTGTAGGCTTTCTTATTTCAACTCTCGCCACTTACGTCTTGGGTATTCGGCGAGTTTCCCCTATTAATAAATCGTTGTGCAATCATTTTTGAAAGGTTAGTATTTTAATTTTTTTATTGCATGAGTTTGCAACATTTGCCACACCAAAGGTGCTACAAATGCGCTGCTGCTCTCTTAAAGGAGACTGGAACCTGGTCACTAATGCCGGAACACAACTCAAGGTTGTTATAGCGACATGCTTTAGACCAGGGGTGGTAGTAAGGTTAGTTTTCATTTCTCATATTTTGAAAGTACGCTTGGAGTTGCCCGAACAGAGGGATGAAAACTGTACTTTTGCATCCCTGGGAAATTATTTTCCCTGCTGTCAAACAGTTTTTTTTTTGGAGTTTATGGCTTGGCAGCTGGGCCTTTAAGCCCGATCTTAGATTCAATGTAGTTGCTTCATTTAAACCTACGTGTTGCACAGCTGAACTGTAGGTTATCACCTAGTGCCATTCAACGGAGTTCTTGTGACAACTCAAAAGGCCACATTTGACTTTACAGTTCACATTTCTCACAAAACACATAATTACTACTCAAAAACTATCCATATCCTACATCTATTGTTCATTTTAGAATAATTTTACACATTTTTAGAAAATAAAACTGCACAGCACTATATCTCATTTCAGTTACCGCCAAAAATTCTCAAAAAGTTTAAAAACTATGCCAACCATAGATAATACATGCGACTCATATCCAACTCTTTTTACAGTCAAATTGTAAATAAAAAAAATCGACCATTTTATAACATCATTTTACACTTATAAATGAATTTTCTCTACATTATTATTATTTTACCATAAATTTAAGCTAAATATTTACTATCATCAGTAAAAAAAAAACTGGGTGATAGATGGTACAATACATACATATATATAACTTCACGCCAGTTCCCTTGCGGGGTAGGCACGAACAACAGAGCGCCATTCGGGCTTATTCTTACACACCTCACTTGCTTCTTTGACATTCATAGCTCTTGTCATGCACGCTCGTCTGTTCTTAAGGCTCTTAACATCACCTTCTGCTAGTACACGATCGATTTGATCATGGAAGATGTGTCGTGGCCTTCCACGACTTCTGCATCCATCCACTTTTGTATTGTATATGATAGATATGTGATAGATGGTCACAGTCAAAAATTACTTGACGCTTCATATGTGACATATGGAATATTTAATATATTAAATTTGAATCCTTATTAAAGTGATACAATAGACTATAAGTAAAATACTGAACCTAGATCACCGTATTCAATGGATAAGGTGCCCAGAATTTTTTTAAACGAAGTCTTAAAAGAAAGGCATTGCTAAAATAGGTTTGCCAGATTTCATTAACGACCTGGTCGTCCACTGGAAGGCGATGAAACCCATAACAAAGCTACTATTGATTTAGTTAGTCATAGCACAACACATGATATTACTGAGAAGCTTACTTGCATTGAAAAACAGTTATATTTTAAAGCAAGAAATTTTCTTATCTAAGATCCACAGGCATCTAATTACCCACCCAATATATTAATTACATTAATTTAATATAAAGACAATAATAAATTCTAATAACGTCAAAAGAGAAGATGAAGGCAATATTAAAGACAAATGAACGGGTGGGTGTCGAGGGACGACAAAGGCCTAAATATAATCTGAACGCTTTTTCCCGTAGTTCCCTTGCGGGGTAGGCACGAACAACAGAGCGCGATTCAGGCTTATTCTTACACACCGCACTTGCTTCTTTGACATTCATAGCTCTTGTCATGCACGCTCGTCTGTTCATGTCAACACATGTTATTAGAAATTAATATAGGTATTAGTATTTTTAATAAATGCCTAAAAATCTATGTATATTAGAATATACAACACACCATTGTCTCATTTTTGAATATCTATCAGTGTTCAAAAGAATATTTATAGGAAGTCTATTCTCAGTGCACTTCATAATAGATGTCCACTAACGCCCCTTTCAAGGCTTGACGAGGGACTGTTAAGCAGTTTTCTTCTACTCTGACATGATTTCCTAGCTTGCTGCTTGAAACGCTACACATGTACTACACAAGAGTTCTGCGCGGGTCAAACCTTAGGTCGTATCCCGTTATAGCAAACTTTTACGCAGGTAACACATTGAATTAAATTTTAATCAGGCGCAATACGGAATTATTGTTTTTTTATACTTATATTAAAGTAATTAGATTTTTTTTACATATCATCCGTCCGTGCAGGAACAGAGAAAGAATACAATTTCCTGCGTTTGGGCGGCCTGTCGCAAGAGGCGACAAAACAACCCACAGCCAAGTGGGAGGGCATTTGCCCAACTGGATGGCTACCCTGGTCTAGAGTATGCCGACATAACAACCTTGAGTTGTGTTCCGACATCAGACGCCAGGTTCCAGTCTCCCTCAAGAGAGCAGCAGCGCATTTGTAGCACATTTGGTTTTACAAATGTCTATAGGCCATGGTAACCGCTTTCCAATAATACGCTGTCTCCCTAAGTATCATCTATTTGCTTCAATAGCGTGTTATTTTGAAAATTGTCATTTTAGAAAAGAGTTTATTTACCTTAAAAAAATTATTAATATAGCAGAATTTTAAACAAATACCATGTTATTCGCTTTGATACAATTGTTGGAATCTCGAACAAACAGTTTTTATTAATTTGGTATGGCATGGCCAAACAGAAGAGCGCGGCAACAGACGAGCGTGCCAGACAAGAGCTATGAATGTCAAAGATCCAAGTGAGGTGTGTAAGAATAAGCCTGAATGGCGCTCTGTTGTTCGTACCTACCCCACAAGGGAACTTGCGTGAAGGTATGTATGTATGTTATATACATAACTTCACTGGCCAAACATACTAAATGTTTGAATTTGGAACATAGATGTTCTTTTGTTTTTTATCTGTTTTTTTCCCCTTATTATTAAAATCCTCGTTATATTACGCACGTGCAGTTTTCTTTAATAATTAAAATATTTACACTCCACAATAAATAAATATTTAAAGAAGTGTTAAACAACAATTATTTTTTGATAATTGAACAAATTCTCTTCTAATATTGCAATTCTTCAAGACAAGGAGCCATTTATTAAGTAAGGAAGATTTCTCGCACCCCCCCTCCCTCTTCTGACGTAAGATTCAATCCCGTTTTTCCGATTCATAAAATATTAGAAAATGATCAGTTACCCTACAACTCACAGATGAATGTAAATCAAAGATTTTTATTATTTAGCACAGACATAATTAGGGTTACTGTTTCATAGCTATCAGATATAGATTATCTTTGTATAACACTAGCGGTCCGGCGCGGTTTCACCCGCGCTCTGTCCCGCTCCCGTGATATATAGCGTGATGTCTATAGCCTATGACACTCCCTGTTAACGTAGCTTTCGAGCAGTAAAAGAATTTTTCAAATCGGTTTAGTAGATCCAGAGATTACAACATCACAAACTCACAAACTCAAAAAAACACCTTATAATACTTATATTAGTATAGATTAAATTTCGACTTGTAAAATCTATATATATAAAATTCTCGTGTCACAGTTTTCGTTGCCATACTCCTCCGAAACGGCTTGACCGATTTTGATGAAATTTTTTGTGCTTATCCGGTATCTATGAGAATCGGCCAACATCTATTTTTCATCCCCCTAAATGTTAGGGGTAGTCCACCCCTAAATTTTTTTATTTATTTTTTACACAAAATTTTTAATTTCTATTTTTTTATGATACAACATACAAAAATACATACAACCCTAAATTTTCACCCCTCTACGATCAACCCCTATTTTTTATTTGTTAATTATAAACTTTAATTTTTTGGCAAGATTTTTAATCTTATTTTGTCATGACTTAGAATAAAAAAATTATATTACTCTTTTAGATTCACAATTAGAACCAGTAGGTGGCGCTGAGATCGGGTTCTGGAATCCTCCTAATCACCTGGAGCGATTTTGTTTTTGTGTGTTTGAGTGGGTACACGGATGGTTTAGACTCGCAATTAGAACCGGTGGGTGGCTCTGGGATCGGGTTCTAGAATTTTATTTTTAAAGGCAGGACAACGTCTGCCGGGGCCGCTAGTATTACGTAAAATGGGGTTTACCCCCCAAATAAGGGCATGTTTTCTAATCCCAAATCCTCGGAACCCTTACGTAATTAATAATTCGACCCTAACACATTATTAAAGCAAATACGCGATATATATGTTACGGGCATTTGATAAATCCGGTCACTATGAATAATGACCGGTCTGTGTACATAATGCCCGTGTCAAGTATGAATAATGACAACCTTATCTTGGGCAATAGAATAAAAGACAGGTGAACTATAGTTTTTGTTTATTAAATGAGGTTAGGGCATAGTTTTTTAGCACTTTTATTTATTATTTTAGTTATGAAAAGAATTCTGGGAGGTTTAAAAAAAATTTACCACGAACCACATAATTATTATGGAAAGGTAAGCGAATTTATCACATTGTCCGGCTAGAAGTCGGGAAGTATTCATACTGCCCGGTCCAAGTGATACATTCAAGTTATTTCCATATTCGTGCAGGAACGGAGAAAGAATACAATTTCCTGCGGCCTGGCGGCCTGTCGTAAGAGGCGACTAAACAACCCACAGCCAGGTGGTAGGGTATTTGCTCGACTGGATGGCGACCACCCCTGGTCTAGAGTATGCCACCATAAAACCTTGAATTGTGTTCCGGCATTAGTGACCAGGTTCCATTCTCCCTTAAGAGGGCAGCAGCGCATTTGTAGCACCTTTGTTGTTGCAAATGTCCATAGGCGATGGTGGCCGCTTTCCATCAAGTAGGCCGTCTGCCTGTCTGCTGAACTCTTGCAATAAAAAAATCCAACCCTAATTTTTGAATGGCCACTGGCCGTCGGGCAGTATTAATAGGGGCCGGCTAGTAATTAATTTCTCAAATTGACCGACTCTCTTGGTCATTATTCGTAATGATCGGTCCATGTTAATAATGGCCGAGTAATCAAATTTCCATTAACATTGCTAATGTGCATACAATTACCACGAGCTAACAACGGTGAAGGAAAACATCGTGATGCAACCTGCACACCGAGATAACCGATGTGTCAAACCTGCCAAGCCGCCTTGCACAAGCCTGGCGGGTATACCGTCCGTTCCCCTATGGATATAATGGGAGGGCCAAGCCCAGCAGTGGGACATTTATGGGCTGCTATTATTATATTATCGAAAGTCTTCTACGCTTCACTTGAAATTCCTTGGACACAATACTTTGTGTTAAAAAATAATGGAAGCCATCTTCTTAGTGAAAACTGGCGGATAAAATACATCACACATTATATTGCACAAAATTTGCTATCGATCAAAGAAAAAATGATATTTGAATTTGGTTTTTTGAAGTGATGACTTCTTATGGGAGGGTAAACCGCTTCGTTACATAACGCGTTACGGCGCCAGTTCGTCTGTCTGTTCAGCGATCACGGAAAAACTTGTGGACCGGTTTAGCTGAAATTCGGTATATATGTAATTTTAATACCGAGAGTGGACAAGGGATACTTTTAACGCGGATAATGGGATAGATTTTCGGATAGATTTATGTTAAGGTTATCCCAAAAAGTGGGATACGTTTTTTGTGATTTGACATTTTGGTCATTTTAGGCAGCTTAGTCCTCTTATTCCTCTCAGTCTTCTTACTCCTCAAAGTCCTCCTAGTCCTCTTACTTACCTATCCGCGGCTCAGCCGCGGGAAAAACTTATGTTTAAAATTTATGTTGTGGTCGTAATGAGAGATATTATTTTACCTATAAATATCCGAGTTTAAGTGGCATACCATTTTTATAAATTTAATAGTCACAATAAAAGGTAACTCAGACGCGTATTACTTTTAATAATTTGCACTCGATAAAAAACAGTTAGACATAAAAATTACAATAATATAAATAATAGTCTATGAGAAAATAGTTTGAAACTAATGAGACGGCAACAATTTAGATAACATTTACTTGCTATTAAACCAATGCTGCTATCATGTTATTTAAAACTGTAAATTCCCTTAGGTCATTGTCAAAGACGTTCGTCGTAATCTGCACATTACGGAAACAGAGTAAAACACTAATAAAATACCAACCGAGGGGCCATTATTCTATTCAAGTAATGACAATTCCCCCCATCAGCCATACAATAAATAACCGCACTAGCAAATAAAACTCAGCTCATTCTTACACGAGCGTAAATCAATTGCATGGTAGTAAATTATGCAAGGTTTTGAAAACGCCCGGGAAATTGTTACGGGGGATATCCCGTTATTTCCCCCTTTTGTACTACTTTTGCTGTTGGCTACACGCGTTGCTGGCTGCTAATGTTTTTGTAAGTTGCTAAGTTTGTTTCTCTGTTTGTAGGAAGTATTCTCTTGAACTAATCAATCTATAGGCTACATTATTCGTGAGGGAGGCTATATTTGACTGTGTTGATTTTTTTTTAAAGACGGCTAGCGAAGTTGGCACGTATCTCAATTAGAGATGGGCCGAAAGTCGTTTTACATTCGGTTTGACCGAATTTCGGCAGCTTAGCCGAACTTCGGCATTCGGCCGAAATTCGCTTTAAATGCCGAACGTTCGGAGCAAGGAAAAAATATAATACCTACTTGCACTATTTTGACTGAAGTTAATAGAAATTATATCTATACATACATACATACATAATTTCACGCCAGTTCACTTACGGGGTAGGCACGAACAACAGAGCGCCATTTAGGTTTATTCTTACACACCTCACTTGCTTCTTTGACATTTATAACTCTTGTCATGCACGCTCATCTGTTCTTAAGGCGCCTGACATCACCTTCTGCTAGTACACGATCAATTTGATCATGGAAGCTGTGTCGTGGCCTTCCACGACTTCTGCATCCATCTACTTTTGCATTGTATATCTGTTTACTCATTCTTTCATCATGCATTCTTTCCACATGCCCGAACCACCGGAGCGTTCCTTTCCTTACCTTCACCCCGACACTCTCTTTCAGACCAACTCTTTTTCTTACTTCGGTATTACGAACGCGGTCCGCAAGCGTCACTCCGCAGATTTTGCGCAGTGCTCGCATCTCGACCGCGTTTACTCTATTTTCATGCTCTCTCTTCCATACCCAACTCTCGCTTCCATACATGAGCGTAGGTACCAGCACCGCGTTGTGTATGGCAAGCTGGGCCTTCTGGCTGAGGTTTTTAGTGCCTAGAAGTTTACCTAACGCTCCATTCAGACTATTCCCCAATTCCTCTTCTTTCTATATCAGCGGTGTACCTTCCATCCAAATCATATATATCATAACCGTAATATAAAAAATGGCATCTATATACTTATGGTCATTTATTTTCGTTAGGAACATGGAAATCTTAACGTACAATGTGATAAAAAATGAATAAAATCAGTTCTTGATTGAGTTTTGCCTAATTAAATAGACATCAAATTAAAACAAAAATAAAATAAACTTATTATTCCTCTAAGAAACATGAGTAAGTAATACAACTACTTAATTATAATGCGTAACTTGAATTTAAAAAAAAACACGTCTAAGGGACATTAGCAGTAATAACTTTAATTTTAATTGAAATTACTTTTTACGAATTAAACATTATGAATTTATAATTATGAAGTAGTGATTTTTCTCTCAATCAAAGGTCTAAAAATCTATTCTTTTATCAACCTACCTATACTTAAAATTTACTAGAGGCAGGTTATGGTGTAAAAAAAGCCAAAAATTCGGTGTTCTCAAGTTGATGTTGTCAACAGGTCACGATGTGTTGCTCTTGAGAAAGCGAGGCGAAATCAAACCGAAGTTCAGTCGATTTTTTGTTTTAACCGAATGTTCGGCCGAAGTTCGTATTCGGTTAAAACCACATTCCGCCCATCTCTAATCTCTATCCTTTTTTCACACGGATCCTAGTTTACATATAAAATTCTTGTGTATGTCCGTGAACTCACGAACGGTTGTACGAATTTTGATGATTTTTTTGTGTTTAAGTGGGTCTCTGTATAGTTTATATTTGACTCAGGTGACGCTGGAATCGGGTTCCAGAATGTTGTGAAATGTTTTATATGTATTTGAGTGAGTGGCTAGATGATTTAGATTCACAATTGGCCCCGGTAGGTGGTGCTGGAATCGGGTTCCAATTTTTTCAAAAAGTAAAAGTATACTTTATATTCTTCCCAGGTCTCCTTTAATGAGGGTTGTGATTCGTCCGGGTTTCCCCGGATTTATCGTAGTTTAGAGGGCGCCCGGAGAGCCTCCAGGCGGGGTTCCATTTTTAGTCCGGATTTAAAAATTTCAAGTCTCAAAAGTTTATTGTCAAGATTTGCAAAATTTTTCTTTTAATTCAAATTCAAATTCAAAAGTTATTAATCAAAAGAAGTTCCAACGGAGAACACTTTTTGAAGGTCATACATGTAAGTTAAAATTTAATTTTACTTCCTTCGCTTCGCAACGTGTTGATGCTGTAAAGGAGAAGAAGCGGCAAGAAACTCCTTAGCAACACGTCTAACTAAATATTGTTTTTCTTTATATTTCATATTCTATTTATATCTCAAATTCTTTTTTTATAAGTTTTGTACAGAAGTATGTTACAGAATTACTTTTTGAAGAATTAATGGAATTGTAGCAAACAATTCATACTCAATAAGACCAAGACAATACAAGGAAAGAAAAATAATGTTATAGTTATAATAATGACATGACGTGCTAAAATGTTATGCTGCAATATGTCTCCACAAATTCCTTACAAGCACGGCAAGAAAAAAAAAGAAAGAAAAAAAAACTTTATACAAAATTTAGTATAAGAGGTTGGAGCGAGCTGCTATGTAAATGAAATAAATCAAAAGGTTATACTCCCGAATTGGTCACCATGTCAGTATCTGAAGAGTGAATTCCAAGGAATTAGAGAACTTGGACAAGTATCGCGGGTATACTGTTCGTTTCCCCTATAATGGGAGGCCCGAGCCCAGCAGTGGGACATTTATGGGCTGATATTATTATTATATATATGTCTTTCAAGACCATGGGCCATAAAAACAGCCCGGACTTTTGGAGGGCTTGCGTGGGGCCATGGGAAGGCCAACACGTAGAGGTCCCTAAGACAAATTTAATGTAAATGTGGCGTGACACTGGCCGGCGATTCTCCCTGTCTACATCATAGAGTAATGCACCCAAGGACAAGCCCAGGCCAGTGTAGGACTATTGTGGAAAATGAGGACAAAAATACAGGGCTATTGGGGGTGAACTGCGTGGTATTACGGGTCTGGGAATATGGGGACTATAGTGTCTGCCCGTCGCAATGTTCAGGGAACATAGAAAAATGGGCAGACGGTGACTCGCCACTCCCTGCATGGGTTCCAAAAAATGCCATAGAAGACAGGGGCAACATGGGTTTGAGTGGCTAAGGGGTGTCGAGAGGTGGGCTGCAGGTTCACCGAAACTACTTCTGACGTGATGCCATTTATCACTTCCACCCCTGGAGCTTGAGTCTTAGCTCTAGCGATCTCCACTCCGTACCGGCTGGCTAAGGTAAGCACGGAGGCGGGGGCCTTGCCTTGGCCCCCGTAGTCAGGTACGAGATGTCGCTACTCACCTAAGGCTTCGCCACAAAGCCCCCCTGCGGTTATTATTATTATTGTTATGTTTGTTATTGACTCTATGGGAGCCTAATCTAATTTACCACCGCAATACGTTGACGGCTTGAAGAGAAGAAGCGGCGCAAGGAACTCTTCATGCAGCAACAAATCTAAATCGCATAAAAGACAACACAAAATCACGGCTACAAATATCCTCTTAATTTTCATTTATTAATCTTATTTAAATGAAACAAACAGAATGTTGGCCTCACGTTACCCACCAGCAGCATTGTGATGAAGACCAACTCCCAATTAGTTCAGTCTTTGTAACCGACTTCAAAAAAGGAGGAGGTTCTCAATTCGTCGGGATCTTTTTTTTTATGTATGTTCACCGATTACTCCGAGATTTATGATCCGATTTACGTGATTCTTTTTTTGTTCGACACGGATAAGCTGCTATTTGATGCCCTAAAAATTTAACATAGTTTGGCCCAGTAGTTTTTATTTTAAGAACATTTTTCTGTTCCCGTTTCTTGGGACCTATATTTTTTAAGGAGCGCGGCATCTTTCGTAGGTCTGCCTATACATAGCTAGACACTAAAAATAACAAATAAAATAAAAAAACTTCGTCTAAAAAAACCGACTTCAAAAACTAAAAAGTATAAAATAACTTATTTCTAAAGCTATTATTATTAATATATGTTATCTAAAACATCTCGAAGTCGGTGCAAAGTAAAAATAAAACTTACTATATTTTTTTGAAAATTACTAAGCACCGACTTTAAGATGTTTTAGATAATATATATTAATAATAATAGCTTTAGAAATAAGTTATCAACATACATAGATGTATACAATGCACTGGCAAAATGTTGCATGTCAACGCTCTGCATCTTTCACATGCATCGTGGACAATTTGCTTATGTATAAGGTTACTGGTGACGTCTACATGCTGTAGGTATGCTATCAGTGTCAGTACACAATGACATTCCACTATATTGCAATCACTCTTCAGCGATATGCTTAAACATGGAATGTCGGCGACAGAACCGTTTGTGTCCGAAACTTTTTAGCTACCCTCATGTTGTTTGCCCACTGTTGGGCGACAGTAAAATCCTGAATTTTGCCACTGGTTACCTTATACATGTAAAAACCTAATGAAAAATTCAACTAATAACGATATAATACGTCGGGCTCTTGTCAGCGCCGACGTGCCAGCCGTTCTCGAACCGAACGGCCTGATCCGCGACGATGGCAAGAGGCCCGACGGTATGACTTTAATTCCCTGGAGCTTGGGAAGGCCGCTTGTGTGGGACGTTACCTGTGTCGACACACTGGCGCCTTCTCATCTCCAGGAGTCCAAAGTTGGGGCCGGTCGCACTGCCACTTCTGCCGAAAACCTCAAACGGCTCAAATATGTAACCCTTGGAACAGGTTACATATTTGAGCCGTTTGGGGTGGAGACTTTGGGCCCATGGGGGCCAAGTGCCCACAAATTATTTAAAATAATTAAAAAACGCCTAGTCGACAAAACAGGAGACCGGAAGGCTGGAGCTTACCTCGCTCAAAGGATTAGCCTTTGTATCCAGCGAGGTAATGCTGCCAGCCTTCTAGGTACAATGCCCAGCGACAGTGGTCTGGTGGGGCTGGACGGGCTTTAATATAGGTTTTATTTTAATTTTAGTTTTTTTTTACTATTGTATATATATTTTTAAGTTAGGTTTATTTATAGGATATTTTAGTTTTTGTTAATAGATGTTAGACTTAGTTTATTTATAGTATTTAATTATACCTTGGAGACGGCACCGCCGACATTTCGCCGCTGCCGTGCTTCTGTGAATTCTTGTATACTTGTTTATGAAAAATCTACAGTCGTTTAAGTAAATAATTACAATTAGCAACAGAGTCAAAATTAAAGACCTTTTTATCTGTTCTAAAATAACTGTAATCTGGTACAGCCATGCTGATGTGAAATAATCAATGCCTTAAGCTCACCATCTACCTATAAATACTAGCCACGAATTGGATTTGCGCCTGATGTTGTAATCGTCTATACGGGACGATAACCACTTTCCATCAGACGGGCTTTCTGCCTGTTTGCCAGCTTCGCAATGAAAGGAACTGCTGGCAATCCGGTTCGCGTCGGCTCGAAAGAAGCTCAATACCCAATCCGTGCACAATGGGAGTGCAATCGTGTTCGAATTGCATTCAGTCGCTACATTCCCACGACGCCCGTTAAAGGAGCTTATTCCCTGGATTTTTGTCGGGATTCCTTGCAATCTCGCAGTGGAGAGCTTGATCGAGATTGCTTGTGATTCACATATACATTCTACATATTTTATTATACATTTATATACATTATAAAGAAATTTTCTTTATGACATAATATATTATCATGAATGTCAAAGAAGCGAGTGAGGTGTGTAAGAATAAGCCTGAATGGCGCCCTGTTGTTTGTGCCTACCCCGCAAGGGAACTGGCGTGAAGCTATGTATGTATGTATGTACATATTATAATTTCTATTTTATTTTATACTAGCAGTCCCAGCGACCATAGAGCTACTTTTTGGCTGTATTCGTCTATCCCACGAAAATGACGACGTTTTATCAGTAAGTAGTATCGTTCAGTACTTTTTAACAGGCAGTCAATGATTTTAAAATTTGCAATTTAAGAATCTTCTAGTGTTGGAATCTCCAAAAAAGAATTTTTAATAGGGTAGATGATATGATATACTAGTATTTGAATTTAGAACAGAGATGTTCTTTTGTTTTTGTTACTTCTTAATTTTGTTTCTCCATTACATAGTCAAGATATCCGAACGTGCATTTTTTAATTACTGGCAAAAAGCAGTGCTTCAGGAGGGCTCGTGCAGTTTTCTACATAGTAATAATTTTAAAAATAGTTATTTTTTAAATATCTTTTAATGTACGAATTATTCATATTGGCTGCTGTAAACAGTTTATACGTAAAATTATTTTTTATTAATTAAAATTATAATGTTACGACCGACAAAGACAAATTCGCACCTGCACTTTATTACCTTTTCGACATTTGGACTTGTTTTGTTTACTTTGTGTTTAAAATTTGTAATTAAAAAAACAGCCCATTGTGTATTGTAATCTTTAATGATAGTCATTAGCCAGGTGTGATTCTAAGAAATTCAGTCCACGCAGCCGAGAGACATATTGTATTTGTGCAGTATAAAGCAATACCCCAATGGAGAGATCGGCAGTCTAGCGATAGCCACAAGCGAAGCAAGACGTTTGATTGAATGGTGCATTACGTTCGGACTGGTTGTGTACAGTTATATTTGTACCTGCGTTATAAGTGTTTGTATAGTTCTAATAAATTCTATAGTAATTCCAATGGCATTTTAATTTCGAGTCCTGCATAACTCGTAACAATAATATATTTTTTTAAGATGTATAAAATATTTTTTTGTGTTAGATAACATCTAGAAATAAATTGTAATTAGCATGTCAAAGACCAAATCTGAAAGTGTGATAGCTTCTCAGTAAAGTGTACCAAAAAATGCATTGATTATGGGATAGGTCTCTGGTCATGTTGTCTCACAGTCCATTATAGTATTAATATTTAAAGAAGTGTTTTACAGCTGGTCCGAAATTAATCAATTTCTTTTTCCGCTTTTTAAATTCACATGTTTATTATACACCAGAGTTTACCCCGCGGCTCCGCCGCGCGTCATACTCTAGTGCGTACCTCTTGTTTTAAGAGCAGGCGTTAATACAGGATATATTGTATTGTATTTTTATGTTGGTGCTATTTGCCCTCGGAAGATTTCCTTCATTTTATATCGCAAACTATCCCATCTACCGGGATGAATAGTATCTATGTCTATTTTCGGTATTCAGACAGACAGATCGAGTGAAAGTCGCATTTTTTAAAGATTATGAATTTTTATATCTATAAACTTGATAAATGATTGATTCACCATACAAACCTTAATACCCTATTTCAACCCGTTCTCGTTTTATTTATATAACTAAATATTGTGTAAACTACACAAACGATCAAAACTACCAAACGTACTAAAACTACCGAAACCACCAAATCTACCAACCAAAACTACCAAATCCACCAACTAAAACTACCACAACTACCAAAACCACCACAACTAACAAAACTACCACAACTACCAAAACCACCACAACTAACAAAACTACCACAACTACCAAAACTACCACAACTACCAAAACTACCACAACTACCAAAACTACCACAACTACCAAAACTACTACAACTATCAAAACTACCGCAACTACCAAAACAACCATCATAAACTACCGAAAATAGCAAAACTACCAACCAAAACTACCACAACTACCAAAACTACCACAACTACCAAAACAACCAAAACTACCTAAACGACCAAATTGACCAAAATAAACAAAATGACGAAAATAGCAAACCACAATTTAAAAAAAAAACCTAGTTTCCGGGATAAACTTTACATAAATCTATCCCCAAATTTCTCCCAGTATCCGGGATGAAAAGTATTCCTTGGCTACCCTCGCTATTCAAATTACATATATAATATACTGAATTTCAGCTAAATCGGTCCAGTAGTCTTTCCATAAAGGATAACAAACACAGAGACAAATATACTTTTATCCCGGAAACTATCCCATTTTCCGGGATAAAAAGTATCCTTGATTCATTATCGGCATCGAAAATATATATATATACTGAGTTTAAGCCAAATCGATCCAGTATTTTTTACGTGAAAATGGAACAGACAGACAGACAGAAATGACAGAGTTACTTTCGCATTTATAATATTAATCGGGATTTATTTAAAATAAGTAGGTTAACCAGGTTTAAAAGGCAAATGACAAAACTGGTGGACGTTTCTCATGTACAAAATCTTCTGAAGACGTAGTGTGCGGTTAGCTGTAATATTTGTTTGATGCCTATTTGAATTGTTTTATTTTCCTGCAGATTCATGTAGCGGTATACATTACATTAAATATTCCCAATAAATTCTATTTATTCAGACTTCATGACTGCGACATACAAAGACGTATGGCGAATACATAATTTATCCGCTTTTCTAAAAATAACTACCGTACCCCAATCCAATTGAAATTCTGCGCATTGCATATTAGAAGCAAAGCCTACACGTGCAAACCCGACGTGCGCGCAACCAATCGGCGTCCACTGCATATCCTTATACATTCAAAGAGATGCAAAGGTCAGCTGAAACTGGCCTTGATACACGCAGCGGCCGAAGCCGCTCCCCGAGCCGCGCGTCGTCTCATTTCGAGGGCCATTCATTCGGCGGCGAGTGGCTGCTTTCATGAATACACCCACTCTCGCTGCACCTCGCTGGGCCTTTTTCATTTGAGTGGGAGCATATTAAATATTGCACAATATGTTTCAGCAGGTAAACGTTTTATTTTGTACTAGGTAATGCCCGCGACTTTGTTCACGTTTGACTTGAGATTCCCGGGATAGGAAGTGACCCAGATTTTAAGCCTAAGAATTTGCTGTCGATCAGCGAAAAGCTTCATCGAAATCGGCCCCGTAGTTTTTACTCGCAGACCAATCGATTAGGAGTTATATATACATAGATAGAAGATGGATAGAATAGACAGATTACCTATAAAAAAAATTATGTCGTACCGCAGTATATAACTCTTACATGTGAATTTGAATTGAACGCGGTCGGACGCTCATTGTTCTCTAATGAAGGAACCTTCGGCAAATGCAGTGAGCACGACCCGATAATTGCATTTCCTGCCGCAGGCGCGTGTCGTCCTCCTCGTGGAGAGCACTCAGAGTGCTGCTCCATTACATCGGAGGCAGTACTCGCAAATTGAATCGCATACCTCCCTTCCCTTGCAAATTGCAGTCTATGCATCTGATAACAACTTCAACAACAGTAAATGTAATTTTCTAAAGGCGAACTACGAGAGCTTTCCGAGTGGTTTCACCCGTGGAAACTTCTGAAGGCTATCATACTTAATTGGGAATATTAACTACGTTGTCTATACTTTATTTATTACCCATACTAATACTATAAAGAGGTAAAGTTTATCCGTGCAGGAACAGAGAAAGAATACAATTTCCTGCGTTAGGGCGGTCTGTCGTAAGAGGCGACATAACTACCCACAGCCAGGTGGTAGGGTATGTGCTCGACTGGATGGCGACCACCCCGGGTCTAATGTATGTCGCCATAACAACCTTGAGTTGTGTCCAGTCTCCCTTAAGAGAGCAGCAGCGCATTTGTAGCACATTTGGTGTAGCAAATGTCCATAGGCGATGGTAGCCGCTTTCCATAAAGTGGGCCGTCTGCCCGTCTGCTGAGCTCCTGCAATAAAAAAAAGCTGCTTTTGAGTTTATTCGTTACAAACATACAAACAGAAAAATCTTTCCTCTTTATAATATTATCATAGTAGAGTAGAGTACACCGCGCGGCCGCGCCGCGTATCAATCCCTGGGCAGTAGCTTTAATTCACTTACAGAAAAAATTGTTTCGGTTTTGTATATACTTGTCTGGCCATAAATACTGTTACAATTAAAAAGAAACAAAATATTACATTTGAATTTGGAATCTGTCATTTTTATATGATTGTTCATTGTGTTTTCTCATTTTGGCGCCATTACATTGTACAACATTTTGCGATATTAAAATGGAGTGGGGCGATAAGGAGAACCGAATCGCTGTGATTGCATTACACAAAGTAGGTATGGAGCCAAATGCAATTTTTAAAACTCTCCATACGCTTGGTATTAGTCAAATGTTTGTGTACCGGGCTATCAATAGGTACAATGAGACCTCCTTTGTTTGTGACAGAAAAAGATCTGGCCGTTCACGTAGTGTTCGTACGAAAAAGGTGGTCAAAGCAGCAGGGGAAGGAATTCGAAGAAATCCTATCCGAAAGTAAAAGATTTTATCTCGGGAGATGAAGATATCACCTAGAACCATGTCGCGTATTTTAAAAGATGACTTAGGACTTGCAGCCTATAAGAGACCCACTGGTCATTTATTAACTCATAATTTAAAAAAGAATAGGGTGGTTAAATAGAAACAAATACTGAAGCGGTACGCAAAGGGAGGTCACAGAAAAATTTTGTTTACGGATGAGAAAATGTTTACAATTGAGCAACATTTTAACAAACAAAATTTATATTTGTTGTATTTATGCTCAAAGCTCTAAGGAAGCTTCTCAATTAGTCGACAGAGTGCAACGTGGGCAATATCCGTCTTCAGTGATGGTTTAGTAGGGTGTTAGATATGAAGGAGTGACTGAGCCATATTTTTGTGAAAAAGGTATCAAAACATCGGCACAAGTGTTTCAAGATACCATTCTTGAAAAGGTAGTTAAGCCCCTTAACAACACCATGTTCAATAACCAAGAATGGTCCTTCCAGCAAGACTCGGCGCCGGGTCATAAAGCTCGGTCCACGAAGTCATGGATGGAAACGAACCTTTCGGACTTCATCAGAGCTGAAGACTGGCCGTCGTCTAGTCCCGATCTTAATCCGGTGGATTATGATTTATGGTCAGTTTTAGAGAGTACGGCTTGCTCTAAACGCCATGATAATTTGGAGTCCCTAAAACAATTCATATGATTGGCAATGAAGAATTTTCCCATGGAAAGAGTGCGTGCTTCTATTGATAACTGGCCTCAACGTTTAAAGTACTGTATTGCAGCCAATGGAGACCACTTCGGATAAGCTTTTTATATTTTAAATTGTTTTATATTTATGTATTAAACTACTGTAAAACCTATAAATGTTATTTGCAATAGAAAAAAAAAATGTTACAATATTTATGGCAAGACTAGTTATAATAATAACAAAGAAACTAAGTCCATATAGTCTAAACAACTGCAAAACATACAGATGAGTCGAAGTCAACCTGATTTGAGAAGTAACACAATGAATGATTTGTTTCCTATGACAACGTAGGTAGGTCTTTCTTAGTGCATTGAAAAAATGCGATTGCAACTTATTTAGCTAATCTGTCTATTTTATGGAAACTACAACATGTATCGGGATAAAAAGTATCCTAAGTGTTGATTCGGGATATAAGCTAGCTCTGTGTCGAGTTTCATTTAAATCCGTTCTATAGTTTCCACGTGACGCTCTAACAGACAGACGGACAAAATTTTAAAAATTGCCTTTTTGGAATCTCCTGGTCTGAATTAGAGCCCTGGTTTTTTTCACATATTCAAACGCAATGCAAAAACTCGAACCACTTACTGATTTAGTAAAGTATAGATAGCATTCTCAAAGACGCCTCCAATATGACTTCGTTGCCTTTCATTTCACCTCCCATAAAATCTACATTTTTCCACTTATAAACAGATCAATAATAAAAAAAAATATCACTTTATGAAATAGTGAATTTTCTCGCTACTAGTAGAAAATAGTACATTATGGTACTAGTGTGTAACATTGGTGATTACCGGCGAGGCGCCATTGAGACTCGAGCCGTAGGCGAGGGTCTTAAGAGAGCCGAGGACGGTAATCATCAATACACACGTGTATCATACGACGTTTTTCAACACACTTGTGAATAAAATAACAACAAAAACTCATTTTATTTAGTAGATAAAAAAAAGTTATATATGAGTGAAAGTTTTATTTATTAAACACGTACGAGTTAAAATTATCTATTTAAATAAGAAGTTGCATGAAATGAGCAAGCAATAGGAACATTAATTTATTTGTTCTATAGAACACGATCTTTTTTTTTGAATAAAAACTTTTTTAAGAACAAAGCAACTCAACCAATAAAATTAAAAAAAAAATCTATAACTCACTAGTGAGTTATAATGTTTTTTACTCACAGTTTGATTATGGGTGTCATTCTGTGCCTAATTGCGGTGACCATAGAGCCACTTTATGAGCAAGTGTGTTGAAAAAGTACTTTATTACGCTGCATCTTCAGCAAACCAGGTTTACACTCGGTTGGTCTCTGTGTCGGAATTGAGTACTTGGCCTGCAACACTACTTGTACGGATCCCACATCTGTACGCATAGGCGAAGATACGGTCGAGCGAATCAGTTTAAGTACTAGGATCTGTACTTAGTGCGTCCGGGGATATCGACCACGACGTCAAGGCCCATATCAGAGCAGCTTAGGCCAAGTGCTGTGAGGTGACAGGTGTCATTTGTGACACCAAAAGGCCGGTTAAATTAAAAGGATAGGACTATAAATCCATCATTAGACCTGTCCTTTTGTATGGCAGTGAAGCATGACCTGTAACTTGAGCGGCAGTCTTCATGTCCGTGACATAGTAGACAAACTGCAAGAGTGTCGCTTACGCTGGTACGGCCACATTTTACGGACACCGGCTTTTATGCGTGCAGGAACGGAGAAAAAAATACAATTTTCCTGCGGCCGGGCGGCCTGTCGTGAGAGGCGACAAAACAACCCACAGCCAGGTGGTAGGGCATTTGCCTGACTGGATGGCTACCACCCCTGGTCTAAGGTATGTTACCATAACAACCATGAGTTGTGTTCTGGCATTTGTGATCAGGTTCCAGTCTCCTTAAGAGAGCAGCAGCGCATTTGTAGCACCTTTGTTGTTACAAATGTCTATAGGCAATGGTAACCGCTTTCCATCAAGTGGGCCGTCTGTCTATCTGCTGAGCTCCTGCAATAAAAAAAAAATATGTGGGAAACAAATGTCTACCCATGCCGCCTTCGCCAAAACCCGGTCTAAAGGGAAGGCCCAAGAAATCCTGGCTTGACGTTGTAAATGATGACATGTCTCATGTCTCAAAACGGGGGATGCTGAAAACCGCGCGAAGTGGAGTAGAAAAAGTAGGAAAGCGGACCCTGGGCGTCGGAATGAACGCTCCGAACGCAACCGGGATTTTAAGCTCGGATGATAATGATGATGGTGTGTCGGAATTATATCCAACACGACGCTGATATTCAGTGCAAACCTTCTTATTGTTGTGTACCTGTTTCTGTAGCAAATGCGTGAAGGAAACAACCTTGAAATATTTCCCTGTAATTTGGGATGAGTACCTTTGAACAGATATCAACAGAGTGCCATAAAACGACGCGTCGCAGCCTGGACGTCTGTCCACATCAAACACGACGTGTGTTTGTTCGGAATATATTTCGGCTATCGTGGGGTTAATGAGCACATCGGCTCCATACGCCCTCGATTTGGGGTGGCCAGATGCATGCTTCTTGCAGAGCTGTTTTCTTTTTTGTTATTATTAACATCTCTACGGACTCGAGTTCCGTACCCTTTTTTACTACTTAATTTCTATGAAAAATTTTAGAGTACATACACGCTTATTGTTTATTTTTGTTACTGTATGTGACATTAATTTAGTTATTTTTATTTTGTAGTGTATCTTAAGAATAACTTATTATATTAATTTATTCTAATTTTAATACTAAACTTATACTAATGTAGAATGTATCTGTTACATGCTGGTGTTGTGAGGAAGTGCATGTGCAGTGTTGGCCTTATATCTATACTTATATATAGTCCTATCTAGTGCCATGTGTGTTGTTTTTTTCTTTTCTGTGCCTGGGTTATTAATTTTTAGGCTCTTTCTGTGTCTCGGTTTGTTTGTGAAGTGTGCGTGTAATGCAATGCGATGCTTGCAGAGCTGTTCGGCTTCTTAGTTACTTATTGGCTGATCTATTTATTTAAAATCCCGAAATAAGAGATTTTAAATATTGATAGTCCATATTCATATACATACGTATTACATATGTAATTCATATATTCGCTATGTTTAATTGCAAATAATTTACTTTAAACACTAGTCTTAATTTTGTTTGTTACTTGATATTAAGCCTGATTTACATTAGATTAGTTGATCTGTTAATTATATATTTATCATCGTTTAAGCATGTATTTTCCAAATAAGTAATAAAGATTTATAATAAGCACTTATATTAAGCAACTTCACCCACTTCCTACATGAATTTGTATTAGTATTTTGTAAAAATTGTGTTGACTTGCGAATGTTACATCTTTCTTCTTTTTTTAAAAAGATACCAAAACCTAAAATTTAAAAGGAATTTGTTGTCTATATGACTACAATTGTTAATTTAACTTAGTTTTGATGATAAATTAAATTTAATTATTTCATTCTTTTTGCAGAAGATTGGACTACGAAGTTAAATCCATTATGGACTCATGTGCTGTTTTTAAAATTTATCGCCTATTTGAATGTATATGTAAAGCCGTGTGATGTTTGTTGATTAAAAAATCAATAAATCTGAGCGTCACAGCTAATTATCTCTAATAAGACATTATAATAAGTTATTACTTAGAATTATTATTCACATATATATTTTGTTTTCCAAATTTTTTACATTTTTCTTATAAAATATATACATTTATTTATAAAAAAAAAAACTGATCTTCGCCGGTAGTGGGGCCTAGGGTCTAGGCTACCGGTGGTCAAGGCTCCAGACACAGGAATCTCCTCACAATGCGGGCCGTGTCCAACAGAGCTGCCTTCTACATCCGACCCTTCAACCAGATACCAAGCGAGAGCCTTTCAAGGTGACCGTCAAGGCTCTTCGCTATTAGTCCATTCACTGACACGAATATTATTAGAATACTTAGAAAGAGAAGATTAGAGGAGGCTCCACCAATAAGAGCATAGCTCTCAATTGATAGATAGATATATAGATAGATAGATTACTTAGAATAATTAAATTTGACATATTTATAAACCTTTCAAAGTAATTCACTGAAGACATTTGAGAGTACAATATACATAGCGTGCATATTAAACATAAGCTAAACTAAATTATAAATAAGAACTATGACAAAACTAATTATAAATTAATATCAACTAAAATTAAACTACAACATAAATATAGCTAAACTTACAAAATAACAAACTATAAGTAAAAAATAGACCCCAGGTCGCTGTCGGCGGGGAGGTTTATAAACCTATTTTAAATATTGTTCATATATAACTGAGGTTCAATCAAATGCTATAGTAAAGATCATAAATTTTATTAACTACACGTGCAACAGTTAAAGATTGAAACAACAAAAAGTTTGAAACCGTTAAAATTAAATGGCGAGCGAAACGAGTTCCAATACTATCCTAAAATCCATGCATTTTTGTGGTACAATATACTGGGAAACTATCACCCTTCAGATTTGGGCTTCAACATAGTAATTTCAATTTATTTCTAGATGTGTTATCTGTCATAAAAATATTATTTTATATAAATTATAAAACCAATAAGACAAGTGTAATATTAACTGGACTGTGACTACTAACGCCAATTTGTCGAAAACTGAAGAACTGATATCGACGTAAACATGTAAACAGAATGATGTTTAGTTAAAAATATGCCGAAAGAAAGAAAAGGTATTAATTATTTAGAAGTACACACCATACAAGAATACTATATAACAATAATAAAAACCATAAAGATGAAGTTCTAAATAGACTCCAGTTCAACAAATTGCTGGTGGTGACCTGCCGTTAGGGCCATTTTAGCGACATACAGAGGCAGAGTTGAATACGTAATAACCAAAGAGTACGCTAAGTAAAAAATACATAGAGGCAAAAATTAGCAACAGATGAAAATGCATTGCGACTAATTCTGCAACACTAAAAATCTATATATAACTTAATTGACACCAAAAAACACTTTATTTAAAAAACCGACTTCAAAATTTATTAAATAACGTAATAAACATTTTTACTAAGAATTTATTTCGTTTATTAAAAGACAAAATAATAAAACATTTTCTACATCTTGAAGTCGGTGCCGAGCAAACCATAAAAATTACTATATACACTGTTATAACAACAAAATGTTGCAAAGTATTGTCAACAAGATGTAGGAAATTTTATATTATTTTGTCTCTTAATAAACTAAATAAATTCTTAGTCAAAAATCTTTATTGCGTTATGTTATATATACTTTTTAGTTTTTGAAGTCGGTTTTTTAAACATGAAGATTTTTTATTTGTTACTTTTTAGTGTCTAGCTATGGGTAGGCTTACGAAAAGTGCCGCGCTCCTTAAAAAATATTGGTCTCAAGAAACGGGAACGGAAATTTTTCATAAAAAATATTAATGAAATGAAAACTACTAGGCCAGACTATGTTCAATTTTTAGGGGACCAAATGGCAACTATTCCGCATCAAATTCAAAAAGAATCACGTAAATCGGATCATAAATCTCAGAGTAATCGATATACATACATTAAAAAAAATCCAATCAAGTTGAGTACCTCCTCCTTTTTCAAGTTGGTTAAAAAAGAAAAAAAAGGGGTAATATAGTAAAAAACATAAATACAGATAGCAAGGATGAGAATATTCATAAGCAGAGGTACAGGTCGGCAAGCAGTGAAGGCAGGTTGAGGAGTCTGCAAAGGCAGAGCAGGCAGAACCTGTACTAGACAACAACGCCATCATATGGCGCGGATACCAGGTACAAGATCCTGGCTTACTTGATGTTCGAACAAAAACTCTTTTAAATTTATCCTAAACCCGTGAACGAGTTTCCTATTTTTATAGGGGGTGGAATATTGTTGCAATATTTGGACGCAGAGTATTGAAAACTACCCCTAGAAGTAACTGTCTTATGTCATAGCGTCGTAGCATATTCAGTTCAGTTGTTCTTTGAGAAGAAAACCATGAAGGTTTTCATCATTATGGTTACTCCCTATTACAGGTGGTCATCTCATGCATCTTGATTTGTATTTTATTTGTCAGCCCATTGTTTTAAAAATATTTTTTTTAAATCATAGTATAAACACCTATATTATAAAGCTATAATAAATATTAACGAGAATTCTTAGAACGCCATCTGCACTCAAGCAATACAGTTGATTAAGGTTATTTAATTCATATGGCTGTTTATATGTATAATAAGGTAATTTCTTTATAAACCTTATAATTAATGATAATAACCTACAAATGGACTTCACCTACTTTATTCCTATTGCATTCAGGTGTACTGGTGTACATATCGACGCGAAAATATAAAATCTAAATAAGAATTAGAGATATTGTATTTTATAGAGGAATCCTACATAAGTGAGTTCAGTATTTTTGTCCACTTCACCTGGCAACCCTCCGCATCGGCCATGGACAACCACATCAATATTTGGGAGGTTATCACACCGAACATATTGTATTTTCTCATTACTCTATTTGTATTCCATGGTCAATGTTGAAATTCATCCAACAGAATAAATTTATGTCTGGACATTAAGATTATATTTCACATATAATGCTTGAGAAAATTTTGTTCGGTTTATTGTTTTTTATCTTGTACTAAATAAATATATTTTTTTTATTTTTTTAAAGTAATAACACTCAGTCTGAACTGTCTATGGGTTTTAACGGTGAAAGGACGCGGTTGTAAAGGTTGGCCAAAATGCTTACACCACGACGACCCATCACTTTCCAGACTTCGATGTTCAGCAGACAGGCAGACGGCCCACTTGATGAAAAGCGGTTACCATCGCCTATGGACATTTGCAACACCAAAGGTGCTACAAATGCGCTGCTGCTCTCTTAAAGGAGACTGGAACCTGGTCACTAATGCCGGAACACAACACAAGATTGTTATGGCGGCATACTCTAGACCAGGGACGGTCGCCATCCAGTCGAACAAATACCCTACCACCTGGCACTGACACCTTTCTGAAACGTCATAAGGCGAAGAGCCCTTTGGACTTCTTCAGACGTTATGTGTGGCGCTAGTCCTCGATTCGGAGGGACTTCAGGAGACTGCACCTCTGTATGTTGCTTGTTCAGCATATTCTGGACAGAAGAGCGCCATGTCTGACACAGGGGCACCTGGAAATATCCTGTCCCGCCTTAACCCTGGAACGTGCCAACATCTCAGATGAGCTTCTATCTCACAGACGATTCCAACTTATCACAGAGCGATTGTAAGTGTCCACGTATGGCTTTGGCTACAGCTATCACACATAGTGGCACTTTCCCAGGACCTATATGCGTCGTGGTCTTCAGGAGATCTGGACACTAGAAACTTTTTAAACAGGGTTTTCTTCACCCTCCTAGCCCTCTGGACTGTATTGTTCCACCATAGTCTTCTTGTCACACTTACGTTCAGCCTTAGACTCACCACTAAATTCGCCGCATTAGTAATGGCTGCCTGAATCTCATCCCAGTGGCTTTGGACTGGATCGCCATCAGCTCCGACACACCTTTCTACTGAGGACGATGGGATTTTCCTTCATAAAGTAGCCACCATCTCATTGGCAACGGGTTTGTGTTTGGGTTTCACGCAGGGCTCTATAACAAGAAGACGGTGTTGTGCAGTGAAACGTTTGCCGGATGTGACCTTGCACTTGGCTACTTTGGCAATGTGATGTCCCGTGGTGAGTAGATAGTTGAATTGGGGAGCATGCTTCCCGCTCTTGTAGATTGTTTTTTTATCCGTGCAGGGACGGAGAAAGAATACAATTTCCTGCGGCCAGGCGGCCTATCATAAGAGGCGAAAAAACAACCCACAGCCAGGTGGTAGGGTATTTGCCCGACTGGATGGCGACTACCCCTGATCTAGAGTATGCCGCCATAAAAACCTTCAATTGTGTTCCGGCATTAGTGACCAGGTTCCAGTCTCCCTTAAGAGGGCAGCAGCGCATTTGTAGCACCTTTGGTATTGCAAATGTCCATAGGCAATGGTACCCGCTTTTTATCCTGTGGGCCGTCTGCCTGTCTGCTGAACTCCTGCAATAAAAAAAAAGTAATTAAGTATTTGGACTTCGTTTTGAAAAACGTGTTCCCGATGGTAAGATCAGCAGCCGCCCACATTCGAAAAATATCCTCCCCTTCTGCGTTACAGCTACTACATATGAAGCCACCGTAACCATGCTCAAATTCTACCCACTTCTCACCTATACAACCGTGTAGATCACCACCCAAAATTACCCCCTGCAATAACGGGATGCCACGCAGCACGTCACCGATTTGATTTCAAGACACGTAGTCACTTATCAAATGGATCACTACCCCTTCGATAAGGACCGACACGATCAAAGTTGAAACAATTCACCTCCTGAATATTGTTTTGGAACTCCTCGGAGCACCAGGTGCACCCGTGTAGATCAGCTTGTAGCCATTCCCAATGAACCGGGATCTGCTGCCACTCCACCGAGTCCCCTGCAGGTATGCCACGGCCACCTGCACGTCTGGTTAGCGTACCAATATTCCATGTAGCGAAGATAAGTTTCCCGACCTGGACACAGTAGACCTTACCCACTTCACGCAGCTGTAGGATGACGTGCCTGCGCGTCCTTTTGCGGCGACGCCCTAGCTGTACAGTTTGTGCACTTGTTCTTGCTTGTTGTGGTGGATGCAGGCACTTGTTGTTGGAGTGTTGGTGCTTTCTTGTAGAAGGATGAAGAAAATACACCTTGTTGCTTTCAGGGATTTATTCTGGTAGTACTTGGGCTTGGATGCTGATCCCTGGGTTCAACTTAGTGGTAGTTGAAGTCGTATGTTACGACTAATAGCAGCTCGTAGCGACTTGATTGCAACTTGTTAGCAACTCGATCACAATATATTTGTGAGCGTTATTTATAATGATGTTATTATATTAAAGTAGCTTAAAGTAGGCCGCAGCGTCAGCAAAAGGCTGTACGTTGAATCGTACACTAGCCATACCCAACGTTCTTATAAATCTGTGTGATAGAGTCTTAAACCAAAAGTAATTAAATAATTACTTACAATTGTTTTAATTAATTATTACGTTTATAAAATACACTATATTATGCTGAGATTCAGGGTTATCCTTGAGATAGCTATGCCATGGAGGCGAAGCGCTGCACTTTCGTCGCGACCTTTTACAAGAACGAAGTTGCTTTTAGTTTAATGACCGACTTTGTCTAAACAATATTTTTAGATTTATAAGGTTTTCAAGCTACGACATTGGTTATAGTGGCGTCAAATTCATTATTACTAAATACTGCCACCTGTAGGATGTTTTGGAAACTAATGTGAAACGTGCTATTGTTGTATCTTATTGATGTTGTCGGAGAACCAATTAATGTACACTTTGACTAGATGACATTATTACTAAGCCCATATTTCTTAATTGTTTTGCAACATATTTGCGTGTTTTGGAATAAAGTTCTTTCACGCGGCTTCCAATAGTGTAAACTGGCAGAAGTCGTTACTGAAGGATAAACCGTTATGCCTTCTTAGAACTTGTACCTGACGCGGGTTCCCTGATAGCACAATTTTAGTTATTTTTTTAATAGATCCTTGGGCATTTTTGGTTGTCCTATAAACTTAGTATATCTATATGTGAACGCGGGCGGTAATAAAAGAAAATTAAGGACTAACAAGGACAGAAGCTGCATCAAGACAGGCTATGATCGATGCACAAAGTACATTCATATAATAGGCTATGGGTTTATACACACATACATATATATATATCGAGGGTTGAAAGGCTATTTGTTTTAAGCAACATTTTGTGTGAGGTACTTAATAACACTATGGGTTTGTTTTATCCTAATGTCTCAACTTAAAGAAATATAAATAATCTGATGTCTAGATTCAATCTATAGATGTTCTTTTTTTAAGTGTGGTACATAGTTCGTTAGTGATGTGTTTTTCTGGATCATTTGAAACTTCAAACTTTTCTCCCGACAAATTTTAAAAATGTCGTTTAAAACAAATAGCCTTTCACCCATCGATATATATATATATATATATATATATATATATATATATATATATATATATATATATATATATATATATATATTTTATATATATATATATATATATATATTATATATATATATATATATATATATATATATATATATATATATATATATATATATATATATATAAGTTTTATCTATGGGCCAAAAACAGACGACCACTGATGGCCGTTCTAAGTAAGACTGATAGTCTTTTTAAAAACACAGATACTTTTGTGGAAATCGGACAATTCGTAGTTATTGTGTTATTTCATGTCGACCAAAAAAATTTACATAATTCTGATTAAAATACTTCACTCAACGACCAGCATGATCGTTTGCTACGCTTTAGATCTCCATGTACATTGCTAACATTTTTACAGGTTAGGACTATAGCGTAAGTAGCATGTGCCAATGAAACTTCGTTGGCGTTATCATGGTGACGACGTATTTGTTACACAGGTCATACTCTCAAAAGCCTTTCGTCGTTCGTTTTCGGCCGATCAGCACGAAAGAGTCAATGAAATTTCAATTATTTAAAACTACAATAATATAGTACATACAACATAGAGAGTTGCTCTGAAAGAGAGTGTCGGGGTGAAGAGAAGGAGAAGGGTAAGGAACGGAATGCTCCGGTGGTTCGGGCATGTGGAAAGAATGCATGATGAAAGCATGACTAAGCAGATATACAATGCAAAAGTGGATGGATGCAGAAGTCGCGGAAGGCCACGACACACCTTCCACGATCAAATTGAAGGTGTACTAGCAGAAGGTGATGTCAGGAGCCTTAAGAACAGACGAGCGTGCATGACAAGAGCTATGAATGTCAAAGAAGCGAGTGAGGTGTGTAAGAATAAGCCTGAATGGCGCTCTGTTGTTCATGCCAACCCCGCAAGAGAACTGGCGTGAAGTTATGTATGTATGAATATAACATAAGGAGACATGAAATGCAAATTTGTTGACTTACAGTGTTCATGCAATATTACCAAGATACAAAGAACATTTAGTAGAAGAGGCGTCTCAAAAGAAACTATGGTGACCATGCTAGGTCGCCTTGGGGCCTGTGAGTTGGACGATACTTGGATTCGCTTCGATTATATGGTCCTCATAATACATATTCATATATATAAAAATCAATACCACTTTTCGTTGTAATTTTATAACTTGAGAACGACTACCGATTTTGATGAAATTTTGTGTGTGTATTTGAGTGGGTCCCGGGATGGTTTAGATCCACAATTGGAACCGGTAGGTGGCGCTGAGATCGGGTTCTACAATTCTCCTTATCACCTGGAGCGATTTTGGTGATTTTGTTTTTGTGTGTTTGAGTGGGTACCCGGATGGTTTCGATCCGCAAAAAGAACCGGTAGGTGGCGCTGAGGTCGGGTTCTAGAATCCTCCTAATCACCGGGAGCGATTTTGGTGAATTTGTTTTTGTGTGTTTGAGTGGGTTTCTGGATGGTTTGGATTCGCAATTAGAACCGGTAGGTGGCGCTGAGATCGGGTTCTGGAATTTTATTTTTTAAAGGCAGGACTATGTATGGACTTGTGTAGAAAAGATCTGTACAATAATACAATCTACTACTAGATTAAGTGTTAAAAATTAATTATGTTAATATTAACAATGATTTTAGTATGTGTGAAAATGTACTTAGAAACAAGCTAAAAATTCTCAATCGAAAGACGTTTGAGAGCAAGACTTCTGAAACGGCGGCACCAAAAAAACACATTACATTCGCCAATCCTGCGAACGACGTCATTCAGCGGCATTAAAAATATCCTAAGTGTTGACCCTGAATATAGATAGCTTCTCTGTGTCGAGTTTCATTGAAATCCGTTCAGTAGTTTTCACATAATGTTTTATCTATCATTATTTAAGAGCTATGCTCTTGTGGGTGGAGCCTCCTCCAATCTTCTCTATTACGTGCCAGTTGTTTTACTTCTATATACGACACGACATCCACTTTCTCTTTTATTTGATCCATGAATGCTCGCCTTGGTCTTCCCCTCCGTCTCCTTGCTTCCACTTTGCCTTCGATTAACGTGCATAAGAAGGTGACGTGTCGTAGCAAATGGCCAAACATCTTCCCCCTTCTTTCCTGCAGAGTTTTTGAAATTATGCGTTTCTCCTTATCACCATATCCAATACTTCTTCATGGGTCTCGTTTTCTTTCCAACTTATTCTCTCCATGCGTCTCCAACACCACATTTCAAATGCTTCTAATCTATCGCGATCTCTTTATGTCATTGTCCATGCTTCATACCCATATAAAGCCATGCTCCAGATATAAATTTTAAAGAAAATTAAAAAAAAAAACTTAACTGTTAAACTCATATACAACCTTTATCTCGCCATTGCTGGCGAGATAAAGATATAGTAAAAGCTATTTGAAATTTGAAGTTTATGTTTGAACGTTGTCAAAAATGTACTCAATAATAAGTCAATTGTAAAAATCTGCAATGTAAAATTACCTAAAATATAATATTGTTGAATTTAAAATCCGAAGTTTCCTTCGAGTAGCTGAAAGGCCGCGGCACCTTGGTACCTAACAGCTTTTTCTGCAAATACTACTTTCTCAGAGTACTGCTAGTCCCCGATTTATTTCTCTTTTTTACCCGACTGCTAAGGAAGCACGTATCTTGTATGTGTGTAAATTTTTTAATTACCTCGAGGTAATAGAGAAAAAAAGATTCGAATCTTCCAAACGGCTTCATGGATTTCGACAGTAAAGCTATCGTTATATTCGTCTTTAAAAACCTAAGGGCCTTACTTATAATCGTTTCTTAAATTTAAAGAAACTGCTCAGCAACTGATTAGTGAAAATCTTACGCATAAACTCCTCTTTAGTCGAATATTTTGGGTACAACCTACGTTAATCATTCAAATTTCGTACATCTATGCTCCTGTTAGGTAAACAACAGGTAATACACGTTTATAAGTGAAAAAAAATATTGATTAGGATCTGTTTCGGATTCACTTACTTAAGAGATGGCTAATCGTTTCTTAACGAGATTATTGTAAGTAAGACCGTTGTGTCCTTAGACAAATGTTTGAAAACAAAATGGCGGATTATTGGCGCGAAATAGTAACACGTGTTAAACTCGCATACAACCTTTATCTCGCCATTGCTGGCGAGATAAATAAAAAGTAAGAATATATTTAAAATTTGACGATTTTTATTATTATTTATTAACAATTGCAAAAGTCTGCAAAATATGTTATAATGTTGTTGAATTTAAAATCCGCAGTTTCCTTCGAGTATCTGAGGGAGCACGGCACCTTGGTATCTAGCAGCTATTTCTCCAATGCGTTAGTAATAAAAATTAACCAAAACTATGGAGTACGGTATCAAAATAAAAGAATTTAAAAGGGGAGTACAATTATATTGTATGATTAAAATTAATTAGGAATAATATTTTTGGTCTAATAAAATGATAGCGCAAAAATGGGCCGCTGGTGTCGGACCTCGTGCTATCATTGAAATTTAGAATAGTTATAAATATCAGCAGCCCGAACGTATTTAAAAAACTGACTAAAAAGTCAAGAATAAAACAATCAAAAACCCGCAAAAAAACAATTTAAAAGTAATGCATTAAGGTTTTTTCATAGGTTAAGCATCGCTATTCAACGTGCTGACGCTGCCAGCCTTTTGGGAACGTTCCGGCTAAGTGACAGCGGTTTGGGAACAATATTTTATCTATAATTATGCCCTCTTTTTTTATTTAGTTCTAGTATTTCTTTTTTATAGTGTAGATTAATTGTTAAAATAATTTTAGAATATACTGTAATAAGTTTAGTATGATGCAGTAAAAGACCCAAACAGAATAGACACCTAAAGTAGAGGTTGCTTTGTTTATTTTAATTTTGTTTTTAATTCTCAATCTTGTTTCGGTCTTTTAATGTATTACTTTTAAATTGTCTTTTTTGCAGTCGGGTTTTTATTTATTCTCAACATAGTCATATTATGAGGCTGACTAAGTTAAATAGCCGCATTAAGTTTAGTAGCAGGGCGGATTCATTAAGTTTCTTACGGTTTATAATTTGCAATTGGATAGAACCTTGCTATTTAAAGTATTTTTTAATATTAGCAACAGTGTGATATAAAACCAGCAGCGAGCACGTGTGATTGCAATCACAGGATAACACGAAGCTATTACGCCGTAGAATTTCCAAGTGGCTTTACTTGCATACATTAAGGAGCGATATCCCGTGACACCTATGTCATTTCCCTATATGAAAAACATCGTACCACTTGTATATGTAACACATACATGCAAAAGTCATCGCTGTTGTAGAGCTTCATGTCGCGTCTTGTCCTAACGTTGCGAAGTAGTGTTCAACTGTACAAGTACATACATAAAGTGGGAAGTAAATAAAATTTGAAATGCATATGTTACATATGTATGACATGCGTCAGAAATTGTTTTTCAACAGAACTCAATTTGAATGTATGTTTATCTCTATTATTGAAATTCATACCTAAAGCCGTGTGCAAGCAACAAAGAAACAGATACATAAAAACTATTTGTAATAATTTACAACTCATAAAATACAAACATGTATATCTATCTGTATGCGAAGTTTTGGCTACAGTAGAAAATCCTTGCTGTGACGGAGTGCTTTGCAAGCGTGCCGTGGTGGTTGGCGCGGCAGGCGCACGTCCGCTCACCGGGAGCCGACGAAGAAGTAACTCTGGCTGTTGGTTCTGCTTTCACGGAAAAACTACTGGACCGATTTGTCTGAAACTCACTATATCTATATATTAGGTTGGGAAAAAAGTTTCTTCGCATTTTATATAAAAATTCAAAAGGTTTTTTTATAAAGTTTATTTACATTTGACTAAAGTATGTAGGTGCCATTTTGTTGGATAACTTTAAAAATTTTGGGGCTTCTGATCAAAAAACTGCGATAAGTGGTTTTGGCAGTCCTCTCGTGATGTTAACCTGACACCTCCTAAGGAATTCTGCAGAGACCGAAACAGGTGATAATCTGAAGGTGCAAGGTCAGGACTATACGGCGGATGCATTAACACCTCCCAGCCAAACTCTCGTAATTTTTGCTGAGTGGCTAAAGATGTGTGAAGTCTAGCGTTATCATGGTGAAAAACCACATCCCTTCTGTTGATTAATTCCGGCCGCTTTCTCTCAACTTTTTGCTTTAATCTCATCAGTTGTTTGCAGTACAGAATCGATGGTCCTGCCTGATGGGCGGTAACAGCTCATAATGAATAATACCCTTCCAATCCCACCATACACACAGCATCACCTTGTTGCGAGTTAACCCGGGTTTGGCCACAGTCTGTGAAGCCTGACCGGCCTTTGACCACGATCTTTTTCGCACGTTCTTGTCGTACGTGATCCACTTTTCATCACCAGTTATCAGCTTCTTCAAAAATGGTTCGGTTTCATTACGTCGTAATAAAGAATCACAAATGAGTACACGGTTCGTTAGGTTTCTTTCAGTGAGCTCATGAGGCACCCAAATATCGAGCTTTTTGTGTACCCAGTTTTTTTTCAAATGCACCAAAACCGTTTTGTGATCAATTCCCAGTTCTCCAGCTACATCGTAACTACTAATATGCCGATCTTGCTCCACTTTTTAAAAAATGGCATCAATTTTGTCCGTAACAGGGCGACCAGAGCGACGTGCATCTTTGATATCAAAATTTCCGGATTGAAAACGCTTAAACCAAATTTGCGCTACTCTCACAGATACATTATGCATTAGGTCCATAAACATCACAAATTTTTTTTCAAGGCTTGTGTTGCATTTTTACCTTTTTTGTAGTAAAATTTTAAAATGTAACGAATTTCTTCATTACATTCGCTCATTTTAACAATAAGAAAAACAAATGAAAATCACACATTTTCCTAATTTGAATTTGGAATTGTCTTCTTTAAAATTAAAACTTTTTAATGATACCAAAACCAGCCAGATACAAATGGTATAGCCAAAGAGATCTTATTACAAGTACATACATACTATATGGAAAAAGACTTTTTCCCCAACCTATTAAAACTGAATCAGTCAATATCACTGAATGCTGTCGTTTCAAAGGAAATTGATTTGATTTGATTGGTTGTTGGTCAAATCAAATCAAATCAAATAATTTATTGTATAAAAACATGCGAGTTATACAAATAGGTGTTGTTATTTTATAATGATTACATATTTTTGCCGGTTCGGCGTACAATTTTTTGAAACTTATATCTACACACTTATTTCAATATTTAGTTAGTGCTAATTGTTATTACAAATGTTTCAATCTTATTATGCTTATGAAGAACCTTAAATTTGTAAATGTGTAAGAATAAGCTTAAATGGCGCTCTGTTGTTCGTGCCTACCCCGCAAGGGAACTGGCGTGAAGTTATGTATGTATGTATGTAAGAACCTTAAATTTAACAAAATACTAAACAATTTAAATTTACGTATGTTTTTAATGATAGAAATAGGTATGTATACTATAATTATATAATATTAAAGTTATTTGTCTCAGAAATCACTGAGTGTTTTTTTTTAATAATTATTATTAAACTAAATAAAACCATACATACAAATTAAAGTTAAATTATGGGACCAAATCGCTGGCAGTTGGAAACGTACCCAAAAGACTGGCTACATTACCACGCTGTATGGCAACGCTAGTGCGTTGTTAGAAGTATTGAACAGTCTTTTGATCTTTTAAACACTTAACATTCTATCTTAACACTTATATTTAAAATTTATAATTTGGTGTAATTTAGCTATATCCACTGGAAGATTATTGACATTACTTTTATGAAGCTTATTTCAAATTGCATTGGCAATGGATACATATTTATGGTTTGTAGTGTCGAAACTCTAGTGCCATGGACTCCCGAAGCTTATCGACTCTATCGAGATATATCAGCAAGTTTGATAGAAGTCTGAAGTGACCAAAGGGCTGGCCTGTATTTGGGGCGGCATATTAGCGTTGCTATTCAACGAGGTAACGCGGCCATCGTTTTAGGCTTTTAGGAACATTCTCAACTGAGGGACATTTGAGACTCATATACATACATACATACATACATACATAACTTTACGCCAGTTCCCTTGCGGGGTAGGCACGGACAACAGAGCGCCATTCTGGCTTATTCTTACACACCTCACTTGCTTCTTTGACATTCATAGCTCTTGTCATGCACGCTCGTCTGTTCTTAAGGCTCCTGACATCACCTTGTGCTAGTACACGATCGATTTGATCATGGAAGGTGTGTCGTGGCCTTCCACGACTTCTGCATCCATCCACTTTTCCATTGTATATCTGTTTAGTCATTCTTTCATCATGCATTCTTTCCACATGCCAGACAGACTCATATAATTATGTAATTTTCGTTTTTTATAAAATTACATACATACATACATAACTTCACGCCAGTTCCCTTGCGGGGTAGGCACGAACAACAGAGTGCCATTTAGGCTTATTCTTACACACCTCACTTGCCTCTTTGACATTCATAACTCATAATTTTATAAAATTATTTTGTTTAATTTCAATTTATATATTTCGTCTATTTATTTCTAATGTTAAGTTCTATTTTAATTTACGTATACATAAATATCTGCTATAATATAAAAACCCAAGTTTTTACGTAAATAGAAAAAAAAAACAATATTTATAACCGTTTCGCCGAACTGCGCCTGATGAAGATTGAATGCAACGTACATACATACATACATACATAACTTCACGCCAGTTCCCTTGCGGGGTAGGCACGAACAACAGAGCGCCATTTAGGCCCATTCTTACACACCTCACTTGCCTCTTTGACATTCATAACTCTTGTCATGCACACTCGTCTGTTCTTAAGGCTCCTGACATCACCCTCCGCTAGTAATGCAACGTGTAACACGTATGAAAGTTTGCTCGCTAAATAAATAAGGGTTTTTTTATATAAAACGACCACGGATATAGTTCAAAATTAATTTTCGACGGACTCATTTTTATTTCAGCTTTAACATATTTTTCAGAATGTTTCACTTCATATTTCAAAAGACCATTCCATATCATTTTATATCATTACTAAATAGTTCCCCGCAGCAGCGCCGCGGGTCAAACCCTGGTGCTTCTAGTTTAAAGAGCAAGCATTAATGCAGGTTACATTGTATTCAATTTTTATGTTAGTGTTATTTGCTCCCGGAATATTCACTTCGTTTTATATCGGAAATGATCCCATATCTCGGCATGAAAAGTGTCTATGTCCATTTTCATTAATACTACATATGTACAAAATTACAGAAAACCCGATAAGGTAATCCTAGGAGTTTTTCCGTGAAAGCTCAATAGATAAACAGATCGAATTACTTTCGCATTTATAATATTAACAGGGATTGTACTCAAAACATGCTTTTCTTTTATGTCTGTGTGTGTGTATGCTAATAAGAGAACGTGTTAACGCGTAATACGGGCCGATCCCAGACGCCTAGACCATAGTAAATAACGGAGAAAATACGTTTCCGAAATTTACTATACCAGAAATCGAACGCGGAGCCTCTGCGTTTGCAGTGATGTAGGCCGGCAAAGGCTTAGCCCGCTCAACCATAGAGGCCCTAGATTACTGACCTTCGAATCCCCTTTCAATGGGGCCATTGAAAGCCGATTCGAAGGTCACTGATGCTTTGGTTTGATGCAGGATTTCACGTACTTCATAATTCCACAAATATTTTACAGTTCACTTTAATACCTACATTTCCAGCCACCATGCTGTGCGTATTCAGGTGGTGACAATAACACCATATCGGGAATAAACTCTTTGGAAAAAAATTGAAAACTGGTCCATAATTGACGGAGTAATCGCGTAGCATACATACAAAATGAAGAACATATAGACGAACTTGCTATGCCCGTGACGTTGTCCGCGTGGAATTTGTTTTCAAAACCCCCCGATTTTGAAACATTCTTCATTGGTGCTCCGCTCTTATTGGTCTTAGCGTGATGATATATAGCCTATAGCATTCCTCGATAAATGGGCTATCTAACACTGAAAGAATTGTTCAAATCAGACCAGTAGTTCCTGAGATTAGCCCGTTCAAACAAACAAACACTTCAGCTTTATATATTAGTATAAGATTAACCTTAAAAATTAAGTGTTATTTTTATTTTCGGTATCTAATATGCGCAAGAGGGCTCTGCTAACAGCAAAATTGTCTGTACGGAACCCATCAGCATACGTGAGAGATTTTGAAAATGTCACTTGACCAGCGACATGCGACAGCGCAGTTTTTAAGCCCGCGAGTCGCCGCGCACGGCCCAGTCAGCCGCGACGAGCTGAGCCCGCGCCGCGTGCCTCGCGCTCCTTCTTCGCGACAATTCATTATTGCCATTTCTACGAACACGCAAGTTCTAAATGTAAGTACTATAATTAACTCTATACTTACCTGCTTCGTGAAATGCAATTTGATTTTTATTTTATTTTTAACCGATGCGAATAATGAAATAAATCTATGTTTCGGCTGTATACGTACGTATTTTTATGTTTGGACATATTTTTTTATTTATAAACAAGATCTTGAATAATTCTTTTTGGTTCTGTACTCTGGAGTCTAAATACACTGAATTAATCAATCAAATAATTTATTTGTTCCAAAACCCGTTGTATAGATATATAGCATGGCATGTTGTTTGTTGTTTGTTTAGGTTTTCATATCTTTTTGCCGTTCACGCATACAAATAGTAGGTACATATTTAAAACCACTAAGTCAAATCAAGAAATTAATATACTATAGGAATATAGATCTTATACTATTATATAAAGCCGAAGAGTTTGTTTGTTTGTTTGCTTGAGCGCACTAATCTCGGGAACTACTGGTCTGATTTGAAAAATTATTTCAGTGTTAGATAGCCCATTTATTGAGGAAGGCTATAAGCTATATATCATAACGCTAAGACCAATACGAGCAGAGCACCAGTGGAGAATGTTTCAAAATCGGGGGATTTTATTAACTTTTTTTTTTTATTATTCCACGCGGACGAAGTCGCGGACAGAAGCTAGTACTATACAATTAATAATTAAATTAACAAAAAGCGCGTAATAAGAGTCTATAGTCAACGCAATGCTAATTTTTTGCAAATACTCAACTGACATCCTAACTGAGTGATGGTTATGATGAGCCAAAATTTAAGCACAAGAATATACATAAGTAATAAGTACTAGCATAGATTAAGCGAACATTGTCACTAACATTTCAATATACAATGTTACGGCCACCATAAAAACAACAAAATTATACTAGCGTGCGAGTCATAGATCAAAATTACGAACCTAGAGTCCGTGGTGTTAGAAAATTGTGTAATCATTATAGATTCACTGGCCCACAAAACAAGGAAAGTGCCCTGTACTTTGACCAGGCCCACTATTCTTATGGATTTCGATGCCCTGAATCCAAATTTGAGGTCAGTTTGGTCCATACAATCTCAAACTGTTGAATCTGTATGGACCTAATGACCGAATCTGGGGTCAGTTTGGCTCATACACCCCCAAAATTTTGAAATTGTATGCACCAATCTATCCGTGCAGGAACGGAGAAAGTATACAATTTCTTGCGTTGGGGCGGCCTGTCGTAAGAGGCGACTTAACAACCCACAGCCAGGTGGTAGGGCATTTGCCCGACTGGATGGCTACCACCCCTGGTCTAAAGTATGTCGCCATAACAACCTTGCTTTGTATTCCGGAGAGCAGCAGCGCATTTATAGCACCTTTGGTGTGGCAAATGTCCATAGGCGATGGTAACCGCTTTCCATCAAGTGGGCCGTCTGCCTGTCTGCTGATCTCCTGCAATAAAAAAAAACCAAAAAACCGAATCTTGAGTCAGTTTGGTCCATAAACCCTTAAAAATTCGTAAGTATAGATGAGTCTGGTCAAAAGTACAGACCACTACACTTGTTTCGCGAATAGCATAGGTAACTTACCATAAGGCCTCTTTTAATTGTTTCTCATTTTGTTTTAAGTATTTCATTTCCGTGTTTCGCCTTCAGTTTCCAACGAGCCTCGTGTTCTCATTCAACAAAAAACTTACATGCGTAATATTTAAAAATAAAAAATAAATATATAAAATAGTCAATATGTCATAGTTAAGTTAAACGAAGTATGAAATGGTTACAGAAGTAATTTATTTCTCGTTGTCTGGTCAAATTATTATTGTGTATTTATTGTGAAGTCAGCTTTGTTTTGTTTCAATTATTTTTAATAATTAATTTGCGATGTTATGTGAAATTACATTTATTTAAATATTATGGACCATCAACATCATATGCATCCGTCTTAAATTAAAACAATGCTTACCTACGCAAAAAAAAAAAACTTTTTTATTATCAAACAGAAACATTAGATATGTGTATAAGTTAAGCAAATTAAATTAGTGTTTTGGATAATTTACAACAAACAATTATAACCCAGTCTATAGGAGAACAGTCAAAGATTTTTTACGAAATTTACTATGCTGCTGCGTTCCAATGAGCTGAGCCGGCAAAGCATTAGGACCTTTTAAAGGCAGAGGGTTACCTACATATTGTGATAATTTAGCTCCGCCGCTCTCTTTAAACAATCTTAAAGAGTACGGCGAACAGGCTACACATTTGAGCCTTTGGGGGTAGAGATAAATTATTTCAAAATATTAAAAAATGCCTGGTCGATACAATAGGAGACCGGAAGGCCGGAGCTTACCTCGTTCAAAGGATTAGCCTCTGTATCCAGCGAGGTAATGCTGCCAGCCTTCTAGGTACAAGCCCAGCGACAGTGCTCTGGTGGGGCTGGACGGGTTTTAATATAGCATTTATTTTCATTTTAGTTTCTTACTATCATTATATATATAATTCTTCTGTACGTGTGTTGACAGTGAACTCCTCCTAAACGGCTGGACCGATTTGAATGAATTTTTTTGTGTGTTCAAGTGGATTCGAGGATGGTTTACATTCACAATTGGACCCGGTAGGTGGCGCTGCAATCGGGTTATAAATTTTATTTCTTCAGGGTAGATCAACGTCTGCCGGGACAGCTAGTTGTATATAGATTTTTAAGTTAGGTTTATTTATAGGATATTTTAGTTTTTTTATTTTATAAACTTTAAAGCTTAAATATAATTTTTAGAAACAATTAAAAAGATATATATGTCCGCGACTTCGTCCATGCTTGACTTGAAATTCCCGAGACGCAAAGCGCCGCGGCATATAAACTAAATAATCGAAGCTATTGTTTTAACGAACAACTACACACTGAATTTTCGTGGGAGTCCCGGGATAAAAAGTATCAGTGAAAAAAATCATACTGATATTCGATTTTTTTCAATCTAGCCATTTTAAATCATTCTCAGGAAATTCCTGTTAAATTCCTTGGATAAAAAGTAGCGCAGATTGTATGTCTAAGAATTTGGTGTCAATCAGCACAAATCGCATCGAAATTGGCCCAGTAGTTTTTACGTAAATCCCAAACAGACAGACAAGAAATCTAAAAAAAATTGCATCGTGTTGTCCATAGTTTATATAGTCCAATAGACTTATTCCAGTATTTTTTAATAGCTTCAATATACAAACATGGCATGTTTAGAATTTTATAACGCTATAGATTAACAAACGAAATATTGACATTTTCGTTAATTAAAAAACCATACCGACTTTAAAAGTAACCAAATATAAAAAAAAAAAATATTCTACAAGATTTTGAAGTCGGTTAAAAGTAAAATATAAAAATTACTTACTATATTTTCCACAATTGTTGTCGTTGTTTTGCTTTCTTGGCACCGATTTCAAAATATTGTAGAAAAATTTTTTGTTATAAATATATACTCTGCTTTTAAGCTACGCAAATATATCCTAGACCTTAGATCACGTCTCTGAAGTCCGCTTCTACCCACTTCCTACTTACCTCAAGGGGCGTTTCGAATTTCGATAAACACCGTCCAGGCTGTGCGTCTTCGGAATGAGCTATCTATTGCTATAAGGCAAACGAAATCTTTACACTGTTTTAAGAATCAGGTTCAGAAGCATTACTGCTCTATTGTGTATAATAATTTCTTATACTGTTATATAGAAGAGAAGAAAGAAAGAAAAAGATTTATTGTCACAAATAAATGTACACACATAAAATATAAGGAGTTTTACTAACAAATAGAGAAACAAACAGTTTCAGAAACGTATGTACATAAAATTCATGGCAATGAGGCTGGAAACTCAGCGTTATGCTGTGTTAGGAGCTAACACAGCGCTGATTTTCAGTTCCAGCCTCCATCCAATCAGAATCAACCCAAACAATCTTTTTACCATGTAGGTAATTTTAAAACTGTGTAATAATAAATATATATTATAAACAATGCTTAATATATGAAATGTTTTACAAGAATAAATTGTATATAGAAATGTTTATATTATATACAATACGTAAGAAATAAATTTATATGAAAATATGTATTGTCATATATACATATACGTGTGTTTGCACTTATATGTATTGTGCATACTTATCATTATTTATAAACTGCAACACCGTCAACATGAAAAACCTATTAATCGCTGCCTGGAAGAGATCGTTTTTAAGCGATAAGGTTCGTTCTACTATCCCTTGTACTTTTATATTTCTGTTCATCTATGCTTTGTACAATAAAGCGCTGTCCATCTATCAAATACTTGTATACTTTAGAACCAGGAACTCGATTAAAATATATATATGAAATACATTGTACGTGCCTATAATATTTGAGATCTTGAGTTGATGATAATGGGACGACTTCAAAACTATATATACTCTTTCGATCAAAAAATAATTAAAAATCGGTTCACAATTTTCGGAGCAGTCGCATAACAAATATACAACAAAAACGTGCAACCAACGTTTTTTTACTTGATACTTACTGAGTTATTCGAAATAAGTGTCAAATGAAATAGTTGATAGAAGAAATGATTAAAGTTAATGGACCATTAAGTCACTGTGAGTGAGGTCGTTGCGGCCGACGCGTGGTACGCAACGCCGTTTGCTGAATATGTGATAATGGAAAAATATGATAATATTGACACAACTGTTTCGCGATTACTTTGTACTCGACAGAGGTGACATTAAACATCCAAACGTTAGGTACTGGTCCACGGGATGAAGCTGGAGAAGGCTGAAGTTTACGTAAAACGGTCCGCATTATGCATTAATGCATCGCGGAATAAACCTTGTGTTTTCTTACAGGATACGTACATGAATAAAATTTTAATAAATTTTCATCTGCCTGTTTATTGCAACAGCATATTATTACCACAGGAACACATCAGTCTTATGTAGTTCACGAACCATGTACTATTAGGAACCGGTTCGCTACACTGTACTAATGGCATATCGTTACAATTTGATATAAGCCCCATACAAATAATGTTCAATTTTTAACCGACTTCAAAAAAAGGAGGAGGTTCTCAATTCGTCGGGATCTTTTTTTTATGTATGTTCACCGATTACTCCGAGATCTAGGATCCGAATTACGTGATTCTTGTTTAGTTTGATGCGGAATAGTTGCCATTTGGTCCCCGAAAAATTTAACATAGTTTGGCCCAGTCGATTTTATTTGACGAACATTTTTTTATTCCCGTTTCTTGGGACCTATATTTTTTACGGAGTGCGGCACCTTTCCTAGTTCTACCCATACATAGATAGACACTAAAAAGTAACAAAAAAATAAAAAAACTTCGTTTAAAAAAACCGACTTCAAAAACTAAGGAACTAAAAAGTATAAAATAACTTATTTCTAACGTTCTTATTATTAATATTATCTAACACATCTTGAAGTCGGTGCAAAGTAAAACATAAAAATTACTATAATTTTTTGAAAATTACTAAGCACCGACTTTAAAATGTTTTAGATAATATATATTAATAATAATAGCTTTAGAAGTAAGTTATTTTATACTTTTTAGTTTTTGAAGTCGGTTTTTTTAAACAAAGATTTTTTTATTTTTACTCAATGCTTAGGCGAGTGAAATAATAGTAATAAGATATAGGACTCGGTCAATGCTCAGCACGCCACTCACGGCCGGTTCCTATATAGTACTATGCATTCACTAGCATTACCATCGGTTAAAATTTGACACTACCTGTAAGGAACTTATGTCAAATTTTAAGCGATAGTAAGACAAATGAACTGACGGTAATATATAAGAACCGGCCATCAGTGATCCGATAGTGTTATGTAGTCCATAAATGATGTACTTTTAGGAACCGTGATTCGATTGCTAACAAAGAAAATCGAAAGGTTCTGATGACCGAATACTAACAGTTCTATTAAAGTGAACTAGTTCAGTGACTGAATTGTAGTGACTGTTTTATACTATGTTAACAAGAAAATGTGGTTCATTAAATAAAGTATATACATATTGTCACGCTTGTTTCCCATTGGGGTAGGCAGAGGACCTGCGACGATGCTGACAAACACTTTTCGCTTCATCAACTTTCATTAAATTTTTAGCTGTGCTGGTTATTTTTAAAAATATTTTCAATTTGATTATGGTGAGTACGTCGCATTCCATCGGCGCCGACGCTCATCGTCGATTCAATAAATTACTGGCCCCCAATTTTAGATACAAGGAAATAATTTAAAAATAATTAAAAATGAATCAAGACGTTTTTCTGTTCGCAGATTATCGTTTCAGCCATTAGACCATTTTAATTGGAATTTCTGGTTGAGACCTAAAATTCATTTTTTTAACAAAAACAAGCCCGACTTTATACTAAAATGTAAAAAATGAATATTTCTACCATATCTTTTTGTCGGTGCTAAGTAAAACATATGAATTAATTTCTTTTTTGGTTTTTAGTAAAAAAACGGTTTTGGTTTTGTTAAAAAAATCTCTGTAGTTGCGCAAATACTTGAATAGCTTTAGAAATAATATATTAAACGCCTGTAGAAATTATACTACTAACACGCGTATATAAGTTTGCCTTTCAAAGAGTGTAGGTGCTCTTCAACAAGGGTTGCTCTCGGTTTCCATGAGATCCATTCATCAGATCTTGACTTGATCACAACGAGACCACTTCAGGAGTATACTCTTTCGAAAAAATATCGATCCAGTACATAGATACAGTTGAATTGAGAACCTGTTTATTTTCGGTCGGTTAAAAATAGACCGAATTTCACTCGGTGTTTGTTACCAACTTTTCCTTATCATTTTTCTCCCTCTCGGGACCGCTTTCCGACGTTCATAAAAGCCGTACAACAGTAGTAGACATAATATGGTGGTATCCTCTGGCTCAATCATATGAAGAATATACTTATTTCATTTCAGACTTAGCAGTTAGAATAATGATGATAAGGGTTTTCACCTTTAATGTAACTCTTTACAAAGTTCTTAACATTAGAACTTTCATCAAATAACTAAAATTTTTAAAAATAAACTAAAAGTTAATCTACCTATTGTCTATACATACTCGTATATAACTTAGCTTGACCTCACTTACTAACTCACTGACATAACAAATTTGTGGGGCTAGGATTGTGAAAATTTGTATGAAAATCAGTCATTGTCGAAGAAGCACAAAATTTTTAATCCTTGCTTCTGGTTACAAATAAATGTTCACGTGTATCGGCGTTTTTGGAAATTCAACCGCTAAGGGGGTAAAAGTGGGATAAAAATTTGCTCAAGCTGTGACTATTTTGAATCTACGCGAGCGAAGATGGGAACCACATTGTTACTAATAATAAATTCCTTCTGTTTCTTCTTTTAATAATAAACACACAAATATATTTGCTTATGAAGTACACCGTACAAAAGTGATTAACATTAATAATACTCTTTTAAGTATTCTATCCGTGCAGGAACGGAGAAAGAATATAATTTCCTGCGTTGGGACGGCCTGTCGTAAGAGGCGACAAAACAACCCACAGCCAGGTGGTAGGGCATTTGCCCGACTGGATGGCTACCACCCGTGGTCTAAAGTGTGTCGCCATAACAACCTTGAGTTGTGTTCCGGCATTAGTGACCAGGTTCCATTCTCCCTTAAGAGAGCAGCAGCGCATTTGTAGCAACTTTGATGTTGCAAATGTCCATAGGCGATGGTAACCGCTTTCCATCAAGTGGGCCGGCTGCCTGTCTGCTGATCTCCTGCAATAAAAAAAAGTATGTATGTTACGTCACACATCATAAAATAATTTATTCCTTGAGTTTTCTCCAGAAAACCTTGCTATTATATTTTATTTACATAGAAAATTAATTAGCTACTTATATAAAGATTAATTTATTTTAAAATCGATTCACTGGAGACACGTAGAATTATTTTATTTGCTCACAAGTGGTTTCATGACAAAATAGATTCCGTTCGGTTGTTAAGCCAATTTAGCCTAAGAGTCCCTTCGACACCTCCGCGACTACCTTTAACTCCTTTCTTTTCCCCTTAAGAACAGCAGCACTAGGTGAGTAGGTGCTAATTCCCCCATTTCTAGAAGAGCAGATTCGTTTAGCCCAAAAACATATTAATTTAATTAAATAACGACAAGCTGTATTCACCTGTAAGTAGCTTTTACATCGCATTGTAAAGCTTAAGAATGATTAAACAGATATACATTGCAAAAGTGGATGGATGCAGAAGTCGTGGAAGGCCACGACACACCTTCCATGATCAAATTGATCGTGTACTAGCAGAAGGTGATGTCAGGAGCCTTAAGAACAGACGAGCGTGCATGACAAGAGCTATGAATGTCAAAGAAGCGAGTGAGGTGTGTAAGAATAAGCATGAATGGCGCTCTGTTGTTCGTGCCTACCCCGCAACGGAACTGGCGTGAAGTTATGTATGTATGTATGTAAAGCTTAAGTCATAAGTCCATTAATGTACTTGATCAATTGTAAAACATTGTTGCTGATCATGTTGTTGACATGAACGTTGGCGGCGTGCACGGGCGGCTCGTATATCTATCTTATATATAAAAGAAAGTCGTGTTAGTTACACTATTTATAACTCAAGGACGACTTTACAGAATTGACTGAAAATTAGAGGAGAAGTAGCTTAGAACCAGAAAAAGGACATAGGATACTTTTTATCCCGTTGAAATGGGTAGGTGGCGCTGGGATCGGGTCCTAGATTTTTATTTTTTCAGAGCAATACAACGTCTGCCGGGGCCGCTAGTATATATATAAAAGAAGGTCGTGTTAGTTACACCATTTATAACTCAAGAACGACTGGTCCAATTATTATGATTTTTGTGTTTTTGGAATTGTCTTCGGAATAGGATAATAAGTATTAAAATATGATATTAACCAATAAAAAAAAATATCATTTAAAAAATATCAGTCTAGCCATTCATTTGTTATGATCTTTCCCGGCCGACATCGGCAATGGTGACAGCATTTAAACTCATTTACATTTGTCTGATTTAGGTGAATTATTTTTGTGTGTTTAAGTGGGTCCCGGGATGGTGTAGATTCACGATTAAACCCGGAAGGTGACGCCGCTGAACACCTCTTTAACGGCGGGACCGATTTTAATGAAATTCTTGGTGTTTTTTCAAGTAGATTCGAGAATGGTTTAGATTGACAATATAAAAAATGTAAAATAAAGTACCTCGCCGATAACCGTTAAAACGTTGTTGTTTGTTAAATAATTCTAGGATATATATATGAAGTGCAAAGAAAATCAGCCTGCCCTCGCTGGGATGGGATGGTTGCGAATAGCTTTCGAATATCCTAATACCTACATATATAATACATTTAAATTAGTTTTGGGACGTCACACACGCGCTTTCTTAAATCATTGACACTGTTTAATTATGTCGAAGAAGCAAGTGAGGTGTGTAAGAATAAGCCTGAATGGCGCTCTGTTGTTCGTGCCTACCCCGCAAGGGAACTGGCGTGAAGTTATTTATGTATGTATTTAATTATATTCAAATGTTTTCGTCAACTTATGGAACGTATAAAGTTCAATAATAAAGTAGGAAATATTCCAAACTAGACGCAGACGTTGTCCTGCCCGATCTCAGCGCCACCTACCGGTACCAATTATGAGTTTAAATAATCTGGGTACCCACTCAAACACACAAAGCATTTCATCAACATCGGTTAAGTCGTTCTCAAGTTATGCGCGTACATACATTTCTATGATTCATTTTATATACATAGGTTAACCATGTAAACGCACAATTAAACTAAGAAGAATATTATTACAACAAATTACGAAGTATGATGTTTGATCATTCAAAAATAAAAAAAATGACTTCCAATTTGTGACGTCATTCACAATGGCTCCTGCAGTAAACAATAGACACGTGACCGAAACTATTTTTTTAATAATATCGAATTCCTTTATTAATGTGAATATTTCAACATGTTTTAGTTACTAATAAAACAAAATTAAAACTAAGCAATAAAACTAAATGTTAAAAATATATAAACTAAACTAAACTATAAATAAAGCTATACTTACACGAAGCCTTGGGTGAGTAGCGACACCTCGTACCTGACTCCGGGGGCCAAGACAAGGCCCCCACCTGCCGTACTTGCCTTAGCCAGCCGGCTAACAACTTTGATTAAAGTCTATGTTACACTGACAATAATATCCGAGGTACTGCCCATAGTCCCAATGCTGGGCTCAGGCCGGCAATATCCCGCCACGCTTGTCCAAAGGCGGAGTAGCGAGTTATCTCATAATTTCTTTCACTATTACACGATTACTTTACACAGATTAAAACAAGTCAATTCAGTTGATTTAATGCGAAGATGGGTGTTAAATTTAATGTAGTACAGTTCTCCAAATGCCTCCTTTCAGCATGCTTATTTGCAAGTATCCATTTATACTATAATATGGCTTATCTGTTGATATATTTTTATATATTTTCTAAAAATGATGTTTACTTGTGTTGTTAGATTCTGCTGCAAGTAAGTCGCTATCTGTACATTTGCTAAATGCTCCTAAACCACGCCATAGATTTTCAAGTGGCACCATCAGTTATTTAATTTATCACTGACGATGTACATGTACTAGCTGTCCCGGCAGACGTTGTTCTGCCCTGAAGAAATAAAATTTAGAACCCGATTGCAGCACCTACTGGGTCCAAATGTAAGCTATCCTATCTTTCAAGTCGGATCAAACTGCACACGGTGTGCAAATTTGATTAAAATCGGTCAAATAGTTTAGGAGTCCATTGCGGACAAACAACGTGACGCCTAATTTATATATATATATATTATATAAGATAAGATTAAATCACCCAATTAAGTTTTTATGTAAGTGAAATAGAGGTACTTTGCTGGGTTTCAAACGCGCCTTATTCGTGGGGAAAACTAATTTATTGTTACACACCGACAAAAGTGGACGCACACCTGCCTACCATAAAACACACACTTTATTACCTTTCCGCATTTGGACTTATTTTGTTTACTTTGTGTTTAAAATTTGTAATTAGAAAAACAGCCTATTGTGTATTGTAGTCTTTATGGCAACGATTAGACAGATGTGTCGAACTGATTCTAAGAAATTCGATCTACGCAGGCGGGCAGTCATATTGTATCGGTGCAGTATAAAGCAATGGCCCAGTGGAGAGATCGGCAGTCGAGCGAGAACCACAATCAAGGCGAGACTTGTGTACATTCGCTAATCTGTTTAGTGACGGACTTTGCGCGTGTTATTGAATCGTGCATTACGTTTGTACTGGTTGTGTCCAGTTATATTTGTACCTGTGTTATACGTGTTTGTGTAGTTCTAATAAATTCTATAGTAATTCCAACGGCATTTTAATTCGAATCCTATTAATATTATTTACAGTAGCATCTATCACAATACATGTTCTTTAGCAATCCGAGTCAAATACTCGTGCGCTTATCACTCGTCTGTTCATGTCTTCAACACGCTCTTAAGTTAATTAACCTGCATCATTTTAGGTGCTTAGATGTTGCAAAGCATACCGGCGCGTACGTCAGTGTAAGGTCGCCGGGTGGCAGGTTGTGTCAAGTTAACCTTCGACGAACTGTCAAAGTGAGGCGCGTTCTCACAGCCCGATACTTTTAGGTGTTCGAACACCAAATGCGTATCCACAATCGATCTATAAGTAGACAGACGCCACAGAACAAAGTTCCGTTTTGTCTACTCGCGTGTTAACGTACGCAAACAGTCAGGCTCAGTGTGAGATAATGAAAGTGTACGCACCTACAAAACGAGCTCTTAGTAATACACTCTCACATCTCACATCTTCTATTGTTGATTATTTAAGGCCTTACTGTTCAGCAACTGATTAGTGAAAATCTTACCCATAAACTCCTCTTTAGTCGAAAATTTTGGGTACAACCTGTTTATCTGTGCTCCTCTTAGGTAAACAACAGGTAATACACCTTTATAAGTGACAAAAAAAAGATATTCTGATTCTCTTACTTAAGAGATGGCTAATCGATTCTTAGCGAGATTATTACAAGTATGGCCGTTAAAGTGTAACTTACGCCGCGGCGCGGTGAATTAATGTGCAGCTCTTGTTATGACTTTTTAATGGAACTTCGTATGTTTTTTTCTTGCGTAGGGTGAGTTTTGAAGCGTCTTTTTTGGAACGGAATGAGGGTAGGTGGGGGAAGATTTTGAGTACGGAATAGGAAGAAGCGAGTGATCAGAATTATTACATTAAGCAATTTTTCTGGTAATACTATGTGTACTACGTAGAACTGTATAAGCTATTTCATTCGTGGTTTTTGGATCTTCCGAGCTCCAACAACCATGACCAAGCAGAGAGAAAAGTATACATTACGATACCACAAGGTCATGCATTCACAAGAAACTTTTTGAGCCGTAGTAGTTTTGATTAAATTTTAATAAGAAGTTAGTCAACTCTAAAACTTGTTCTCGTGATCACATAATCATGATCTAACGTATAAAGCAACACAAGACGATCGGTTCGTGAGAACGCCCCTTAATCCGGAAAAGCGTTGCGGACAATGTCCGGTCGATTGCGGTCCCCAAAAACGGTTACAAATATTCATAATTTAAGAATAGCTTCACGCAATTTTGTGTCGTTTAAAATATACGCTGCCTAAACAAGTTAATATTCTCGACTGTTAACTTAGATAGAGATGAGATGGCCGTGTGCGAGTTGGACCGTATACAAGGAGGGGTTACATAGCGGCCATTATTTTCACCATTTATGTTGCCCTAAAAATTAAGGTTAACAAATAACTCATTTTAATAATAGAACTGCGACTTTAACGGCTTTAAGTGCGGTTCCTATTTGGTTATTATTCTGACGTTTCGGACACTTTTAAGTACCCGGATCTTGCATCATTATATCTACCTATATTACCTTTTTTAAGATAATTATCTTTATACTTAGTCTGGCCCTAAATACTGTTACATTTAAAAAGAATCAAAATATTACATTTGAATTTGGAATCTGTCATTTTTATATGATTGTTCATTGTGTTTTCTCATTTTGGCGCCAATACACTGTACAACACTTTGCGATATTAAAATGGAGTGGGGCGATAAAGAGAACCGAATCGCTGTGATTGCATTACACAAAGTAGGGATGGAGCCAAATGCAATTTTTAAAACTCTCCATACGCTTGGTATTAGTCAAATGTTTGTGTACCGGGCTATCAATAGGTACAATGAGACCTCCTCTGTTTGTGACAGAAAAAGATCTGGCTGTTCACGTAGTGTTCATACGAAAAAGGTGGTCAAAGCAGTAAGGGAAAGAATTCGAAGAAATCCTATTCGAAAGCAAAAGATTTTATCTATATATTTATTTTATAGAAGATGAAGATATCACCTAGAACCATGTCGCGTATTTTAAAAGATGACTTAGGACTTGCAGCCTATAAGAGACGCACTGGTCATTTCTTAACTCATAATTTTATAAAGAATAGGGCGGTTGAATAGAAACAACTACTAAAGAGGTACGCAAAGGGAGGTCACAGAAAAAAAAAATTGCTTACGGATGAGAACATTTTTACAAAAAAAAACCAAGAATGGTCCTTCCAACAAGACTCGGCGCCGGGTCATAAAGCTCGGTCCACGCAGTGTTGGTTGGAAACGAACTTTCGGACTTCATTAGAGTTGAAGACTGGCCGTCGTCTAGTCCCGATCTTAATCCTTTGGATTATGTTTTTTTTATTGCAGATCAGCAGACAGGCAGACGGCCCACTTGATGGAAAACGGTTACCACCACCTATAGACATTTGCAACACCAAAGTTGCTACAAATACGCTGCTGCTCTCTTAAGGGAGACTGGAACCTGGTCACTAATGCCGGAACACAACTCAAGGTTGTTATGGCGACATACTTTAGACCAGGTTTGGTAGCCATCCAGTCGGGCAAATGGCCGACCACCTGGCTGTGGGTTGTTAAATCGCCTCTTACAACAGGCTGCCCGGCCGCAGGGAATTGTATTCTTTCTCCGTTCCTGCACGGATAAAAGGGATTTATGGTCAGTTTTAGAGAGTATGGCTTGCTCTAAATGCCATGATAATTTGGAGTCTCTAAAACATTCCATACGATTAGCAGCGAAGAATATTCCCATGGAAAGAGTGCGTGTTTCTATTGATAATTGGGCTCAACGTTTAAAGGACTGTATTGCAGCCAATGGAGACCACTTCGAATAAGCTTTTCATATTTTAAATTGTTTTATATTTATGTAGTAAACTAACACACTGTAAAACTTATAAATGTTATTTGCAATTGAAAAAAATTCTTTGTTACAATATTTATGGCAAGACTAGGTATATCAGCGGAACGTTTTCAATAAAAGTTTTGCAACATGAGGAGTTTTAAAATTGAAAATAGGATACAATATTTTCTAAGTTTACGCGAACAGTACACATAACAAAATTAAGTTTTAACGGTTTAAATGCGTTATTTTATTTGAATTTTATTGCGACGTTTTGGCCACTTTGTAGTAGCCGTGATCATGTAAGACAGAGATGTCAAGCTGAGATGTTTCAGTACGACACTAAAATAGAGTTTAAACCTTACGTGGCGTCCAGGAATTTTTGGCGATTCTCTGATCCGATGAGATATCGTGAGATTTGGCTAAACCCCTCCCCCCTCGCCGTCCCCCAAGCACGCGTAACATTTACCTAAATCTGTGCTTTTAGTGTAAATGTATCAGTAGATTCGAAGATTGCGGAGAACGTAGGCTAGAATGAGATAATTGAATAATAAAATACTCAAATGGTATGTATATAATAAGATTCATAAGATTTAGCCATATTTCCTTGCAATTCGAGATTCGGCGTGACCCCACTCTTCCCAAAGTAAGAATAAATGAGATTCGGCTCTTCGTTACACCTCACGTAATTCATGGACGACTCCTTAGTCGACGAGAAGCTACCCGTAACCACTGTTATTATAGATCCACATCATACTGCACAAGAATTTATATCCGTGCAGGAACGGAGAAAGAATACAATTTCCTGCGGCCGGGCGGCCTGTCGTAAGAAGCGACAAAACAACCCACAGCCAGGTGGTAAGGCATTTGCCCGACTGGATGGCTACCACCCCTGGTCTAAAGTATGTCGCCATAACAACCTTGAGTTGTGTTCCGGCATTAGTGACCAGGTTCCGGTTTCCCTTAAGAGAGCAGCAGCGCATTTGTAGCAACTTTGATGTAGCAAATGTCCATAGGCGATGGTAACCATTTTCCATCGAGTCTGCCTGTCTGCTGATCTCCTGCAATAAAAAAAAAGAATAATGTATAAAGTACTTGAGTCTGTTTGAAGAATGGCGTCGGCCTTCAGCACGCCTCTCATGACCACGTGGAAAACGTGCGAATCATTCTATCAAATTAAATGCCTAAGTTATCTTATCGAAACGTTGTGTTTACCATAAATAAAACTAAATATTCGCGGAAAAGTTGCGAATGGATCATCATAACTCATTGAAAATAACAAAATGCGTTGAAATTATCATTCTACCCCCGAAAAATGGGGTAACTTCAACGAGATACGAGTCTGAAATGTATGTAGGCGAAGCCGCCTGGAAAGCCTAAAATAAAAAAAACATCTTGAAGTCGGTGGAAAGTAAAACATAAAAATTACTATATTTTGAAAATTACTAAGCACCGACTTTAAGATGTTTCAGATAATATATATTAATAATAATAGCTTTAGAAATAAGTTATTTTATACTTCTTAGTTTTTTTAGTTTTTGAAGTCGGTTTTATTAAACGAAGTTTTTTTATTTTATTTGTTACTTTATAGTGTCTAGCTATGTATGGGTAGACATACGAGAGGTGCCGCGCTCCTTAAAAAATATAGGTCCCAAGAAACGGGAACAAAAAAATGTTCGTAAAATGAAAACTACTGGGCCGAACTATGTTAAATTTTTAGGGGACCAATGGCAACTATTCCGCATCAAACTAAACAAGAATCACGTAAATCGGAACATAAATCTTAGCGTAATCGGTGTACATATGGAACGGAATGGAAAATTTTTCACAAAAAATGTTCATAAAATGAAAATTACTGGGCCAAACTATGTCAAATTTTTAGGGGAACAAATGGCAACTATTCCGCGTCGAACAAGAAAAGAATTACGTAAATCGGATCATAAATCTCGGAGTAATCGGTGAACATACATAAAAATAAAAATAAAAGATCCCGACGAATTGAGAACCTCCTCCTTTTTTTGAAGTCGGTTTAAAATAGTGTTGAAATGTATAATAATAATATATACACCCACTTTCAAAAATGTAAATTTTATAGTAAACGCCCACTACAATAACTCTGAGTGCGGCACTAAATATACTTTTTTGTTTATTGTTCAAGTTTAATTAACAGTGTAGCCTTGGCGAAATCTATGATTAAAGAAGTATAGTCTTTGACATTAATATTATACCACTAGTATATGCAGAAGTCGGTAAGTCACCAGATTGCGACTTGCTCCAGAAGTAAAGTTGCCAACTATTTCCCAAACTCCAAATATGAATGACTTTAATCAAGTAGCACGCATAAACAAACAGCTATATGACATCTGACTATAACAGGTTTTGAATCCTAACAACAAACAAAAAAGTAACGGAACCACAGATCTCATCACGTTTTTGATCAAAGATGGTGGCTTACGCTCATTATCATATAATACTAATTACACTCTACTAACACAATACGGAAATCATTTATTTTAGTAGTATCAGCTTAGAGTAGCATTTTCTTTATTATGTTAGGTTACTATATATATAACGTTATAATCGGCAGACAAACATACATATGGTATATCTTAATTAAGCAAGTTAGACGCTTGTGTTATGGGTAATATACAACGGACTAGTCTGGGGCCGATCCCAACACCCAGACCATAGTAAATAACGGAGAAAATGCATTTCCAAAATTTACTATTCCAGGCATCGAACCCGAGACTGCTTTGCAGTGAGGTAGACCGTCAAAGGCTTAGCCCGCTCATACAAAGGCCGTTAATTATTTCACATGTCACGTATATATTTTTTTGATTGCATGAGTCCAGCATACAGGCAGATGGCCCACTTGATGGAAAGCGGTTACCATCGCCTATGGACATTTGCAACACCAAAGGTGCTACTAATGCGCTGCTGCTCTCTTAAGGGAGATTGGAACCTGGTCACTAATTCCAGAACACAACTTAAGGTTGTTATGGCGGCTTACTCTAGACCAGGGGTGGTAACCATCCAGTCGGGCAAGTGCCCTACCACCTGGCTGTTCCTGCACGAATAAAAATATAAGTTATCATATAATTAACCTATAGATAAAATCCTCTTGTAATATTGTTTTTATTTCGAAAATGGCAAACAGACAGATGGCCCAGCTCATGGAATGTGGCTACCGTTGCCTATAGACATTTGCCATACCAAGAGTGAAGACAACACGTTGCCAAACTTTATAGCATGGGATAGAGGAGATCAAACTGGAAGAATGGAATAGAGGAATGGACGATGGAGAGGAAAGTAGGCTCCGGAACTCTGGTTCATCGCACGAAACATGATTAGATCAAGGCCAACCGTTTCACGTCGATATTTTGTATTTGCGTTGTATTAATAATTCCAGCACGTTGTCCTTTAGACACTAGAGTCTGCAGTCCTACTTTTTCTTCTCCCTATGACGCGGTTTAAGGCAGATGTTAAGATCTGTCCTTATTGTCACTCATACCATCCATTATGAAGCTCCTGGTAGAAAGGGTAAGCCTGAGAAGTGTCGGCTTCTCAGGCTTACCCTTTCTACCACGAGCTCGTGGATACGGCATAAGCAGATAGTAACCCCTCAAAAAACATGCTAGTATTATTATTGTATCTAATAGCAACAATAGTTGATTTCCTTTGCCATAGTCAATAGACAATGCTGTAATATATAATGATCGTATAGTTAATACAAACGCGATACTAATGGCTCCGCGATGACGTGTTTTTGTTTGTTCGCATTCATAATGGACATTAAATGTATTTAACTGAATTGTATCTGACTGCGTCGAGTTACCTAGGGCCCAATTCTGCAATTACTATCTCATGAAAATTGTCTAACACTAGCGTCTCAATCGTAGGCTTGCCTGATTTTGGTACTCTGCTAACTGACTCCGTCTTAGTAGCTTTTCAATATTCACTTCTGGTAATGGTAATATACCAATATTTACCTAGTATTATTCTGCCGCAACAATATCGAGGAGATATTGTGGATTTTATAGAAGACGTAATTTTGACACAATCGCAATGGACGATTCCATTTCGTTTAAATTATAATTCGCTGTCAAGGTGACTTAAGAATAGATGACACGTTGTGATGATGACATCTTGGGGATAAGCGGCCTATCCTACATTATGATTATAGTTTTGTGTGCAGTGGACAAAATGTTCAAATTGAATACTTTCTCAACGGCAAGACTTCATTCCTGTCCATACATAGATTATAATTTTGTGCGCAGTGAACAAAATGTTCAAATTGAATACTTTCTCAACAGCAAGACTTCATTCCTGTCCACTGCGCACAAAACTATAATCATAAGTAGGTATGGTATCTGTAGGATATGCCCTTTATCCTCAAGATGTGATCACTACGATGTGCCATTCTATTCTTAAGTCACCTTACCAGCGAATTATAATTTAATGTTGCTCATGGTGGTGATATGTTTTATCCGTGCAGGAACGGAGAAAGAATACAATTTCCCGCGGCCGGGCGGCCTGTCATAAGAGGCGACTAAACAACCCACAGCCAGGTGGTAGGGCATTTGCCCGACTGGACGGCTACCACCCCTAGTCTAGAGCATGCCGCCATAACAACTTTGAGTTGTGTTCCGGCATTAGCGACCAGGTTCCAGACTCGCTTAAGAGAGCAGCAGCGCATTTGTAGCACTTTTGGTGTTGCAAATGTCCATAGGCGATGGTAACCGCTTTCCATCCAGTGAGCCGTCTGCCTGTCTGCTGAACTCCGACAATAAAAAAAAGATATGTATACAGATCTGTCTAAATTGCACTGTGTTTGCATTCCATATAATAAACGCATCTACTCTCTACGCATACACTACAGTATCCATCTCTACTGATAAAGAGATGGACACTGAAATGAACGAGGTGGAGTGGCTGGGTTCCAATTCCCCCTTCGAGACCACCAACTGTATATTGGTAACAGCTATAGTGTTGCAAACGTCCATAGAAAATAGTAACCACATTCTATCAGGTGGGCCTGTCTGTATTGAAGCAAGAAGTAAATATGCCATAGACCTTGTGGTGGTAACTTAGTGATTAGCACCCTCGCGTCTCAAAATTGAGTTTTAAACGATTTAAACTCAAATATTAACCCGAAACAATGCACCACTTAAGCATTTTTTTTGACTCAATACGGACATTGTTACTATTAACCTGCAGATAGAGATAACTGATGTGTCAAACAAGTCAATCCGCTTTATACAAGACAAAGAGAGGAAAAGCTCGAGAATAGCAATAGAACGTTTATGGGCAGTTATTAATATAGAATTGCCTTCTTAAGGCCCGGTTTCCACCAAAGCAGAGAGGAGAGGAGACGAGAGGAGAGGTGTTTTGAATAACCAATCAGCTTTCGTTATTTCCATATCTCCTCTCCGCTTAGCTTCGGTGGAAATAGATCAAGCGGAGACGTCTTATTTATCTATAGAATTTTGTGCCGCGATTCCCCGCTGCCTCCAGCCCGCTCCTCGCACACCCGAAGGCGTCATTCAGATAGAACTTGACTAGTTTCGATCTCTCACAGCTCACATCTCCTCTCCGCTACACTTCTCCTCTCCGCTTCGGTGGAAATAACCTGCCAGTTTCGCAGCACATCCCCCCTCGTCTCCTATCCTCTCTACTTTGGTGTAAACCGGGCCTCAAAATGATCTTAAGACGAGAGGTCCTATTATCAAGTCCGGTTTCTAAAGAACATCTATATCAAATTTCATCACAAATGGATTTTTTATACAGAGGTGGTAGGGTATTCGCCCTTCTGGATGGCTCTCGTCCCTGGTCTAGAGTATGCCACCGTAACAATTTTGAGTTGTGTTCCGGTAACAGTGGTCAGGTTCCAGTCTCCCTCTAGAGAGCGGCAGCACATTTGTAGCACCTTTACTTCTAACCGCTTTCCATCAGGTGGGCCGTCTGCCTGTCTGCTGAACTCATACCATGCTCAAAAAACACGCTCATTCATCTAATGCTTAAAATCAAAATACTGGGAAGTATTGCGAAAAAAGGTTATTATGTATGAGAGACTACCAGTTATAATCTATTTTGAAAACTTGATTATAATTTCCTTCCATATTGTTTGCAAGCTCTCATTGAAAAATGGATCTGCACCGGAAACATTTTCGCGCTATGATTTTTTACGATTTCAAGTGTCGCCTGAAACCAGACGAATCATAACGATGGCACTTCGACTACTGCACAGCACTACGACTTCAAATGGCATTCATAGATGAAGGCCCTTCTAAGGCAACCGTGTATCGTTGGTACAAAGAATTCAAGCGCGGTCGACTAACTTTGGGGGATGAAGAAAGAAGTGTCGCTCTTTGACTGCTGTTACGGAAGAAAACTTGCTAGCAGTGAAAATTTTAATCCAAGACTATTGTCTAGGCGAGTTACGTATCATGAGATTCAGCACGTACTGCAGATTGAATCGGGAAGCCTTCACGACATTCTACACGTGCATCTTCGCGTGAGGAGGATAGTTCCACGCGGCATCCAGCCGCACAACCTCACTAATACTCAGAAACAAGTCCGGGTGAAATAGTGCCATGATATTATAAACAAATCTGAAGCAGGCTCGTGTCGGCGTGTTTACGACGTCATTACAGGTGATGATGAGTCCTGGATTTATCAATGAGATCCAGAAACGAAGCGCCAGTTGACGATTTGGGTGTTTCCAAACGAATCAAAGCCTACCAAAGAGAAGTGATCTAGAAACGGGGGAAGGATTTAGACCGCGTGTTTTTTCAATTTGACTGGCTGCTTGATGTCAATTGCTTTACGGAACCAAAGCAGTATCTACGCCGAATTGTATACTACCAAATCCTTGGCAGAAATTTTCTGTGTTGTGAGCAACAAGCGACCAAACACAGGGCTCCGTGGGCTACTACTCCACCACAACAACGCGCCCGCCCATACCGCGCTCAAACGCATAAAACTTTGTATAGAGGCTGGCGGAGAGCACTTTGAACAGATTTAATAAAAAAATATTTACCTTTATAGAACATTTTTTTTTCGCAAAACTTTCTGAGTGTCCCGCGTACACGTTGCTAAATGGTCGCAGTGCACTTGGCCGCACTGAAGGTGACCTTTGATTTTGAATCAATCGATCAATCAAATACATTTAAAGAAACTCTGTTTTCTGTTGTTGTATCCTTAACCGCACTCATAGTCAATGCTTGTTTAACTTAAGTAGTTTCTTTCAAGTGATTGACACCGAAATCACGTAGTAAAATGTTAACTAACGCAAAAATTAGGATAAATAACGCTAGCCCACAAAAAAATGCTCTGTACTTTTGACAGAACCTATTCTTGTGTTTCGATGCTCTGAATGCGAATTTTGAGGGTGTATGGTGCTCCATACACCCTGACCAGACCCATTCAGATTCAATGCATCGAAATACATATTAATATGTTTTTCAAAAATACTTAAGATATAAGGGCCTTACTTATAATCGTTTCTTAAATTTAAAGAAACTGCTCAGCAACTGATTAGTGAAAATCTTACCCTTAAACTCCTCTTTAGTCGAATATTTTGGGTACATCCTACATTAATCATTCAAATTTCATTTATCTGTGCTCCTCTTAGGTAAACAGGTAATACACGTTTATAAGTGAAAAAAAAGATATTCATTGATTAGGGTCTGATTCTGATTATTTTTTTTAAGAAATGGCTAATCGTTACTTAGCAAGATTATTATAAGTAAGGCCGTAAAGCTGAAAATTAGGGAGAATTATTTTTATTTGATAATAAAACGATCCCCATAGTTTACTATACTTTTAAGTAGAAAACACTGTGGGGGTTTTTACTTGGAACCCCTGCTATATCCTTACTGCACATTCCTTGCAGGTGAAATAGGTTCTTTTCAATTGTTATTCTTTAGGTTTGGAAGTAGTTCCAGCCTAGATTCGTGGTCACTCTTGAATCTGGGGAAATGAAAGTGCTGACAGATGAAACAATTTGTCTACGCCGGTTATAGTAAATATAGCAAGTGATTCCGTCGCTAGCTTTGTACTCTCGCTAAACCTGAAATAATGCAATCTCGTGCTTAAACTCTCCACAAACTTCTGACAATCATTATGATAACCTTCAACCCCTCATATCCCCCCCCCCTGCTGTCCATAGTCACATCCCTGAAAAAAATACTTCAATTCCTCCTAATCTTGTGTGAATGTGGTTTGGGCGAAGGTTCTATAGATCATATGATCTTCTTCATTGCCGTCAAATTTCTACCCCCTTGTTATTTTTCCTGTTAATTGTCCTTGTCCTATTAATACTAGTCTTCTTTTAATGTTATTTTCTAATATGTTTTTTTATATTTTGTGTAAATTCTTAACCGGTAATGAAATTTTCTAATGATTAAATTGTATAGTAGTTAGGTTGCTACATAGTTTAAATTAATAATTAGTTGACCCCCTTTGTCATTAGTCTGTCTATCTAAACTCAATTATTGATGAGATATTGTTTGTATGAATTAATTTTTGGTTGGCAGATTTTTTAGAAATAACCGACCAAATTTAATTTAAAATGTTAGCTTCTCTTTCTGACTATTACCGACTCCTTGATTATTCATATCACGATATTGTCAATATCATGCCGAAACGGAATTGCAGCCATAACAACGAAAAGATGACGGAAAGGACAGTGAATGAATAGCAAGTTATAAGACGGTTCAAATATTCATCCCCGCTAACCGAAGTCCACAAACACCCAATTCTAGCAAACAATTATTATTTCCTTCCTTCCTTTATTCCCTTCAACGTTTACACATTAGATGATAATTTGTTGTTATTTATTGTTGCAGTATACAAAATGAGGACTAATGAGGATAAGGTGGTGATCAGCCACATCAGCGGGTATTCAGTCCCGATACGCTCGCACCGAGACCTGTGGTGAGTCACGCACCCACCTCTGTTTCACCCAAAATCTGCCAAATTACAAAGTGATACAGGGCCCTACTTAATGGCGGAGCGATCCACGTTGCTATATTCAGTCCAATCAAAATGATCTACTGTTATACTGTTAATCATTAATCACAAAATTATACGACGAAACTAAGTACCTTAGAACAGTGTTCCGCAAAGTATGTACCGCGGCACACTGGTGTACCGTGGTCATTAATTGGTGTGCCTCGGAAAAATAAGATTATGCTGCAATTTGAACCTTAGGTTTGTTGATTAATAATGAATATTGTTTCGATGATTAATAAATAAATGTTCATAAATATTACTTACTAGCTGTGCCCGCGACGTCGTCCGAGTGGAATTTGCTTTCAAAACCCTCCGATTTTGAAACATTCTTCATTGGTGCTCCGCTCCTATTGGTCTTAGGGTGATGATATATAGCCTATAACATTCCTCGATAAATGGGCTATCCAACACTGAAAGAACTTGTCAAATCAGACCATAGTTCCTGAGATTAGCGCGTAGTATATTTGGCTAGAACACTAATACTTACATTTTAAGTATCGCGATATCTTTTAAATGAAACGTCTAGAAAGGTATTGAATTCGTCTTGAATATGGAGTAATTTATTTTGATAAGGATTAATTACAAGGTATAAAATAAAGGGTTTTTGAAACGACGACATTTTAATTATTAAAAAAAAAAAAACAACACTTATTGTGAGATAACTACAATAGTTAGACATATGATTATGGAATATTTTTTGTAGACAATTATATGTTCTGCAAAGTGGTAGTACATTGTTTTGTTCTATAATCAATAGTTTTCGCAGCGCACGCCGTGCAAGGATTTTTTCCGGTCATTTTTTTACACCTTGAGTTACATTATTGGACTTTTAGTAAGGATCCCTAATTTTTTGAAAATATAATATAGCCATATAGCCTTCCTCGATAAATGTACTATTCAATACTGAAAGAATTGTTCAAATCAGACCAGCGGTTCCTGAGATTAGCGCGTTTAAACAAACAAACAAACTCTTCAGCTTTATAATATTAGTATAGTTCTAATGATTTTTATTTGTGGTGTACCTCCAAAAATTTTCGTTTTCCTAGATATACCTTGAACACAAAGAATTTGCGGAACACTGCCTTAGAATATACATATGTTACGTATATGTACGGTAGGGCATAGTTCGGGGTGTTTGCCGATTTGTTTGACGACGGTTCGACCAACGCCCCCTGAAAGTTGTTGTATCACACATCACGTGTGCAGCAGATTGTCCCATGATACGAGCAGCCATCGCTGTCTTATCACAATGGACTTAAAGTGTTGTACTAAACCTATAACAGAAAGCCTCCATTTTATTTATACTAGAAGCTCCCATGGGCGTCGAATAGAAAGGAAAGCAATACAGCTTACAATCGCATCTCGCAGAACAGCTGTATTCAGAGGTAGATTCCGTTAAGGTGCTGGAACAATATCCCTCCAACTATAAGATCTGATATGCCCCATCGGTGTCACTCTTTATGATGATGATGCGCTGAAGAAATTCCTTTGCGAATACCAAGACGCGCAGTGCAACCTAAGACACTACACAAGCGCCATAAAATATGACCTTTTTACTAATATGATACTACATACATACACATACATAACTTGACGCCAGTTCCCTTGCGGGGTAGGCATGAACAACAGAGCGCCATTCAGGCTTATTCTTACACACCTCACTTGCTTCTTTGACATTCATAGCTCTTGTCATGCACGCTCGTCTGTTCTTAAGGCTCCTGACATCACCTTCTGCTAGTACACGATCGATTTGATCATGGAAGGTGTGTCGTGGCCTTCCGCGACTTCTGCATCCATCCACTTTTGCATTGTATATCTGCTTAGTCATTCTTTCATCATGCATTCTTTCCACATGCCCGATACATATGATACTATTAATATTAACCTGTTTAATTTATTTACTTGTTTTTGTTGTACGCGTATCTTACTATGTTTACATATGTCTATTATTTTGATGTAAAATTGTCTATTAAACCGTTTTATTTTTATCATTTTTAACTAAATCCATTTCACATAATTTGTGTTGTATTGTCCGTGCTGGTCCCAGAAGGAAGAACAGCGCTGATCTTAGTAACCACCATCAAACTAATGCGTAATATAATGCTACTTAGATTGTTGGTGGACGCATTTCTATCTCGTGCAAAGAACACGATACCGCGCAAATTTGTATCAATATATTGGCTTAGTGAGCCCTCATCGCAGGCAGTAGCTAATCAAATTTGGTAGCTTTTGTTTTACTTGCTTTTATCAAATATTTGTTGCGCGTATAATAATTTTAGTTCCACTGCGACTTGGATGCTATTAGATCGCCTGACGGAACCGTTGACAACAAGGGTGGTGCTTGTAGCTTTTACTGACACAGGGGCCGAACCGCACGCTCCTGTGCCAGCCGCAGCAGCAGTTTAGCGATGGTACTTGATGACCCCTAGGAGAAGTGGCATAATCCTGCATCTTTTAGTCTATTGCCTGGCCTGGGACTAACAATCACTGTCGGAATTTTGTATATATTTTGCGCAGCGCCATCTATTGGCTATATAAGTGTTCCGCCATAAGTACTAATAAAGTAATGTACATAATTTTGTTCATTACTCGCCTTTTCGCATGTGCTGTCGGTTGCTACCATTTTACAAGGTTTTCAATTTGCATGCACACTTATTGCGTGGCCATAATCTGTGAGACCAATTTGAAAATACAATAAGAGAATAGACTAGAGCCGCGGCAGCCTAGTCTCGAGCTTCTTATATATTTATACTGCAAACGTGCTAATCAGAAAAATGGTTTTAAAAATCAACTACAACAAGTTGCATACAACTGTAACATCGATGTTTGAAGCTCGTATAAAACGAATGTGTTAATAGATATACGTAAGCGCAAGTTTATGAAGTACGTAGTAGTAGTGACGAGTATAAGGAAGTGTGCGGGGGAGAGAAGACGCTGCGCCGCAAACGGCCCCTGACAACTGTCGCCAATATGGGAATCATTGGAAATTGAGTTCGCCGAAACTCTTAGCGCTCTCAGCGGAAATTGACTCTTCAGTCTAACAACCGTTTAAGTAATCGTGGCAAAACGCAGGCTTATTTTATAATATACACTCAACAGGAGGGGAAAAGTTTTTGTCTTTATGATACCGCTATCACGTTGAATGAAACTTGGTTTCGATTTCTGTATGCTTTCTTAGTAATTTGACGAGCTTTTATATGTTAGTAATAGACGTACATTTATGATTTATGCTAATGTTGTGTTGTGATTTAGTGAGGCTTAATGAACGAAGAAGTTGCGTTAATCACAAATGCATATTAAAATAGATTGATTAACTAACGATAGTATTATTTTAATCGTCATGTCGAAATGATGAGCTGCGCGACTTGGGGAGGCCTACGTCCAGCAGTGGACGGTGATTGGCTGCAGCATTATTTATATAAATAAAGATTCCGACATGCGTTCGACACTCGATGACAATAAACTACTTAAATCGGCCAATCAATCAATGTTGTCACAGCTCGGAAGAATCTGTGAAGCCATGCAAATTATTCTCAATGACACTAAACATTTTCATCCGTGTAGGAATGGATAATAATAATAATACTATTTCCTGCGACCAGGCGGCCTGTCGAAAGAGGCGGCAAAACAAACCACTGCCAGGCGGTAGACATTTGTCTCTCTAGATGGCTACCACCTCTGGTCTAGAATATCTCGCTATAACTACGTTGAGTTATGACCCGACATCGGTGGCTAGGTTCCAATCTGCCGTATGCGCCACTGAAGGCATCTCCACATCAGTTGTAAACACGGAGCGCATTACCCCCGGGGCTCGGGGCCCAGAACCCGAGATGGTGTCGAATCCTCTTGCTGCACGCGTCGATCGCACTTTCACTTGTTTGAATCCAAGCAAAGTCAGTCGTGCTCGCCAGCGGTGCGCACGTGCGAGCGCACGTTCATTATCCGGAGTAGAACACATAAAATGGTAAGTCATGTGCTCACTGTTTATTATTAAGAGCTGATTTACATTAACCCTGCTAGTGACTTGGGGAGCGGACTGCCTTCAAAATAATCAATCGGAAAGACTTGGTAGCGCTGTACTTTATTTCAAATCAATTTACACGATGCCAGTGTGACGTGAGCACTGGCTTCCTTCGGGTTTAAGGTAGCTGGATCAATGTAAATCGGCTTTAATATTCGTTTGCGAACTTAATCATAACTATCCAGACGACTGTTGCATAAGCAACAGTGCGTAACGTAGTTAACATATTCTTAAGTGTAGCTTAATTTATGTACATAACAAAAAGACCAATGGCTTAATTATGCGTAAGAAGCTACCCTTTGAATATTCCCGAACGGCTAAATATTCACAAGAGTCGTCTCGTTTCGTTCATGCACATTGTTTTGTTTCTTCCTGCCATCAAATAGATAAATATGGCGTGGGCAAGACCTCAACGTGTGAGAAAGTACTCTAGGTCAAATCGGCCGCATGCTGTGTCTGGGGCGCAAATAGAGTCGTACGTAGAGTTGTTATGTTTTTGACAGATCAGTCAACTAACAGATGCAGGCGTCGCCGTCGATAGGAGGCGAGCCTGGAAGCTGATGGACAATTGGGAGTATTCCAAAGCCTAGAGCACCGCTGCAAAGTTAGTCTTCGTTGAGTGCTCCAGGGAACTACAGCTTTTAGCCATCAGTCCTCTCACCTTCTAACATCAACAGAGATCGAGACTCTCACAACACAATCAATATATTCATTACAACTCGGAAAGGAATGACTCCCACCGTCGTTAGGAGCGCCGTCGCAGTGTTAGTGCGGGATCTGGAAATATTAAACTCACGATTCTATAGGTATTATCTATTTACTTGTAAACAATTCACTTCCGGATATACTACCAATTAGTGCAGTTTTTTTGGCGTCTTTGATGAGTTTGTAGTATTAAATATATAAGTGTATTTTACTTTCGATGATGGTAATTCACGTGAGAGAACAGGGTTGTTTTGCGTTGGAGGACATATTTGGCCAAAGGGGTTAGTAGGCGAAGCAGAGGCAGAGGTCAGAGACGTCATCGCCACTCTGCCTTCGAAGTAGGCGATCGGCGTGATAATACCGATAATGTAAGTAATAACATTTAAAACGTTGCGCTATTGTATAATACATTCAAATTGAATTGTATAATTGTTATATAAATTAATTAACTAATTAAATGCTAAAGATTTCTGAATGTCTATACCCTAGTTTTATATCGACGACGAGGATGTGCTAAAAGTTTTTGAGGTGAGCTGAGCAACTGGCTGCTGCTCCTCGCGGCTCCGCTCGATCTTGAGCGTGTTTCATCATTTACATTGAGCTGTGCGTACATTTCATAATTACGCGAATTGTGTTATATACTCCATTTTAATAGTCATCTTTGTTTGATGGCAGCTCTGTGCTTAGCGAAATCACTTGTCATTCATTTCAGTTCATCAATATTACTGCACTTATTTTGGCCATAATAGACAAACACGCTTGTTATAGTAAGGTTTATATATAATTCAAGTATTATATATTGAACTGTTTCAAATGTCTAGTAATGATCCAAAACACTTAAGTGTTGCTTTAATATTCAGTTTTACTTACTATTTTTTTTTTAACAAACTATGTGAATAGCGGCAACACTAAATTAACAAATTAGTGTCTGAAAGGTGTGTTTTCCCAAACTGTTAAGAGAAGATGATGAGCGGCGTGCCCTTGTGAACGTTTCAGAATATGAGCTTGCTGTTGCTGGTGGTGCACTGCGCGTTTTGTATGGCGGCGCCGGGGGCGTGGCTGCTGGAGGCGGCGCGGGCGCTGCGGCGGCGCCGCACGCAGCCCGAGCAAGTGGGCCCCTGCGGCATCGGCGGCATCGGCAGGATCCTCTCGCCCAGCTACACCTACGTCTCCGCGCCCGTCGTTAACTACATCTTCGGCTGCGGCTCCAGACCGTTGCTGCCCGACCATCAGGGCTTGTTCAACCACCCCGGAGGGGGACTGTTCGGCCTCGCCCAGCCGCAGGCTGACCCGGAGAGCCAAGGAGGCCCGGCATCACAGAGCGGCCAGGGAGACCAAGGCGGCGCCGAAGCGGGTGGCGCGATCACCAAGCCGCTTGTGCTGCAGAGCGTGGTCACCGCGGCGGCCACTAGACTCGGCCAGTACCTGGTAGACTACCTGACGATGCCGCGGCCAACTGAGGGCAGGTCGTTGCTCAAGACCCTCAAGAGTTGGATATCCGACTGATGAGAGACGGGCCGGGGCGTCGACCTCTAGCAGATTCACAACGTGTCACGTGCTCTCCTCCGCGCGCGAGTTTTATGACGTCAACTTTCAATACTATTTACAATTGTAATTTAATTCATTGGCGAGGGTCGACTGAGCCTCCGCAAGGGGACGACGGCTTCCCGACGCGGTGCCACCTCCTCGTTTTTTCCTATACTCTTCTCGGACGGGATCGAACTTATCGGCACGAAATTTGATCGTTCTACATCTTCGATACTTTTCGTCTCCAATAATGGTATCGCGTCGTCGGGCGAAGCCGCGAGTAAGGCTCTAGTTCGCGATAGTCGCAACAATCTTCTATGCTAATACAATTAGAAATAGGAGGGCGCTACGCGAGCGCCGAGCTGAACGCAGCGACTGGAACAACAGTGGAGTTGGCTTAGATTCAGAATTGTTATATAACATATGCGCACGCGCAAATCTCGAGAGGCGGCCTTTTTGAGAACAGTAGGTAGTCTGGCCAGTGAGTCGTGCCACAAATAAATGGCGGCAAATTCAAAATATCTTCAACCGACAACATTAGGTACAAGTAAGGCGGAAAACCCGATTTGGTACTTTTGTAAGTTTATATTAATTTAACCACTTCGGTCGGCTTCGCCATTGCTTACCGGAAATGTTGCACAAAAACTACACACGCAGATATGTCTGTGACTATTTGTTTAATAGATATGAGTGTTGCCATATGAAGAATCTGAATAAGTAGGCTGTGACACGCGGCGCGACTCGCTGCCCAGACGCAATATGAAGGGCGCCGACGAGTGGCTGCGTGCGAGCCGAACGCACCCGTAGAGGGTGCCGTCATAGAATGCAGTATCCATGTATTATGAGTAATTATCCTTGTAAAGTATTACGTCATATAATGTAGCAGCCGAGTGCGCGTCGGACCACAAATGTTAAGGGCCCGGTGCAGGCCTAAAAGCAGTATTTAATTGAAAATATCATATTATCGCGAAACCAAAGTATCTTTCTCAAACCAATTTTCATTCAAAGTATTTTTAAACTCTCCAAAAGCCATAAAACAATTTTGACATCTTTAGAAGCGAATACTTTGACTTTGATTAAAAAAACTTTAAACTACGTTCTAACGGTTTTAAGCGCGTTGTTTTATTTAATTTTTATTTCGACGCTTCAGCCAGTTTTCAGTTGTCCAATTGAAATTTGACATCTTTCGTTTTATTTAGTGATCACGGCTACTGAAAAGTGGCCTAACGTCGGAATAAAAATCCAATAAAATGCAGCGCTTAAAACCATTATACTAGTCGCGTAAGTCTAAGAAAATACTGAGTATAAGAAACATCATTATTATGTTTTATAATACTACGTAAATTGAGTATAATGAAATTCAACCCTCAGTTACGTGAACCGCGGCCACCCCTAATATTTATTTATTTTTAAATTTCCTAAAGCGTTATGTAGCAGCATATAGATTATTATTATTATTCCTAATGATTCATACGTTTAGATCCATTCGTTTCCGTGAAAAGCGGTTGTGTCTGTAGCATACAAACAAACCAATCACACGGACGAACATGACGATTGAACAGTTGACTTATGTAACTGTCAACTACCCTAGCAAATAAAAGTTGAAATAGAAATCACTTCAGAGTGAATAGGAGCTTTTTTTACCCCCTGTAAAACTAAGAGGATATTTTCACCGCCTGTTGCCTATTCATCCACCTATTTGTAAGGGTTTAGTGGAGATAATCCATATCCATAGACTTTCTCATTTCACAACGGAGTCAATAACAATAGTTTAATGGAAAATACCTTATCCTTGAATAACTGCTAAAAGGATAGCTGTTGAAAAGATTTGTTGATGTATATTTTTTAATCTTCCATCTAGAGTTTTTGATGGAAAGGCACGCGTACTAATTTGATTCGCGATTTTACTACACGATCGTGCAGCAGTATATAAAGTATCATTATTTTTCTGTCTTACGTTTATCTAATACGTTCTAGACGAACTTATTAATTGTCGAGAAGAATGCTTTTTTCTAGACAACTAATAGACAAACGGAAGACCGGAGATGGCGGTTTTGTGAAAGTTCCGTTTGTTTATAGATGTATTAGTCAGAGTGAATTTTTCAAGTGGATCTACAGGACCAAATCCCAAACTATGGGCGAAAGAAAAAGAACACTCACAAGCGTGTAGCGTATTATTATATATTTTTTAAATCAATGATCATTTTTAGAAATCAAATCGGCTGATTTTGAAGAAATAAACACTATCTGTATACCAATACCAAATCCTAGTGAGGCTCGGCAGCATTGACATCTGTGCAGGAATGCCAAACGGCCAACCAAGGCAAATGGTTTACTATACATAAATCTCGCTTCATTTTAGTCAATTTGTATATAATTATATTAATACTGGATGTACTTATTGTTTCATAATCAGCCGATTCAATTACTGACAAAGTTCTCATAAAAATCCCTCTCGAGACTGCTTATTGTGTTTTCGCTATTTATCGTGGTTTATAATTAGTCATGAAGGCCCATCTGGAAAACTCCCCCTGAGTATATGTATACATATACCCTGATCAGGCTGAAGTGCAAACTCAAATACTTAAAAGTAAATTTGCTGATGTGAGACTAGTGAACCAATCAGTGTATTTTTTAAATATAATAATAAAATATATGTTGCAAGATGGCTTTTCTTTCCTTTGGTGCCGTGTGCGTGTGCTTGTTTGTACGATGCTTTCTGCACGCACCCCGTTCTAGGCTTCGAACTGGCGTCTCCCTTCAATAACGTGAGTTTTAGCCTTAAAGCCATTTGGCACAACGGCGGGGGAGGGACCCGTTCGTGCAGCTTCGTAAGTGGGCTGAATTAACTGAAGCCATACGAAAGAGTTCTCGCCCAACTGGCAAACAGCATTAAAAGTCTTAGTGCCGATTTTTCAATCATCACATAAAAGTTATCAGTCGAATAAGTTATAACCTGAGTGAATTCAATAGTAAAACCATCCAGCTGTTTTGTTCATGCAACTAACATTTGTAATATTTCCTTGTTATATTTTTTCTATAAGTGGCTTTTATCTGTGATTGAAAAATCAGCCTTCATTCAAATTAAATTAGCAAAGGGAGTGCCTTTAAGAAATATAAGTTTAGTTTTTGTCGATGACCGACGAAGCATTATGAATTAATGCACTTATTCTCTTAAACATACAAATCTAAAACCAAACAATAATTCAAATTCAAATTCAAAAGTTTTTATTCAAAATAAGTTCCACTGGAGAGCACTTTTTGAAGGTCATACATGTAAGTTAACTTCCTATTCTATGTACACCGCTTCACAACGTGTTGATGCTGTAAAGGAGAAGAAGCGGCAAGAAACTCCCCAGCAACACGTCTAGCTAAATATTGTGCCTCTTTATATTTCATATTCATTTATATCTCAAATTCTTTTTTCTTATAAGTTTTCTACAAAAGTATGTTACAGAATTGTTTTTTGAAGAGTTAATGGAGTTGTAGCAATATAATATAACATAATAATATTTTATATCAAATTAATTCTTCAAACCTGTATGAAAATTATCTCTGGTCTTTAAATTACTACATATATATCAAATTTATAATAATAAAATTACTCTAATCATAACTTACTATATACATTATAATTTATACAGTCTAGTGAATTAATATTTAAACTGAATTATAAATAGATTACACTAAAAACAATAATTTAGAAGTTAAATACTATTATAAACATATTTACAATTAAAAGATGTAGTCCAGATCGCTGTCGATGGGGAGCGTTCCCAAAAGCTGGCCGCGTTCCCACGTTGTATGGCAACGCTTATCGGTTGCCCTAAAAATAGACCAGCCCTTTGGTCACGCGAGCTTCTTTCAATCGCCTTGAAAGGTCTCGATGAAGTTGATGAGCCTCACGTCCCCATGGCACCAAAGTCTCAACCCCGAAAGCCACAAATATGTATCCGGAATATTTGCGGCGTTTCAGGGTTTCTTGAAGTCTGGCAGCTCCTCCAGCAGGGACAGCTGTATTTTGAAGATGGGAAGCCGCTAACGTATCGACCCACGTTACGTCCCATACTAAGGGGCGTCCCATCTTCCAAGGTACCAACGACATTCCGTCCGGTCGCTTGCCATCGTCGCGGCACAGTCCGTTCGGTTCAAGAACAACTGGAATTCCAAAGGTCCTGGAGACCGGCGGACGATTGCCGCAGGTCGTGGAATTCTACCGGCACTCCTCAAACAAGACAAGCCATGGTGACACAGTCTATCAACTTTATCTACACACCGACAACGTTGTGGGACTACGATGTCTGTCCCAGGCGAATGCAGGCAGCAATCCTGAATGTAGTATCATCCAGGAGTGTACCTAGATTCGCCGAGGGCAGACACTGAAGACACACCACAAATGAAATAGATTTACTAAAAAAAAGTTATAGATAGATAAATAGATAACACTTTATTGTACACCATTACACTTAAACTTACGAACTAGTATTATACTAATTGTGTACAAACGGCGGTCTTATCGCTAATAACCGATCTCTTCCAGGCAACCCGCGGCAAGAATATTGCTGATTAGGAGTGGCGATGGTGGTATACATATAATTATTGTACGATTACTTACATTTTAATAATAAATATATAACTATACTATATATACAAATATACAGATAAGTTATATGCATATACAAGATATAGTGATAAAATGCAACTATTTAAACATAATAAATATGTAACTATATACAATATAATATCGTTATATGTAAGTAAATAATTTATAAAGTATTTTATTTTAGTCATAAAATATCGATTACGTATTTTCTGCCGTCGCTTTCAAAAATGTAACAAAGTAACGGGGCAAGTTAGCCAAAAATAAAGGGTTCTGTATCATTGTTTTTACGTTTCATATACCTAAAGATAAAAGAGAAACCCTTACGATCAGGGGCCGATGTCTGACTGTCTGTCTGCGTGTCACAGCTATTTATTTCGGGAAGTACTGAAGCTCGAACACAGTACTCGAATACATGTAATAAATACATAAATATTAAGTATATATTTTTGTACAAAATCTTACTTCACGTGACTTGTATAAGTTCAAGTGGGTCCCGGGGTGGTTTACATTCACAAATGGTCCCGGTAGGTGGCTCTGCAATCAGATTCTATTTTTGTATATAAAAAAGATATTTTCAAAATGAAGACTCATCAGAATGACTACGTAACTCAACACGATTTTAAAAATTTTCTTTCGGGCCCTGTTTCTTGTATTTGGTACGTTTCAGCAGACACAAGAACCTTCTGTATGTATACCAAATTTCAAATAGATAACCCGATCAGTTGTGACATAAAGACAGACATCGGACTGGACCATAAGGGCTCCTTTTGGACTTTAAATATCGCAATCCTGAAAAGCTGATAACTTTCAGCGACAACGAGGAGATACACGGCATCTACCTATCGACGGTTGAGCCGAAGACAATCCAGGACATGAGGCGCCAACGGGAACTGCTGAACAGTCGACTGCCGAGGATTGACTTCTCGGTGAATTCTCATCTGAGTGTCGTGCATCCCACCTCGTGAGTTAACCTTCCGCATCCTCTCTCATCATCATATTTTTTTATTGCAAAGCTGGTAAACAGGCAGACGGCCCACCTGATGGAAAGTGGAGTAAAGGGGGGATAGGAATGGGACAGGGGAGGAGCGAGGGGGCCATCGGCGCCCTCAGTCATCGCACAAAACCTGATTAGTATATGGCCAATCGCTTCACACCGACATTCTGCGTTTGCATGATATCACACCGACAGAGCCGGCCCTAAGACCTTTAATCAAGGTAATAATTCCAGCATGCCTCTATCACGTTAAAAAAGTATACCACAAGTGTTTCCTATAGGGGTAGACAAAGATCGAAGTTCAACAAGTTACTCTGTTCCACGCATACATCTGTCGCTTCACTTTGGCCTTGTAGCAGTGAGTGGTAGAGATTGAATAATACTTCAGATGGCAGAGAGTAGTATTACTGTCGAGTGTTGATGAGTACTGAAGTGAACTTATTTTATTTATGAGCGGGACGGATGATGTCTGAGCGAGATAGAGCAACTATCAGCCCACCCACGGTTAGGACGGCTGGCATGCACCGACAGACAGACACAGATGGCGGCATCTCAGACACCGCCAATCACGATCTCTCCACGTCCCTATGAGGGACGCCAAGAGGCATATCCCCCCTATAGGATAGACTAGGCGTGTTGCTGGGAAATTTCTTTCGCCGTTTCTTCTTTTTTTATTGCAGGAGTTCAGCAGACAGGCAGAAGGCCCACTTGATGGTAAGCGGTTACCATCGCTTATGGACATTTGCAACAGCAAAGGTGCTACAAATGAGCTGCTACTCTCTTAAGGGAGACTGGAGCTTGGTCACTAATGCCGGAACACAACTCAAGATATGGCGACATACTTTAGATCAGGGGTGGTTGCCATCCAGTCGGGCAAATGCCCTACCACCTAGCAAAGCTTCTCTTCTTTTTCTGTTCTCTCCCAGCCATAACACGTTGCGAAACGGCAATAAGATAGTGTAGGCGTCCTCAAACCGCTAATCTCGGTTCGCCGGGATCCTTCCTCTCGGGTTTCATATCACCCGTCGTCGTTCTCATTTAGTGCATTGTGTAGCCCTATGGTGAGCATCATGAGATTCATCCTCCTTTCACGGCAATAGTTCAACCGAGGTAAATCCCCATTCGAGCAAGTTGCTCTCGCGCGAAAGGCGCTCTCCCCAAAAAATCCCAGTCAATTTCTAAGGTCTTCAGACCAACAACATAAAATTCAATCCAATAATAACAAACATAAAAATAATTGCACTAGCAAGTTATCAGTTGTCCGCTGCGATGACTGGATGTATGCAGCTCACATAGCCTCATCATGCACTTCATACACGCAAGTCGGCTTAGAAGATATTTTAGTGAACTCTGTGGTCCAGATGGTAAGTGCGTGATAAAACCTACTCCCTCACTTTGTTCTCCGTGTCTTGGTCAATATTTTAAAATATTTAATTAATTTGGGACAATTTACTGTATGAATATATCCAGTGTCAAGTATCCATAAGTAAGTATCTATAATTTTGCTCTCCTTTTTTATTTACTTTTAGTATTTACTTTTAGGTTTCTATTTTATAGTTTAGTTTAATTTTTAAAATAATTAAGGATACTTGACACTGGATATATTCATACAGTAAATTGTGCCGAGACATTTAAAAAGACGAATAAAATCTAAATAATCATTTCACCCCTGAAAAAAAATTGGGACACAATAATTAATATTCTCATAATATAAATTGAGCAAGTGCTTGGCACTGCGCGCATAACGGAGGGTTCCCGTACTTGGTTTACGTTATTTGGTTACGGAACCGAAAAAAGATCATTGAATCGAAACTAACCCATGTGTAAAAAACTATTTAACAGACATTATTCAAGGCCATTTTCATTGTAGGTAATTTTCAAACCCTATTTAAAATCTTGTTTACAATGTTCCACTTTCACTTTTCACGACTTGGGCACTAATATCTCAACTTCGCTGGGTTTTTTTAAGTTCTAACGACATTCCACGACTGTACACTGAAAAATATTTTGTGACTCTTAATTACATGTATGACGGCTACTTCCAATTGTTGCATTATTTGCGATTTCATTACTTACGAGTGAGTATATTGTAACGCATTAGAAATTACACTTTTCTGTTAAGTTTTATTTACCTATATATAGGTCCAGTCTCCAGTAGCTTCACAAAAAATTACAGTGAAAACATCGGCTCAGTGCGTGTATGGGACGGTATGCTCATCATCGAGGGCTCCACTTCGTATGAAGATGACCTTATAGGCAGTCGAAACAGAAGGTTCTTCGGTTTAAAAGAAAATTATTGATTGCAGAAGAGTAACACTGAGGACGTTCGCAGATTCGTATGACGACTAAATCTTACAACTACCAGTATATTTAAACACATGCCAATTCTAGAAAGCCACTCTGCAAAGCCGGCTGCTTTAGGTCCTCTGTTCACATTGTCATTACTAAACAGCAGGATGATGACGATATGGGATCGCTTGAATGGCTTGAATGCATTATTGGGGAGCACAATGTGATTGTATTGTAAGTGTCTGGCCCACGCGACGCCACTCCCCGCTCGGCGAGATTCTCTCAATTGCCACAGACATCTGCACGCATTTACTTGTTATGTAGGTGGCTGCAAATTGCACGAATTAATATCATAATTCCGAATGGAGCCCAAGCAGCGGCAATGATGGTGGGACCGCGTAACCCTGTGCACCTATTTCATCCTCCTTCCGTGGCCCTGCTCGTTCGCACTTTATTCTATCTGAATGCGAATTCAGGCCAAACCAGAGCGACGCAAGGACATAACGAAAATAGCAGGCCCGTAACTTCAAATGCAGTTTAAACTACGTATTACACAATCTACCAGAAATTGTGTGTTATCCATGGTATAAACTTGTGTCATATGATCAACTCATCATTGATCAGTCCTTTTTACATGGTTATCTATTTCATTCGTTCTTCCGGAGTTTTTTTTTTTAATATTATGGCAGCTTATTACATTATTAGTGGACTACACTGAAAAAGGTACGTAGATGTCAACTTTTTGTACCCGCGCTGCTTTTTTGCAGTTTGGTTGATTGCTTGAAGGAATGCGATAAAGACTTTTAAATCCATTACATACATACATACATAACTTCACGCCAGTTCCCTTGCGGGGTAGGCACGAACAACAGAGCGCCATTTAGGCCCATTCTTACACACCTCACTTGCTTCTTTGACATTCATAACTCTTGTCATGCACACTCGTCTGTTCTTAAGGCTCCTGACATCACCCTCCGCTAGTACACGATCAATTTGATCATGGAAGGTGTGTCGTGGCCTTCCACGACTTCTGCATCCATCCACTTTTGCATTGTATATCTGTTTAGTCAATCTTTCATCATGCATTCTTTCCACATGCCCGAACCACCGGAGCATTCCTTTCCTTACCTTCACCCCGACACTCTCTTTCAGACCAACTCTCTTTCTTACTTCGGTATTACGAACGCGGTCCGCGAGCGTCACTCCGCAGATTTTGCGCAGTGCTCGCATCTCAACCGCGTTTACTCTACTTTCATGCTCTCTCTTCCATACCCAACTCTCGCTTCCATACGTGAGCGTAGGTACCAGCACAAAATCCATTAATAGTAACAAATACGTCGTTTAATCCACGATGGAGAGTTTGACCGTTGCTTTGAACAATTCTAAACTATTGCATGGTTTAAACTATTATTGATCGATTAACTGCCATTGATATTACATAATAATTGAAATCAAAGGTTGAAACCTTCGATTCCAATTTTTTTTTATTGCAGGAGATCAGCAGACAGGCAGACGGCCCACTTGATGGAAAGCGGTTACCATCGCCTAGGGACATTTGCAACAGCAAAGTTGCTACAAATGCGCTGCTGCTCTCTTAAGGGAAACTGGAACCTGGTCACTAATGCCGGAACACAACTCAAGGTTGTTATGGCGACATACTTTAGACCAGGGGTGGTAGCCATCCAGTCGGGCAAATGCCCTACCACCTGATTATGGATTGTTAAGTCGCCTCTTACGACAGGCCGCCCGGCCGCAGAAAATTGTATTCTTTCTCCGTTCCTGCACGGATAAGATTGTTTATTGTCAGTTACAGTGGGCCTGTGAACCCATAGAACCCTGTGCGATTATACTCCAATTGTGATATGTGAAAGTTGTTGTGACCGCCAACCTCCTTAGGTACTTGGACACGTTGCTGCACCTGTTCAGGGGCAACATCGGCAGCGGGCTGCTGGCGATGGGGGACGCCTTCAAGAACGGCGGCATCATGTTCGCCACGATCATGACTGTGATTCTCGGGGTCATCTGCGTCCACTCGCAACATTTACTGGTATATTGACAACATTATAAAGCTACACTTGCTTGGTTTTTTTTTGTATTTTACATTAATTTATTTATACATACATACATACATACATAACTTCACGCCAGTTCCCTTGCGGGGTAGGCACGAAGAACAGAGCGCCATTTAGGCCCATTCTTACACACCTCACTTGCTTCTTTGACATTCATAACTCTTGTCATGCACACTCGTCTGTTCTTAAGACTCCTGACATCACCCTCCGCTAGTACACGATCAATTTGATCATGGAAGGTGTGTCGTGGCCTTCCACGACTTCTGCATCCATCCACTTTTGCATTGTATATCTGTTTAGTCATTCTTTCATCATGCATTCTTTCGACATGCCCGAACCACCTGAGCATTCCTTTCCTTACCTTCACCCCGACAATCTCTTTCAGACCAACTCTCTTTCTTACTTCGGTATTACGAACGCGGTCCGCGAGCGTCACTCCGCAGATTTTGCGCAGTGCTTGCATCTCAACCGCGTTTACTCTACTTTCATGCTCTCTCTTCCATACCCAACTCTCGCTTCCATACGTGAGCGTAGGTACCAGCACCGCGTTGTGTATGGCGAGCTGGGCCTTCTGGCTGAGGTTCTTAGCGCCTAGAAGTTTACCTAACGCTCCATTCAAACTATTCCCCAAATTCACTCTTCTTTCTATATCAGTGGTGTACCTTCCATCACTGATAAATTTGTGTTGTAGTTCTAAATAAATCTGTTTTCTTTCTTTCACTAAAAATACTACATTCCTTATGACGACAGGAGTCGTGATACGTCTTACCTGAGTTTCGTGCGATTATACGACAAGGCTATCCTTAGTCTCGTGTGGTGGATATTTTCTAAACTCTCTATTTCTATGTAAGTACGAACTAGAAAGTGTTCCTCTATTATAAAATACGCGTACTGAGCCCTCACCCAAGGAACTTGCAATATTGTAGTATTCCGCCCAAAGTGACACATGCTTTAAGAAGCTGCAATGCGTGGTCTCTTTTCCCTGTACCGCGCCTTTCGTGTGCAGCTGAACTGTTCGGAAGAGCTGCACCGCCAGACGCAGCGCAACAAGGCGCCAGGGTTCGCCGAGACGGTGAGGCTGGTGTTCGCGCGGGGCCCGCGGTGCCTGCGGCCCTTCGCCACCTTCATGAAGACCCTCGTCAACGTCTTCCTGTGCGTCACGCAGCTCGGCTTCTGTTGCGTCTACATCGTCTTCATCGCCAACAACGTCAAACTCGTGAGACATTTCTTATTCTCTTACAAAACATTTCAGCCTTCGCTCGAGCGTAGCAACTTATGACGTCATAACTTCAATTGATCAAATAGCGTACAAATTATTAATAAACTACTCTATTCATATATAACTTCTTTAGACTCGTTGTGATTTGAAACTCGCTGAAACGAGAAAGCGACACTAAAAAGAGAGAATGAAATACGAGATTTACATTTTGCAGCACAGATTAGAGAGTAAATAGAATTGATGATTAAACAGGTCCAATTTGGATTGAAATAAAACTGACAATAATATTTTCTAAACTAAAACAGTGAATAATGGAAAGTGATACTTAAGCAGATTGTTTTGAATTATAATATGTTGACGGAAGCAGGCTAAAGCAGAAGAATTATCTGTGAGTATATTCTCTGAAGTCTCACTTCTGCTATGTGTGTACACATTTTTTTGTAACATATCGCGAGCAAAGCCGCGGGAAAAACTTAGTATATATATATATATATATATATATATATATATATATACTAAGTTATATATATATATATATATATATATATATATATATATATATATATATATATATATATATATATATATATAATAAACCTTCTTTGAGAAATGGTCTAGCTGATGCTCAAAACTATTTAAAATGCGTAATTGCTGTAGTTTAGGAGGAGTAATCGAATTTTATACTATTTACATAGTAAGAGTAATTGAAATTATTTTTATCATGATATTTTATAGTCAATATGTTAGCGACGTGTTTTAAATAAATTATATTTTACGAGAGTTTACTACAGTACTGTACTTATATCATACTAGAGTTCACTGCGGAAAACCCCAGTACGTGCCTCTTGTTTAAAGGGAACGCATTAATACAGGTTACATTGTATTACAATTTTATCTTAGAGCTATTTGCCCTTGTGTTCGGTCCTTGCCTAGTATGAAGTAGGTAGAACATGGCTCCATCAATTTTGCTGTCTACCCTCCTTCTGTGTGAGGCGATGGCCAATACACAGACTACAACGCGCCGTGCGCTCATAATTTTTGAATATGAGCGCACGGCGCGTTGTAGTCTCGTTCACAATGAGTATAACATTCGTTATACTCATTGCGCTTACTGGCCGTGCCAAGTACTTACTATATGTACATAGACTTTGTTGAAAGTGTTAGCTCTAAGGTGGAGATTAGTGCCGTGTGCTGTTCCTGTGTGTAACCTGAACCGAGCTAGGAGAGGGCGGATCTTAAGGTTGGTGGAGCTTCTGCTTTTCTAGTGCAAGGATCTAGGTCATATTTTTATCATACAGTCCATTACAAATTGAACCAGCTCTCTTTCCGTAGGCTACAGCGTTCCACACCTTGGAAAATTAAGTTCATTTTATATCGCAAACTATCCCATCTCTGTCCAATTTCGGTATTAAATATACATATTATTACGTACATACAAAATTACAGCAAAACCGATCCAGTGCTGCACTAGTTTTTCCGTGAAAGCTTAACAGATGCACAGACCGTCACTGCCGCAGCTTACTACTTACTTACTATAGATGATATTATTTTATATGTATAAAGTTGAGAAATGATGGGTCTCCCATACAAACTTTAAAATTTCAGCCGTAGTTTCATTTTGCGATAAAATATAGTTGGTGTCAAGTCTCGACCGTTATCTGTAAACTACAAAAATAAGAAAACAAAACCTGTCCTACTTTCTTGGATAACCTTACACAAATCCGTTCCGAAATCTATCTAAATATGTATATATGTACTTATGTGGTGGTAGGGCATTTTCCTGACTGGATGACTACCACCCCTGGTCTAAAGTATGTCGCCATAACAACCATGAGTTGTATTCCGGCATTAGTGACCAGGTTCCAGTCTCCCTTAAGAGAGCAGCAGCGCATTTGTTGCAAATGTCTATAGGCGATGGTGACCGCTTTCCATCAAGTGGCATGGCGTCGCCTGTCTGCTGAGCTCCTGTAATAAAAAATGTACATATTATAAAAATATATAATATATATAAATATATAATATGTATGTACATAATTACTGAGTTTCAACCAAATCGGTCCAGTAGTTTGCCGTGAAAGCGTAACAGACAGACAGACAAAATTACTTTCGCATTTATAATATTAACAGAGATAATAGGGCTGTTACCTGAGAAACCGATGCTCGCTTTCCAGATATGCGACCAGTACAACTTCCACCTGGACCTGTCAGTGCACATGGTGCTGGTGGTGGTGCCGGTGTTGCTGTCGTGCATGGTGCGCAACCTCAAGTTCCTGACACCGCTGTCGACGGCGGCCAACCTGATGATGGCGCTGGGCGTCGGTGCCGTGCTCTACGAGGCCGCGCAGGACCTGCCGCCGGTCTCCAGCAGGACCTACCTGGCCTCTTGGCAGCAGTTGCCGCTCTATTTCGGCACCGCTGTCTACGCCTTCGAAGGAATCGGCCTGGTCAGGAACAATACTTTACAAATGACAAGTGGCCGTCCTTAATTCCTTGAGACATGACGCTCTCAACAAAGCTTCTCTTTGACAACTTGTAGATTTGGAATTATTTGATAGATACTTTGTATTGACCATTATTGCCGCACAGATGTGATATTTTCTCAAGTTTCATTAAAGGCTAATAGCGCTTGTAATGACTCTATATCACAGCCTGAGTGGGCCGGTCCAATTTAGCCCCCCTGTTTTTTTCTGAGTTTTAAATTTATTGCACAAACTCGACATTTCCAACGGAGCGAATAATATGGATAGATACCTAGATGTATGACTATTCATTATTATTTTCAAATTAATTCCGAAATAGCCCAAATACCGTGTGTATGTTTCACAAAAGTGGAGCTGTCCGTTCGTTTGACGAGTTGAACCGCGTCGGCGAGGGGCGGCTTAACCGGGCCTCGGTGTCTCGCAGGTGCTGCCGCTGAAGAACGAGATGGAGCGGCCGGAGCTGTTCCAGCGGCCGCTGGGTGTACTCAACGTAGGCATGTTCTTCGTCGGCGGCATCTTCATCGTGGTGGGCTTCCTCGGCTACCTCCAGTGGGGCGACGACGTGCGGGGCAGCGTCACGCTCAACCTGCCTGCCGGACATGTGTCGGTTGACCAGTGGTTTTTTTTTTAATTAAAAATCCTCGCTCCGAACGAACGGGATTGTCCGAGCTTTTTGCTTTTTAAGGGTTTTATATATATTCTTTTGTTATCTTTTCTCTTTTGTCTTTTTATTCTTTTACTCTTTTTAATTGTTTTGCTCTTTTCTTTTATTCTCTTTTTTCCTCTTTTTGTTTTTTATTTCCAAAAATTTTTCAAAAGTTTCTTAAATTTATTACATTTTTCTATTTACTAGGGTACATTTTCTTCCAAATATTTTTATACAACAATTTCTTATATTGATACATGTTTTCTTTTTTTACAAAAGTTTTTAGTTTCTAAAAGATTTTATATATATATTATTGCTATCTCTATTTTATATAATTCTATTTGTATTCACTATTTTTCTCCTTTAAGTTCTTATTTTACTATCTTAATTACTAATTATATTTTTATATCTTTTTTGGGTTTTCTTTTTATATTTTTCAGACTTATATGCTAATTAATATTTTGTACATTATTCATATATTCTATAATATATAATAATCATACACCTTGTCTATCTTTTATGTAGTTTTATTGCGGTCCACGACTCTTGACTATCCTTAGACAGTATGCTAAAAAGTCTCCAACATATCTCTTTGACATAAGCTCGTTCATGTTTATAAAGTTTATTCCAATATGAAGCTTGCTCTCACAGTTCGGTTGAGCAGTGTTAATCACCCGGGTACTCTCTCTCCGTTGCAGACTGAGTAACGTGGTGCAGGGGCTGATCGCGCTGGCGATCCTCTTCACCTATCCGCTGCAGTTCTACGTGCCGGTGCGGCTGACATGGCCGCCGCTCCGCAAGAGGTTCGGCGGCGGCAGCCCCGTCGTCTTGGAGCTGCTCTACAGGGCCGTCCTCGTGATGCTTACGTGTAAGTAACCACCCCACCGTCCGGTGACTCTGCCTTGCGAACGAAACAATCTCATAAATCGTATAGTGAACAATAACAATGTTGATATAAAGATTCCGAAAAGGTTTTCAGAAGAATCGTAAAAGTTCCCATGCGTGAAGATGTTTGCAATGAGCGTTTCTTGACCTGGATGCTTAGAGAGACACGAGTATCCCTGTCTCTGGAATAGTGAGCGTTCGTGTTGCTTTGCAGTCGTGCTGGCGGAATCAATCCCGGAGCTAGGCCTGTTCATATCGCTGGTGGGCGCCGTGAGCAGCACCGCGCTGGCGCTCATGTTCCCGCCGCTCATTGAGATGGTGGCGGCGGCGCGGCGGCCGAGGGGGCTGCCGTGGCCGGTGCTACTCAAGGACATAGCCATCCTGCTGCTCGGCCTCTTCATCTTCGTCACCGGCACCCTCGAGAGCGTGGCCAGCATCGTGCGCGCCTTCTGCACCTAACGTTTCTGTACTCCAATCATAGAAACCAATACAGGACCTCGAGTCTGTAACACCAATTGACAATCGGATCCAACTGGAATCATAACTTTTGTCGGTTTTGACGTCTGTAAACTATCTCAGCTAAATAATTTTAATTAAACTTGATTTGAACCGGGACTGATTTACATTCAGTCAGTCGCATGGATGTTGACTCTCACTGGCATGATTTATTTTGTTAAAGTTACAGACTTGAGGCCCAGTAAGTGACAAGCTCTTAACGGTTTAATTTTTGTCCCCAATTTCATTTTATATTGTAACTATAGTAATGAATAGAAGACATTTTCTTCTAGATTTCGTGTCTATGCCAAAGAGTCGCAAGATACTGGCGAGTATTATTCGCTATATCTTATATTAGTTTTGGATTCAGGCATCCAGGCGCACATGATATATTCATCTCTATATAATTAGATATCTCTTGACTAGATAAAGTGGTCTCCGAGTCAATCGTCGGACCTGTAACAGATGATCGATTCAGAAACGCAACGCGAACAACAGATGACAGGAGCCGGGATCCATTTCATTTCTATATTTATGGATTGGAACCCTAGAATAGAAGCAGTACCTATTAATTCGTCTGAAACGAAGTAGTTCCTATTGTAGACTGTTAATAAATCGTACCCCTTAATTATTTAGCGAGCAAAGTTTCACACAGCCTACATATTGCGTTAAATGTTTATCAGGCGCGCTCCAGCGAGTCAAATATAATATATTAGTTCTACTACTTGAATACAAATTAAAAAATAGGTTTTATATATTTATATGTACTCCTTCCGTAGAAAGTTATTTAATTGATAGTGAAAACGCCTTAAAAATCTATTGCGTGGTTTAAGAGGAGTTTATGGATATATAGACAGTTTCTGAAAGCAACCTAGTTTTATAATAATATGTAATGATAAATAAGATTGTGTGTGTGCAATCGCATCTATTTTAAAAATGTGAAGAAATAACAGGGTATGAAGCTGGTGATAGACGTACGAGGATATACGTGTAAGTTCAAGTGACACACAGGCGAAAAAGACCGTCGAGCCGTGAGTACGCGTACTTGCTCGCACCTCTATCCGGACTTAAAGGTTTCAATGCGCGTCGGCTGGCTGAATTCGCGCATAGTTGATCTCGATGTGATAGTAGGTACTATACGAGTGCATATTGAAGTATAGTGCATAGAAGAGTGATTGGCTTTAGTGAGACTACTTTTGTAACAGCTTTATTTAGCTGAAGTTTTCCTATAAATCTATGGAATAAGTGTAATGTTAGTTACAAGTAAATGTTTTTTTAGAATAAAATAGATTTCTTTGTCTATTATTCAAATTTTTATTTCGCATGTTTTTCCCTCCTTCCCTGCCACATACCAAATGGACGATGTTATCCATAAAGCTGATCAACTCCAACACAAATGGACCGATCACTTGAAACGATTCACGAATGATCATTGAAGATTTTCCTATAAGCTATAACGTACTACTTTACTTATAGCAATAATAAAGCAATACAGATGTTTCCATTTTAACACCGCTTACTACTCACACTCAGAGACATATTATCTTAAAGGCCAATTAAAAATTTCAACAATTAAGCTGATATTAGACGGTTCATTTCCGTCTTTCAATTTCAAGTAATGTGTAATGTCATTGAATACCTTCGTGTCCTCTCAGTTCAGCGCGCCTTTCAACCAAATTGATCCTAACATTAGCATTAGATAAATAAAAACGAAAATACAGGTATATACACAAAACGCACTCACAAACATATTAATTAAAGTTTAACATCATATAAGTAATAGAGTCGTGAAGGTAAAGAAGTCGTGGTAGCGTAATGGCTAACGCACACGTCCCAGGCTAAGTGGGAGCGGGTTCAATCTGACCGGAACGCATGCACCACTTAGGTAGTTTTCTGAACAAATATGCATATAAATACAATTATCAAGTGCTAACAACTGTGAAGGAAAACATCGTGATACTACTTGCACATCGAGATAACTGATGTGTCAAACCTGCCTATCTGCCTTAGATAAGCGTGGTGGATATCCGTTCCACTATAGTGGGAAGGCCGAGCCCAGCAGTCGGACATTTGTGGGCTGTTATTATATTTTTGTTTTGTTCTTAAAAGAAAAAACTTAACTTGAAAAAAAAAACAATTCTATCTACATGCAAAACCGGAGAAAGAATACAATTTCCGGCCTATCATAAAAGGTGATTAAACAACTCACAGCCAAATGGTAGGGTATCTGCCCGTCTGGATGCCTACCACCCCTGGTCTGTTCTGGTCCAGCATAAGTAGCCAAATTTCTAATCCCTTTTAGAGAGCGACAGTACATTGGTAGCACATGTCCATAGGCGACGGTAACCGCTTTCCATCAGGTGAGAAGTCTGCCTGTCTACCGAACTCTTGCAATAACAAAAAGTAAAAAAATAACGGTTTTGGATTACGCTTGTTTTGTTTCACTCCTTATAGAATTCCCGTTTATATGATAATCAATTGTTATGAAGTAAACTGTATGGAGTAAAATTATTATATAAAACTTTGTTTGAATGAACATATTTTTTTTGTGATACATTCGTAATTATTTATATTGTCGTTAGTAAGTTCTAACAATTGACAATTTCGAAACTCGCGAGTGAGATAACTTACTCTTTTATAAATATAAGTTTTATCTAAAGTGTTGCAGAGGTTTTATTTGTTACAAATGACAAGGTATGTTAATTACTATTTGTTCTTGATTTAAGGCCGGTTCCCATATTTTACTATTCATTCTCTTGCCCTACTATTGCATCGGTTAAATTTTGACATTACTTCTGTGGAGTTTATATCAAATTTTAACCAATAATAAGACAAATGAGTTCGATCGGTAGGATTTAGGAACCGGCTATTATTCTTAATTACCCATATTCGATTTAGATAAATTTAAGAGACTAACTGACCCGGCAAACTTCGTACCGCCTCAGAATCAACAAATAAAAAAGCTGAATGATAATTGCAGAATGTTTCAACTTTAGTAAAAAAAAGTGGTCAAAACCTAACCGGAACGAACATCAAACGTTTTATTCAAAACATGAAAAAAAAGTACTTTTAAATTTAATTTGATTTCTGAACGACTTTTAAATTTAATTGACTTCTAAACGACGGCACGATCTTCAAATGTTTGACAGGTAGGAATAGTTTCAAGGGAAAACGAAATTATAGTTTTTACTATAATCCAAGCATTTTTTTCATATTTACTCACCTTTTAAACCTGCCCTGAACTTCCATAAAATTCAAAACCAAAATTAGCCAAATCAGTCCAGCCGTTCTCAAGTTTTAGCCAGACTAACGAACAGCAATTAATTTATATATATATATATATATATATAAGAGGTGTGTAAGAATAAGCCTAAATGGCACTCTGTTGTTCGTGCCTACCCCGCAAGGGAACTGGCGTGAAGTTATGTATGTATGTATGTATGTATATATATATATATATAGATAATAATGTATTGGAATGTTACAAATATAAAATCCTGGGAGGTACCTCTATTTTACATACCTAAAAGTTAATTGTACTATATATAGGTATATATATACATAGTAATGTTTTCCCCATAGCTACGCCGCGTGAAAAACCCTAAGTAAGTAACTCTGTTACATAAAAAATAAATTAGGTTTTTTATACATATTATATCTAAAACTGCACTACAATTTTTAATATAATACTCCATCCCCGCTGTGCCCCACCTTCTCGCCACAGTGTGTGAACATGAATATTATGTTTACTTTAGCCACGACATCGCACTCGCACGCAGATTCCTGGCGGATTCCTATATCTTACCGAATGTTCATTTGCCATACTATAAGTCAAAATTAGACATAAGCTTCATACCTACAAGTAATCTCAAAATTGAACCGATTGCAATGCAAGTGAATCTGTTGTAAACTATGATTAATTAAAGGTTGTAAATATGTTAAATTTGTTTAGCTTAGCTCTTTCTGTAACATGGTTTATAATATGTGGTACTCGTGTTATTTTTAGATTTATTATTAATTGTTAGTTTAGGTATTATTACTATCTTTCCCACCTGGCTCTTCAATTTAACTAGTCATTAGCAAAATCAATGCTAAAACAGCTTTGCAGCCTTAAAAAGGCGTGAATAAATAATGCCGTAGGAATCGGCCATGAATTGACAACCGAACCTCAATGGATAGAATACTCTGTAGTGTCGTTCGGCGAAGAGGAGGGCGCACGCCACCTGTCATTGCCACCTCCTTATTGACATTTCATAGAAATTCATGCCGACATGTGACCGATTGTTCAATTCAATCACGAAGCATAAGTTATAGTGCGGAAATCTGCAGCGTGTGCACATAAGCTGGGATGAAGCCGAGGTGAGTTCGGCGACAGCCGAAGTGACTCTGCTTCTCTCGTCTGCGTTTCTGTGAACAGTACTTGATGCGGTTTAATGGAATGTTGGTGGATCCCTCACGTGTTTATTAAGGGGTTGCTGGTTCGTTGGGATTCCCCTTTTTCTTCAATGGGTTAAAGGCACACGATTCATGATTTTAGCGTATTGATAGCAGTAAACTTTGCTTCCCGCGGTGATAGTGCAAGATTGGTTCGCGGGCGCATGGGCTTGTAGTCACAGCCTTTATGATGAGAATTTTGGGAAGAATAAATGAAATTCGGGATACGTGGTCAATCTTGCTGACTAAAAAGTCACACGTAATGGAGTGAATACAGATAGATGCATTTTAAACGAAGTTCACTTAATACAAAATATAATGAACGCCTGCAGAAATATTATGGCAATTCTCATCGTCTGTGTATCTTCACCAAAAATATCAGGCATCATAACAGTTTGTTCTTTCCATTGTCCGTTTCGTTCCCTCGAATGTTGTTTAGAACAATAAAGAGCAGAGCTGCAATTCAGATATTTGATACAAGAATTATAAATAATGGGTTAGCGGAGTGGGCAGCGGGGAAGGTGTACTTACCCTTTCTGCAACCCCCTATGGTCCGGAGTTCTTGATATTATTTTTTTCTTAAACATAACCACACCTATTTTTTCTCTAATATTATTGTGATCGGTGGTAAAACCTCGCGACCAGTGATTAGAACTTACCAAAGCGCACGAGCGTACCGAGCGTGCCCGGCCGGCTGGTGCCAGAGCCTATTGTAACCATTCACTATTTATTTCATATACATGAACAGTTAGGACGCCTGTAAGAAACATTTGTTTTATTTATTTAGTAATGTTTTCCGTCGGCAGCAGTGTGGTGACGGACGCCGACGCTGGCGTCGGCGTCGGGTGGTGCGGCGTGGGCTCCTTCGGCGTCAGCTTCCGACCACCCCGGACCCCCTTGCGCGGTGACACTTCAATTCCTCACTAAGTACTAATTTAGGAACGGCGATGCTGAGGGTGCGAGTAGCTAAGCCGTATTCACCCTGAACTAGGCAAAGGGGCCAAGGCTAGCGTATCGTAATCATAGTGTTCAGTCCCTTTTGAGCCCTGAGTCGAAAAAAGGACGTTTCTCAATTAGGCTGCACACACTGCAGTCGCTTGGTTTTACAGAGATGTACATAATTGTAATTCTACTAGACAATAATAGATATTATTATTTTCAAAAATTCTGCTGACGGCCTCTAATTGGTGGAATGTGTGGTCTGGTAAAGAGTCGAAGGACGCACCGCGTTTGGGCTCAACTGCCGGTTGCTTGAATCTACTTATAGACACAACAACTGATCAGAGCTCTCGACGACAATTTCAAGTATAGATGAACTGAATCAAATAAAAGTAGCTTCCATTTAATATTGTGAAAAAAAAACTGTTGTGACACGGATGCTCTCACTGTTTTAATTTTAACAGACCAGTTCACATAAATCTCGCCTGCGCATCGAATGCTAGCGACTCTTCTCGAACTACATAAGATTCTGATTTGCTATCCGTTGAATGATTAATGGCCGGTTCTTATATCTTACCGATAGCTCATTTGCCCTACTATTGGTTAAAATTTGACATAAGCTCCATACATGTAATGTCAAATGTCTACCAATGGTGAAGTAAGTGAAAAAATAGTAAGATATAGAAACCGGCCATGAATAAGTGTTAATTCGCCTCTGTCCGTGCAATGTAGGTGCGACAGGAGCACGGCGAGGTGCGGGCGAAGGCGCGGCAGCGGCGAGAACCAGCAGACTGCGCCCGCGCTCCTCTCCAATCAAGTACACAACCAACCTATTTATTAGAACTATCTTGCTAAAAAAGGGATACTACACTATTGTAGAATACTTAAATGACAAAAATTCATTTATATAGCAGCTCGCTCCAACGTCTTATATTATATTTTGTATAATATTTTTATCTTGCCAAGCTTTTAAGGAATTTGTGGAGACATATTGCAGCATAACATTTTAGCACGTTATGTCATGATTATAACTATAACATTATTTTTCTTTCCTTTTATTGTCTTGGTCTTATTGAGTATGCACTGTTTGCTACAACTCCATTAATTCTTCAAAAAGTAATGCTGTAACATATCTCTGTACAAAATTTATAAAAAAGGATTTGAGATATAAATAGAATATGAAATATAAAGAAAAACAATATTTAGCTAGACGTGTTGCTGGGGAGTTTCTTGCCGCTTCTTCTCTTTTACAGCATTAACACGTTGCGAAGCGGTGCACATAGAATAGGAAGTAAAAATTAAATTTTAACTTATATGTATAACCTTCAAAAAGTGGTCTCCAGTGGAACTTATTTTGAATAAAAACTTTTGAATTTGAATGCAAATTAGTTTTAAAGGTTATACTTCGAACTAAGTTTCGCAAAGTGTGTCTACTTTTCTTCCCTCTGGATACAAGTTTGCGTTCTCTACTTGAAACTAGTGATGATATTGTAGGTCCCAGTAATAGTTGTCCTTGATGATGATGATGATATAATGTGTATCGATCAGGAAGGGCTTGCGGGCTACTCCCCGCACACGCAGCCCCTCCGCCTCGCCGCTGCGGGCCCTCGACGCCGCCTCGTCTGCGTCGCGGAGCATGTTCAGCGAACTCCGGTATCTATCGATCACACGACACGATTTGTGCACTCTAAGGCTAGGCGTAAACGGGCCACCGTCCACAAGCAGCGGTGGCCAGCAAGGAGCAGTTGCCACCTGTTTTCATGCATATTGTACGGCCTCGCCGTACACGTGTCGCCGGTGATGCCACTTTTATTCGCGCGGTGGCTCATGGTCGCCAACTGCATCGGTGGCCCGTTTGCGTGCAACCTAAGTGCAGCTGGGACAAGAGAGGTGACGCCGCGGTCGATGCGACAGGGCGCGCAGCGACGCCGTCAGCTTCGGATACTCACCGCGCCCCCCCGCTGAGCCGCTGCGGCTGCTCGCGGGTGAGCACCCCCGGCGCGAAGGCGGCCTCTTCACATCGGCACCCCTGCGCGCAGCCCCCGCGCCTCCCTCCTTGCACCCGGCGGATACTGCCACTGCCTCGCCGGGAACAAACGAGGTGAACGACGGCACGATGCCAAAGGCGGATCTGGTAATTGATTCAATTAAGCATCGGAACACAGAAAGGTGTTCACTGCTACTATCTCTACTACTGAGACTGCCTCGAACTCACTGTTATCTATAATATAATACATCTGTAAATGGTTCAAGTTTATACATTGCGTTTCAAAATGTAAAAAAAGGGTGTTTATTCGGATCAGAGGAATTCTAAAATATATACAATATTGTTTCTCAGTCATTAGAGCATCACGTGAAAACTAGTGAACGGATTGTAACTAAACTCGACACAGTGTTAGCTGCGTAAGGATACTTTTTATCCCAATAAATAGCATCGTTTCCATGGGATAGACGGAGTTGCAAAAGAGATGGCGCTGCAGTCGCGTTTTTTTTCAGTCATAAACAACGAAACAAAAAGATAGACTGGAAACAGAACAGGTCACAGTATGATACTGTACGATTTGTTACCAAACCTTTAGTAACACATTGCTGAAATGATATTCCACCACCGATTAGAGTGGTAAAATCAATAAATTCTTTCAAGTTTCAATATAAAAAAATACCTACTTAGACTACAAGAATGCAGGTTAGTAATTCAGTTGTTCCCCTCCAAACAAAACATACGAACTTTGTCACTGATACATAATATGACCTATTGATTGAGGGGTTGCCTGGAAGAGATACCTGACCGCCCTTTCTTTAACATTCACTCTACCTAGTTTTCAGAACGTAGTGTTAATTGTTGATATAAAAATTTCTACATAGTTAGTGAAACGCACAGAACGATGATGATTATTTTAGCTAAACATTAGTTATTATATTGATCAAATTACCATAATATTTATTGTATAATATGTTGTCATTGTAGTAAAATTGTATATAACTATTTTGTATTTGGGTCGTTTTTGCCCTCGCGGTAGAAGGGAGGGTTGCTGGGAATAGACCAAGAAGTAGCCGGGGGACACGTCCCCTGGCATAGGAAGAGGCCCAGTGAAGGGGGCCCACGCCTGCCAGGGCACTGCGGAGTCGGGCAGCCCATTTCCCGTAGCCCTGGCATAAGGCGCAGGACGGAACAACCAGGGGTTTAGTGGGTATCCCTAAGTAGGGAGAGGCAATAACGTGACACCGGTTCTGACAGGGCAAAAATTACTTAAAATTAGTTTCTTTCTTTTTACTATGATTTGTAATTAGTGTAAGTACTACGCTATTTCTTTAATTAAATCCTTTTTCTTTCTTTCTCCTCATTTTATTGCCTCAAGTCAGGTTGGCTTCAACAGGCCTATAGGCTTGGCTGGGCAGTTGTGTAGTTTTATGGACTTAGTTTCTTTCTTAGGGTCTGTTGATTTCAGTTATGTACACAAATAAAACACTTGTTATGAAACTTATATTGCCACTACCGTGAGCTGTGACCACAAAAAGCGAATCAGTTTTAGGGAAAATATCCGAAGTCCAAAGAGATGGCGATCATGAAAGCATTGTGTGTATCTAAAATGAACAACGCCATCTAGTGGCATACGTCGAAATCATAACTGTGATGATTTAAATAATGATATTAGGTTTTTCATAATTATAAATATATGGTATTTTCGACAGATCATACACAGTTTCTTTGTTATTATAATGAATTTAACGAGAAAAAGTTTAACAAAATATGTTGTTTATAGTAATATAATCTCATCAGCAATAATTGCCTAAGTTCATAAGTTTTTTTAAGTTTACGATCCATAGGTATTTAGTTCCTTTGCCTTAACAGGCAAAGGAACTAAATACCTATATATAATGTATACTAACGTATACACTCTTTAAAACATAAAAATGATAATTTAGTGAATGGGCTTTTAGCTCATGTCACTTTTTTTATCTGGGATAATGGATAATGGGATAATAGCTGTTGATCGTTTCACGCAGATGTAGCGATGGGCTTAACTCGTTATTTTTAATGCTATAGATAAAACGGCATTTGGCCACAGTCGATAACTATTATAATATCGCAGGTGAAGTCCGAGCGGATTCTTCCCGATTCAACCCACGAAAAAACAACCTCCTTAAAAAATTCCCAAATCAAGCCATTTCCATTCCAAAGTCAATCCACGACCTATCTTTAATAAATGATCCGAATTCAACCCAAATCAAAAACAAGAAGAACAATTTAATTAGCGTTTGCCCGCGACTTCGTCCACGTTGAACAGGTAACAATGATTATGGTACTTTTGCCAGTGTTTAAAATCAAAAGCCAGTTCCAGCGGAGTAATGAATTTTTTAGAGCAAAAGTACACGAATCCCGGAAATTCCTCTAAAAACCCGAGATAAGTAATGCTACTACAACCGCAAGTGTTCTACTAAAGATTCTAATAACTATAGAAACTGTCGTAGCAAGCAAATCCGCCCGGCTAGCAGATGGACACGCGGCTCTGATACTATGATGTACATGTTTGTGTCGACAGGCGGCGCCGTGCGCGTGCGACGCTGCAGGTGCGAGTCCGTCACCCCCCGCGCCGCGCGCCCTCTCCGCAGGCCAGGACGCCAAGTAAGCGCGCTGCTGCACCCTCGCGACGTAGCGTGGGGTCGTAGATAGAGATGCATTAGAGGCGAAGTGGTGAGATCTGCCGTTGTGGCCAGGTGGTCGTGGTACGGCGGGGTGCGCGCGCTGCGTGACTCGCACGTGCGGCTCGTGCTGCGACAGCTGCGGCACGTGGCCAGGCTGAACCGCGCGCTCGACCGGGCCGCCGCCCTGGATCGGTGAGGCCACTCACATTCAACGACGGGTCACCAAGGACATTTTTAGATACACTCCTGAGAGTCACAAGTAGTTACCTAATGGCCGACTCTTATATCTTACTAACCATTCATTTGCCCCACTAAGTACCGGTTAAAATTGGATTGTTTTTCTACAGTTTGGGCGCACTGGCCAGCTGCTCCTTCAGCTTTTAGAGATGTGAAAAAATTAAGTGCTTTCGCTTCAGGACCATTCTAAAATAGCCTTAGAAGGAATAATACCTACCTACTTGTATTCTAATTTAAAACATTAAATTGTTGTTAACTGGCTACTCTGAGGACACCGCTTTGCATCGTGTTATTAATTACTGATGAGGAAGATGAAATGACACGCCCACCACGTGTTCCACATCATGTTCAAATTGACGGGTCAGCTTTGTAAAGTTTAGTGCTTACAGCCCCGTCTGCCCATAGCGGATTTATGGGTTTCACTGTTCATAGAATTACAAGTATGTGGGTATCATCGTGGCTTCTTACTTCACGATCAGCACTTATTAATTGTAATAATATGAAGGTTAGGTAGGTAGGTTAAAAATCTTCTCGGCCCGAATTCGAATCTACGTTATTAGAATAACACACGAACACATGTTCGTGTGGTATTCTATTGTACAGCAGAACCATATTTATGCGCGTGTTAAATATTACATTGGGTAGTATACAAAAATACACACACACTTAGTGTTTAATACATATATTGGCAATTTGGCAAAGCATTTTATTGATTCCGCAACATTAAAAGATATTTCATAGATATTTTACTTTCAGTTATTCTATTACAAGCCAGTGTAATACTGGAAACAACACAGAAGGGTTCATGGTAATAAAAGAACAGCAACTGGTGACATAGTTATAATCAGAGAAGCTTACGGCTCACATTTATCTCATACGCTGACTCTACACGAACATTTTAGAACACCTCGCCATCCCTTCAACAGTTTTACAGTAACATAAGAAACTTAGCAAATTGGCACAACCGATAGCGGATTGAAGTCATTGATAAACTATTTTAATTAAAGGGTTATGAATGAAAGGAATTTAATACATTATTGTTTGGAAATTTTAGATAATATTTTATAAGATATCATATAAAATATTACAGAACGCAGTATAAATCTATCGCGTCTACCAACATGAAAATCCGTCTGTACACAATTGAGAGATTTAGAATTATAATCTGTACACAATTACCACATATTAGATATAGATATTATTGCATAAAAATTTACTTCATTTTATATCGCAAACTATCCCTTCTACCGGGATGAATAGTATCTATGTCCATTTTCGGTATTCAGACAGACAGATCGAGTGAAAGTCGCATTTTTTTTAAAGATTATTACTTTTTATATCTATAAACTTGATAAATGATTGGTCCCCCATACAAACTTTAATACCCAATTTCAACCCGTTCTAGTTTTATTTATACAACTACATTGTGTAAACTACACAAATGACCAAAACTACCAAACGTACTAAAACTACCGAAACTACCAAATCCACCAACCAATACTACCACAACTACGTAAACTATCACAATTACCAAATTTACCAATCAAAACTACCACAACTACCAAAACTACCACAACTTTTGACCAGATTCCAGTTTCCCTTAAGAGAGCAGCTGCGTATTTGTAACACTTTTGGTGTTGCAAATGTCCATAGGCGATGGTAACCGCTATCCATTAAGTGGGCCGTCTGCCTGTCTGCCGATCTCCAGCAATAAAAAAAAATACCATAACAACCGAATATACCAAATCGACCAACCAAAACTACCAAATCTACAAACCAAAACTACCACAACTATCAAAACTGCTACAACTACCAAAATAACCGAATCTACCAAATATACCATAACTACCAAATCTACAAACCAAAACTACCACAATGACCAAATTTACCAATCAAAACTACCACAATTACCAAATCTACCAATCAAAACTACCACAATTACTAAATCTACCAATCGAACCTACCAAAACCACCACAACTACCAAAACTACCACAACTACCAAAATAACCGAATCTACCAAATCTACCAACCAAAACTACCAAAACTACCAAATCTACAAACCAAAACTACCACAACAACCAATACTACCACAACTACCAAAACTACCACAACTATCAAAACTACCGCAACTACCAAAACAACCGAATCTACCAAATCTACCATAACTACCAAATCTACATACCAAAGCTACCACAACTATCAACACTACCAATCAAAACTACCACAATTACCAAATCTACCAATCAAAACTACCACAATTACCAAATCTGCCAATCAAAACTACCACAACAACCAATACTACCACTACTATCAAAACTACCACAACTACGGAAACTACTAAATCTACAAACCAAAACTACCACAACTACCAAAACTACCACAACTACCAAATCTACCGAATCTACCAAATATACAAAACAAAACTACCACGACTACCAAAACAACCGAACCTACCAACATAAACTACTGAAAATAGCAAAACTGCCAACCAAAACTATCACAACTATCAAAATATCTAAACGACCGAATTGACCAAAATAAACAAAATGACGAAAATGGCAAACCACAAATAAAAAATCTATCCTAGTTTCCGGGATAAACTTTACATAAATCTATCCCAAAATCTATCCCAGTATCCGGGATGAAAAGTATCCCTTGGCCACCCTCGGTATTCAAATTACATATGTACCGAGTATCAGCCAAATCAGTCCAATAGTCTTTCCATAAAAGGATAACAAACAGAGAGACAAATATACATTTATCCCGGAAACTGTCCCATTTTCCGGGATAAAAAGTATCCTATGTTCATTCTCGGCATCGAAAATATATATATATACTGAGTTTCAGCCAAATCAGCCCAGTAGTTTTTACGTGAAAACGGAACAGACAGACAGACAGAGTTACTTTCGCATTTATAATATCAATAGGGATATATTAAGGAAATGGTCGATTGTATCGTTCAGAAATAAGAGGGTATATAACAAAACTAATTATTAACTTGAAAAAGAAATATAACAAGAACACCTATGCTACTAATAACTGTAACAATAAGCTTCATACTATTATCTTGAACCGTCAGTGACCATAGTTACCGCTAGATTATATTTCGCCCTGTTCGACGACGAACGTAGAATGTCCCGTGTTAGGCGATCTCACCTCCTTCTTTCTACCAACAGCCAACAGCTCAGTGTTCACACTTCAGCAATCAGCAATCTTATAATCTAAAACTTATTGCAGATGTTACATATCAAGAATTCTAAAAGGATTTGTCAAGTACCTAACAATATAAATCTTATACTAATATATAAAGCTGAAGAGTTTGTTTGTTTAAATGCGCTAATCTCAGGAACTACTGGTCTGATTTGAAAAATTCTTTCAGTGTTGGATAGCCCATTTATCGAGGAAGGCTATATATAGGCTATATATCATCAGGCTAAGATCAATAGAAACGGAGCACCAATGAAAAATGTTTCAAAATCGGGGGGGCTTTGAAAACAAATTCCACGCGGACGGCGTCGCGGACACAGCTAGTGTTACCATATAAATACAACCTACTTTTCATTAAGCTAAAACACTACCTCCTCAATAAATCAAGTGCAGGTATTCTAAGACAGTGTGTCTTAGCAAGTAAACGCATTACTTCATTATTACGCGCGTCCGGCCTGCGTTTAAAGTTACTAATATTTTATTGATTACACAGGGGTTTCTCGAATCAAGGTGGCCCAGCGACGATCAAACACTAATTACGAAGGGAAATTAGTAAAAACAGTTCTCCCACGATCACGCCACCAGCGACGATGATCCCCTTCCAAGAAACATCCCCCGGAAAGTAGTGATTCTGTAACCGTCCTCATCTTTAGAGGAAGCGATGATTTCATGGTTCTTCAAGTTCGACAGCCATTTTGGAAATCAAGAGAAATATCACCATGTCGTTACAAATATAAAGTGAATGATAATTTCAAAACGATTAAATTAAAATTTGGAACAATGTTAATTATAATACTTTAAGTAAGTGTATTGTGTTTTCTTTACATCGTCTTCGTTATCTTTACGTACTATAAAACAAAGTCGCTTTTCGCGTTTGGCTTTCTGTCTGTACATGTAGAAAGTGTAGCGATTGATAAATAAACAACCGCGGCCTAATGCCTAATTACTAGACATTTGTATTCGTCTGTTTTCGAGTAATAATCTGTCATGGGGGACTGGGTTTAATTAAAACCAAGTTATTATATTTAAGAGACGACCGTCTTGGATGAGATCTGGATGAAAACTGGTGTGTGGTGGATGGGCAAATGGGAAGCTAATGTGAATGTGAGATCGGCCGATTGGGGTGCATAAAATATAAACATCTATACAACTCGTTGGCTTTGGTATTTCTTTGATGCAAATAAAATTTAATTTATGGTAAATTGAATGTAAATATAAATAAGAAAAAAAATAGATTGAATAAATATTCATGTATATTCATTCATACTAAAAATCCGTTGCCATGCTGAAAATACCCTTTGAATTTGAATACTGGCAACATGACTTCAATTTACTTGTCAAGCGTGGACGAAGTCGCGGGCAAATCCTAATTTATTTATAAATTGTTGATCACAATGATCAACAATTTATAAACATGCTTTGTACAGTATGCCACTGCATCCTCCTCAAGTAGGTACGCAACGTAATTTTAAGCAGTTTTCACCATCAGTTTGGTAATTCTTCAAGGAAGGTTCATATTAGGGATGGGCCGAATATGGTTTGAACCGAATACGAACTTCACCCGAACATTCGGTTAAAACAAAAAATTCGGCCGAAATTCGGGATTTCGCCACGCTTTCTCTAGATCAACACATCGTGACCTGTTGACAACGTCAACTTGAGAACACCTTTTTTTTGGCTTTTTTACACCATAACCTGTCTCTAGTAAGTTTTAAGTCTGAGTAGGTGGATAAAAGAATAAATTTTTTAGACCTTTGATTGAAATAAAAATCACCATTTCATAATTCTAAATTCATAATATTTCATTCGTAAAAAGTGATTTCAATCAAAATTAGTTATAATTGCTGATGTACCTTAGACGTGGTTTTTTTTTTAATTCGAGTTACGCATTATAATTAAGCAGTTGTACTACTTACTGATGTTTCTTAGAGGAATAATAAGTTTATTTTATTTTTTGTTTTAATTTGATGTATATTTAATTAAGCAAAGACTCAATCAAGAACTAATTTTATTTATTTTTTATCACATTGCACGTTAAGATTTACATATTCCTAACTAAAATAAATGAACAAGAGTATATAAGTATAGATGCCAATTTTTATATTACGATTATGATAGATACGATTTCTATTAGTCAGTCAAAATAGTGCAAGTAAATATTTTACTTTTTTTTACACCGAATGTTCGGCATTTAAACCGAATTTCGGCCGAATGCCGAATTTCAGCTCATGCTGCTGAAATTCGGGTAACCGAATGTAAAATGAATTTCGGCTCATCCCTAGTTCATATATATTCAAATTCAAAACAAGTTCCAATGGAGAACACTTTTTCAAAGTAATACATGTAAGTCACCAAAGTTTACTTCGCAATGTTTTTTTTTTATTTTTACAAATAAAGGTTCATTCAGTCTATGTTTTATTAAAAACCATATAATTGTTATTGGTGCCATTAGTATATTGTATGTTGAGAGATAATGTCGGGCAGCCGCGTGCTTCTGGGCGGCCTCTGGCCGAACGTCGGGGCTCCGTCGTTTGGCGAACTGCGATTGCAGCGCCCTCCCGAACGCCTTCCCAACATCGCGCACCGTCATCTCACCACAATGCCAGTAACGCGTCGTCCACTGGCAACTACACGAGTGCCACGACAAATCAAGAGATGGTTGTAAGAACTAACCGACTTCAAAAAGGAGGAGCCTCTCATTTAGACTATACTTTTATTGTTTAGGATTTACTGAGATAAACATCCCCTTGTCACCAAGTCAGAATATGATGAGTGGGTTCCGGAGAAATCGAAAGCAACCATACAATGTTATCGTATAACGTGTTTGTATTATTTGTACGTTATTGTTCTTTTATATTTCTAAATTGTTTGTTTTATTCTTATCAAGTTTTCACATCGAAGTAGTGCTACTAATTAAAATGATGTACTACATATAAAAATTAAATGTAGCAACGGAAAGGCAAAGGACTCCATAGAATAGCGCCATCTTTCGAGCGTGGTGGCGAGTGCGACATAATAATATGTAATAAACAAAAAACGAATAATTCCATACCTATAAAACTCACACTCGCATGTTGTTGGAGTCCTAATAGATCTGTTGCTGTAGTAACATGTTCGAAATTGTCAATAGTTTACGAGTAAAACGAGAAAATTGTACATCACACAAAGCTAGTTATTTTCATTGGCAGCATAAATAGGAGTTTCGAGAGGAGGAAGATCGGGTCGGAGAGTTCCCTACTCCCTAGGAGGTCAGCCCGTCAGCTTACAAATGCTTACAAAAAGCAACCCACAAGTTTAAACCCATTGGAGTACGGTTGGATTGAGCAGGACAAGACATACGCCTTCAAATGGTTCGAAGGTGACCAACTTCCATCTTTTGTGAGTGACTTAATCACCAATGTCCCTGGTAAGTTGATAAAAATTCTTTCTTGAACATGTTCACATCAATTTACTTTTATTTTACAATTTATGTTTTATTTTTGCAGAATTCGATTCAATGGATGATGAAGAGGAGTCACCTAACAACAAACATGACTCCGTTAAACACTTGAATTTTGTCTTGACGTAATAAAAAGCAAAAAATAAAAATAAGGAATTGAGGAATTATTTTTATGATTCTTCTATAAAAAATATCACTACGTATTATCTAACTAATGAAGTTTGGTATATAAAATCTAAAAAAATATTAATTTCTGTAAATACAGTGATAAAGTAAATCGCAATTCGCAACTAAATTACTTATATTGATGTAAAACAGCGAACGGAAAACATATACATCTGACCGGGTAGTAGCTAAGATTTTATTATTTATTGATGTGTGTACGCAATGTAGACGTCTGCCATGATCAATATAAGTTTTTAAGACTATCATAAATAAAATATATCAATGGCAGATCTGGTCAATTACTTAGATTTTTTTTTTCATAATTGTCTGCCACAAAGTAAACCGCGTGATAATGGTCTGCCATTCTTATTTTCCGATAATAATAATCATATATTTTCAAATTTCAAAACGGCAGACGTGGTCAAATGGATTTAAGATTCGTCAAAAATCGATACCTGTCTTGCCTGAGCGCTCGTCGCGGCCACCACTTAGAGCTTAGTGAGTCTTCACTTCATGCATGATAGGTATAGGGACTTCAATGTACCAAAACTCAGGTCTGGTCAAATACATACAGGTAGCCGTTCACTGGCTCTTAAACTATATTGATTATAGAACAAAACAATGTACTACCACTTTGCAGAATATATAATTGACTACAAAAAATATCCCGTAACCATATGTCTAACTATTGTAGTTATCTCACAATAAGTGTTTTCTTTTATTTTTTTAAATAATTAAAATGCCGTTGCTTCAAAAACTCTTTATTTTGTACCTTAATATTAATCTTTTTCAAAATAAATTACTCCATATTGAAGATGAATTCAATACCTTTCTAGAACTTTTTGAATTATTCAATTCGGACGTTTCATGCAAAAGATATCGCGATATTTAAAATGTAAGTATTAGTGTTGTAGCCAAATATACTAATATTGTTTGATTGAACGCGCTAATCTCAGGAACTACTGGTCTGATTTGAGAAATTCTTTCAGTGTTGGATAGCCCATTTATCAAGGAAGGCTATAGGCTATATATCATCACGCTAAGACCAATAGGAGCGGAGCACCAATGAAGAATGTTTCAAAATCGAAGGATTTTGAAAGCAAATTCCACGCGGACGACGTCACGGGCACAGCTAGTCCTTCATAATAAGGAATGATATAGTAATATTTGTTCGGGATGTATTGATATTTTTTCAACATTTGCGAAGGCCATTAATTTAATGGTCGACAACTCTGAACTTACGACAAAAATATCGTTCTTACTTGTAACTATACTATATTGATGTTTTTCGGAAAATAATATTCTTTAAAAATATTAGTTCATTGCAGAATGGAGCATGACTAGATTTCAGAAAAATTGATACTTACTTTAGCATCGTTGGCTCAGCTGCCGTTGAGTTCCGGCTTCTTTCTTCTTCTACGAGAGCGCATATTGCCGCGATGAGACACAACTCGGCTCGCCTCGTTTTCGGGAAGTACACCCACCACGCTTGTCCGAAGCGGTTTTGACACATGCCATGACATGACGATGCCTTCCCTTCACGACTGCCTGCCATATGCCAGCGACTTCGTCCGCGCTTGACTTGAAATCCCCGCGGGATTCCCAGAATTAAAAGTAGCGCAGAGTTCAAGTTTAATAATGAGCCCAGTAGTTTTGAAGAAAGAAGAAATTGCATCGTCTTCTCCATCGTTTACATAGTCCATTTCAGATGGGTTCTTATTAATAGCTTCAATATACAGACACGGCATTATAGTCAAATATGTACTAATATGAAGTTAGTCATTTAAAGATCACTCTAGACGGACAGTCGCATCATTTTAAATGTAGAATTTTATAATTAAAACTAAGATGAGTGAGCGTGTATTTGGCGCAGACTCAGGGCAAGTTGTGGCGGCGAGGGCGCAGGTCGCCTCGGGGAGGGGGCAGGGGGCAGGGGGCAATGAAACCCACGGTGTGACATCGAGCAAACACCCAATATAATTGACGCACATTCATGACAGTAAGGACTAACAATTTTTTCACAGAATAGAAAATGCAAAACTCTTAGGGCCAGAATATTTATTTTGCTCCCGAGAATTTTGTATTATCTGTTACATGCTCTCTTACATATATCAACATAGACATATCTTATAATATGAAGAATAAAGTTAATGACGTCTAAGGTTTGACATGATGTCAACAATAACATGGAAACTGCATCAGGGGTATACAAATATCAGATCCGCGAGAAGTAGGGGACCTGTAAACCAGTGCAGCTTTTTTATTGCGTGGGTTCAGCAGACAGGCAGGCGGCGCACCTCATGGATAGCGGTTACCGTCGCCTATGGACATTTAAAACGCCAAAGGTGCTACCGATGTGGTGCCGCTCTCTAAAGGGGGGCTGGAACCTGGTCACTAATGCCGGAACACAACTCAAGGTTGTTATGGCGGCAGAGTTTAGACCAGGGTTGGTATTCATCCAATCAGGCAAATACCCTACCACCGGTCCTTAGGGCTATATATTCTTCTTCCGTTCTTGCACGGATGAAAATGTACGGAGGAAGAATACTAATTTCTGCAACCCGTTGTAAGAGACGAGAATCCCACAAGCCGAGTGGTAGGGCTATTGCTCTTCTGGACGGCCACCACCTTTCAGCCTGCTATTGAGTCACCTTCTGACATTAACGACTTTTCATCAGGTAGATCGTTGGCCTGCCTACTGTACTCTAGCAATAAAAATAAAGCATATTTTGTTAGCTAAAAACTGCATCGCTTAGTTTGTGCGACTTTCAAAAGATCGTTTTGCGCCAAACAGTGGTTATTGGAAGAGATAATTACATTTAGATAAGTACAATAGTAATGACATTCAATACGATGCGACGGTAATTTGCTTCAGCATGTGATCATTATAATTACAGCATACATTTTTACTCCTACTATTAACATGCAAGTGTATAGTATATTTAAATACAATAGATATATATATCAAAATGAATACCCTATTCCCAATTTGGAATTTCCAAAATAGAGCATTGCCGGCGATTAATTTTTTTAATTTCTTTCTTCCTCTATCTAATTATGTTTAATTTTTTAATTGTCACGATTATCTGGTCATTTAACTTATCGAGCCTATTTAATAATACATCAATTTGAATAAAGTTATCTACATTATGAAGTCAGTGCCCAATAAAACATGTACATTGTTACAGCAATAAAATATTGCAAAAATTCCCTTTACTTGGCACCGACCTCCTCAAATCAGAAGACAAGTGTGTCTCGTGATTGGAGAACGTTGACGTAATCAAGTCCGCCAGAAGCCAAGGCTCAATTTCGCCTTCCTAGTCCTAGACGACCCTAGCTCAGCACGTTATTCATCATAATTAGGTTTTTACTACTTACTCGTTTCCAGAGCAATTTTGGGTAAAAAAATGCATCACCCGTGCAACTGTATGCATCATTTTACATATATTTAGATGTTACCACTGTCATGTATCAGTAATAATTTTAAAATATTCAATATGGCTCCACAAACAAGCTCTATTCATTTTTAATTTCCCCACTCTGCTGCGGTTCTTTCTAATGCATTTCAAAAGAGTTTACCATGCATAGGGTATACAAGTTCAGCAATAAGGGTATTATCTTTTGGCCCTTTGCTATCTTACAATTCGCAGGAAGCGATCACTACAGACATCCACTTGAATTGTTCGGTGTCATTCAAGACTGTTAAACATGTTCGATCAATTTTTGACGCGCTGAACAAGAAGTACACGTATAAACAGATAAATTGAACGCATGTTTCAATTTCGACGCGAGAGAAGTGAATGGAATATAGTGACTGTTTCTTAGAGGCGATGGCAGACGGGCGCACAGAGGAAGCGACTCAGGGTGAGGTCTCCGAAAGGCCTCGCACTGTGCATCCGCTTTACTCCAACTCGATGTTGTCGATATCACTGGCGATCCAGTTAATCGCCTCCTCCTGCTCCTCGTCTTTTTCTTCCTCCTTTTCTCTTTCCTCTTCTTCCTCCTCAGGGTATCTGGAAATGAACAATACAATATACATACAAGCGTATTTTGCACACGTGTATCCAATAGAACTACTATATATGTATAGTAAAATACTAAGAAGTGATAATAAGTAATTGTGAAATGAAGCCTCGTAGCGCACATTCGCGAAGTAGCGTTGCGAAAAAGAAGCGAGTAGTCAACGTATGGGTACAAATGAGCGGTGGTGTTTGGAGGGTGAGGGCCTTTCCTGTACAGCGCCGTCTCCTGTCCGTGCCGTCGGCGTCGGCCGGCGTCGGTTGGCGTCGGTCGGCGTCGGTCGGCGTCGGTCGGTGTCGGTCCTCCATTCTATGTAGGTGGCCAAGCCAGCGCAAGCGATGACTTAGTACTGCCTTTACATGTAATCGTCATTAATTTATTATAATATAGAGTATACAATGTTATATCTATTCCTAGTAAGTAGTAAGTTAGTAGGTATAAAATTTGCAATGAATCGCTGTATACATGTGAGCGGAGACTAAATGACATTACTCCGAGAGGCCAGTGGCAAGTGCAGGCGTCGAGTGCCTCGCCTCGGGATCGGGGAAGCGCCTCCAGAGCGGAGCGGGTTTGCTTGTCCCAAACCTTAGCTGGCACATCTCAAACATTCACTTCTCAACAAATGTCGACTCTAAAAAACTGTAAATTATTACAAAATAAATATGACTTAATTAATTAATTAATATACATTGGATTACAATGAATTCACATGCTTAACTTACTTTGTCGCCGATGGTACAGTTATTCGAGGCATATCTTCGAAAATGGCGCCAAACTTAAATCAAGTAATGAAAACTATTTCTAATAACATAATTTATTAATAGCACATTCCACTTGTTGTGCGCCTGCGGGTCTCAAAAAGCAAACTTCTTTTCACGTGCCATTGTCATTGTCTTTCTCCAGGCGTATCGTATCGACACACTATGTTGTATACTAGTCGTCATCTTAACGAGCTGATTCAAGGAAGAACTCAGAAATTTTAATGTAATATCTATCCGCCACCCAAAGTTGTTACAACTAATGAAGTGCAGTGTATATAGTGCTTTAGGGTAAATCCAGAAATAGGGATATTCCGAAAATTACGATTTCATACTCCAGGCAATGTTTTTTAAGTCCTTGCTCTACCTGCGCTAGCGTTAGTGACTGTGGCCAAATACGTCATGTTTATAGGGTTAAAAAGAACGTCGTTAATTATTAGTATAGTTATCTGACAATGTTCATCGTCGTTGACAACACTGAGATTTGCTTTATCCCAGGTGTAGCAGTGACATTACTATGGCCATATTAGTGTAGGCCTTACAATGCCTGAATGGATTGCATTACCTCCTGTACACGTACAAACACGTTTGCAGGTGACTGCGTTTCTTCAGTGTGATGAGAAAGCTAGTAGTATTGAAAATTAGATTAGAAAGAATAGATTGCAGCTATGCTATGAATAAATTAATGTGAAAATTATAAATTTTAATAATAAAAGTTAATGAGTTTTTAAATAATTATGTTTACAGAAGCTAAAGATAAAATAGCCAATTTGGCCAAGACTTAATCATAGTAATTTTTTAAACAAAATCGTTGTACACTTTTACACAACTTATAATTCCGATGGGTAGTTTGGTTCGCGCAGAAAAGTGCAGACCGGTTTCCGACGTGTAAATAATGTACATTGCATTTTATTCGCAAACGGAAACAGCAGAGTGTTGCTTACCATGCATTCTTAGCTCTGTTCCGCTTACACGATTCGCACACTGTCGCGCGATACTAAATTGGAGGAATTGTTAGTTGTGTAAAACTGTATCACCTGTTGCAAAAGTATGTCGATATTACTCCAAAGCACCAGTACCACGAGTACTATATGGTTTTTTACTATCGTACTATGTGAACAGATTCGTATAGCTACAGCTATTGTTGCTAACTTGCTACTTAGTAAATAAGCCTCTGTCGATAGTGGTGGGGAATCGCAAGCGGACTGGCATGTGTCTGTGTGTAAGAGTGCAAAGTGCGGCGCACGCCCGGATATTGGTACCAGTCAGGTCGGTGCTCCTTGCTTTGAGGTCAGCCGGCGCACCCCTCCTCCCTCACTCCACTCTTCCTTTGTAATTACGGTAAATCTCTATTAGTCATCTCACTTCCATAATTCTACATGCTAATTCAGAAGAAAGGGTGCGTTCGGTATTGCCAAAGTGCATATAGGCGACGGTGAGCCGTCATTCTCCACCAGGCGGTTGGCTGCTCACATATACACCACTTGTCTAGTTCGGGCCGCACGTTCGACATCGCGATGGACTGAGTTGACACCGCGAACCGCGTGCAGTTCAGGGGTCGCCTAGAAGGCAAAGCGAAGTTTACCTCCGCGAAGTTGGCACTGGGAGCAGTGTCATGGTGCCTGGGCTGTGGCACCCCCTGGACTGCATTCAACGCCGGTCCGTGTCAGTTGTCGACCACCCAATCTCACAGACGGTCTGGATGCACTTGACGTTCGGAGAGACGTCACGTCTCTCTGCGTATCTTCCCAAGAACGAAGGGCTCAGAGGAGAGCTCGCAGTCGTTCACGATACGGGCTCTTTGGAACTCCAGCTACAAATACGCTATTTGACCCGTTAAAAGTATTACGTCACAAGTCCGTAGAGTCGAGAAAATCTAAAAGACTGCAGCCTTTTGTAAGACACTACAAATATTCGCCCGCGACTTATTATGCCAATATTTAGAATTGAACGGTATTTCCAGCAGCTCAAAGGATTTTTTAGTATGATAATACATAAATCCCGTAAATTCCCTTTAAGATCCGGGACAAGCAATGTTTCAAAAAACACACATACAACTGTTAAACCAAAGTTGTCTAATAAATATAGACACTGTCGCAGCAAGTCCTACGATCACGTGGTTTCTAAGTTAGGAAACCTGGAGTAAAAGTAACATGCCCAACCTTTGTGCTGTTTTAGCCGTGGGTACAGTTCTCAGGAAAAAATCCGGGTTTTCAGAATTTAATGTACGTATCACAACGTTTAAGAAAGGAATCCTAATCCTAACCACTAAAAATCACAAGCGAGAAAGATCCCGCTGGATTTGCGGGACATAAAATCTGCAGCATTTAAAATAGAATGTAAGCTGTCGTTTTAGAGTCAATTGTGTCAGATTATTAATTTTTATGCCTTCTAACGAATTCAAACCACTCCCGGGATATGAAGAATCGCAGATTTTATGTCAGAAAATTTGCTATCGATCAGCAGGAACCGCGTCGAAATCGGCCCCGTAGTTTTTGCGCGAATCCCGAACGAAGGTAAACCGACAAGAAATAAAAAGAACTCCGTGTTCTATCCCAGTTGTTTTCTTTTTTAACAGCTTCGATTTGCAGATTAAGCATTCTTAAAAAAATTAACATTATAGATTCTAATATAAGTATAAACTATACTTCTTACTGTAAAATTTCATCAAAATCTGCTCAGTAGTTTTTACGTGAGAGGGTAACAAACATCCACCTTCCAAAGCTTTCTCGTTTGTAAATTGATTAGAATGTGAAAGTAGATATTTGTTAGTTCCAACGGGTACTACAGAGGCCGTGAACAAACAACCGCTTTTGTTTTGTTTTTATTAGACGCCTTAGGATACCTACCTATTCATGACGCCGGCGGTCATTTGCAGAAACTCCGCACGCAGCATCTCTTCGTCCCATTCCTCGTAATCTTGGAGGAGCGGCTGCTGTATTCCTTCGTGAGTACCGGCGCTGCTGCAAAACACAACACTGAATACATTATCATCGTACCCGTCTCCAACACTATCCTACCTATCGCATCCCATCCCCTGGTGGGATACGTATATGCGGGAACCAGGAGTCACCCCCGTCGGGTGAGGACAACGTCTCCCGATGGTCCTCGGAGTGCGGCGTAAATAAAAGATTAATCGATAAGATAGCTACCCGTCTACGACGCTGGGGTTCGAGTCCCGGTCGCGCTCGTCGTCAGACGTCTCCTCCTCGTAGCCGTAGCCGTCTTCCTCCTCTTCCTCCTCGTCGTCTTCGTCGTCCCAGACGACGCCGTCGTCGTCGTCGGCGAAAGGCGCACTCGGAGTCGCATCCTTTGGCGCGCTACCACCCAACAACGACCAATAGTTAGTGCAACTAGTGTCAGGATGCTCACTCCGTCGAGGCCTTTTTAAGTGCAAAGGCAAATGGACCCTCTCGGAGAAGTTGAATTCAAATAATTATATAAAACAAATGAAAATGATGTTGGAAAACCAAGGCAAGTCGGGCCACGCTCACCCCTTTGCGCCGCGATCGTGATCTGGCTCGAGCTGGACAGAGGTTATTTCGGACTCACCGGTCGTCGGGGGACTCCTTTTCCTGGCTAGTCTGCTGAGCCTCCTGAGTCTCCTGAGTCTCCTGAGTCTCCTGCGTCTCCTGCGTCTCCTGCGTCTCCTGCGTCTCCTGCGTCTCCTGCGTCTCCTGCATCTCCTGCGTCTCCTCTTCAGGCTCCTTAGCCACCGCGGCCACCTTCTGGTAGTTGGCACTGAAGGGAAAACAACACATACGCTCACACACATAATGACACCCAGCTAGCTAGCAATTCATTTACAAATTGTCATATTTACCTAAACATTTCGGTGAACTACGAGAAACTGCTTCGCTATTATTTGTAAACTTGATTCGGTATGATTATTATCGTGTACACTGGCGCTAGCAAACAAAAGAAGGAAACTCACAATGACGAGTCAAGGATCAATCAAAGCTGCTGGTTTCATTGATCGTTGGCGCGTCATTTAGCAGTTAGTCAAGGAGGTAGCGCCACAAATGAGTGGCGGTTCAATGAACAAAGTGACAAGAATATACACAAACAATATCATTTGAGAAAAATATAAGTGAATACGCTAGCGCTTATAATTATGAATTATGCACTTTCGCTCGTTTCGATTATTGGTCGCAAGTAGAGGCCTCATTTCACCGTTCACGATGCGACGCCACCTCCCGGACTGGCTGTGCAGTTAGTTAAACGCGGCTCCCAGAAGCCCCACTAAACAGATATGCAACAGTTGTGAGTGAACAAAGGAAACAATGAATATATTACGAGATTTGCCCAAACACGAGTAGCGCGATCCAGCAGCAAGCTACGAATGCCGGGCTGGAGCTCTCCCCGGGAGCTGCGCGGCGCCGCGTCTCCCGGCGCCAGTATTGCCACTCCAACGAAGGCGGATTTATATATCATTTTGATTCGTTCCTCATCTCGTGCTCCATTTGCACACTTTCAATAACATTATTCTCATATATTTGAGCGGGCACGAAGATAGCGTACTTTTAAAATATCAGGCTGAGAAAAATATAATATCTGTTGCAATAATGGACACGCTATTCGACACGTTTGATTTACAAGTTGCTATTCGCGTACAGAAGGTAGCGCAACCTAGTGGCTTGTCTGTCTCGAGGGAGAGATATGTCTCCCCTCCGTCCGCTTTGGCGTATCTCACGTTGTAGCCGCCGCTGCTGCTGCCGATGTGCCGCGTCCGGGAATTGTCTGTGGCCGCCAGAGTCACTCCTTTGTGAGAATAGCCACGGGGACCAAACAGTTTAGTGAAAAGAACTTCGAGGACTTTCCTTATGTAATGCAAATACCTACTTTATATGCTTAATAAAAAAGTGGGGTCGGTAATATAAAATACGTAGGTAATAAATGTTCCGTCCACTATGAATTATTATGATCTACTCGTTCTTGAATTCCTTTACTCCTATTTTAATTTATAATCAAAAGATAGTGGTTTCAAGTAATTGCCATAAGGTTTGTTAAAAAAAGTATTACTTTGACATCACAAATGTCACACCTAAAACTATGTCAATTGTGATCGGCCATTAATTATTTGGTCACCTTTAAAAAACATGACGTTGATAAGAACGTTGGCAAAGATTTTCATTTAAAAAAGAATCCAAGATTATCAACATGGATTATATTAATTTTTTTTATTGCCTGAAGCAGGCAAACAGACAGACGGCTCACCTGATGGAGGGTGGCTACCATCGCTTATGGACATTTGCAACACTAGGAGTGTCGGGGACGCGTTGCCGACCTCTATGAAATTTTATAACGCCCTTCTTAAAGAACTCCATGTCAGAGCTCAAAGAGAAAACCGCGGCGGGAAGTTCCCTCCAGATCACTGTTGTACGCGGAATACATGTTCTAGAGAACCGCTGCGTAGTTGACCGCGGGAGCTCAAGGAAACGGGGGTGAATATCCCGTCGCTGGCGAGCGGTGCGGTTGTAAAAGGGAGGCGTTGGCACCAGATAAAACAGTCGCTCGGAACACTGCCCGTTATACAGGCGGTAAAATATGCAGAGGGCCGCAAAGTCTCTATGAAGGCTCAGCCATTCTAAACCGCTTGTTAGTATAGGATCGTCCACTTTCAGATGACCCCGATACTGCACGTCGTTCGTTATGTCGACGCCAGGGATCCCGATACTATTAGAGATAGTAAGATGTGTTCCTTGGAACTGTGGCGCATTGACAAATGGGATCTTTTGGCAGAAAAGGTGCAGACCTGTCTCTTGATTATCAAAAGTAACGAATTATCAAGATACCATGGAAGACTATAAAATAACTTTTTAATATAAAACGGCTTCCTGAAGCTGGTAACCCAATAAAATATCATAAAGACCAAATTGTTTTGTATTCCCAGAAATGATGTTGTTTTCGCAAAATCGTATTTCGAAGGCTATTTTAAATCTCCAAGGAAACACCTCGAAATTATTGATCGCACCGTATTAATTATTCTTTCACGTCCCACGCCTGCAACCATGAAAATCCTCGGCCATCGATTGTGAAGCAAAACCATGGATTCGGCTTAATAATAGCGATCGGGCCACTGCGGCAGCGGCCTCGGGGCCAGTGGCCAGTGGCCATTGGCCGGCGGCCAGTGACTAGTGCAAGCCGCCTCCCTAACAACAGCGCTGTCGCCAGGTGAGCCGCGCGCAGGCGCAGCGACCGCTTCACCGCCTACACCATGACGCAATTGCGACACGTGTGCCCTCCGGGCTCCAGGTCGCCTCGCACCTCGCACCTCACGCCTCACCTCTGCGGAGGATGCTTCGGATAATGAGGACTTGGTCGTTAGGCGAGATACAATGTATTGATTAGGACGTACCTCTAATCATCGCATTCTACGCCGTTCTTATACTTATGAACTTTATTTGCAACTAAGATAATTATGCTCGCGACCTCATCTACGCTTGACTCGAAATTCCCGCGGGATTCCCGGGATAAAAAGCAGCGCAGAATTTGCTGTCGGTCAGCGAAAACCGCATCGAAATATTCTCAGTAATTTTTGTGTGAATCTCGAACAACCCGACAAACAGCAAAACAATCAAGAAGAAAAATTGCATCGTGTTCTTCATTTGTTTACATAGTCTATTCCACTTGTGTTTTTTTTTAAATAATAATTTCACTGTACAAACGCGTCATGTTTAGAATTTTATAATATTATAGATTTTAACTAGTGGATGGACAACGGCCGTATTACCTTCGGGTATCGGCCAGGTCGCGAGAGCTCACTTCAGATCGCATTAGTGCGTAATAATTATTATATTTTCAGTTTTAATCGTTTGCAACACTGCAACGGGATCAATAGGACAGGGGCGGTGCAACTCATTGCGCATGCATTTACCTGCAGTGCGACTGCATCGGCGGCGGCTGCATCGATCTGCTCCCCCGGGAGCTAGCCGCTGCCCGGCGAAATTATATTAATATTGGCTGACCGCACACTGCCCCCAGCTGCCTACCCGTTCTTTTGAGGAGGCGGAGGTATCATCTCCCACTCGGATAGATACATTTCACACATCAATGATCATCACGCAATAGATTAGTCAGAAGAGTGCCGGGCGGGATTCGAACTCACGCCCTTTGGAACGCGCAAGCGGCCCATGAATGCCAAGTTGCCTCATTTGTAAGAAAAGTGCTGACAATAGGGAAACGGTCGTCTCCGTTGGACATCTCTGCGCCCAGCGGGAAGCCGAGTAGCCACATGCCCTTTGTTCCTAAGAAAGGAAGGACAAAAAATTCCATAAGAACAGAGGTATGTTGCATTATTCGCGTAGTCTCTTATAAATATATGCAAACATGATATAACATACATACACTAATAAAATATAAGATGTTGATGATGAGATGTAAATAAAATATTATGCACTTACACAAATAAATATAAAACGAGAAAAAAGCTAAAAAAGACAATAACTGCTGCTGCATCCTTAAATGGCGCTATGTATTGATAGGTCAGGTAATAATCCTTAACAAGTCAAAGACGACCTGCTTCTATTGTGAAGAATTTGCCATAAAAGCTGGTTGTATGCAGAGGAGTTTTAGGAAACAAGTTTTCCGCGGATTTGAGAGACCTTAAGTAATGAAATTATTCCTTAAGCTCTGCAGGGGTCTGAGGGAGAAGAGATAGCATATGAGCATTCCGGCGAGGGCGTATTGGGAGCTACTCCAGTTTGACGCGGAATTCTGAAACTTGATCATATTTACACAAACCACATAGGAATCGTATGCAAAAGTTTGGAAGTCGCTCAAGTTTACAGGGTTGGCTGTCAGTAAGATCGAGATAGCTGACGTCGGCGTAATCTAGAATTAGTACGACAATCTTCTATCTATACTATAATAAATCTACACTGTTACGAATTTGTAGGATGTAAATTCGAAACTGCCGTGGGAATGATCACAAAGTTTATTAGAAATACACACACGCAATTCACAGTTCACACAAGTATAGTCAAATACAACGAAACCAAACTGCAGGGCAAAAATCGTTATCACAAAAATTGCCCGAAGTCCGTCGTTATAACATACTCGCTCCGAAAATGCACTAGGTAAAGCCTCGTTCGCAGTCAGAACACAACCGACGCCTTTCCCGACTGACCTTCATCCAGTTGTAAATTAGACATAACCTCCTAGCATCATGCCACCCACTAGTTCTTAAAGTCGTTAAATGGTCAGCTTAATGGCTTCCAAGAATTGTCATGAATTGCCAACAGAGGAAAGATGGTATTGTGATTATGACGTCTTAGGGCGGTGTGAACAAAGATATTAGCACGAACAATAGATCACTCAAATTCAAAGGGGTAATAAGACACCTGCAAAGGATTAATATCGGCTTACAACAATACTATAATAAATCTGTAAATGGTTCCGTTTGTACAATGCGTTTAAGAATGTGAAAAAATCAGGGGGATTAATTCGGACCAGCAGATTCCGAAAATGCAATTTTTAGAATGTTTGTTTGTCCGTCTGTCTGTTAGGACATCACGTAAAAACTACAGAACGGCTTTAATGAAATTCGAAACGGAGCTAACTTGTATCACGGGGCGTAACTTGGATACTTTTTATCTTATCCTATTATTGAGTGGAATAGACGAAAACAGCCAAAAAGATGGCGCTGCAGCCACTGCAGCTGCGTTTCTTCAGTTTACTAACGCAAATCTACGTTGTCATAAACATGTTATTCGTTGTATTACTTCAAATCAGGTTGGCTTCGACGCATCTGTATGTTTTGCTGGCAGTTGTGTGGACTTAGTTTCTTTGTTATTCTAGTGACTTTAACAAGAAACCATTAAAGTTTTAGCTCTAAAAAATTACAGAAAGTATCCTTAAGGAGGATACATTTTGTTTTTTTTTAGATGTCCAAATAATAATAATATCCCATCAGAAATCATTATTCATATTTCATCCAAGAGTATATTGTATATATTACATTTTTTTTTTTTAGTTGTACATCCTTAGTAGTTAGTTCTTTTACCTGATGTTATACATTCTTTAAAACATGAAAACGATGACAGTTTATTTAGTTCACGAGCTTCTAAAAGCTACTTTTTTTTAAGTCATGGTAGCGTAACGCCTAGTGCACGCCTTCGTAATTCAAAGAGCGCGGCTTCGATCCTGGCCGGAACGCATGCACCACTTAGGCAGCTTTCTGACCCAATGTGTATATTGTTACAATTACTACGTGCTAATAACGGCGAAGGAAAATCGTGATGCAACCTGCACATCGAGATAACCAATGTGTCATACCTGCCAAGCCGCCTTGGACAAGCGTGGCGGGTATACTGCCGTTCCCCTACAGTGGGAAGCCCTAGCCCAGCTGTGGGACATTCATAGGCTGTTATTATTATATTATATACTTTTCTTCTAAAATAATATTATAGATTATGATATGAATCTGTGGTGTACGGTGTGTAAGGCAGCCGTACTAATGAAGGAGTGATCTGTTGTATTGATTATTTGTTTGGCGACATGTCGACGGAGGACGTGGGAGGGCTAGGGGGAGGGGGAGGGGGAGGGGGAGGGGGAGGGGGGAGGGGGAAAGGGGGGAGGGGTTGGGAGCTAGCAGCCTTCATTTTTTATTAACTGCGATTTTACCATTTTATTTAATTAACCATTCTGTTCAGGGGCATCTTAGCTCGCGGGTGCAAAGGGCACGAAGCCCTAAGGCGCAAACTCCTAAGGGGGTGCAAAGCACCCTTATAAATATTGTAACAAAGAATTTTTTTCTATTGCAAATAACATTTATAAGTTTTACAGTGTGTTAGTTTAATACATAAATATAAAACAATTTAAAATATAAAAATCTTATTCGAAGTGGTCTCCATTGGCTGCAATACAGTCCTTTAAACGTAGAGGTCAGTTATCAATAGAAGCACGCACTCTTTCCATGGGAAAATTCTTCACTGCCAATCGTATGGATTGTTTTAGGGACTCCAAATTATCATGGCGTTTAGAGCAAGCCGTACTCTCTAAAACTGACCATAAATCATAATCCAGCGGATTAAGATCGGGACTAGACGACAGCCGTTTTTATCCGTGCAGGAACAGGAGAAAGAATACAATTTCCTGCGGCCGGGCGGCCTGTCGTAAGAGGCGACTTAACAACCCCCAGCCAGGTGGTAGGGCATTTGCCCGACTGGATGGCTACCACCCCTGGTCTAAAGTATGTCGCCATAATAACCTTGAGTTGTGTTCCGGCATTAATGACCAGGTTCCAGTCTCCCTTAAGAGAGCAGCAGCGCATTTGTAGCAACTTTGGTGTTGCAAATGTCCATAGGCGATGGTAACCGCTTTCCATCAAGTGGGCCGTCTGCCTATCTGCTGATCTCCTGCAATAAAAAAAAAGCCAGTCTTCAGCTCTGATGAAGTCCGAAACGTTCGTTTCCAACCAAGACTGCGTGGACCGAGCTTTATGACCCGGCGCCGAGTTTTGCTGGAAGGACCATTCTTGGTTATTGAACATGGTGTTGTTAAGGGGGGTAACTACCTTCTCAAGAATGGTATCTTGATACACTTGTGCCGATGTTTTGATACCTTTTTCACAAAAATATGGCTCAGTATATTTTCTGTCACAAACAGAGGAGATCTCATATTACCTATTAATAACCCGATACACAAACATTTGACTAATACTAAGCGTATGGAGAGTTTTAAAAATTGCCTTTGACTCCATACCTACTTTGTGTAATGCAATCACAGCGACACTCCATTTTAATATCGCTAAATTATGTACAATTTATTGGCGCCAAAATGAGAAAACACAATGAACAATCATATAAAAATGACAGATTCCAAATTCAAATGTAATATTTTGTTTCTTTTTCATTGTAACAGTATTTATGGCCAGACTAAGTATATTACTATAAGCTTAATTCACTTGCCCTACTATCGTGTGAATTTGGACATTACTTGTATGAAGCTTATGGCAAACTGTGTGTGACGTCATGTCACAGCTTGCTGTTCCCGCACAAGAGGCGGGCCGGGCTTGGGAAGCGGCAAGTCTAACGAGCCTTTCTCTTCAGTTTGCTGAACTGCCGCTGTTTGATACCATCGCGAGACATAATATTGTCTCGCTATACTATATCTATACTAATATTATAAAGCTGAAGAGTTTGTTTGTTTAAACGCGCTAATCTCAGGAACCACTGGTCCGATTTAAAAAATTATTTCAATTTTGAATAGTACATTTATCGAGGAAGGCTATATGCTATATTATATTTTCAAACAAATTAGGGATCCTTACTAAAAGTCCAATAATGTAACCCATACATAGTACCCTTTTTATTATTAGTTTTCAATGTGCCTCGCAAAATGTTAGTGCATACCCTTATGTGGATCGGTTCTCCGGTCTGGATCTCTCTGTGGATCCTCTGGACGAAGTCGTCCGCCTTCCTGATGATGAGCTCCTGCATCGCGCGCAGTTTGGAGCCCGTGAAGACGACCGTCAGCCGCCGGCGCACCGCCGTCCACACCGGGTCCTGGAGCCATTCACTAACATTAGATGTTGTCTACCTCAAGGGTTTTAATTATCTTTTTAACCGGTTTAAAAAAAAAAAGTGATGTCCTATAACTTTTTTAATTCTGAACCGACTTTGACAATTCTTTTTGCATTGGATTCTGTATAGTTCCTAGTTCGTCCCATACAAAGCTTCTATAGCTTGTAAGTACAAACACACATTATCATATTTTATTATTCTACTAGCGGCCCCGGCAGACATTGTCCTGCTCTGGAAAAAAATAAAATATAGGGTCCGATCCCAGCGCCACCTACCGGTTCCAATTGTGGATTTAAACCATCCGGAGACCCACTCAAACACACACAAAAACATCAATATCGGTCCAGGTGATTAGGAGGATTCTAGAACCCGATCTCAGCGCCACCTACCAGTTCCATCGGGATAAAAAGTATCCTATGTTCGTCTCCTGGTTCTAAGCTACCTCCCCGCCAATTTTCAGCTAAATCGGTACAGTCGTTCTTGAGTTATAAATAGTGTAACTAACACGACTTTCTTTTATATATATAAGTATAGATTTATAGTACTTAGTTAAAAATTTCATCACAACTTACTTAAATGGAATTCACTATTGTGGACGTGGACGATTTGCAGCTCGCGTACATACTCAAATCGTGTTTCCACTGACGTAGACTCGCAGGGGTCCATATGGACCACTTTGAGAGCCTATTGTCTATCTCGTGACATGACGTGTTGTCTCGTGGCGTAGTGTGACGTGAAGTGACATGATGTGATGCAAGCTGAAAGCTTGTATAAACTTTTATGATGACTAAAGCTCGTTTAACGACCATGAACAAGCCTTCAAACTTACTCAATATGAAATAGACCGCTATTACGTTATATTAATTCATGTAAATTATGAAATACATAGTACTTTGCTGTGTGATGTGTATGACATGAAGAAAATTCGATTGTGGCTTTGGAGGAATAATTTTATACAAAGGCAGTCGGGCAGATGGGCAGATAGGCAAATGGGCAGATGGGCAGATGCACGGGTTTATACGAACAATAAATACGTTCTTACATTGACCGTGAAGATGTTCATGCCCCCAATGGGATCCGACTTCCCGGAGCTGAGGAACCGGTTCCGGAAGACGTCGGCGTCCTTCACCAACACCCGGCGGGCGATCTCCGGCGAGTTGATGACAAGGGCCGGTCTCCAGAACAACCAGATCCCCACGTAGGAGGAGTCGAACCTCGTATACAGCTTTCTCATCCACACCCCCTGGAAAGTTATATCCCTAATTACATTATAAAGGTAAAAATCTGCTGTCTGTCTATCTGTTACGCTTTCACAGAAAAACTGTTTGATCGTTTTCGTTGTAATTATATAAAAGAGTAATTTAAGGAAATTATAATAATATGCGTAGTTATGATACCGATGACGAATATTGGACTCTTTGTCCCGGAAAATAGGATAGTTCCCGGATAGGTCACTAATTAGTGACTGTGTTAATTTTTTAGACCTTTTTGACATTTTGGACTTTTTACAATTTGGACTTTAGGACCTTTTTATACTTTTCGCTACGTTTTAGATACTTTTGGTGTTTTATGATACTTTTTGATAGGAGCTTCTGTAATCGTCGTGTAAAAGTTTTTTTTATTTATGTATGTGCAGTCATAACTTTTTTGTTTCTAAACGGATTTTGACGATTTTTTTGCGTTGAATTCAGTACAACTATAGGACGGTCTGACAACGACTTCATTGTTATTGGACACTATATACGTAACTAATACATATTAAAAAAACCCAGCTAAAGTAAAAATTAAATATTATCTACAACACCTTGAAGTCGGCGTGAGGGAAACATAAAAAACAACAAGGAAGCAAAAAGGTCTTCAGTGAATCAACATCACTTTGTACGAGAGTACAAAGCATCGTAATATAAGACCACTCGAAATAAAATAAATGGATTTATTTCAAAATGGAATCTTACAGATTACTTATTGCAAGTCAAGAGAGGAACTGATCACTCACGACTAGGGATGCAAACAAAACATCGATGTTTCCAAACATCGATATATCGTTCATAAAAATCGATGTTTTAACATCGATGTTGAAACCGAAACATCGACGATACATCGTTGTTCAAGAATGATGTTTTGTGAACGATATTTTATCTTACATAGACATAAAGTGCCATCTTGCGCTCTATCTGTGATCTATACAGATATCCATTATATTATTTTGTTCATATTTTTTTCTTATTGCCAATAATAATTTATAATGTAAACGTTGATTATTATACCTATTTCTTTAATTTCTTTTAAAAATGACCATTTTTCTTAGATGTAAATTTATTTAAAATGGTGATAGGGACGGGTTAGTGTGTGCCCACACTGTTGAATTGTAAGTAAAGTAGTGAATGTTCGGCAAGGGAAAAACATGAATAGAATAAACATAGTATTTAGTAGGAATGGGAGCATTGAGAAGTGTGTGTGGTATTTCTTTGAAAGATGGAGTGACAGTGGTGTAAAAGGATGATGTTAGTGAAAGCAAGAATTAAGAAAGGTTTGCTAGAGTGGTTTGGACGACACATCGATGTTAAAAAAAAACGATATTTCATTTGCATCGCAGGAAGAACCGTCAAAAGTTTATGTAAATGGTGATAAAACCATCGTTCATAAATATCGATATTTTTAACATCGATGTTTCACTTTTGAAAACATCGATATCCTAATATCGATGTTTTATATCAACGATGTTGCATCCCTACTCACGACATTCTCCCGCTGCGGGAAGGTGAGGCTGCCCATGAGGGGGTGGGGGGGCTCCGAGGGCACCCCCCTCGAAGACCAGAACATCCTCACCCTCCTCCATCTAGGAGCACAGCCACACGAAGCCAATCACCAGAATCAGGGACAGAAGAACCAAAAACATATTTCGCTTTCACTGTATTTAATACGTGTTTATAATTTTATAGTCAATTTAAAATGTCTTTAGTATATAATATATTATAGAAATTCACAACATATTCATAGTACAACGCTTAATATTTCTTTATTTTATTTATTGTTTATTGTTTAATTTTTTCCAATTAACAAATATAATTTAAAATAAAGGTACCTAAAAACGAACACTATTATTGTTTCAATTTTTAAAAGTTATTATTTCTAAATACAACTAATAATCGAATACAATGCAAGAAAACTTAACTTATTTGTATTGTATTCTACTCATAGTCCCTCAATACTATAAGTAGAATACTGAGCCCAGATCGCCGTCTCCTAAGGGGAAGGAAGGTGCCCGGAAGGCTGGCTACGTTTCCTCGCTGGATCGCCATACTGATCCCTTGTCCGAGGTAAGCACCAGCCTTCTGATCGCCTGAAGTCAAGTATACCCAGCAGATAAAATTAAATAAAAATAAAAATGTAATATTAAAAAACACATTCTATAGTTGTATTTGAAATTAATTAAATAAATGTTTCTTCATAAATAAATTAATATATATATGTAAAAATTAGTTGATTTTCAACTTAATTATTATTTGCATGCCTGAAAGAGCAAAAACATGTGAAATATAAAATAATATATTGTCATCTAATATTTTAACTAACCATGTTTTTGATTTGATAAAAAATATATTATATATAAATTTAAAAAAATATATACAAGTATCAAAAATATTTTAATAAATTATTATTATTTTAGTAACTTTTTTGAGATTATACGATTTCGATAAGTAGCAAATTTTTAAAACTATGAATTTTTGAATTGTATTTGTGTTTCATTTTTATTTGGAAGGTTTGTCACGAACAGTGTAATGCACTTGCAATTTGACAACTTGATTTTATTTTACAATTTTTGGACGACTATACGCTATTCACATTATAACAACAACACATTGAATTGAGGTTGGTTCACTCGAACATTTATATAGAGACCTGTCTACAAGATAATAATGAGGTACGAAGGCCATTCTATCAAAATATAATGATACGTGTTATCTGTAATGTTGGTGTCATTTTAATTTATTTGCTCTCTATCAAAATATAAAAAAAATAGTTTGTTTATTTTTGTAGTTTACAAATGATGGACGAGGCTTGACCCAGGCTACTTTTTATCGCAGAAATAAAGCTAGAACGAGACGAAATAGGGGATGAAAGTTTGCATGGGACACCAATCACTTCTCGAGTTATGTAAATTCATCATCTATAAGAAAAGCGATAGTAACTCGGTCTGTCTATTTGTTAAGCTTTTACGGAAAAATTACTGGAGTGCATATACATATGTAGTTTTAATACCGTAAATGGGCATAGATACTTTTCATCCGGGCGATGGGATGGTTTGCGAAAGAAATACATAGATTGATAACACTTTATTATACACGTACACCAATACGAACATGAACTTAAAGACTAAAATTATAAGACCGTCCTTTTTATATAATTGGATATAATCCAATTATATAAAAAGGACGGTCTTATCGCTAAAAAGCGATCTCTTCCAGACAACCCCAGGAATGAATTGAGATGATAATGGCGATGGTGGCAGACGCAACATATAGTACGAACTACTTACATTTTAATAATAAATAATTGATTGAATTGAATTGAATTGATTTGACCAACAACCAATCAAATCAAATCAATTTCCTTTGAAACGACAGCATTCAGTGATATTGACTGATTCAGTTTTAATAGGTTAGGGAAAAAGTCTTTTCGCATATAGCATGTATGAACTTGTAATAAGGTCTCTTTGGCTATACCATTTGTATCTGGCTGATTTTGGTATCATTAAAAAGTTTTAATTTTAAAGAAGACAATTCCAAATTTAAATTAGAAAAATGTGTGATTTTCATTTGTTTTTCTTATTATTAAAATGAGTGAATCTAATGAAGAAATTCGATACATTTTAAAATTTTACTACAAAAAAGGTAAAAATGCAACACAAGCCGCGAAAGAAATTTGTGATGTTTATGGACCTAATACAGTATCTGTGAGAGTAGCGCAAATTTGGTTTAAGCGTTTTCAATCCGGAAATCTTGATATCAAAGATGCACGTCGCTCTGGTCGCCCTGTTACGGACAAAATTAGTAGTTACGATGTAGCTGGAGAACTGGGAATTGACCACAAAACGGTTTTGGCGCATTTCAAAAAAGCTGGGTACACAAAAAACTCGATATTTGGGTGCCTCATGAGCTCACTGAAAGAAACCTAATGAACCGTGTACTCATTTGTGATTCTTTATTACGACGTAATGAAACCGAACCATTTTTGAAGAAGCTGATAACTGGTGATAAAAAGTGGATCACGTACGACAAGAACGTGTGAAAAAGATCGTGGTCAAAGGCCGTTCAGGCTTCACAGACTGTGGCGAAACCCGGGTTAACTCGCAACAAGGTGATGCTGTGTGTATGGTGGGGTTGGAAAGGCATTATTCATTATAAGCTATTACCGCCAGGCAGGACTATCGATTCTGAACTGTACTGCGAACAACTGATGAGATTAAAGCAAAAAGTTGAGAGAAAGCTGCCAGAATTAATCAACAGAAGGGGTGTGTTTTTTCACCATGATAACGCTAGACCTCACACATGTTTAGCCACTCAGCAAAAATTACGAGAGTTTGGCTGGGAGGTGTTAATGCATCCGCCGTATAATACTGACCTTGCAGCTTCACATTTTCAACTGTTTCGGTCTCTGCAGAATTCATTAGGCAGTGTCAGGTTAACATCACGAGAGGACTGCGCAAACCACTTGTCGCAGTTTTTTGATCAGAAGCCCCAAATTTTTTATAGCAATTATGAATGTCAAAGAGGCAAGTGAGGTGTGTAAGAATAAGCCTAAATGGCACTCTGTTGTTCGTGCCTACCCCGCAAGGGAACTGGCGTGAAGTTATGTATGTATGTATGTACAACATATATAAATGTTTATAAATGAATATAAATATCATATTCCAACGACAGGTAGTATTTTTTGATCATAGTTTTAAATATCGCTAGCGATTTGCTTGTCTGATAGCAACAAGAAGCGCGTTCCAGAGCTGTATATAGCCTTGTGTGTATAGCCTTACCAGTAAAATAATTGTTGTAAAAAGTTGAGTTATGCGCAGGAGTGTTTTAAGAGCACGAAAGAAATTCAAAACTTTGTTTAAGGTAATCGGGAGTACTTGGGACATATAGAATACTATAGAGAAAAGCAATGCTGTGAGTATTCCGGCGAAATCGGATTTCGGCAACCACTTCAGTTTTCTTCGGAATTCAGAGACTTGGTCAAATTTGCGTAGTCCAAATATGAACCTTATGCAAACATTTTGGAGACTACAATAGTTAAACATATGGTTACGCAATACTTTTCGTAGACAATTATATGTTCTGCAAAGTGGTAGTACATTGTTTTGTTCTATAATCAATAGTTTTCGCAGGGCACGCCGTGTAAGGATTTTTTCGGGTCATTTTTTACACCTTGGGTTACATTATTGGACTTTTAGTAAGAATCCCTAATTTTTTTAAAATATAATATAGCCTATAACCTTCCTCGATAAATGTACTATTCAACACTGAAAGAATTTTTCAAATCGGACCAGCGGTCCCTGAGATTAGCGCGTTTAAACAAACAAACAAACTCTTCAGCTTTATAATATTAGTATAGATAAATGTTAGAATTCGTTTTTTTAAATATGAACTTGGCAATCAGGCAGACGGTCCAGCTTATGGAAAGTGGTTACTGTCGCCTGTAGGCATTTACAACACCAATGGCGAAGGCAACGGAACTTGCATTTATTCTTGTTCTTAGACCTCTAGTCGAGACAATGGTAGAATGCGAACCTATATTGTAATAAAAAATGTTATCGATGACCGATTCCAGGCACTTCATGTTGCGGACAGTCGTCACATGTCAAATGTAATTTCGCAAACGCCAAAGTAAAATAAATGCATGGACGGGGTATAGGGACTGAATGCGGGTTAAAGAAAACAAGTTAATGCGACAGCCTCAGTTACTTCTTTAATTGAGGGATAAGGAGGGCCTGGGGATGAACCGGACGCTGAGCTTCTGTCCGGGCATCATGAAGAGGCCGTTCTTCTCGATCTGCACCTCATTGGGCTTCGGCGCCTTCGGCAGCGGCTCCAAGCGGAACGCCAGGAAGATCTTCGCCACGGCGAAGCGCATCACCTGCTGCGCGAACCTCATGCCTGCAAATCGGACGATTGTCAATTAAAGCCAACAAACAAGTTAGAGTAAATATTTACAGATAGACTAGCCGTACCCTGCAGACGTTCTCTTGGCCTTAAAAAATAAAAATCTAGACCCCGATTGCAGCGCCATCAACCGGGACCAATTGTTAATCTAAACCATTTTCGAAACTTCTTGAAAAAAATTTAATCAAAATCGGTCCCGTTAAAGAGGTGTACAGTGGCGCCATCTACCGGGTCCAATCATGAATCTAAGCCACCCCGGGACCCACTTGAACACACACAAAAATAATTCACCTAAATCAGACAAATGAAAATGAGTTTAAATGCAGTCACCATTGCCGAAATCGGCTGGGAAAGATCATAACAAATGTATGGCTAGACTGATGTTGTCACTGATCTTTTTTTATTAATGAATATTACATTTTAATACTTATTATCCTATTCCGGACTAAGACAATTCCAAAAATCATAAAAATTAGTCCAGCCGTTCTTGTGTTATAAATGGTGTAACTAACACGACTTTGTTTTATACATAGATGTTGGTGTATATGAAATCGATAAACTTCTGATCAAGCACTCTGGGCGCGTTCCATTGTACGCACACAGCACTCAAAACGCAAAACATCACTAATGTCGTCATAATTTTCGCTCACGCCAAGCTCACAACGATCCATCTCAAAATGGGTCGAAGTGGGCGTTGAGCAAATTGAGCGTATTAATTTTACGCTAAATTTCTCAACGCCTGCTTCGAACCGATTGACAAAGATTACCACAGAAAATTGTTTTCGCAATTAAATTACGGCGTTTTGAGGTCTTAGAAAGCTATTTTGATTACCACAAACAGGATTTGTTTTGTGATAAAAAAATAATTAATCAATTAATTATTGAAATATATTATTAAGGCTTACAAATGATAACGTAATGTCTTTAAACTATTAATTTATTTTCAAAGTTGCCATTTGCAATGTATATATTAACAAATACGTAATCTACTCGACTTGGATTTATGGTTGCAAAGCTTGCCAGCAAATGGCAAGGGAAAAATGGCAGTCGTGAGCGTGGTGGTTGCGAGTCCCAGTGGAAGGTGCGGCTTGTTTGCGGTCCACTTCGTTGTTATTCGAGACAACAAATGGCAGTGAAATTATTTCTCTTTCGAGACTGTACAAACTATCTTCAGGGAAAAATGTAGCCGCAGACGTCCGATCACCACGGCGGCCGTTCGCAAATGATAGGCAAGCGCGGCGCTTCTAGTCGGGGCCCCTGTGCTTCCCTCCGCGCATACCTCGCCTCACCTCACCGCGACACGTGTAATCGTTCCAATGCACTTATTATTATTAAATGTTATATTTTGTTTAGCAGCTAAATGTGTCATGTAATATAAAATATTAATCGGTATTTTTACCCAATAAAGAGGCATTTCTAAATTGCAATTCAAACATATTATTAGTATTTCATTTCCACCCGAAGACCTCCAAAATGTAATTTTGTATGACTTTGACAGATAGATAAATAACACTTTATTATACGCCAATACAAAAATGAACTTACAGACTAAAACTATGTCTCATCATGCACAAAAGGCGGTCTTATCGCTAAAAAGCAGTCTCTTCCAGACAACCCCAACTTTGGTGAATTTATGCCATCTGAGCGGTTTGGTGTCCTACAACGGTGGTATCCACGCAGTTCACATAACTCTACTGTTTTTTTTATTTTTTTTATTGCAGGAGTTCAGCTGACAGGCAGACGGCTCACTTGATTGAAAGCGGTTACCATCGCCTATGAACATTTGCAACACCGAAGGTGCTAGAAATGCGCTGCTGCTCTCCTAAAGGAGACTAGAACCTGGTCACTAATGCCGGAACACAACTCAAGGTTGTTATGGCGACATACTTTAGACGAGGGGTGGTAGACATCCAGTCGGGCAAATGCCCTACCACATGACTGTGGGTTGTTTTGTCGCCTCTTACGACAGGCCACCCGGCCGCAGGAAATTGTATTCTTTCTCCGTTCCTGCACGGATGTTACTCGAAGAGAGACAGCAACAGACTTGTTCGGTCCTTGCCTAGAATAAAGTAGGTAGAACATCACTCCATCAATTTTGCTGTCTACACTCGTTCTGTGTGAGGTGACGGCCAATGCAGAGCAGGGCAGGGGCAGGCATTTTGGATACTCACTCTCAACTTCTGACGAGCACCACACTGCGCCGTGCGCTGATACTTTTTCTAAAACTTATCAACTTGTTGTCACTCCCATTTGAGAGGGCCGATCTCAAGGTTGGTGGAGCTTTTACTTTTCTAGTGCAAGGATCTAGGTCATATCTCTCTCAAACAGTCCATCACCAATTGAACCAGCTTATTATACGTGGGCTACAGCGCCCCACGTGTTTGAGATATGGCCAATACTAGCCAGATGGACTCACCGATGCAGTTCCTGGGTCCATCGCCGAAGGGCATGTACGTGTAGGGAGGGATGTTCCTCTCGTTTTCGGGCAGGAACCGGTCGGGGTCATACTGCTCGGGCTGCGGGAAGTGGTTTGGGTCCGACTGCATGCCCACGACGTTCACGTACACCACGGAGCCCGCGGGGAGGGTGAGCTTGTCGTCGACGCGGTACTCCTTGCTGGAGATGCGGTCCAGCCACCCCATCGGCGGGTACTTCCTCAGGGTCTCTGTAATGCAACGCAACATCATTGTAAACTGTGCTTCATTGCACAAAATATATACGGTTCAAGGGTAAAGTGTTTTGGTGACGCTGCGGCCTACTTAGGCTACTTTCATATATGTAAAAATATTTTGTGATCATGTTGCTACTAAGTTGTAACGAGTTGCTAACATTCGTAACATACGATTTCAACCACTACTAAGATGAACTGGAAACTCCACGGAACAGCATCTCTGAAAGGAACAAGGCGTATTCCTTCATTAGGCACTAGTACGCTAGCAACAAACTACTGCCAGCATCTACCACTTGTACAATATAGATAGACGTTATTTGTGAGAAATTTGCGTCAACTCTCAGGGCCGGCGACATCGGTGTGACAGCACGGAAAAAGACGCAATTAGAGGAAAATGATTAGGTTGTAGCTAATGTACATACATACATAACTTCACGCCAGTTCCCTTGCGGGGTAGGCACAAACAACAGAGCGCCATTCAGGTAGCTAATGTGGTGAGTATAACTTCTAGTGGTCCACTTATCACATTTTTGATAACACAGGCGGAATGTCTTTTCTTGGAACACCATCCTCGGGCCTGGGGGATGGCTTTACACTGATGGGAAGACCGCTTCAAACACTCCAACGCAGGCCTTGCCACTATCGAAGCGGTGAGGCCCGTCCTGCATGACTGGATTAGACGAAAACACCGCACCCTGACGTTCAGGCTGACGCAGGTCCTCTCGGGACACGGCTGTTTTGGGAGATACCTGAGTCGCCTCAGCCGCGAGGCGACGTCAGGGTGCCAACAGTGCGACACCGATGACGAGGATACGGCGCTGCACACACTTCAGTAATGTCATGCCTGGACAGAGTAGCGCCGAGATCTGGTCGCCATCACCGGACCAGACCTCTCACTTCCGGCCGTGGCATGCGCTATGATCGGGAGCCCCCCAGGATGGTGCGCCGTCTTCTCCTTCTGCGAGCGCGTTATGCTTGCGAAAGAGGAGGCGGAACGGGAGCGTGAGCGTACGTCTTTGTTCCGCTCCCGCCAAAGGAGGACGCGTCGGCGCCGGAGGGCCAACCTGGACCTTCAGCCACCGCAAACAGGGGGCGCGGGTAAGGCCCCTTGGCGTATAGGGGTTCTCACTCATCTGCACATGCCGTCGAGATGGCGGCGCGGCATGTTCCTTGCGCGCTCACCTATCCTCCCGTGGAGCGAGTTACAGAACGCACCACGCCTAGAGAGCTTGAAGATGCCGGGGGATGAAAGTAGTTCCCCGACAGTGGAAGAGCCCTTGCGAGACCCACGCCTGCCAGGACTGCGAAGAGGCTAGGTCATATACGCGTAGCCCTGGCATAAGATGAAAGACGGAACAGCTAGGGGTTTTAGTGGGTATCCCTAATTGGTGAGTATCAATAGCATGGCACCAGTTCTGACTGGGCATTGTAGTTCCACCCCCGATCTGGCGAATCTTACACACGAGTCGTGAATTATCCCCCCAGGCTTCTGTGCCTGTCGCGGCTTAGGTCCACAAATGGACTTTCCCTGGTTAAAATAATAAAAAATGTCTTTACACCGTGGGCTGTGTAGGACTCTTGATCGGCCGTATGCCCAACGTGACCTCCAGCGGAGGCCCAGGGGGTGTCGGCCGTCAAACTACCCACTAAACTTAACCCTCCTATCTCACAGGCTTATACGGGACGCCATAGGAACTAGACCAATAGGTACTGCATTGCATGCACCCTACAGACGCTTGTCTGACGGGTCCAGGGTGTCCTATGGGGGAGGCCATCCTCTTCAACAACGGGGGGGGGGGGGGGTGGAAGTCTGTGGGATCCCTATCTCAACCCATTTTGGCACCACCCCCCGAATTGCAAACCACTTACCATCAGACGAACCGCCTCCTGCGAACTTCAGTAATAATAAATGATTAGTTATTCATATTCTCAAATACTGACCCTTGATGACTGCGTTGAGGTAGGGCATGTCCGCGAGGGCGCTGGAATCGAACTCCTTGCCCCCCAGACCGCGCTTCGTCTCCACCAGCTCCTCGTATAGCCGCTCCTGTAACACGCGCATCACAAAAACTCAGGCCGGACTCAAATATTAGCAGAACCTCTTGTAATTGTCCTTATTGCTACAAAATTTCTTGTACGGTTTTCGGAGCTTGGTTCCAACCAAGTGTTTCAAACAGTAGAATAGATAGGATGTAAATAAAAGTAGTATATGTAAAAATGTAGATAAAACAATGTAAAATAGTAATAGATTAGAAGATATTAGGTATTAGATTCATATGCTTTGATAAAAAAGATAAAAGGAAAGAAAGGACAGAAAAAGATTACCTCTCACTTTGTTTCCCCAAATTTAAAAAATTAGATCACAACAAGACTCGAAAAAGAAAAGGAGGCGTCTTGGCAAATGACGGAGGAGTAGGTGAGTCAAAAACCACGTGTTCCCCGTGCGGATTAATCGCAAATTAAGTCTACACAGTCCCTGTTGCGGAAATCATACAATAAATGAGAAGATTTCTGATCGTTATAGTGGTATTTTATTGTAAATTGGGAAACATGCAATTAATTAAGCCAGTGACAGACAAAGGCAATAATAAATCAAGCGACAATCAAATTTAAAAATGTATTTTTTTAAGTGATTACTTCTTATGGGAGGGTAAACCACTTCGTTACGTAACGCGTTACGGCGCCGGTCTGTCTGGCTTCCCTTTCCTTAAGCATACGGCAGCGGTAGGCAGGCTCCTCCTCTCTCACTCTAACCCACAGCGCTAGGGCGTCCAGAGACGCACACGATTTTATTTTATTTTTATTGCAGGAGTCCAGCAGACAAGCAGACGGCCCACTTGATGTAAAGCGGTTACCATCGCCTGTGGACATTTGCAACACCAAAGTTGCTACAAATGCGCAGCTGCTCTCTTAAGAGAGACTGGAACCTGGTCACTAATGCCGGAACACAACTCAAGGTTGTTGGCGACATACTTTAGACCAGGGGTGGTCGCCATCCAGTCGAGCAAACACCCCCCTACCACCTGGCTTGTGGGTTGTTTTGCCGCCTCTTACGACAGGCCGCCCCGAAATTGTATTCTTTCCGTTCTTGCACAGATAGCATGCATATATAGAGAAATATGTTTATATTATCTATGGCTATGGTGTAATTGAGTTTAGCTACAGTTCGCACATGTATTAAAAATGTCAGGGGTCCTCCAGCAACTGGGGAGCAGAGAATCCCTGTTGACGAAGTAGTTTGCCTCTCCCGGGGCGTTCTCAATAACCGATGCGCACGATCAGCGTGGGCGTAACTACGTTCTAAGTCTCACGCTTTTCCTACCAGCGGCACATGGAAGGAAGGGGATTTTAGTGGGGTATTAGCACATGGGTTACCTCTCCACATAGAGGGAGGTACCTTGCTGAGTCCCACACAAGCCGGCAATCGACTTTGTTATCTGCGCTATCTTCAGTGGCTAACTCTCATCGCTTTGGTCTAATCCCATTAAAGGACCCGGTACTGTACGAAAAGTATTTCCCCTGCCTCAAAAAAAAAGTATTAAAAATGTCAGTTGCATGAATGATGAAAGGTTATAATTTATTCGACTGATAACCTTTACTAGACGATAGAAGAATCAGTTGCTTTTAATAAATTAAGAATCTCACCAATGAAACAGCAATTTAAACTTATTGATTAATCATTAATTAAAATAATAAGTATTTGACATGTTACTAATTGCTTATTGTGACATTGTTTACATCTCCATCAATAAAAAATTGTGTTAACTTGAACCTGATAGAGTTGTAAAAACAACACAGACTATGCACAATGCACAGTGTTTTATCTCAATATACAGTAGAAAATATTTATAAAATCATCTTGACGATAGCCATTTGTAGGCTATAAGAATAGCTACGACTTTTGGAGGCCACCATGCAAAGGCCCCTTCAACAACTTTAGTACAAATGTGGCGTGACACTGGCCGGCGATTATCAAACACAAGCCCCGATCAGAGCAGGACGATTGTAGGAAGTGAGAACAAAAGGCTATCGGTTTAAATGCTGATGGAGTACATTTCCTTGAAGAGGTTCATGCTCAATGCAGTGGATCACCTGCAGCTGTGGCTTGTGCGCCATCTCGTAGATGGTGAAGGTGAGCGCCGTCCCCGAGGTGTCGAAGCCACCCTGGAGAAAGATGGCCGCCTGCGCCAGCAGCAGCTCCTCACTCATCTCTGCGGTACAACAGCCAGATGTTATTGTACACTACTATAACCAGTTTACAGTGCAGGCTGTCAAACTCTGGAATGCATTGCCTCTTACTGTCAGAGAGCTCAAAACATTACCATTTTCGGAAGCCACTTAGAAAATACTCTGTGTTTAAATAAATATGTCTAATATAATAAACGTTTACTTAATTATCTATTGTAATATATCTGTATCTATATTAATATATTGTTACGTGACGTGTGTACTACAATCGGGAATTTAATAAGTGACGGACTTTGCGCATGTTATTGAATTACGACCTTCTGCATTACGTTTGGATTTGTTGTGTTCGGTTATATTTGTACCTGTGTTATACGTGTTCTATCTATAATAATTCTAACGGCATTTTAATTCGAGTCTCGCGACTCGTAACAATATTACAGTTTTAATAATGTTACGAGCTACACAGGACTCGAATTAAAATGCCGTTGGAATTACATATAATTTATTAGAACTGTACAAACACGTATAAAACAGGTACAAATATAACTGGATACAACCAGTTCACGATTCTATAACACGCGCAAAGTCCGTCTCTATATCGCTAGTCGAATCTACGTCTTGCTCGTATCGCAATCGTCGCTTGACTGCCCCACCCCCCCGTTCGGACATTCTTTTATAGTAAACTGTACAATACACAATCGATTGCGTTGGCTGGGTTTTTCTTGCGAAAATGTAATTTGCACACCTACAAATGGCCAAAAAAGTCGAAAACAATAACAGCGACGATTAGTTCGACACTAATGACGGCCATAAAACAAGTACAAAAACAATAGCATATTTTTCTTAATTACAAATTCTAAACACAAAGTAAACAAAAAAATTCCTAAATCCGGGAAGGCAATAAACTGCGCTTACAACAGGCAGGTGTGCGTTTATCTTCGACGGCATGTAACAATAATAATATTTCATTAAAACAAGTTCATTAATAATCTAAATCTATACGTGTGTTTTTTTGTACATTTTAGGACCATTACGAAATCCCACAAAAACATTAAACAACAGCGTCACCTAATACACTACATGTATTTATCTATACCTTAGATTATTCCCGTGATCTACACAAGTAAATAAAATTGAAACGTCTGTTTGTAATGTCGAAATAACAGCTTTTCATTAAATGCATAATATGAAAGTATATACGGTACTTATATCAGCAAATCATTTTTTAATGTTTGTCTTGTCTGTCTGGCTAATCTCTGAAACTGCTGCACCGATTTTGACGGAACTTTCAATGGCAGATAGCTGATGTTCTAAGGAGTAACTTAAGCCTCTTTTTTTAGGGTTCCCCTAAAAAAATCATTTCATCATCAATTTAGTAGCTTCCTCTGAAATATGGAGTATTTTTTTATTGCATGAGTTCAGCAGACAGGCAGACGGCCCACTTGATGGAAAGCGGTTACCATCGCCTATGGACATTTGCAACACCAAAAGTGGTACAAATGCGCTGTTGCTCTCTTAAGGGAGACTGAACCCTGGCCACTAATGCCGGAACACAACTCAAGGTTGTTATGACGGCATACTCTAGACCAGGGGTGGTAGCCATCCAGTCGGGCAAATACCGCCCGACTGGATGGCTACCACCCCTGGTCTAGAGTATGCCGTCATGGATGGCAAATACCCCGATAATTCGCCACCTGGCGAATTTCTTATGGTTTTTATGGTTCTATTGCCAAATGACATGGCCTCTTATACATACATTGCCGTGTCTAATCTCATTAAGTACCTACTCATTGGTATTTCTTAGATAGAGACGTCGCAAGGCACAATAAATAGTTCACCTTCGTTGTCTTTGGCCGCCTCGTACTTCATCTTGAGGAGGGCGTCGAAGAGGTCCCGGGGCTCCCTCACCTCCCTCCCGTAGCCCCCCCTTTGCTCCACGATGGCCCTGAACAACTTCTTCAAGAATTCCGCGGACTCCCGAGGGAAGAAAGTGAACCTGGAAACATTCACTCATCACAATTATACACTTTCTTAAAGTGATCAGTAGTAAGCTATTACCGCCATCTAGTGGGTATCATAATCAACATGCGTCCTATTTGTATAAGGCTTATTAATCACTAATTAGTGGTCGGCCGTGGTCGAAATTCGACCATAATAATTAACGTCAAAGAATATACTTCTATAATCACAGTATTCGCCACAGCAACAATAAACACTCTTAAGAGTATTGCGAAAGAAGTAAGTAAGAAAATTGCGCTGACGGAGGAGTATGAAATTTCGCACACTTATAGTTTATATAGAGAAGGAGTGCAGAATGCTATTATTTAAAAAAAAACATTACACACACTACCATGTATTTGACACACACACGCATATATACTGTTTTGTTTAGTGTTAAAGTCAAATGAACAGTGTAGCCTTGGCGAAATCTGTGATTATAGAAGTATAGTCTTCGACAACAGAACCTTAATAATGTTCAAACTTATAATTAAACTAGAGTTTACCCCGCGGCTGCGCCGCGGGTCAACCTCTAGTGCGTGTCTCTTGTTTAAAGAGCAAGTAGTACAGGTTACATTGTATTATTTTTTTATGTATTTGCCCCCGAAAGATTCACTTCATTTTATATCGCAAACTATACCACCCCCGTCTATATGTAAACTACATAAATGACAAAACTTGACAAAAATGACAAAATAGATAACATGGACCAAGTGGACCCAGTAGTCTAAGTGGACCCAGTGGACCCAGTTGACCCAGTAGGCTAAGTGTTCCAAATGGACCCAGCGGACCCAGTAAACTCAGTGGACCAAGTGGACCCAGTGGACCAAATGGACCAAGTGGGTCCAGTGGACCAAGTGGACCCAATGGACCAAGTGGACCTATTGGACCAAGTGGACCCAGTAGTCTAAGTGTTCCAAATGGACCCAGTGGACCCAGTAAACTGAGTGGACCTAGTGGTTCAAGTGGACCCAGTGGACCCAGTGGGACCAGTGGACCCAGTGGGAACAGTGGACCCAGTGGACCAAGTGGACCCAGTGGACCCAGTAGACCCAGTGGACGAAATCACAAAACCAGTCCTAGTTTCCGGGATAAACTTTACATAAATCTATCCCAAAATTTATCCTATTATCCGGGATAAAAAGTATCCCTTGGCCACTCTCGGTATTCAAATTATATATGTACCGAGTTTCCGCCAAATCGGTCTAATAGTCTTTCCATAAAAGGATAACAAACAAAAAGACAAATATATTTTTATCTCGGATACTATCCATTTTTCGGGGTAAAAAATATCCTATGTTCATTCTCGGCATCGAAAATATATATATACTGAGTTTCAGCCAAATCGGTCCAGTAGTTTTTCCGTGAAAGCAGAACAGACAGACAGAGTTACTTTCGCATTTATAATATTAATAGGGATAGGGATTAATAGGGACATTAAATATTAAGAGGGATAGGGGTTAATTTTTATTATACCTATAAACTTGAGAAATGATTCTCACTAACACTTTCATTTTAGTTTTATTTTTGCAATAAAAAGTATGGCCAAAGTGACTAAAATGGCCTAAATGGCCCAAAATTACCGAATTGACTGAAATGGCCAAAATGACCAAAAAGGCCAAAATGATCAAAAAGGCCAAAATAACCGACATGGCCAAAATGATCAAAAAGGCCAAAATGACCGACATGGCCAAAATGACCAAAAAGGCCAAAATTACCGACATGGCCAAAATGGCTAAAATAACCAAAAAGGCCAAAATGACTGAAATGGCCAAAATGGCTAAAATGACCAAAAAGGCCAAAATGACCGAAATGGCCAAAAAGGCCAAAATGACCAAAAAGGTCAAAATGACCGAAATGGCCAAAAAGGCCAAAATGACCAAAAAGGTCAAAATGACCGAAATGGCCAAAAAGGCCAAAATTACTAAAATGGCCAAAATGACCAAAAAGGCCAAAATTACCGACATGGCCAAAATGGCTAAAATAACCAAAAAGGCCAAAATGACTGAAATGGCCAAAATGGCTAAAACGACCAAAAAGGCCAAAATTACCGAAATGGCCAAAAAGGCCAAAAAGACCAAAAAGGCCAAAATGACCGAAATGGCCAAAAAGGCCAAAATTACTAAAATGGCCAAAATGACCAAAAAGGCCAAAATTACCGACATGGCCAAAATGGCTAAAATAACCAAAAAGGCCAAAATGACTGAAATGGCCAAAATGGCTAAAATGACCAAAAAGGCCAAAATTACCGAAATGGCCAAAAAGGCCAAAAAGACCAAAAAGGCCAAAATGACTGAAATGACCAAAAAGGCCAAAATTACTAAAATGGCCAAAATGACCAAAAAGGCCAAAATTACCGACATGGCCAAAATGGCTAAAATGACCAAAAAGGCCGAAATGGCCAAAAAGGCCAAAATGACCAAAAAGGCCAAAATGACCGAAATGGCCAAAAAGGCCAAAATTACTAAAATGGCCAAAATTACCAAAAAGGCTAAAATGACCGACATGATCAAAATGACCGAAATGGCCAAAATGGCCAAAATAACCGAAATGGCTAAAATGACCAAAATGACTAAAATCACCAAAATGACCAAAAAGGCCAAAATGAATAAAAAGGCCAAAATGACTGAAATGACCAAAAAGGCCAAATGACCGAAATGGCCAAAATGACCAAAATGGCCAAAATAACCGAAATGGCTAAAATGACCAAAATGACTAAAATGGCCAAAATGACCAAAATTTCCAAATTAACCAAAATAAATAAAATGGCCTAAATGGCCAAAATGACCGAAAAGGCCAGAATGAAAAGTATCCCATGTCCATCCTCGGTATTTAATTCACATACGTATCGAATTTCAGCCAAATCGGCCCATTAGTTTTTCCGTAAAACCATAACAAACAAATAGACAAATATATTTTTATCCTGGAAACTATCCCATTTTCCGGGATAAAAAGTATCCATGTTCATTCTCGGCATCGAAAATATATATATACTGAGTTTCAGCCAAATCGGTCCAGTAGTTTTTACGTGAAAACGGAACAGACAGACAGACAGACAGACAGACAGACAGACAGACAGACAGACAGACAGACAGACAGACAGACAGACAGACAGACAGACAGACAGACAGACAGACAGACAGACAGAGTTACTTTCGCATTTATAATATTAATAGGGATTAATTATGGTCGAATTTCGACCAATGGGCGACCACTAGTAGTTATAAATGTCCGCAGCCCAATCATATTTAAAACGAAACAAATAGATTGTTTTGTTTGTTTATTATTAAAATGTGGTCTCAACATTTGTTTTGGAACATCCATTCTGGGGTTGTCTTCTAAGATGATATAAATAACTTAAAAAATCAAATAGCCGACTGCAAAAGAGCCAATTTAATAGCGATGCCCTCAAAAGAACCAACTGCACTCAATCTTACGCTTTCAGCTCATAATATAGTTATAACATATTATATCTCAATCTTGTTTTGGTTCTTTTTAGTGTATTACTTCTAAATTGTTTTTTTTGCAGTCGGGGTTTTGAGTTTATAAATTATTTAATTTTATTACGTATGGAAGTACGTATATGGAAGCGAGAATTGGGTATGGAAGAGAGAGCATGAAAGTGGAGTAAACGCGGTCGAGATGCGAGCACTGCGCAAAATCTGCGGAGTGACGCTCGCGGACCGCGTTCGTAATACCGAAGTAAGAAAGAGAGTTGCTCTGAAAGAGAGTATCGGGGTGAAGGTAAGGAAAGGAATGCTCCGGTGGTTCGGGCATGTGGAAAGAATGCATGATGAAAGAATCTCTAAACAGATATACAATGCAAAAGTGGATGGATGCAGAAGTCGTGGAAGGCCATGATACACCTTCCATGATCAAACTGATCGCGTACTAGCAGAAGGTGATGTCAGGAGCCTTAAGAACAGACGAGCGTGCATGACAAGAGCTATGAATGTCAAAGAAGCAAGTGAGGTGTGTAAGAATAAGCCTGAATGGCGCTCTGTTGTCGTCTGAACTGGCGTGAAGTTATCTATGTATGTATGTATGTATGTATGTATTTATTTTATTACCATTTCAGGAAAGCAAATGGTAAGTAAAGGACTCCTGTTCTTATTATTTTAATCTCAGATTCAACACGTGAAACTTACATAAAAAAATATACACATTCGTAGTATTATTTGTAGTCCCCTCTAAGGCGGTTGAGACATGCACAACATTGAAGCACCATTGAATATAGAAAGACATCTACCTGAAAATATCCACGAGCTCGGGGATGAAGAATATGCTGGACCAGCACAAGCCCCGGTAGACGCTGAAGGCGCCGAACTCCCTGGTGATGCGCCGGAGGGCGCTGTCACCGGTCTTGGTCGCCTCGCTGCTCAAACCGAACGCGGATTCACCGACGATGTCCGTCGTGAAGTCTGTGCAGATTTGCTGCAAATACAACAACCCAGTCATTACCGAGGTGTTTCGAAATATCTTTGTAAGGTTACAGTTACGTAGTTAAATACATGAGTAGGTAAGTAAGAACTGTTGCTCCAAATTGTTCACATCAGTTAGGCTTCAATATAACTTGTATCAACGTACACAATAGTCATCGATGGCATGAAGACAAACAAGCAAATTGTATTGTTACGAGCTACAGGACTCGAATTAAAATAAATGCCGTTGGAATTACTACAGAGTTTATTAGAACTGTACAAACACGTATAAAACAGGAATAAATAAAACTGGATGCAACCAGTTCCCACTGCATAAACTGCACGATTTATTTACACGCGAAAAGTCCGTCACTATATCGCTAGATGAAATACTATTATCCCCGCAAATTGCTAATGCGCCTGGCCGCCATTTTGATGACGTAACCGTAGCTGAACACTCAGTACCGTTAGTATCACTGGCCTGTACTTTTTACTTGCGGATGACGTCACGTGAATGTTAATTTGACAAGGTTCCAGCGCATTAGCAATTTGCGTGGATAATACATACGTCTTACTCGTATCGTAGACGTCACTTGACTGCCCCACCCCTCCGTTCGGGCATTGTTTTATACTAAACTGTATAATATAACAAAGGATTGCGTTCGCCGAGTTAATCCCGCACACCTGGCAAGCTTCGACGGCCAAAAACAAGTACAATAACAATAGGCAATTGTCTAATTGCAAATTTTAAACACAAAAGAACTCCAAATGCGGAGGGTCATAAAACCCTACTTTATAGCAGGCCGGTGTGCGTCGTGGAATTTTGGCCAAGTTGTAACAGTATTATATATATATACATACATACATACATAACTTCACGCCAGTTCCCTTGCGGGTTAGGCACGAACAACAGAGCTCCATTCAGGCTTATTCTTACACACCTCACTCGCTTCTTTGACATTCGTAGCTCTTGTCATGCACGCTCGCCTGTTCTTAAGGCTCCTGACATCACCTTCTGCTAGTACACGATCAATTTGATCATGGAAGGTGTGTCGTGGTCTTCCACGACTTCTGCATCCATCCGCTTTTGCATTGTATATCTGTTCAGTCATTCTTTCATCATGCATTTTTTCCACATGCCCGAACCACCGGAGCATTCCTCTCCTTACCATCACCCCGACACTCCCTTTCAGACCAACTCTCTTTCTTACTTCGGTATTACAAACGCGGACCGCGAGCGTCACTCCGCAGATTTTGCGCAGTGCTCGCATCTCGACCGCGTTTACTCTACTTTCATGCTGTAAGGTTTGCTATTAAACGCTTGTGTTTATATTCCTGCGATTCGAAAATGTTCGCCTAAAACGTCACTGTAAATTCATGAGTGTCAATGAAATCGACAATTCAACACGTCTACGAGTGGCGCCACCGTCCATACGATACTGCATTTCACTCTCTTCAAAATAAAAATCTACAACGAGCTATCGGTGAGTCGAATCTAACTATTTACAAGCGCATTTTTCAAAATATCAAACTTTCAATCGAACACATGCTCTCTCTTCCATACCCAACTCTCGCTTCCATACCCAACTCTCGCTTCCATACGTGAGCGTAGGTACCAGCACCGCGTTGTGTGTGGCAAGCTGAGCCTTCTGGCTGAGGTTCTTAGCGCCTAGAAGTTTACCTAACATTCCATTCACACTATTCCCCAAATTCACTCTATATATATATATATATATATATATATATATATATATATATATATATATATATATATATATATATATATATGTGGAAACCTAATGAAATTTTTGTGTAAGTAAAATAGAGATTACGTCGCGGGAAAAAGTAGTAAATAAATAAATAAAAACAAAATACCCTAATGTGAATGGGTTCGCCAGTTTCGATCTCCCTGTGTACCCTTTCGATGAATTCATTCGACTTCCTGATGATGAGCTCCTGCATCGCCCTGAGCTTCGACCCCGTGAAGATGGGCGTCAGCCGCCGGCGCACCGCCGTCCACAGCGGGTCCTGGAGTCATTGCCAAAATTAGCGGTGGATAGCTATTATAATAAACAAAATATTTACACGACGAATTGAGAACCAGCTAAACAGTCGTTGTTTGCGAAATAGCTACAGCTCAGCCACCAGCGCACCAGCTGGCTAGCCGGATAAAATCGAAAGCCGACAACTGACAAGTTTTCAGCTAGCCGTCAGCCTTCGGCTGTCTGTCAGTGCTACCTTGCGATTTAAATGTATCGACCAAAGTGATCCATAGTTTAGTTGTTTACAGATGCCGATTAAAAATAGCATAATTTTCATCATTTGCATATTGAATAAAATTGACTTGAATTGAATTGGTCTTGATTTTACACATTATTATTAGACGAATGACATGACATGACATTACAAAAGAACTATTTATAATTATACAATAAACCTTCAAGGTATATACATTACAACTTCAGTAAGGCCTTAAACCCATCGTCATATCTGCGTGAAACGACCTAAATCTGTAATATAATCCCAGATAAAGCCCCACCTTTAGAATTTATCGGCCAAAATGTTGGTTTGGCTTCGTTTTTTTACTTTTATCGACCACCTGGTTTATCATTACACGATTTTGGCAAAATCAGTGCCGAAACGGCATCGCAGCCATACAACAAAGTGGTTCTTACGTTAACCGTGAAGATGTTCATGCCTCCCAGAGGGTCTGACTTCCCGGAGCTGAGGAACCTGTTCCGGAAGACGTCGGCGTCCTTCACCAGCACCCGGCGAGCCATCTCCGGCGAGTTGATCATGAGGGCCGGTCTCCAGAACAACCAGATCCCCACGTAGGGGGAGTCGAACCTCGTGTACAGCTTCCTCATCCACACCCCCTGGAAATAGATGAGGAATTAAATAAAGGTGATAAAAAAGGGAACCCCCTCCCACATACCCCTCGAAGTTCAGCTTCGAGGAAGGTACCACGGTTTCTTCACAGATACCAGAAAAGTCAAAGTCAATCTTATATGTATATACGTAGACGGCACGTACCATAAAATCTGGTGGTAACAAAGCTTAGTAAGTGCACTATCCAAGTAGTAAACGGCTTGTTTGCTGCGCATCCTCAGAACGAAAAGTTTTGACGTGGTAGGGCCATGTTGGAATCCCTATCTTGACAGCTCTTGGGTTGGGCGCCATCGCTCGGTGTGATACCCCACCAACACAGGATATCGGCATCAAATGCTTAGCCTCCAGCTAACCGTGTTTCATGCGATAAGTAAGAGGTCCGATGGCCTACTTTCTCCTCACCCTATCGCATTCTTCCTGTCTGATCTTTCTATCTCATCCCCTTTTTTTAGCCAATTGAAATCCAGTGGAGGACCATCAGCCGCGTGAAGGGGGAAGATCGCGCCCGGTGTGTTAGATTCTCCGGGTCGGGGTGGCACTAGCACCTCAGAACTAGAAGTGCTATTGCCACATTCCAATCAGGGATACTTACTAAAACCTCTCGGTGTTCCTTTCTGGGCCTTATGCAGTGCTATGGGAAACTGGCAGGCGGGAGCCTCTAAGGCCACATCCACTACTGGGGAACTACTTTTTGTCCCCAGGCATCTTTGAAGGTCTTTACTGCGAGGGGTGGCTTATAACCCGCCCCAGGGGAACACGGCGCGCCCCCATCTTGAAGGCATAACGGTTGGTGAGAGCCTTATCCCCAAGGGAAGCTCACGGCGGCCGAAGGTCGGAAGCTGCCCTCTGGCGCCGCGTCCCGTTTTGGCGGGAGCGGAGCAAGGACGTCTGCTCACACTCCCGATTCTATCTCATCCTCCTATTACATCTTAAAAGTTTGCCAACACGTTCGATTCGCTATTGGATTTTTAGTTGGGAAGCTGGTAAACAGGTATACGACCTAGCTCATGAAAAGTGGCTAAGTCGTCTGTAGACGTTTGTAGCGTCAATGGCGAAGCCAACGGGTTGCTAGCCTTTAGGATGGGATAGGGTGATGAGTTAGAAGGGTCAGACAGCAGATTTTTTTTTTAAATTTTTATTGCAGGGGTTCAGCAGACAGGCAGACGGCCTACTTGATGGAAAACGATTACCATCGCCTATAGACATTTGCAACAGCAAAGGTGCTACAAATGCGCTGCTACTCTCTTAAGGGAGACTGGAACCTGGTCACTAATGCCGAAACACAACTGAAGGTGCTTATGGCGACATACTTTAGACCAGGGCTGGTAGCCATCCAGTCGGGCAAATACCCTACCACCTGGCTGTGGGTTGTATTGTCGCCTCTTACGACAGGCCGCCCCAACGCAGGAAATTGTATTCTTTCTCCGTTCCTGCACGGAATACTGGGATACGATTTCGGCAAAGGATGGGACATGGGAATCTAATATCTATCCGTGCAGAAACGGAGAAAGAATACAATTTCCTGCGGCCAGGCGGCCTGTGATCCCTGGTCTAGAGTATGCCGCCATTACAACCTTGATTTGTGTTCCGGCATTAGTGACCGTTTTGCATCAAGTGGGCTGTCTGCCTGTCTGCTGAACTCAAGCAATAAAAAATAATAGGAGGATGGGTTGGATAGAGAGAGGGAGAAGTGAGCCTTGTTACTAATCCTCAGAGCAGGAAGTATGAGATCTTCTCATAGAAGAGATGGAGCTAGGAGCTCTGCGGCCGTCACGACTGCTGCGCAGGACGCATGACTTGGCGAGAGGAAAACTCGACACTCGCTTTATACGTTGATATACGTTTGACTATTTTATTTTCTTGGATGTAGATTGACTTACCACGTTCTCCCTCTGCAGGAAGGCGAGACTGCCCACGACGGGGTGAGGGGCCTCCGAGGGCACCCCTCTCCGAGACCAGTACGTCTTCACCCTCCTCCATTTGCTGTACAGCCACCCGAAGCCGATCAGCGCAATCAGGGAGAGCAGAATCAGAAACATTCTTAATTTATTTCACTTTTATATTTAAATGTGTTTTAAGGTTTTTTATGATTTTATAAGTTAATTTAAAAAATTTGTCTTTAGCGTATATGCTGTTTTTATTATTAATTATTTATATATAAATTTCTGCTTTTATTTTATCTATTATTTTAATTTTAATTATGAATTTTTGAGAGTAATTTTTGATGGTATTTTAATTTATTTAATAGAAATAAATGTTCAATTTTGAATGTATTATTGCTTTACTAAAACTCGCTCAGTATGAGTCAAATATATATGTATAATGATACATTATTGTACCAAGTTGATATTTTATATTTTTCAATCGTCTTTCAAATTAATATATTAAATAATTATGATTTTTTACAAAACTGTAGACTAGTTATTTTAGCAACTATATTATAATTTTGAAATAGTGCCTTTTCAATAGGTTGCAAATATTTAGATTTTATTTCGAAGGTTTGTCACAAGTAGTATAGTGCGCTTACAAACTGATGCCTTTACTGGAATATGTCTTTTATATAGAAATGTCTACGATGATAATAGCAAATCCATATTAAAAACGACCAAAATCATGACAGACATAACATTTCGTGTTATCTATAGATGATTTGTCAAATTCATTTAATGTTTAAAACTTGTTGTCATGTTCTTCAAAATAGAAAATATACAGAATCCTTTTTATTTATTTTTTAAATTTGATTGAAACCAGAATGAATTTTCTCTTTTTCTATAATGGATAATGGAATAAGAGAGTGTCGGGGTGAAGGTAAGGAAAGGAATGCCCCGGTGGTTCGGGCATGTGGAAAGAATGACTAAACAGATAGACAATGCAAAAGTGGATGGATACAGAAGTCGTGGAAGGCCACGACACACCTTCCATGATCAAATCAATCGTGTACTAGCAGTAGGTGATGTCAGGAGCCTTAAGAACAGACGAGCGTGCATGACAAGAGCTACGAATGTCAAAGAAGCAAGTGAGGTGTGTAAGAATAAGCCTGAATGGCGCTCTGTTGCTCGTGCCTACCCCGCAAGGGAACTGGCGTAAAGCTATGTACGTATGTATGTATTATTATTATAACTGTATATCTTGCGTGGGGCCATGGGAAGGCCAACACGCAGAGGCCCCTTGACAAATTTAATGTAAATGTGGCGTGACACTGACCGGCGATTATCCCTGTCTACACCATATAATCATGCACCCAAGGACAAGTCCCGGTTAGTTTTGGACTATTGTAGGTAATGAGAACAAAAGGTACTGGGCTATTGGGATGAACTCCTAGTGGAACTATGGCGTCTGCCCGTCGCAATGTTGAACATGGAACAAATGGGCAGACGGTGATTCGCCACTCACTGCATGGGTCCCTAAAATTGCCGTACAAGATAGGCGAGGGGCAGCAGGGGTGTGAGTGGCTAAGGGGTGTCGAGAGGTGGGATGCAGATTCACCGAAGCTACTTTCGACATACCATTTATCACTTCCACCCCTGGGGCTTGAGTCTTAGCTCTAGCGCTCTCCACTCCGTGCCGGCTGGCTAAGGCGAGCACGGAGGCGGGGCCTTGCCTTGGCCCCCGGAGTCAGGTCGCGCACAGGAACAAACAACAAGGTATATTTCAAACCGGACTGTATGTACAGGTTTGTCGTCATAGGATTTTTTGGTTCACTAGAAAAGATCTATCCAACAATGTATAGCTCATCTTGATTGACCATGGGTAGCAAAACGCCCGTCATTATTTGTTTTAGTTCGTCGTTTAGTCGAGTTTCTACGACGCATTTTGAAATAAGGACAAAGACAGGGAAACTAATTCGGTCCCGCAGATTTCTGTCTGTCTAAGTATCACGTGAAAACTCTACTATACTACAGTATGTATAAGATAGTTCTATTTTTTATTTAAGTATATATTATCATTTACTAATCAAATAGTTTTATTATTAATAGTTAGTTAGATTAACAAAAAATCGGGTCGTTTCGCTATCACACCAAAAGGAAGGTTTGCACTGAAAATCAGCATTGTGTCGGATATAATTCCGACACAACAATATGCCGAGTGCAAACCTTGTTTGCTCAAAATGCAGCAAACAAATAGTCAAAATATTACACTATACTTTATTTCGGGGATGATAAATTCCTAAAGGTGGCAAAGTATGATTTTTAACAAGTGAATTTGCGACAAAAGCTGATTATAGTGATTATCTTTTGTTCAAGCAATCGTATGAAAAGCATGAATTGTGCATAAATATTTGGATGATATCTGCTTTTTCAAAATATTGATAAATATTCAATACGATTTAAGGATGACTGTGTTTTTATTCAGTCATTCTTCGCTCACGTGACCTCTTCAAAATTAGGGTATACATTGACTTGAAGTTCACAGGCTTTCCATTGAGTTACCATCAGGATCAGACGACCCCACTGTAGCTCCCAAGGCCAAGTGCGTGACAAAACCGACTGCAAACTACAAAGCAAAAAATAAATAGTTTTTGCAACATCTTGAACTTGGTGTATTTGCAATTTTGTTATTGTTTGTTATGTTTCACTTTGCATCACCTTCGAGATGTTGTTAAAAAAATATTTTCTATTTTTTAGTTGCTTGAATAGCTTCACAAAGAATATTTTAAACACCAGTAGAAATTGTACTACGCATATACAAGCTTTGCCTTTTGAAGAGTGCCGGCGCTCTTCAACAAGAGATGCTCGCGATGTCCCTGGTATCCACTAATCAGATCCTGACTTGGGGACAATTGGATCACCTCAGGAGTATAGTCTTTTGAATTAAGAAAAAAACGAATCGCAACAAAATTTTAACTTGAAGTTTTACGGGCAGATTGTGCTTGTCCAATTTGAAAACCTGCCCGTAAAACTTCAAGTTAACATTTTGTTGCGATTCGTTTTTCCACTTGTCCAATGAAGTTTCACTTCTACTATGTGTTCCAGCACACATATCATTTTTTCGCAGGTTTACTGCAAATTTTGATTTGGTTAGGTTAGGTACATTTTAATAAATGCATTTTTTATTTAAACATATTTTATTTTATCAAACAAAAAAACTGAATTCGATCCGGAACCAAAAACCGCATCCATAATATACTCTAAAATGATGCCGCCTCTCACCACGTCTAGTCTAAATGTATGCCGCTCCTCCGCGCGGCTGTAACACTTTTTCGTGACAGAAAAATCCTAAGACCCCCCGTTTATACAGAAGTTTCACTTCAAATATTTAAAAATTGGTCCACAATTGTCGGAGAAATCACGTAACAACCATAAAGAAATCGGTTAATAAAAATTAAGCCAGTCACTATCAGTTATCATTGGATGATATTGTTGCGCAGTTTCGGCCATATCATGCCGACGTGCGTAGCGCATGACGACGAGACAACGTCACCGATGAGAGCCATATTTATTGCATTCGGTTCGACGGCGTCACTCCGCTTCGCCGCTGCTTCAACACGCTCCGCCCTACATAACTAAGGTGAGAAACTTCAAAGTCATATTGTGTTTTAATATATTTTATTTATATTATTCTATTTATTTACAATAATAATATATTTAAATTGAAAAATAAACAAGTTCCAAATAAATACAAAAACATAACAGTATTTGTAGTTAATTTAAAAAAATAGGGACAAATATTTAAATATTAAAAAAATAATTAAATAAACTGCTTTAAATTGAATTTTAAAATACAATTAAATCATCATTTACGGCATAATAATATTTTTTATTGGTCAATAATATGGTACCAACAATTAAGATCTTATATGTCACAGAACATCATGTCATTCATTGGGCGTACGAATATGAATAACATATGAATATATAACATATGAACATATGAATTTAATTAGAATTATTACAATTTACTTTTGACTAATATTTAACTGGTATTTAAATTGCTAAAACTAAACTTATTAAAATAAAGTTAGGCACTAAAAATAAACTATATATTACAAATTAAAATTAAACGTAACAAATTATAATAATAAAAATTACATATAATATATGAGTCCCAAATCGCCGTCAGATGGAAACGTTCCAAAGACGCTGGCAATTATTTCCTCGTTGAATGGCAGGCCTTTGGTCACGTGAGACTTCTATCAAACGTGTTGGTAGGTCTCGATAAGCTTTGGAACCCTATGGCCCTAGAGTTTCTACACTGAAAGCCACAAATATGTATCTGTTGCAAATGGATGCATGTTTGCGGCGTTTCAGGCTCCCCTGGCGCTCGGGTGCCGCACCAGCTTCCATGACCGTGATTGGAAGATAGCACTCCCGTCTCCCGACTCCCGTCCGGTCTCTAGCCATCATCGCGGCACAGTCTATTCGGCCCAAGAAGGGCCGGTACCCCGGCGGTGAGCAGAGCACAGCGTATGATGTCATTTATAGCAGCATGACATCACGGCGTGGTAAACGTTCGGCACTTTGAATATATTTTTATTTATGTTTGCTTGTAGGCAAACTGGCAAACGGATCACTTGGTGGTAGGTGGCTACTGTCGCCCATGGACATCTGCAACACTAAGGGAGCCGATGCGTTGCCTACCTCGTTGAGACCTTAAGTATCTGTTCACGCCCTTTTTGAAGAGTTTCATATTGTAGCGCTGTGGGGAAACCGCAGGAGGGAGTTCATTGCATAACCTTGACATATATGACAGGAAGGAAAGTCCGCCACGTAACGTCTCTTCTAGAAATATACATGACAAGCCATAGTGACCCGAACTATCGACTTTATCCCCACACCAGCAGCGACGAGAGACTACAGCCGCTGGCTCCAGTCGAATACAGACAGAAATTCTGAAAGTAATGTCGTCTAGAAGTGTGCCTGAATTCGACGAGTGTAAGGCATGAAGCCACAAATTTGACTCCCACCTCGAGATTGCTAAAAGACGGGCTCGCTTAGCCTGATTGGTACTAGATAACAAAAGATTTTCATATGTCAGTTTGCTGAGCGGGCTGTCCCAAAGTTTTTTTTTTATTGCAGGAGTTCAACAGACAGGCAGACGGCCCACTGGATGGAAAGCGGTTACCATCGCCGATGGACATTTGCAACACCAAAGGTGCTACAAATGCGCTGCTGCTCTCTTAAGTGAGTCTGGAACCTGGTCACTAATGCCGGAACACAACTCAAGGTTGTTATGGCAACATATTTTAGACCAGGGGCGGTAACCATCCAGTCGGGCAAATGCCCTACCACCTGGCTATGGGTTGTTTAGTCGCCTCTTACGACAGGCCGCCCCAACGCAGGAAATTGTATTCTTTCTCCGTTCCTGCACGGATAATTGCGACTGGGGCTCTATAGGAAATTTTCGTCTTCGGCATGTCAGGGACCACGCGTTTCTGGCCTCCGCTAAGTATGCGACCTCAAAGTCACTTAGTGACGTATTAATTATTGTCGCAACTTGTGTCGATACTTTGGCGGCGTCCCATCTTCCAGACACAGCCGTGACAGCCGGGACTGCTGCTGCACACCAGGCGGCCGTGAAAAGTCGCTAATATGTGTCCATTGGTATTGGGTACGTATTTGGAGCCGTGGAGGCCTGGAGCTCATCACCTCTATCGAGACCTCTCAACGCCTCTAATTTAGGTCTCACGTGACCAAAAGACTAGCTTGCACCTAAGGCAACGCATCAGCGTTGCCAATTATATAAAAAATTTAATGATATTATTTTAATTTAATTGTTTTTATAAAAAATATATTAATTAAAAGAGACATAATTGTATAGTCGTGGAAGGCCACGACACACCATCCATGATCAAATTGATCGTGTACTAGCGGAGGGTGATGTCAGGAGCCTTAAGAACAGACGAGCGTGCATGACAAGAGTTATGAATGTCAAAGAAGCAAGTGAGGTGTGTAAGAATGGGCCTAAATGGCGCTCTGTTGTTCGTGCCTACCCCGCAAGGGAACTGGTGTGAAGTTATGTATGTATGTATGTATGTATAATTGTATATTAAACACTTGTTGTAATTTTAACTAAGATCATCATAATCAGTTATATAATCAATAATACAATCATAAAATCTATGTAGTCATAAGGACAACTACGGCTTGTAACCGAAACTACAAAAAGTTTGTATACCTGTCAAGGCGAAACATGTAACTCGAGACTTAGCATAACATCTGCAAATATCCATGTTTCAAACAAATAAATTACTTTGACTTTGACTTTGACTCCAACGCGGAAATGCGGCCAGCATTTTGGGCACGCTCCCAGCCGACAGTGATTTGGAGTCTATTTTTTACTTATAGATTTATGTTATTTTGTAAGTATAGTATAATTTACTGCAGAACATTATCATGACGTTCCAAGATCTCGGTATCGATATCAGCTCATAACAACATCCCACTGCTGGGGTTGGGCCTCCCCATTTTTCGCGGGAATTGTATTCCATCTTCCACTTCTCATGCCTGATCCGTTTATCCTAACACCTATATCTTATCTTATCTGCCAGGTGGTAGGGCTCTTGCCCGTCTGGATGGCTACCACCCCTGGTCTAAAGTACACCGCTATAACAACCTTGGGTTGTGTTCCGGCTTCAATGACTAGGCTCCAGTCTCCCTTTAGAGAGAAGGAACGCATTTGTAGCATCTTTGGTGTTGCAAGTGTCCGTAGGTGATGGTAAACGCTTTCCATCAGCTGAGCCATCTGCCTGGCTGCTGCGCTCATGAAGTAAAAAATAACCTGAAGGCTGACAACGCGATGGCTTCACCCTCAGCGTTGCAAACGTGTATAGGCGACGGTAACCACTATCCGTGAGCTAACAGCAGCAGCTATGCAATAAAAAACAGACGTACAAACAAACATGACAGAAACATAAGTTTTAGCCTTGGAATAGATGTATAAATTTAATTTACTCTTTTTCAATCAGGTACTGACCAAAGATGTTCAGCAACAAAGTAGTGCTAATAACTGGCGCAAGCGCAGGAATTGGGGCAGCAACAGCTTTAGAATTCGCCAAACTGAACGCGACTCTGGTTGTAACTGGGAGGAACATGGACAACTTGATCGACGTCGCCAAGCAATGTGAAGAGATCTCACCAGACAGACTAGAAGCGCTAGTTGTTGTCGCTGATATGCTCAAAGAAGCAGATGTAGAAAACATTGTTAAAGAAACAATTGAGAAGTTTAACAGAATAGATGTGCTTATTAATAATGCTGGAATATTAGCATCTGGAACTATAGAAACTACTTCTTTGGAAAAATACGATAGTGTTATGAATACTAATATAAGGAATGTATTTTATTTAACAATGTTGGCAACACCGCATCTGATTTCCAGCAAAGGGAATGTAGTGAATGTATCGAGTGTAGCTGGCATAAGATCATTCTCGAACCTGCTCGCGTATTGTATATCCAAAGCGGCTTTAGATCAGTTCACGAAGTGCGTTGCTCTGGAGTTAGGTCTTAAAGGTGTCAGAGTCAACTCGGTTAATCCTGGTACTATAACCACTGGTATTTTCTTGAAGGGTGCTATGACTGAGGAGGAGTTTAAGGCGTATATGAAGAATTCTAACGAAATCTCTCCTATTGGACGGCCAGGAAGGCCGGAGGAAGTTGCTTCTGCTATTGTCTTCTTAGCAAGTGATGCTGCAAGCAATATAACCGGTGCTACGTTACCTGTCGATGGAGGGCGCCAGGCGTCGTGTCCCCGTTAACTAAATGCTTACTTTTATTATTAAACGCAGGGCTTGGGAACCGGTTAATAATGTTGAACCGGTTAAAGCTTCGATGCATGGGAACTTCTCTTTTCGATTTTATTCTAACATTAACCTCATTCAAAGGGTCTTTGGTAACAAAAGTTCCTGTAATACAATTTGTTAAATAAACCGATTTCAAGCGGTTTTTGTCGCACGCCTTTAAAATTAACCTAAAGAATGAGGAAGTAATTCTCACGGAATAAACCGGTTAATACGGGTTTATATGACACTCTCATTAATGATTACACTCCGAACGAAATAAGTGACTGAAACCAGTTATAACCGGTTCCAAGCCTTGATTAAATATGGTTCGCGACAGGTCGACATGGCAATTATAGTGATGTGACATCACATGCCAGGTAGTCAATGTGGACAAATTTGTTTTGGTGCGAAGCAAAATGAGAGTATGTTTATATATCTATTATAGTGTGTAATTACTGTTATTATATAATGTAATAATTTACTTTTTTTTCTTTTGACAGCTTAATAACGGACCAATTAATAATGTTCAAATGCGTTACCAACTCGATTTGTTATAAAAAATGACTTCATGTATAAATAAGTTTTAATCGATTTAACTTATCTATCTCTCTATACATTTTTGTTTAAAATACTATATCGTATAATAAATACACCCAGATTCCAATGAACAAATATTACATACATATATTTAATAAACCATTTTTGTAATAAAGTAAAATATGTTTTATTTTCAATTCGATTACTTTCGATTTATTTACGTAGTGTCGATGGTTTAATCTGTCGGTCTGTGCGTTACTTTGACTCACAGAACATCATTATTACGTCACCTGCAACAATAAAGTACGACATCTATTGAACAAACTGAGAACTACTTCAACCCAACACACAGTACTGATGGCGTATCATGGACATATTGGCTCTGTGCTGCGGTATGGTCTTTTGTTATGGGGTAATTGCACAGATTTCAATAGAACTTTTTTGGCATAAATAAATGTATTCGAGCAATAGTAGGCATTCCACCGTATAAGTCATGTAAACAATATTTTAAAACTCTTACGGCCTTACTTATAAAAATCTCGTTAAGAAACGATTAGGCATCTCTTAAGTAAGGGAATCAGAATCAGACCCTAATCAATCATTTTTTTTCACTTATAAATGTGTATTACCTGTTTTTTACCTAAGAGGAGCACAGATAAACGAAATTTGAATGATTAACGTAGGTTGTACCCATTGAGATATAACATGTCTAGAGAGAGCATTGCTAACAAACAACATCGCCAAAAATGGCATCAAAAACGCGAAGCGTTGCTAAATTCACTCTGCGTTTTCGGGATATCAGGAAAAAATATTACCCCATTTTTTATAATTAAATATTTTTTATGTAAGTGAAAAGTTTAAATGATCGTTATGATTTAATCGCTTTATGTGTTATAATTTACTATTACTCAGATGTTTCAGTTTTTTTTTTAATAAAGTATTAACAACAAAAGTTGTGTGTCTTGGAACGAACCATAAAAAAATACATGCACAAATAAATTCATAACACATTCATAGCACATTTTATCCGTGCAGGAACGGAGAAAGAATACAATTTCCTGCGGGCTGGCGGCCTGTCGTAAGAGGCGACTAAAAAACCCACAGCCAGGTGGTAGAGTATTTGCTCGACTGGATGGCGACCACCCCTGGTCTAGAATATGCCGCCATAACAACCTTGTGTTGTGTTCCGGTATTAGTGACCAGGTTCCGTCTCCTTTAAGAGAGCAGCAGCGCATTTGTAGCACCTTTGGTGTTGCAAATGTCCATAGGCGATGGTAACCGCTTTAAATCAAGTGGGCCGTCTGCCTGTCTGCTGAACTCCTGCAATAAAAAAAAATAAAAAAAAATATAGTAATTTTAATTTGCAATAAAATGTCTGTACAAATATTAGTACATATTTATAAGTCTGTTAATTACCAATACTAATGTAATAATTCTAAAAAAACTATTCATAATGGCAAATTATTTTTGTGTTACACATCATGTTCACGAAGGTTACTAGATGACTATTTATAACCCAAAGATTATCCTGCGCTAAAAGTAAGTGAAATTATTTGTAATAGTAGACTTGGAACGATTCGATAGGCTCATATTGGGTAGTAGGCTTTATGTATAATCCAAAGTTTATATCAGTAGTAGGAACTACGGGGTAGGTACACGGGATAGTTTAATGCAGGGACTTAAGAGCAACTAAACCACATGAAAAGGGCTATTATATAGAAATAAAAATATTCATATCCAAATGTTTTTATTCAAACTAGTTCAGTTTGATTATTTTCTGAACTAAAATTTGTTTTTTATCATATTAATATATTAAATTATTTCTTTATTAGGTTTAATGGAGATGCAGCTAACAGAATATAGACAAAATTAATATCTTAATTATGACAATAAAGAGTTATCTATAATATTACTAGCGGCCCGGCGCGGATTCACCCGTGGTCTGTCCCGCTCCCGTGGTATAAAGCGTCATGTTATATAGCCTATGACACTCCCTGTTAACGTAGCTTTCCAACAGTAAAATAATTTTCAAAATCAGTTTAATAGATCCCGAGATTACTCCCTACAACGACACAAACTTACAAACTTTACCTCTTTATAATATTAGTACAGATAATTCCGACCGAAGCATCTGCTTTAAACGATATTCAGTTTTTTTACATGCTCTTTGACGATATTTGCAGCACGCATTCTGTCAATTCTATGTCAAACGTCATAAGGTTACGTTAAAAAGTTTATATTGTCCAAAGCGCTAAGATTAGATTAGAAATAATTTTATATGATGGTTAAGTATTCTTAAATTTTCTAATTATCCTTCACACAACTTACATCTTATCGGTCACGATCATATATAATTATTTTAGGTACTTTATTTCAATACAATTATGCCGTTGATAAGAAAATATAAAAAACATAGTGTAAAAATATCTCCGAAAATGATTCAAAATACTTCCTTTCAAAATCCATCTCTTTGTCCAACAATATGCTACAATTGGATCCGTAGGAAGTCTAAAACGTAATATAAACTAGTTTAAGAAAACCGGACACACAAACATTACATGTCTCTTTTCTATAGATTTTTTCAATTATTCATATTTCATAAATAAATAAAAAATCGTAACAAAAGTCCCCAAATTTTGGAAAATAAGTCACACTTTTCACCTGACAACATCAATTAATTCGATAACCTTGAAAATGTCGAAATTAAATTTCACGTTTTTACAAAGAAATCATGAGAAAAGTGTTAAGTTTTCCGATTAAATGATATCTCATACTTATCCTTTCCCGTTTTAAAATAGTTCCGTCACATTTTAATAGCGCAGGCCGGCATAATTATTTTTTTTTGCGAGAGCTCTAACCAGTAAAGTAATCGAAACGACACTAACAGGCGTGGGAAGCCATTGAAGCCAGTGCACCAATTTTGGTGCACTGTTTTTGGGCCGTTTTTGTGCAATTGATGCGTGATCTAGACGTTTATATGATCTAAGGTTGTACCCAAAATGTTCGACTAAAGAGGAGTTTATGGGTAAGATTTTCACTAATCAGTTGCCGAGCAGTTTCTTAAAATTTAAGAAATTATTATAAATAAGGCCCTTAATGTCTTGCCGTTGCCTTGTTTGTATGTTTTCGAGATATGTATGTTTCTAAGAAGAAACGCAGATTTATTTAAAAAAGCTAAGGATATATATCCACGCTCTACAAGAAATAGGGATAGATTAGTATTTGATTTTGTCCCAAGAACAACCCTATTTATGAGAAATAGTTACGCGATGTGCATAAGAATATTTAATAAATTACCTCCATCGATCAAAGAACTACCGCATGCCGATGAAACAATGTATGAAAAAGCTAAAAATATGGTTACTGGAAAAAATGATCTACTCAATTAATGATTTCCTTAAATATGACAAAGAGATGCTATTTTAATACTATTTTATATTTTATTTATATTTTTGGCTTTTGACATTAAATTTATTTTTTTATTGCTGTTGTTTTTTAATATAACGAATCGATTAATTTTAATTTGCAAACGTCAAAAGTGAAATGAACACTACGAGTATAACAACTTTTTCTGTTTTGGATCCCAAGTACACTATCATATATTTATCATACAAATATGATTTCATGTCTGTCGAGTTCTATGACCATATGTAAACTGGTCTTCCTTTTTACATATTACACTAACGATCATAATATATATAAAAGTCTTACTCTATCAAGATGGATGATGATTGAGCTGTCTTATGTCGCTATGTGTGTAACTTTACTAAATGTATTAAAAAAGATGATAAAAACGGTATTTGGGTTAGATGATGGGCAGCAAGGCGATCCTCTGATCAAATATCCATAACAAATTACTCTAAGAACTTGGATAAACAGTCTTAGAAGATATTCAAATTCAATTTTTTTTTTCAAATTCAAATTTATTTAACCAAACTTCTCATTACATGACAGCTATAACAAAAGATTGTTCTAAGGTACGTTATCCTGGTTGTCACATTCTAAGCGAGGGATTGCTCCTAAAGAACCCTGCACTAGGCAAAGCCTGTATCGCAGGGATCATATAATTTATACATACATAAAATGAAACATTATTCAATACATATTTATAGTATAGAAAGGTGAACGCTTGAGTGCGTTGCGTCTGCGTGCGTGCATTCGCGCGCGCGCCCAATCGCGCGCGCGTGTGTGTGTGTGTGTGTGTGTGTGTGTGTGTGTGTATGTGTGTGTGTGTGTGTGTGTGTGTGTGTGTGTGTGTGTGTGTGTGTGTGTGTGTGTGTGTGTGTGTGTGTGTGTGTGTGTGTGTGTGCGTGTGTATGTATGTGTGTGTGTATGTGTGCATGTATCTGTATATTCCAGTAGAAGTTCTTGCATTTTGACGCCATTTTAATGTTAGACGGATGATATGATCATAGTTGTACGCTTGCTGTCAAAATGGATCCCAAAGACAATATGAATCACATGTTGTAGTTATTATATCGTCATAAGTTCTTTATGTAAGAATGACTCGTACTGCTCTGATAATATTTCTATGATAGTCTAATAAGGCTCTTAAAACAGATCAAGCTATCAATTCGCTGCCGCTTTTTAAAAGGAGACTGAAACCTGGTCACTGATGCCGGAACACAATTCAAGGTTGTCATTTTTTTTATTGCAGGAGTTCAGCAGACAGGCAGATGGCTCACTGGATGGAAAGCGGTTACCATAGGACATTTGCAACACCGAAGGTGCTGCAAATGCGCTGCTACTCTTTTAAGTGAGTCTGTAACATGGTCACTAATGCCGGAACACAACTCAAAGTTGTTATGGCGGCATGCTCTAGACCAGGGGTGGTAGCCATCCAGTCGGGCAAATGCCCTACCACCTGGCTGTGGGTTGTTTAGTCGCCTCTTACGACAGGCCGCCCCAACGCAGGAAATTGTATTCTTTCTCCGTTCCTGCACGGATAAAGCTCATAGCGGCATACTCTAGACAAGGGGCAGACAATGGATTGTAAAATGTCAAAATTTTAATAAAACTTGCGATTTAATTACTGCTAAATGAATACGCTGCATCGCCATCTATAGGTCTATTCCTCATGGAAATGACCTAAAAGTACACGTGCCTCGGTGTAATCGCTTCGGGGTTTATCGCGGTCATACATAACGAATATATATTTTGAATACTGAATAAATTGCATATCATGCTTTTAAACAAGTATCAACAGACATGATTTGCATGGAAATAATGAAAACAGGCGGTTCAAGGTGAACCACTTGGGTTTTTTAAATTACCCAATTGCGAAATATTATACTAAACACTAATTATTGCCTGCATCTTCACTTGCGTAGATTAAAAACTTCAACGGACAAGTGGAAAAACGAATCGCAACGGACAAGTGGAAAACGAATTGCAACGAACAAGTGGAAAAACGAATTGCAACGGACAAGTGGAAAAACGAATCGCTACGGACAAGTGGAAAAACGAATCGCAACGGACAAGTGGAAAAACGACCCACAACGGACAAGTGGAAAAACGAATCGCAACGGACAAGTGGAAAAACGAATCGCTACGGACAAGTGGAAAAACGAATCGCAACGGACAAATGGAAAAACGACCCACAATGGACAAGTGGAAAAACGAATCGCAACGGACAAGTGGAAAAACGAATCGCTACGGACAAGTGGAAAAACGAATCGCAACGGACAAGTGGAAAAACGACCCACAACGGACAAGTGGAAAAACGAATCGCAACGGAAAAGTGAAAAACGAATCGCAACAAAATTTTAACTTGAAGTTTTACGGGAAGATTGTTAATGTACTTATCCAATTTGAAAACCTGCTCGTAAAACTTCAAGTTAAAATTTTGTTATGATTCATTTTTCCACTTGTCCGTTGAAGTTTCACTTCTACTATGTGTCCCAGTACATATTTCGATTTTTCGCAGGTTTACTGCAAATTATACTTTGGTTAGATTAGGTACATTTTAATGAATGCATTTTTTATTTAAACATATTTTATTTTATCAAACATAAAAAAACTGAATTCGATCCGAAACCAAAACATGCATCCATAGTATACTCTAAAATGATGCCGCCTCTCACCACGTCTAGTCTAAATTTATGCCGCTCCTCCGCGCGGCCGTAACGCTTTTTCGTGACAGAAAAATCCTAAGACTCCCCGTTTATATAGAAGTTTCACTTCAATAAAATAAATAACCGCGCTTAACACCGTTCAAACGTAGTTTTATTATATATATATATATGTGTGCCGATGTGCGAAGGGCCTGACGACAAGTCAACGCCACCGGGGAGAGCCATATTTATTGCATTCGCTTCGCCGCTGCTTCAACGCGCTCCGTCCTACATAACTAAGGTGAGAAACTTCAGTCATATTTATTCTTGCAAAAACCTTTCCACGTCTTTTCATATTGTATTTTAATTAATTTAATTTAAATTAATTCTTCAAAAAGTAATTCTGTAACATACTTCCGTACAAAACTTATAAAAAAAAGAACTTGAGATATAAATAGAATATGAAATATAAAGAAAAACAATATTTGGCTAGACGTGCTGCTGGGGAGTTTCTTGCCGCTTCTTCTCCTCTACAGCATCAACACGTTGCGAAGCGGTGTACATAGAATAGGAAGTAAAAATTAAATTTTAACTTACATGTATGACCTTCAAAAAGTGTTCTCCAGTGGAACTTATTTTGAAAAAAACTTTGAATTTGAAATGGCATTTGATCTATTTTATTTATATTTTTTGAATATTTCTATTTATTTACAATAATAATATATTTCAATTGAAAAATAAACTTTGTTCTAAATAAATACAAAAATTTAAATAATATTTACTATTTCTCATTTAATTCAAAGGAAGTAAAAAACATAAACAAAAAAATTCATTTTTTTAAATTTAATTTTTAAATTAAATCAAATCATCATGACTAATTAGATGATGTTTTTTAAATCATCATTAACTGAATAACAATGTTTTTTATTTGTCAATAATGTGTTACCACCAATTAATAATAATATTTTTAATAATCGGCAGACAAACACACACATTGTATATCCCCAAATTAAGCAAGTAAAGTAACTTTACGCTTGTGTTATGGGTAATATACAACGGACTACTCTGGGGCCGATCCCAGACACCCAGACCATAGTAAATAACGGAGAAAATACGTTTCCGAAATTTACTATACCAGGAATCGAACCCGGAGCCTCTGCGTTAAAGTGAGGTAGGCCGGCAAAGGCTTAGCCCGCTCAACCACAGAGGCCGTCAAATTAAGATCTTAGTATGTCACAGAACATCATGTCATTCATTGGGCGTACAATTATATGAATTTAATTAGAGTTATTACAATTTACTTTTGAATAATATTTTACTGGTATTTAAATTAATAAAATTAAACTACTGAAAATAAATTTCGGAACTAAAAATAAACTGTTTATTACCAATTAAAATTAAACGTAAAAAATTATGATAATGATAATCTATATATATAAACTGATCGTCATTTTCTTTTTAAATTTTAGCGGGAACGGATTCAGATGTTTGTATAAACACTTACTTTGTTATTGTTCCATGTTGTTGTACAACACATTAAAATATTAAGAAGGTTATAAACAATATAATGTACCAAACATTACATTAACCTAACACATAACCTATTTTTGTATTTAATCTTATTTTTAAGTTAGTTTAGGTTTTTCCGTATCTGTTCAATTGTTATTGTTACTCTATCTGTATGAGCATATGCAAATATAGCAGATCATTGTAAGTTATAGAAGTTAAATATGTAGGTAATGTAACATAAAATTAATGTTTTGATACCTAACACACGCTTATATTGATTTTTCAAAAATCTAACGATACCGCTGTGGTTTTCATCAAAACCGGCCCCGAGATATTACATAGATAGGTATTTTTCACTATTATATTAGATTCAAATTTAACTAAAGAAGCCCACTTCAAAATTCATCTGTATAATTTTTCTGGACGTATGTATGATAATTTAGATTCACATTTGGAATTTTTATTTTTGCCAGGTCCGCTAATTTATATTAAATATTTTATTTTGGATTATGTTAATATAAAAGAAATGTTTTGTAATTAGATTATTTCTTCAAAAGCTCGTGATAGAAGTTCGTTGGAGGTTATCAGCAGCATGCCGACAACATACATACGTATTATCATACCTCTTTCCCGCGGGGTAGGCAGACACGATCCTGACAAACCTTCGGTAAAAAAATTATCCAACTGATAATGAAAACCGCCCAAAAATCCGTTGCGGAGTTAGCGGACATACGGACAGATGCGCAAAACGACTTGATTTTTTTTTGTACTATGTATGTCAAGATTTACTTGAAATATAAAAAATAAAATAATAATTTTATAATGCGTAATTACCCCGCCGAGGCATATAAAGTACATAAAAGAGGAAGAAATATGATAAATAAGGCTGTAATAAAGAAATATTTAAATAACTAAAGTGTATAAATAAAATAAATTACCACGCATATAGCCGTTCAAACGTAGTTTTATTATATATATACATTAGGCCCGTGGGGTCCGTCGTCAAAGAGATTCCTTAAAGACATATGTAAGAAACTCTGACACTACCCGTGATCAGAAGGCTGGCTCCTATTTTGCACAACAAATAAGTATTGCCATACAGCGTGGGAATGCAGCCAGCCTTCTGGGCATCCTCCCCGTTGGCAGTGATCTGCTACATAATGTATTTCAGTTTCAATGTCTTTGTTTTTAACCGGCTTCAAAAAAGGAGGAGGTTCTCAATTCGTCGGAATCTTTTTTTTTCTGTATGTTCACCTATTACTCCGAGTTTTATGATCCGATTTACGTGATTCTTATTTAGTTTGATGTGCAATAGTTGTCATTTGGTCCCCTAAAAATTTAACATAGTTTGGCCCAGTAGTTTTCATTTAAGAACATTGTTTTGTTCCCGTTTTTTGGGACCTATATTTTTTAAGGAGCGCGGCACCTTTCGTAGGTCTACCCATACATAGCTAGACACTAAAAAGTAAAAAAAAAAAAGACTTCGTTAAAAAAAAACCGACTTCAAAAATTAAAAAACTAAAAAGTATAACATAACTTATTTCTAAAGCTATTATTATTAATATATATTATCTAAAATATCTTAAATTCGGTGCTTAGTAATTTTCAAAATATAGTAATTTTTTTGTTTTACTTTCTGATGTAGATTTGCCCGCTATTCTGGCTTCAACTTATAGTACTATGGACCTCATTGGTAAAATAATTAATCCGTCACTAAGTGACTTTGAGGTCCCATACTTAGCTGAAGCCAGAAACGCGGGTCCTCTAACATGCCCAATGATCAACGCACAATAACAATGATCTGAAGGGAACTTCCCACCACGGTTTTCCCTTTGAGCTATGACATGGGGTTCTTTAAAAGGGCGTTATAACATTTTTTAGAGGTCGGCAACGCGTTGGCGACACGCCTTGCTGCTATAAAAGACATTCGCTCGTCGTGTCCGCGGCCGATTATAAGCCTCGTCGAAAGGCTCTCGTGTGACGACCGCCTAACGTCCAAACGGACAGGGTCGACGTTATTTAGAAATGGCTGGCCCGGATCAGTCCGCCCGCGGTTAGCACACATACACACACACACAGGATAGACTAGGCGTGTTGCTGGGTCCTCCCGGGCGTCAGCGTCATCTGTTATGCCGACGACACGCTGATCGCCGCGCGCGGGAGGACCCATAGGCAGGCGTGCATCCTGGGCACGGCTGGGGTGTCACAAATTGTAGGTAGGATCCGGCGACTTGGTCTGGAGGTGGCGCTTCCGAAGACCGAGGCCGTGATATTTCATGGTCCTCGAAATCGCCCACCTCCGGACACCGCTATCGTAGTTGGAGGCGTCCGCATCGGCGTCGGGGGAACCATGAAGTACCTAGGATTGGTCCTCGACAGCCGATGGGACTTTTCGGCACACTTTCGGCAATTGGCCCCCAGACTCAAGACGGCGGCAGGAGCGCTGTCTCGCCTCTTGCCCAATATCGGGGGGCCCGAAGCCTCGTGCCGAAAACTCTTCGAAGGCATCGTACAGTCGATGGCCCTATACGGGGCCCCAATTTGGTCCGACCGCCTGACGGCCCGCAATGCCGCACTGTTACGACAGGCGCAGCGAGTGCTGGCCGTCAGGACGATACGAGGATACCGTACGGTGTCCTTCGAAGCGGCCTCGCTACTCGCCGGATCCCCACCATGGGACCTCGAGGCCAGGGTCCTAGCGTCACTATTCCAGTGGCGTAAAGAGGCCCTGGCGAGGGGGACGAGACCGGCCCCTCAGGAAACCGAGGCGTGCCGGTCGCAGCTTCGCGACGTCGCCATGGTGGTATGGGAGGACCGCCTACGACACCCCAGCGCGGGTCTCGCCACCATTGATGCGGTGAGACCCGTCCTGCAGCTCTGGCTCAGACGTAAACATGGCACCCTGACGTTTAGGCTGACGCAGGTCCTCTCTGGGCATGGATGCTTTGGGAGGTACCTGTGTCGCATTGGCCGCGAGGCGACGTCAGGGTGCCATCATTGTGACACCGGCGACGAGGATACGGCGCTGCACACACTCCAGGAGTGTCCAGCCTGGGCAGAGCAGCGCCGAGACCTCGTCGCCGTAACCGGACTTGACCTTTCGCTCCCGGCCGTGGTACGCACCATGGTCGGGAGCAACACTGGATGGACCGCCGTCTCCTCCTTCTGCGAGCACGTTATGCTTGCGAAGGAGGAGGCGGAGCGGGAGCGTGAGCGCACGACACGGCTTCGCTCCCGCCAAAGGAGGACGCGCCGACGCCGAAGGTCCAGCACGGACCTTCGGCCGCCGTAAACGGGCGGCGCGGGTGGGGCCCCTTGGGGTATAGGGGTTCTCACTCACCCGCACATGCCGTCGAGATGAGAGCGCGAGTGTTCCGCGCGCGCTCACCTCTCCTCCCGTGGGGCGAGTTACAAACCGCCCCACGCACATAGAGCTTGAGGATGCCGGGGGATTAAAGGAAGTCCCCCTGCAGTGGAAGTGGCCTTGCGAGGCCCACGCCTGCCAGGGCTGCGGAGAGGCTAGGTCATATACCCGTAGCCCTGGCATAAGGCGAAGGACGGAACACCCAGGGGTTTTAGTGGGTATCCCTAACTGGGGAGTGGCAATAGCATGGCACCAGTTCTGACTGGGCATGCTAGTGCCACCCCCAATCTGGCGAATCCCACACTAGGTCGCGAATTATCCCCCCAAGGTTCTGCCCTTGTCGCGGCTTAGTCCTCAATCGGATTTCCCCTGGACAAAAAAAAAAAAAAAAGGCCGCCGTTTTTTTTTTTTTTTATTGGACTTGACTTTATGTTGTTGGTCCGAAGACCTTACAACTTTACCTGGGTGTTTGGGGCGAGTGCCTTCGCGAGGCGAAGGCGCTCGAGCCCGGGGGGGCAACTTGCTCGAGGGAGCTCCCTAAGGAGTTTTACCTCGGCTGGACTGTTGCCATGAATGGGGAATGAATTTAATGATGCCCACCATAGGGCGACACAAAATACTAATTGAGAACGGGCGACGAGTAATATAAAGCCCGAAGGGAAGGATCACGGCGGGCCGGGATCGGTGGTTTGCGGTGGCCTACGCTATCTTACTGCCGTTTCGCAACGTGTTATGGCTGGGAGAGAAGAAACGGCGAAAGAAACTTCCCAGCAACACGCCTAGTCTATCCTGTGGGGTGAGCTATGTCTCCTAGCGTCCCTCGCGGGGACGTGGAGAGATCTTGATTGGCGGCGTCTGAGACGCCGCCGTCTGTGTCTGTCTGTCGGTGCCTGCCAGCCTACTGTTCTAACCGTGGGCGGACTGATCCGGGCCAGCCGTTTCGTAATAACGTCGACTCTGTCTGTCAGGACGTTACGCGGTCGTCGCACAAGAGCCTTTCGACGAGGCTTATAATCGGACGCGGACACGACGAGCGGATTTCGATGGTGCGGCGCGAGATCGAAATACTTACGCGAGAGCGACGTAATGTAGTTTTTGATGGAGGGAAGCTCCAGATCGCGGTGGAGGTCGACGTTACGCATATAGAGGGGAGCACCGACGGCTCTGCGCATGAATTTATTGTAGGCCGCCGTGTACCACCGATCCCGGCCCGCCGGGATCCTTCCCCTCGGGCTTTATATTACTCGTCGCCCGTTCTCAATTAGTGGTTTGTGTCGCCCTATGGTGGGCATCATTAAATTCATCCCCCTCTCATGGCAACAGTTCAGCCGAGGTAAAACTCCTTAGGGAACTCCCTCCAGCAAGTCCCCCCCCCCTCCCCCCCCGGCTCGAGCGCCTTCGCCTCGCGAAGGCACTCGCCCCAAAAACCCCGGTAAAGTTGTAAAGTCTTAAAGAGACTTACAAACAAACATGCCAGAAACATAAGTGCTAACCTTGAAATAAATGTATAAATTTAATTTACTTTTTTTAAATCAGGTACTGATCAAAGATGTTCAGCAACAAAGTAGTGATAATAACTGGCGCAAGCGCAGGAATTGGAGCAGCAACAGCTTTAGAATTCGCCAAACTGAACGCCACTCTGGTGGTAACTGGGAGAAACAAGGACAACCTGATTGACGTCGCTAAGCAGTGTGAAGAGATCTCACCAGACAGACTAAAAGCTCTAGTTATTGTCGCTGATATGCTCAAAGAAGCAGATGTAGAAAACATTGTTAAAGAAACAATTGTGAAGTTTAACAGAATAGATGTGCTTATTAATAATGCTGGAATATTACTATCTGGAACTATAGAAACTACTTCTTTGGAAAAATATGATACTGTTATGAATACTAATATAAGGAGTGTATTTTATTTAACAATGTTGGCAACACCGCATCTGATTTCCAGCAAAGGGAATGTAGTGAATGTATCGAGTGTAACTGGCATAAGATCATTCTCGAACCTGCTAGCATATTGTATATCCAAAGCGGCTTTAGACCAGTTCACGAAGTGCGTTGCTCTGGAATTAGGTCTGAAAGGTGTCAGAGTCAACTCGGTTAATCCTGGTGCTATAACCACCGATCTCTTCTTCAAGGGTGCTATGACTGAGGAAGAGTTTAAGGAGTATATGAAGAATTCTAGCAAATTCTCTCCCATTGGACGGCCAGGGAGACCAGAGGAAGTTGCTTCTGCTATTGTCTTCTTAGCAAGTGATGCTGCAAGCAATATAACCGGTGCTACGTTATCTGTCGATGGAGGGCACCAGGCGTCGTGTCCCCGTTAACTCAATGCTTTCGTTTATTATTAAATGCAGGCCTTGGGAACCGGTTAAAAATGTTGAACCGGTTACCGTTTCAATGCATGTGAACTTTTCTTTTCGATTTGGTTTTAACTTTAACCTCACTCAAACGCTTTTTGGTAACAAAAGTTCGTCTAATACAATTTGTTACATAAACCGGTACATACAGCAACTGTCTCTGCCTAATGCCCAATTGTTGAGTGCGTAGTCCAACATTACAAAGAAGTTCGGGGCAGTCGATAAAGCCGCTAGTAATATTAAGTACAAAACAATTATGAATTGTCAAGAAGTATAAGTTTTCGTGACATAGCGATTGCAGAAAGGATGAGTATTGCTCTCTACCCTCCCCCTTCACCACCCTTTGTCAAATACTTGAAATCATGGTACAGTATATCCACACCGCACCCGTTCGTCTAATACAATTTGTTACATAAACCGGTTGCGAACGATTTCTGTCGCACACAGACACATGTTGGGAGCATATAGCAAAGGGAATACAGGTTTATACAATGACATTTGAATAAAAAGAAGTAGACATGGCACCTCTATAGGATTCTAGCTTTAGAAACGGCACATTGACGCACACATAGATAATGTAACATTGTACTGTCACACTACATTACAACACGTGTATAAGTAAGACAACGTGCCTTGTTTAGCGCAAGCGAAAACGAGACGAGTATATTTTGTGGACGTCATACGGTCGTTGACGCCGACGCTAGACTGAGTTCCGAGTTTGCTAGTTAGCTCAGATTTTACGTGCCACTCGCAGAGCCTTAATGCCTTGTCTACTTCTTTTTATTCAATGGGTTTATATGACACTTTCATTTAGGGCTACACTCCGAATGAAATAGGTGACTGAAACCAGTTACAACCGATTAATTTTTAACCGGTTCCAAGCCTTGATTAAATATGGTTCGCGACAGGTCGACATGGCAACTATAGTGATGTGACATCACATGCCAGGTAGTCAATGTTGATAAATTTGTTTTGGTGCGAAGCAGAATGAGAGTAAGTTTATATATCTATTATAATGTGTAATTATTGTTATTATGTAATGTAATAATTTACTTTTCAACACACTTGCTCATAAAGTGGCTCTATGGTCACCGCAATTAGGCACAGAATGACACCCATTATCAAACTGTGAGTAAAAAACATTATAACTCACTTGTGAGTTATAGATTTTTTTTTTAAATTTTATTGGTTGAGTTGCTTTGTTCTTAAAAAAGTCTTTTTTTCAAAAAAAAAGATCGTGTTCTATAGAACAAATAAATTAATGTTCCTATTGCTTGCTCATTTCATGCAACTTCTTATTTAAATAGATAATTTTAACTCGTACGTGTTTAATAAATAAAACTTTCACTCATATATAACTTTTTTTTATCTACTAAATAAAATGAGTTTTTGTTGTTATTTTATTCACAAGTGTGTTGAAAAACGTCGTATGATACACGTGTGTATTGATGATTACCGTCCTCGGCTCTCTTAAGACCCTCGCCTACGGCTCGAGTCTCAATGGCGCCTCGGCGGTAATCACCAATGTTACACACTAGTACCATAATGTACTATTTTTTTCTTTTGACAGCTCGATAACGGACCGATTAGTAATGTTCAAATGCGTTACCAACTTGATTTGTTATAAAAAATGACTTCATGTATAAATAAGTTTTAATCAATTTAACTTATCTATCTAATATATAAAATTCTCGTGTCACAGTGTTAGTTACCATACTCCTCCGAAACGGCTTGACCGATTTTTATGAAATTTTACATGCATATTCAGTATGTCTGAAAATCGGCTATTATCTATTTTTCATACCCCTAAGTGATAAGGGTTGTCCACCCCTAACATTTATTTTAAATTTTTTGGACAATTTGTTTTTTTATAATGTTGCATTAAAAATACATACAACCCTAAATTTTCATCCTTCTACCACCAACCCCTATCTTTTAATAGCGATATAAGTACTTTAATAATTTTCTACTCTGTTTGTTCAAGTTGATTCGAGTTTAGATTAACATTTGGCCTCAGTAGATGACGCTGTAATCGGGTTCTAGATTTTTATTTTTTAAAGGCAGGGCAACTTCGGCCGGGTACAGCTAGTCTCTTTATATGTTTTTGTTTAAAATACTATGTCGTATAATAAATACACCCAGATTCCAATGAACAAATTTTTCATACATATATTTAATAAACTATTTTTGTAATAAAGTAAAATATGTTTTATTTTCAAATCGATTACTTCCGATTTATTTACGTATAGTGTCGATGATTTAATCTGTCGGTCTGTGCGTTACTTGGACTCACAGAACATCACTATTACGTCACCCGCAACATAAAGTACAACAATAAATAAAAAAGATGGTACTATTATTCCATAAAATGTTGTGCCTATTATTATAATTCATAACTCTTACCTATTTATTGACGGCCCCTGTGGTTGAGCGGGCTAAGCCTTTGCCGGCCTACCTCACTGCAACGCAGAGGCTCCGGGTTCGATTCCTGGTATAGTAAATTTCGGAAACGTATTTTCTCCGTTATTTACTATGGTCTGGGTGTCTGGGATCGGCCCCAGAGTAGTCCGTTGTATTGTATCCATAACACAAGCGTAACTTGCTTAATTTGGGGATATACAATATGTGTGTTTGTCTGCGCATTAAAAAAAAAAAAACTAGTCTTTTCTAAAGACTTAAAACCGTTCGAAAGTGGTTTTATTACATGTTCTACTAATATATAACTTGATATGTGGCTTAAGTTGTCTAAGATATTGAATTAAGCATTCAATTAGTATAATTCATAATAAAAATCCTGTTTATATGAAAATTATCTTTTGAGGATAAATAGTGTATAATGCGATTCAAATGAGAATAGGATCGACTTTGCGCCATATTGTGACTTTAAATAATTTAAAATAATTAAATATTATATTAATTTACTACTAATTTAACCTTTTTATTTAAATTTGATGCAAGACTATTCATTATTGATATGCAAATAAGTTTTTTGCAAACCATACTTTTCAAATGACATTTGACAGATAGAGGTTATTGGCATTCCAGTATCCAGTATACGTAATTGTCAGATAGTGAGGTCATGTAACGTCTACATAGCTAAATAAAATTGAAGTGTCTGTTTGTAATGTCAAAATAATAGTTTTTATTACTAATATGAAATTATATACAGTACTTGTACCAAAGAATCATTTTTTTAAATTTTCGTCTATCTGTCTGCTTGTTTTGGGTAATGTCTGAAACGGCTGGACCGATTTTGACAGGAGTTTCACTGGCAGATAGCTGATGTTATAAGGTAATTTTTTTAGGGTGCCACGAGTATTATTCCTCGTGGACGAAATGAATTTACAGAGTTTTCGTCTGTACTACATGGAAACTACTGGACGGATTTAAATGAAACTCTACACACAGGTAGCTTATGTCCCGGCTCGTGACTTTGGATACTCTTCCCGATAAATGACGTCATTCCCGTGGGATAAAGGAATATAGCCGATAATGACGCTGCGGACGCGTTGACGTTCTTGATGCCGTCATTGCAATTCGCTAAGGGCCGGTTCCCACATCTTACCGACCGTTCGTTTGCCTTACTATCTGTTAAAATTTACTCCATACGAGTAAGAATGAATAGTACTAATAGTAAAGATAAGAAAATAATCAATGCCTCAATTAGTTATTTCGCATTTTTTTTATTTTTTTAGTGCAAGATTTCAGCAGACAGGTAGACGGCCCACTTGATGGAAAGCGGTTACCATCGCCTATGGACATTTGCAACACCAAAGGTGCTACAAATGCGCTGCTGCTCTCTTAAGGGAGACTGGAACCTGGTCACTAATGCCGGAACACAACTCAAGGTTGTTATGGCGACATACTCTAGACCAGGGGTGGTAGCCATCCAGTCTGGTGAATGCCCTACCACCTGGCAAAAATCACGTAATTGCGTGTTTTGTTATCTTAATTGTGTTTTAAGTCTCAACGTCTCATGAATTTAAAAATAAACGGCACATTCCGAATTATCTCATTCTGTTATCTGTTTTGGTTGTTCCGCACATGCGATATCATTTACGACTGTTTTATATTGGTCGGCATGTGGCCGAGAATTAAAAAAAAAACCTAATCTTATCTAATTTACAATTGTTTATATCATTAACGTGTCTCTGTACATACATATTGTTACGGGTGTGAGACTCGAAATTAAAATGCCGTTGGAATCACTATAGAGTTTATTATAACTATACAAATAAATTTTTTTTATTGCATGAGTTCAGCACACAGGCAGACGGCCAACTTGATGAAAAGCGGTTACTATCGCCTATGGACATTTGCAACACCAAAGATGCTACAAATGCGCTGCTGCTCTCTTAAGGGAGACTGGAACCTGGTCACTAATGCCGGAACACAACTCAAGGTTGTTATGGCGACATACTCTAGACCAGGGGTGGTAGCCATCCAGTCGGGCAAATGCTCTACCACATGGCTGTGGGTTGTTTAGTCGCCTCTTACGACAGGCCGCCCGGCCGCAGCAAAATTGTATTCTTTCTCCGTTCCTGCACGGATACATATAAAACAGGTACAAAATAAAATTAGACACTAGTTAGGTAATCGCTGGACATGCGCTTGCCTACAAACCTGCTGACCACGCAGCGCCCAGTCCTCGCTTTATAACAATTAGTGCTAATTTAAGTTTTTAGAGTTAATATAATTTAATTGTAATTCAATTAGTCTTGTAAGAACTGTCTTCGAATGAAGTTGTCTAAATAAATTGTTTTTTTTAAACAATTTCCGTGCCGCCCTACTTATCTCACTATTTGTTACAATCCGCACGATCAATAACACGCGAAAAGTCCGTCACTATATCGCTTGTCGTATGTACACGTCTTGCTCGTATCATAATCGTCGCTCGACTGCCCCAACCTTCCGTTCGGTCATTTTTTTATACTAATCTGTATAATAGAGCAAAGGACCGTGTTCGCCAAGTTAATCCGCACACCTGGCAAGCAAGGATTAGTTCGACACTAATGACGGCCATAAAATAAGTAGAAAAACAATAACATGTTTTTCTGAACTACAAATTCTAAACACAGAGTAAACAAAAGAATTCCTAAATCCGGTGGCAATAAAACTGCGTTTTACGACCTGCAGGTGTGCGCATTTCTTTGTCGGTATTTAACAATATATATACAAAAATAGTAGATATGTTCCCATTATGACTTTGGTCGACTAGCCGATTAGTCGGCTGTATCTCGGGCATTACCGTGACGCTTCGTTTATACTCGTAGCTGATTCGCGCGCAAGTCGCAACCACCGCATGCGAGCGTGTCGGAATCTGTTTTGTTTACTTCGCATTGTTTTTTGATTTTACTTTTCTACAAGTCAGGGAGGTGCTTTTGTGTAAAAATAAAAATATATTTTTGTTTAAAGATAATACTGTTATTGGTGATTAAAGTGAAGAGCTCAGTTAAAACTTAATCATCTCAAAAACAAAATCACGTGTATGGATTAGAATGTATTAGTGAAGTATAGATTGTAAACTACAAAGTAAGAAACTGGGTTGTCGTCGACTACGATAGTGGCCGGATAGTCGAGGGTGCTGGAGGAGGTGGAGTCGCTCTCTGATCATCGGTACATCAGATTTGAGCTTACCCCCTCCTCCGGTCCGAGCCCTGTTCATCGCCCCCCTCTCCTCCCGCGTTGGGCCCTTACCAAGCTCGATCCGGAGCAGGCCGAGGAGTGGGCACTCACGGAAAGCTGGGCCTACCCAGCCGAATTCGCGAACCTGGAGTCGCAGGCAGAGCACATGCGCAAGACCCTGACGAGGGTTTGCGACGCGGCGATGCCTCGCGTCTCCAAGCGGCAGCCTCCGTGCAAGCAGGTCCACTGGTGGACCGAGGAGCTGGGCGAGATGCGAAAGGCAGTTCGCATCATTAGCCACAGGCTCAAACGCTGCAGGGCGCGCCGTCCTCCGGACTACGTCGCGGAAAATGGACTCGTGGGCGAGTTTAGGGAGGCCAGAAAGGCCCTTTCGATTGCAATATTGCAAGCGAAAGCCCGGGCTCGGGCCGAGCTCCTCGAGACGCTCGATCGGGACCCTTGGGGGCGTCCGTACCGTGGGGCCCGCAACACGTTGCAGCCTTGCACATCCACGGTCACGGAAACGCTCGAACCCGAGGTGCTCCGGTCGGTTATCGACGGGCTCTTCCCGGATCCGGAAAACTTCACTCCCCCCAGTATGGGTCCACCCGTTCCCGACACCCCCACGGACGAGGAGCCTCACTCCATCTCCGAGGGGGAACTAGACGTTGCCCTGGACCGGCTCCGGAGCAGGAAGACGGCACCGGGACCCGACGGGGTTCCAGGTCGACTCCTCTTCCTGGCCGCTAGACATCTACGCGGCCAGCTGCGGGAACTGTTCGAAGCCTGTATTCACGCAGGTCGGTTCCCGTCGCAATGGAAGGAGGGTCGTTTGTGCCTGATTCCCAAGGGAGGTCGGCCTCCCAACGATCCGTCCGCCATCAGGCCCATAGTGCTGCTGAACGAGGTCGCTAAGGTCTTCGAAAAGATCTTGGTGGAGCGGCTCGTGAAGCATCTCGACGCTGTGGAGCCGGGGCTTTCAGAAACGCAGTTCGGGTTTCGGCGGAGGCGCTCCACGATGGACGCCTTCGAGACGCTGCGAAGGTTAACGGACGAAGCCGTCCAAGCGAAAGATGTCGTTCTTGCGGTGTCGCTAGACATAGCGAACGCCTTTAACAGCCTCCCTCATGAGACGATCAGGGAGGGGCTCCGCGCGCATGGAGTCCCCCCGTACCTCACGAGGCTGTTGGGCGCGTACCTGCAGGATCGAAATATCCTTTGGGAGGGCGGTGAGTCCGGCAATCCCGAGTTAGGCCTGCGACGCGTCGCGTGCGGCGTTCCACAGGGGTCGGTCCTCGGGGCGATTCTTTGGAACGTAGGTTATGACTGGATCCTTCGGGTTCCGGTCCTGCCCGGGGTAGGGCTGATCTGCTTTGCGGACGACACCCTACTCACGGCACGCGCTGCGTCATTTGCGGAATCCGTGGACGTCGCCAACGCCGGGTTGGCGATTGTCGTAGATCGAATAGCTAGGCTGGGCTTGAGGGTCTCCCCCGCGAAAACGGAGGCCATCATGTTCCATAGGAAATTTCGCAATCCCCCCGCGGACTTGACCGTTTCGGTCCAAGGGGTGGCCATTAGAGTAGGGCCCCAGATGAAATATCTGGGGCTAGTTCTCGATGGGAAATGGCTGTTCAAAGCGCACTTTGAGCAGCTAGTTCCCAAACTCGTCAAATCCGCGGGCGCACTCTCGAGGCTGCTTTTCAACGTAGGGGGCCCGGGAGGTGCGACGCGGAAACTTTACTCTGGCATCCTGAGGAGTATGACACTGTACGGTGCACCTGTCTGGTCCATTACACTTCACCGCCACAACAGAACCCTGCTGCATCGGGCGCAGCAGGTTCTGGCCGTGAGGACCATACGGGGGTATCGCACAGCGGACGGCGGCCACCCTCCTGGCAGGCGATCCGCCCTGGCATCTCCAGGCGGACGTACTGACAGTGGTGCGCCGCACCCGGCAGGATGCCCTAGCTAGAGGCCTGACCTTCTGTCAGGTCGAAATCGAGGCGATCAGGAAGCGGGAAACCGCCTCCATGATCGCCGTCTGGTCTCAAGAGCTCGACAGCCCTGCGGCCTATGGCGGCTAGACGGTGGATGCAATCAGGCCACAGCTGACGGAATGGGTCAACCGCACCAGCGGCACCCTGACCTTCAGGACGACGCAGATACTTACCGGATACGGATGTTTCGATAAGTATCTGTATCGCATTGTGGGCTGCTTACCTTCCCCGGACTGCTGCCAGTGCGGCGCGCCCGACACGGCGTTACACACGCTAGTCGAGTGCGCCGCATGGGCGCCGCAGTGTTTTGAACTTGAGACGCACGTAGGTCCAGTCGACTCACTCTGCGACTTGGTCAAGGCCATGCTGCAGAGCAGCGACAATTGGGGGGCTGCGGTTACTTTTTGCGAGACAGTAATGTCACTCAAGGAGGCCGCAGAACGTGACAGGGAGAGAAGTCCTGCAGCGGGTGCCAATGCGTCTTCTCGAGGTCGCCGGCCTTCAGCTGGCACCCGGAGAGGCAGGTACGCGTATTACTTCCCTCCCTGAGTTAGGTTCCGTTTACCGCGGGGGGCCTTTAGCTTGCTAGGAGAGCAAAGGACCTTCTACCCCCGCACAACGAAGTGGGGTATGTTCTCCCAGGGCACACTCCAGGCACTTTATTGCGCTGGATCGGCTGGGCGTAACTGTGTTCTAAATCTCAGCCTTTCCAACACAAACAAAGCGCAGGGTCGTCAGGGAGGAGGGGGTTTTTAGTGGGTATTGGGGTTGCTCGCTCGTGTAGCAACGCTCGGAGTCTTCCACACTATTCTGTGACGTCGATTGCGGACGGAGCACTGCCAAGAGCATAGTATTGCTGCAGTGTTATCGCCCCCGACCGACGCGTGTCGGTCGGGGGCCTGGAGCATTAAGAACAGACGAGCGAATGCATAACAAGAGCTATGAATGTCAAAGAAGCAAGTGAGGTGTGAAGAATAAGCCTGAATGGCGCTCTGTTGTCCGTGCCTACCCCGCAAGGGAACTGGCGTAAAGTTATGTATGTATATATTATTATTCTGTGTTATTATCATTAACATAAATCTAGTTTTGCTCAGTTTTCGGCAAGGGTAATTTAGAGTTTATCCCTATCGCTTTGGGTTTTTTCCCAATTTATAAATATTTCAGAAATAATAGAATTATTAGATAAATAAATATTTTTTTCCTTCTTTGATTAATAACAGGGATGCAGACCATGTGTTACAATAAAGCCTTTTATTGTTTACCTACTACCTATCCCTACGTATAGTCGTGGTAGCGTAATGGACAGCTCACACGTCCCAAACTCAAAGGGCGCTGGTTCGAATCCTGGCTGGAAAGCATACAGCACTTAGGCAGTTTTCTGACTTAATATGCATATTGTTACATTTACCACGTGCTAGCAACGATGAAGGAGAAGCAGCGTGATGACACCCGCACTTCGAGATAACTGATATGTCAAAGGTGCCAAGCCGCCTAGGACAAGCGTGGTGGATATACTGTATCCCACAGAAATGACGTTATTCATCGGGATGAAAAGTATCCTAAGTGTTGACACGGGATATAAGCTAGGTCTGTATCGAATTTTATTCAAATCCGTTCAGTAGTTATAAAGAACTGTAGCGGGTCTCCGACAGGGCTTTCGGTGGAAGCCTGTAGGAGGTGCTGGCGGGATATGCCGGTGGAAATAATACACCAGTCACTCTTACGGTTCACGTCGTTTATTTGAACGCTACTGAGTTGTATTTACAATAAGATAACCATTGGCTATATTAAAGCCGTAATCGGTATTCGTACGTTAACTAAGTTGTATAGACTCTAACCCGCTGACTACTATTTTTAATACACTACAACTAATACTCTAACACACACTCGTAATACACTGCAGCTAATAATCTAACACACTCTCGTAATACACTGCAGCTAATAATCTAACACACTCTCGTAATACACTGACTGACAATACACTATTAGACACAGTAACCCGCTCTCTAGTTACTGATTATACACACTCTGGTAATACACTGACTTGTCTTGGCGGATCACTCACTACTTATACGAACAAATGCATTTAAAAAAAACTGTCATTTTGCGGCAGCTTCCCATGATTTCTCCGGCCTGGACCCAACCCTTCTGGGAAGATGCGACCCCTGTCTATAAACTAATAAATTATTTCCTCACGAAATTAAAACAAAGCATGCAGTTAAATTACACAATTATTTTCTAAAATATGTACAATGGCAATGGCAGATGTCAGGATCATCTTTTTTTGACTCAAATGGTCTTACAAAGGGAATATTTTAAACTATTACCGAAATTCTCGAAAATATAAAACAATGGAGGACATTACGAGGGACATCATAAATTATTCCATATCCCAGCATCTGCATTGCCTTCGTGGGAAACAACTTTCTAAAAACTATCTACAAACTATTTTGGCATCGTTAACAATAGTTTTCACGTGATGTTCTAAAAAACAAGTGTATTTTCCTGCAGAAGCGTGCTATCCGCTCATTTTACAGCATGGTAGCACGGGATTTCTTGCGTAATAAGTTTAATGAAATAAATATTTTAACTGTATTCTTAAATATTTTGAAAATGTTCTTTATGTCAAAAACAATACCTCGGGTTCTCCGAGATTAGGTGATTTGTAAAAATACTAGGAATCAAAATAAATTAGAAACTCCCACATGTTGGCTCCATAAAGTTTACACTAGTTTCGTGGGCAAAGTATAATGCTCTTCAACAAAAACCCAGAAAACGTTCAACAGCTTTCAACAAACAATTAGTAATAAATTAGTAAGGCAATGACGAAAGATTTTTAGACAAGTGATAAATCCTTATTCTTAGTACCACTTATAAAAACTATACTAAAAACACGTTTTTATACCGGACTTGTCAGCAATACAATGCACTATTTACTTGTATTGATCCTTTCGTAGGTAAATTATATCAATTTAAGACAAAATTAAAAAATGTTCTAATTTAGAATGATCCAATGACTTTTAGAATAATGACATAAACTTTTTTTTTATACTTATTTTTTTTTTTTAATTTTTTAGCAGGGATGGAAGGTACACCGCTGATATAGGAAGAAGAGTGAATTTGGGGAATAGTTTGAATGGAGCGTTAGGTAAACTTCTAGGCGCTAAGAACCTCAGCCAGAAGGCCCAGCTCGCCGTACACAACGCGGTGCTGGTACCTACGCTCACGTATGGAAGCGAGAGTTGGGTATGGAAGAGAGAGCATGAAAGTAGAGTAAACGCGGTCCAGATGCGAGCACTGCGCGAAATCTGCGGAGTGACGCTCGCGGACCGCGTTCGTAATACCGAAGTAAGAAAGAGAGTTGGTCTGAAAGAGAGTGTCGGGGTGAAGGTAAGGAAAGGAATGCTCCGGTGCTTCGGGCATGTGGAAAGAATGACCAAACAGATATACAATGCAAAAGTGGATGGATGCAGAAGTCGTGGAGGGTCACGACACACCTTCCATGATCAAATTGATCGTGTACTAGCAGAAGGTGATGTCAGGAGCCTTAAGAACAGACGAGCGTGCATGACGAGCTATGAATGTCAAAGATGCAAGTAAGATGTGTAAGAATAAGCCTGAATGGCGCTCTGTTGTACGTGCCTACCCCGCAAGGGAACTGGCGTGAAGTTATGTATGTATTTTTTTTAATCTCTATTTTGTTAGTAATTATTGTGACATTTTTTTTAATTTTATTCAATATTAACCTAATGTAAATTAAATTGATATTTTAGTTATGTAATTTTCGTATAATTGTGTATTTTTTTTTGTAATTAACTATTTGAGCCAATTTTTATTTTTATTATATAAATTATTTTTTAGTGGAAACTTGATTGATATATGTATTAATTTTGTGTTTTATATTTAAGAATATTAATTATTGTATATTTCCCAAAAAAATTAAATAAATAAATAGACAACCGCACCGAATTGGAATACTGCTATCACTACCAAGCTCTTGCAATAATTATTTTAATAAAATACTGTGTTAAACCTTGTATTAGTACATAAAATAAAGTAAACTACATTTCAAAAAACACGAATAATAATAATTATGAAATAATATATTGTTACGAGTTGCGGGACTCGAATTAAAATGCTGCTGGAATTATTATAGAGTTTATTAGAACTATACAAACACGTATAACACAGGTACATATCTAACCGAATGCAACAAGTACAAAAGTAATGTAGAAGGTCGTAATTCAATAAAACGCGCAAAGTCCGTCACTAATAGATTCCCGAATGTACACACATCTCGCCTTGATCGTAGTTCTCGCTCGACTGCCTCCCTCCCTCAATCAGGCCATTGTTTTATACTGCCCGCCCGGCAGCGTGGGACCAAATTTCTTAGAATCAGCGTGTACTTTAAAATCCGTAACACCTGGCTAATGATTACAATCGCAATGGACTGTAAACGATTACAATACAACAATAGGCTGTACTCTAGAAACGTATGCCAATAAATAAGTAAACAAAAGAAAACGATCATAAAAGAATTACAATGAGTTCAAATGCCGACGGGTAATAAATGTGCTTCTACAAATCTGTACGTGGAATTTGTCTTTGTCGGCGCCTAGGTTGTAACAATATGTTGCAGAGGAGTTTGTTGCACCGCATCTTCTCCTCTAACAGTAACTAAAATTGCTTTGGATGTGGAGGTAGAGTCGTGACTTTCAATAAGTAATCTGTAAGGTTCCAATGGCCCACTTCAGTCATGGACATTGGACACTGAAGCCGCCGCTTCAGCTGAAGACGTCAAACGACGCAAATTAGGAGCCTTAGGAAAAAGTTACAAATCTGTGCCGTTTGGAGTTGAAACATTAGGCCCGTGGGGTCAATCGGCAACGAGTTTCTTTGAAGATATAATCTATAAGAAACTCTTTGACATTACCCGTGATCAGAAGGCTGGTTCATATTTCGTGCAACAAATAAGCATTGGAATACAGTGTGGTAATGCAGCCAGGCTTTTGGCTACGCTCCCTGTTGGCAGTGATCTGCTACATAGTTGTAATTTTTTTTGGTATCTGAATAACTAGTCGTTTCACTTGGAGATTAGTTAAAGGGAATATATAATGATTATAGAATTTTGGAAACAAATATCTTTCCATTTTATTCATCTTCTAAAATAATGTTTTATTTACTAAACGTAAAAGACAATCTATAAGATTTGTGGGAGAAGGAGTTCCGTCCATCATCGTCGTTACATTTGCTTGAGTGATCTTTTTCATTGACATTTTCAATTGTATCATGTTCATTTAAGAAAGCATTCAGTGCCTTTAAAAGGCTCAATTTATCAATATAATTTAGAGCTTCTACAATTTGTCTTGGATTTTTACGTTCAGGAATAAACTTAGTTATGTCTTCTTTTTGAAACTTCTTTATCTTCTTATGACTCGTTCTAATTATCTTTCCTCGACTTTCTGATGTTGGATATTCGTTTTTTTCTAATAGATCTTCTTCATTGTGATTAATAATGTGATATAAATCATCAAAATTTTCTTTTGATTCCTTACTATCATGAATGTTATGATTTTTACCATGATCTCCATGTGAAAAATTTGTGATTTCGGCATTATGTGAATTTAGATTCAAGATTTCTGTGCAATCCTTTACATGCTTAATATGTTTTAAATTATAACTGCTTAGTTGGTCACTATCTGATTGCAAATTAGGAATTTCTGGATAAATAGTATGTTTTTCTTCATTATTATAATTTTCGTCGTAAACAGTATCTTCAGGTTTATAGGAATTTGCTACAAAATGGTTATGTTTTAATAAATTATCTACATAATTATAGTTGTTTTCTGAATGTAAAATATTTTTTGGATAATGATTTATTTCTGGTAAAACCTTTTCTATGTCTTCATTATCTTTTAAATAAGCTTTATTTTGGTACGACTTTGGGTCACCAACGCGATGCGTGTTTTCAAGTAGATTATCGTCAATATGATGTTCTGTAGATATATCTTCATGTGAAACGTAAGTATCTCCTATAATACGACCTTTCTCCGGATAATAAAAATATTGTATTCGTATATTTTTCTCTTGTTGATTGTCTTCTGCATGTTGGATTTCACTTATTTGAGCAGTTTTTAGATTATAATCATTAAAAAGATGAGAATTTTCCAAATTCTGATTATTATACGAGTAATTATTATTTATAGGTTCATTATCATTTCGAATATGATTGCTATAATTACTTATATCAGGTTCACGATACTGAATTTCATTTTTATAGATAACATTTTTTGCATTAGATGTGTTGTGATCTAGATCTTGTGGAATTGGAGTTTTATCAAAGTTAATATTGCGTGTAAAATTATCTTGATTTAAATTTTCTTTGCCTGGATAATGGTTTTCATTATTATTAATATCGGCCTCGTGATCAATTTTAATTGCGTTTTCAATATCTCCTAATGAGTTAAATGCTGTTTGCTGAAACTTTGGATTAATTACGGAACTTGACTCAATTGTATAAAATAATTTTTGATTTTTTTCTAAACTATTTACTCTCTGTAGACTACTTGCTTGATTTCTATATGGATGTGATATAGCAATGTTTTTATTCGGCAATATATCAGAAACAATATCTTCGAAATCTTTGACATTATAATTTATATCGCTATTTCTTTCTTCGCTTTTAGCATCTTTATTTATAGCGACTGAATTTATCTCGTGATTCCCCTTTTCAATAAAGACACTATCATTTGATAAGTTTCTACTATCATCCTTTGTTTGAACTCGGTCATCACCATTATCTAAAACAGTTTTCACTGTGTTAATTTTATTTCTTTCTACAGTCATATATTCTTCAGAACCAAATTCATCGTCAGTAGCTTGTATATCTTTAAAATTTGCATGATTTTTCGGTTCATCAACTAACTCAATATTATCAATCGATTTAACGTCATTTTCTTTAGAACTATCTATAAAATCTTCTTTGCTCGTAATATTTTCTTCAGCATTGCTATCAATATCCATTTCAAAAGTACGCTTATTTACTTCTTCTGGCGTTCCATTACCTAATTTACGAGTGTCACTATTTTCATTGTTTATATCAGATTTATCATGTTTGTTTGTAATTTGAATAATATTTTTAAAATCATGCATATCTTGCGTGATTTTTCTATCAGCATTATATACATTTTTTGGTAGTTCTATATCACTTATATCAATAAAATTGTTATTAAACTGATTATCGTAAATATTATGATGCACTTTACTATATTCGTTAGATTCTATTGCTTCATCAAGTTTATTTTCTGAATCACTGTCGGTGTTGTTATCATCTGACTGATCATTATTGTTAATAACATAGCTTATATCATCAGTCACTTCATCTAGCGCTGTATCAATATCCTTGTCTGGTAAATCTGAAGCTAATATCACAGCCACGGCATTTGTTTCACCTTTTTTCAAGGGCATAATTTTAACTATCTGCTTCTTATGTTTCATGGCGTTCCAAGGGGTGATCTTAGAGTTGTTGTAGGGTAACAACTGTATGACCTTCTCGACGTTGGGGTCATGTTTGTCGAATGTTTGCTCCAATAGTGGAAGTAAGATTTCCGCGATGTTTTCTTTGGGAGGTTCTTCCAGTTTTCGTCGATGTGCCAAACGGATGGATCGGCTCCATAGGACTCCCACTTGTACTGCTATCAGGAAAACTGAGAATACAAAAATTTTAATGAAATCAATCACATCCAAGTTATAGTACAGTAGTTGAAATGCCTGTAATTATATTTGAACGGCGGGGCGTGGGTTTGAACCCGGGAAATTTTGTTTTATCAGTTCTGTCATATATACATACTGCTTTAATTGTGTGTATTATATGTTAAAAATAATTAGTCATGTAAATGTAAGTAATATCAATATGTCCCACTGTTGGGCTTTGCCCATTATTAGAGATGGAAAGAGACAGCATACATTCTACGTTTACCTAAGGCAGATTGGTGGATTTTACAGATCGGTTACCTCGATGTACCGGTTTTATTATGATATTTTCTTATCATCAGCACCATGATAAATGTAACAAATATGCACATATTTTTACATTCTCATTTCATCCGATTCGGTTTTCTACCAGGGTTATTGATTTTTCAAAAATTTAATTATACCACTTTAGTTTTCATGAAAATCGGCCTCGACACTGTTTAGAGTAGGTCATTTTCGCTATTGCGTATACTGAAGTGAAACTTCTTCAGAATCGTTGTGATTTGAAACTCGATGAAACGATAAAGCGACACTAAAAAGAGATAAACACATAAATCTATAGGACTAAACCTGCGAGAGAATGAGATATAATACATTATATTTAATCATTCACATAGAGTTGGAAATGTTTGTAATTTTTCATTAATACTTCAAATTCCTTGTTTTCAATCATAAATAGGTATATTATAACGACATAATATATGAAATATGACGTCACGAAATTTTTGTTCCATTAGTAGCTCACAACGCCCATAATGCTCCGTTAGCCGTCACACGACAAGACGACCGCGCTCGTTGTGGTCGTGGCGGGAACGTCACTAATGACGTCATCATTTTCGATCACACGACGCTCACAACGACCCATCTCAAGGTGCCTCGAATAAGCGTTCCACTTGGGTTTACGATTGAAAACGCCGGCAAGCAAGTGGAACGGGTAAAATCATGGTCGTGAACGTTGTCGTTGTGAGTCCCTGATGGCACGTAGCCTATGTTTCACTTCTACTGCGTGTGAACTGCATACAAACATACACAATTTTATTTATTAGTATTGGCCTCGAAGGCCCATTTGTAAAATTCCCGTGTATAAAAAATTGTTAGTTGTTACTTACCAATCACCCAATACATATGTAGCTCGAAACTCACCAGCGTGGTGAGCAAAGAGGCAAGTGGGAGGCAAAAAGATGCTTACCAATGTTTATATAGCGTAAATGTGACGAAGTTTTTCTGATTAGGAGTTAATTAATAAACAATTTTAATTTCTCACAGTTTAATGTAATTAGTCTGATATACCTTCATCACGGAATGATTGGTTCGACATTAAGAGGACCCTTACACGATCAAGTTGTTTGTCATTTCACGCGTTTGTCAAATTATTATTTAATCGTATGCAGCTATCAACATACGTGTTTAGGTGCGGCTACATCTGCGATAGTGTAATAGGTATAGGCCGTTTCACGCAGACACGTTGTTACGAATTTGTAGGATGTAAATTCGAAAATGCTGTTGGAATTATCACAAGGTTTATTAGAAGTACATGAAGAAAAAACTGGTAAGTACCAAGTTGCCGTAATTTTTCAGATTCTTGAAGGAAATTCCGGATTTTTCACTTCAACAATATTATAATATTGTTACAACTTAGTCCCGACAAAGACAAATTCCACAAAGCACATTTTATTACCTGTCGGCATTTGAACTAATTGTAATACTTTTATGATCGTCTTCTTTTGTTTTCTTATTTATTGGCATACGTACCATTGTCCTATTGTACTCGCTCATTAGGGCCATTAGCCAGGTGTTACAAGCTATTTCTAGGAAACTGTGGCGGCGTTGCCGGGCGAACATACATTTGCATTTGTAAAGCATAAAAAGACGGTCTGATAGAGAGAGGGAAGCAGTCGAGCGAGAACCACGAACGAAGCGAGACGTATGTGCATAGCGGGAATATCTATTAAGTGACGGACTTTGCGCGTAGTATTGAATCGCGCATTACGTTTGGACTGGTTGTGTTCAGTTATATTTGTACCTGTGTTATACGTATTTGTATAGTTCTAATAAACTCTATAATAATTTCAACGGCATTTTAATTCGAGTCTCGCGACTCGTAACAATATTTTAAATAAATTTTTCATTACATGCGAAATAAGAGCACATTTTCCTAACATTCTGATCATAAACGTCCAAATTTAAATATATATTCGTTGGCGAAATAAAGGTTGTATACAAGTTTAAAAGTACACACACGTAACTTATAGTTCTTACAAGTATAGCCGAATACAACAAAACCAAACTGTAGGACAGAAAATCAATATCACATAAAAGTTCGTTGTTCTAAGATACTCGTTCCGAAAGTGCACTAAGTAACGCCTCGTTCAAAGTCAGAACAGGACTGGCGCATTTCCCGAATTACCCTCATCCATTTGTAAATTAGCTTAGCAACATGCCGCCAACTGGTTCTTGAAATCGTTAAATGGTCAGCTTAACGGCTTCCAAGAATTCGCATGAAATATCAACAGAGGAAAGAAGGTTCTATTACGTCTTACGGCGGGGTGAACAAAGAGTTTAGCGCAAACAATAGATCACTCAAATCCAAAGAGGTAATAAGACACCTGCAAAGGATTAGTATCGGCTTGCAACAATATGTGTCGACGAGGTTATTTTTTGACGCTTTAAATAAGATTTATTTCGGTACAGACTGAGTCTGATTCATAATAAAACTACGTTTTAACGGTTTTAACCGCGGTAATTTTATTTGATTTTAGTTTTTCCGACGAAAACCAGCTGCCAGACCACAAGACACTGTGAGCTCTTTCTGCGTACAACGGAACACAAACCAACTTGACTGATAATTTCTTTTAATTTTCCTCCCAGCCATTCTAATATTATATAAAATTATTAGAGCTAGGCATGTTTGCTGAAGAGTTTCTTGCGCCGCTTCTTCTCTTCAAGCCATAACATGTTGCGAAGCGGTGCTCAATTAGATTAGGCTCCCATAGAGTAAATAATAACCATAAACAAAATTAAAACTAAATAATGAAAACGAACAAGTTGGCGGTAGGCTAAATAAAACTTTAACATAACTTTTGATCACGGCACGGTTAAAACTTAGTTTTAGGGTTTAGGAGTTCACTTATATTAATAATAAAAACGTTTTTGAGTGTTTGTAATGTTTAATTTCGACAATTTGACTATATATAGTAATATTGAAGGGCTTACTTACAAAAATCTCGCTAAGAAATGTTTAACCACCTCTTAATCGAGAAGCTCTTGAGTTTTTAATCAATGCTTATCTTTGATCTCTTATAAACTTGAGTTTGCTGTTGCTTATCTAAGAGACGTATAGATAAATAACAGCTGAATGATCAACACAGGTTGTACACTACGTAGCTTGTTAAAAAGAGCAAATATTCGTGGCAAAAGTACATACAAATTTTTGTATCTGTATCTCGCGATTTTGACGTCTGACAAATCAATATTTCCAATTTTTGACAATCAGCTTATTCAATAACAAACCACCATCTTGTCTCTTAGCCATTGCTTAAACTAGGTACCGGAGTTGTTTAATTTTGACAGGTAATTAAACATTACTTATACTTAGGAGGTGTTTACATTCCTCATTCATGTTAACTTGACACGCAGGGTTACCAACACTCAAAAATTAATATGCTTATGCAATAAAATAGGTTATAAATGTAAAACGAAATTTTTTCGTTATTTTGGGAGTGGTTTCTTTTAGTAATAGTTTCAATTTTAAGTGTTTTTGATTTTATTTTTAGAATTAGTATTTTTGATTGTTGTTAACTCTGCGTATCAAGTCAGTATAAACGGAGTATGAGGACAATGTTTTGTTATCATTTGCTTAGCAATTGTTTAAAAACTTAAGAGTTGTTTATAAGTAAGACCATTAATGCCTTAATTCTTAAAAATAGGAAGGCTTTGGAGTTAATTTAATTTTTAAAACTTATTCCTATGTGATTAGGATAACAATTTGTATGACAGCATCAACGCTCATAGAGGAAAATATATCATCTAATATTGTAGTATACGAAAGAGTTATATCTACTTAAGGGCACAAGATTCGCGAGATTAACGCTTCGCATCGGACTTCTATATTTTCAAACTTAAGAGCCCACCCTACGTATTGTTACATACCGTTAAAGATAAACGCACAGCTGCCTGTCGTAAAGCGCAGTTTATTGCCTTCCCGGATTCTTTTGTTTCCTTTGTGTTTAGAATTTGTAATTAAGAAAAACATGCTATTATTTTTCTAGTTGTTTTATTACCATCATTAGTGTCGAACTAATATATATATATTTGTACCTGTTTTATACGTGTTTGTACAGTTCTAATAAACTCTATAATAATTCAAACGGCATTTTAATGCGAGTCCTGTGTAGTTCGTAACAGTATTAACACTGATTACAAAAGTGAAATATACCGCTCTCCACTTTCACGTTCAACAGAGACTTGTTTTATGGTTAATATATAACACGACACTCTGGGTCCGTTCCAAGACACCCAGACCATATTCAATAACGGAAACTCCGCCAGTGAACTACGCTATAATCACGGAAGCTGACCTATAGTCAAAATTCAACACGATTACATAGGATGAGCTCTTAAGGACAGCTAAGTATATACTTTATCAAGTTGTGTGATATTAAACTTGGCGCTATCAACGCCGTCTTAAAAATACGTAATTATATTTATAAGTAATGACAATTGTTGTTATTCCAATATACAGAATGAATTTTTCATGTGGGCATTCAAGGCCAAATCCTAGATAAAATGACGAAAAACACTCAAGAGTCTCGAGGTCGATTTTGATGAAAACTAAAATAATATCCTTGGAATTTTGAAAAATCAATACCCTACTTACAAATAGAGTGGGCTAATTAAAAAAACATACTGAATATTAGAATTTTTCGCTATATTTTCTAGTTTGGGATTTATCCATACAAGCTTCTCTTGAAAAATTCATGCTGTATACAATTATATTAAAGTTAAAAATTCGGAAGAAAGTTCTTAAAGCATTAACTAGAAGGCATTTTTAGATTACAATATACTAGAGTGAACCGGGGCAAATGCGTCATTGGGGCAATCGCATTTATTAGGAATTACTTAAAACTTGTTCAAAATACAACCACTCCTGCCTTTTATCCAGGGTAGGCTTAACAATATAAGCTGCCGGGCGTGAAAATCAGTTGCAAAAAAAACTTGTTTCTTTCTTAAAACCTCGCCTCTTTATTGGTTTGTAACATGAAATCTAGTAGCAATAAGATTTTAGAGATAACCCTAACGATTATGGAATGCTCCTCCGTCTGAAAGGAAGATCTTCCAGTGAGGTTATTGTTGTTAGTCCCAGGCCTAGGCCCATCTATTATTGTTGGAAATTTGTATATAGTAAGTTTCGGGAAACGTTTGCGACCGCAATGATTGCACAGTGCCATCTATTAGCTTGTAAGTGTTCCACTACAAGATCTAAAGGCTTGCACATCGAAGTCAGTTGAGGATCAAACTGAATGTGTCGCAAAAATTGTCATGAAAACTGTATTACAATATGATATAGCTTAAATAATTTAAAAATGGCATGTAGATGAATTTCATGATATTTTTGGTATTATATTGTAAAATTTCTCAATAAGCACTTGTTAGGTGCATATCTGAATTAAGGTTACACGTAACTGTATTTGAAATACACTCATTTTTGTATTAATTTTATAAGCAAAGTTAAAATAATTATTAAGTGTATGCTTAAAATATGACGCATTTGCCCCAACTCACTTTATCTAAAATTTATAATACTGAAATATTGCTAGGAAGGTTTATAACTACATAAATTATATCAACGGGTATATTTGTTTTAAGCGACGTTTTGTGATAGGTTTAAAATGTTCTTTTTTTAACTTAATATCTCAAGCCTGTGGAAATATAATGAGTTTGGTCTTCACTTAATACCTATAATATCAACTGTATAATTACAAAACTCAGCAAGTGCTTCTCAGTAAATTTTAGTACATAGTACATTCACAAATTATTTATTATAACTTATTTAAATTAAGTATAATATAATAGCTTACTGGGAACAATACTATATTGCTTTGTTAGCGTTCAAATGTTTTGGCAAGCAAATGCTTAGTAAGACATTGCATTCACGAACATTGATTTAAGTAATAATATCAGTAACTACGTTACGTAATTTTACAGTTGACAAGTTTTTCTTTTTCAAAACAATACAAAATGTATTAATGTAATATTGATGTCTTTTCTGGGTAATTTATAACTTGAAACTCTTTTCCCCATTTTATTTCCAAATGTCGCTTAAAACAAATAGCTTTTCAGCCGTCGATATGTTTCTTAAAGTGTTAAAAGTGTCCGATCGCACCGACGGAACTCAGTTTAAGTAGCATATTAGGGTTTAATAATAATTATGGCCAAAAAACTATCCTTAGCGCGTTACGACGTTGCTGCCGTACTTTCACCGTTGAGCAGACATCAGCAGTGAGGTAGAATATTCACATATTACATACATAGAAGTTCACAGAATAGCAGCGTAGCGGCGGTGTCGTCTACACGACCGCTTATGTTTCGTCATGTGACTCTGTCATTGTTATAATTTTGAAATGTGACGTCACAAAGTTTAGGACACCAATCCCCCCCTTGTCACCCCTCGTCGAGCCCCTCTCGTGTGACTTAAGTTATGGATGGCCCCTTATGAATGTTTTACAAAAAAAATATAGTGTAAAATCTATATAACGACACTGAAGGGTCTGTGCATTTTATGGCGTTATAGAGAGTTGTCGGCACTTACGCTTAATTATTATTGTGATCATAAGTTATTATTTAAAAAATGCGTTATATTTAGAGATGTGCCGATTAGTCGGCGACTAGTCGGTAAAGCCGACTATTCGGCCAGTATCGTAGTCGGCACTATTCGGCAAAGAGCGCCGACTATCCGACTTCTCACTTTGTAATTTGTAATCTATACTTCACTAATACATTGTAATATATACACGAGACTTTCTTTTTGACATGATTAGATTTTAATTAAGCTCCTTCACTTTAATAAACGACAACAGTATTATCTTTAAACAGAAATATTGTTTATTTTTACACAAAAACACTGCCCTGGTCTGTACAGAAGTAAAAATCAAGAAACCCATGCGGTGGTTGCGACTTGCGCGCGAATCAGCTACGAGTATAAACGAAGCATCACGGAAATGCCCGAAACCGTGATCGGCTTGGCTGAGTCGGCCCCTTTACAACCGACTAATCGGCTAGTCGGCCAAAGTCATAATCGGCACATCTCTAGTTATATTTTTCTACTAGCTGTGCCCGCGTCGTCGTCCGCGTGAAATTTGCTTTGAAAATTCTCCGATTTTGAAACATTCTTCATTGGTGCTCCGCTCCTAATGGTCTTAGCGTCGTGATATATAGCCTATAGCCTTCATCGATAAATGGGCTATCCAACACTGAAAGAATTTTTCAAATCAGACCAGTAGTTCCTGAGATTAGCACGTAGTATATTTGGCTACAACACTAATACTTACATTTTAAATATCGCGATATCTTTTGAATGAAACGTCCGAATTGAATAATTCAAAAAGTTCTAGAAAGGTATTGAATTCGTCTTAAATATGGAGTTATTTATTTTGATAAGGATTAATACCAAGGTACAAAATAAAGAGTTTTTGAAGCGACGCTATTTTAATTATTTTAAAAAATAAAAGAAAACACTTATTGTGAGATAACTAAATAGTTAGACATATGGTTACGCATTTTTTTTTTTGTAGACAATTATATGTTCTGCAAAGTGGCAGTACATTGTTTTGTTCTATAATCAATAGTTTTCGCAGCGCACGCCGTGTAAGGATTTTTTTGGGTCATTTTTTTACACTTTGGGTTACATTCTTGGACTTTTAGTAAGGATCCCTTATTTTTTTGAAAATATAATATAGCCTATAGCCTTCTTCGATAAATGTATTATTCAACACTGAAAGGATTTTTCAAATCGGACCAGCGGTTCCTGAGATTAGCGCGTTTAAACAAACAAACAAACAAAACTCTTCAGCTTTATAATATTATTAGTATTAGTATAGATTACAAAATGGAAAATTAAATTGTATCTGGAAAACGACAAATCTTAAAAAAGCCATAAATGAAATAAGTTATCGATTATCATAACTGATTTATTTGAATTAATTTTAATAATTCGCATTTTAGAGCTATGAATGTCAAAGAAGCGAGTGAGGTGTGTAAGAACAAGCCTGAAGGGCGCTCTGTTGTTCGTGCCTACCCCGCAAGGGAACTGGCGTGAAGTTATGTATGTATGTATGTATATATATGTAATTCGCATTTTAATTTTGTAATTATGTATATTTTTTTAACCTTAAACATGCATACTTTACTTTATGTCTGTCTGTCCTAAAAATAACCTGTTTTCTTTGAATTCATCACGTTTCTTTGGCTCAAAAGACCCCTTCTTTTTACAAGCTTTTATTTAACTTGCAATGGATGTACCTATGTATGTATGTAAGTTCGGGTGGAATCTTGCAAGTTAAATTTGACCAACTTCCCGGTGTCCGATTGAGCTGAAATTTTGCACGCATATGTATATCGCGTGACAATGCAATAATATGGTACTATGGAGCTGATCTGATGATGGAGTCGGAAGGTGGCCATAGGAACTCCTGTACTAAACAAGATAGACCCGTCGTGTTTCGGCTCGTTTTACTTGTCTTGGCTAACACTCTGCTGCTACATGATATGTAGGATCTCAAAAATTTATATTTAAAAACCTTTTTAAAAAAGCTTACTTTGATGCGACCTGGGATAGAATTTGAAAATCTAACAATTTATAAATATCTATTAAAACGAATAGAATTTTTGAAAAACGTTTTCACACCAAAACTCTTATAATTAATATCATTTTTTATTAATTAAACTTAAAATTATTTAATTATCAGGGAATATAGATTATTTTTAAAGTAATTAATTGCGATATTATAAGTCACGTCTTAATAATTCATTGAATTAATTAAATTTATCAATTAATACTGTAATTATTACTATAATATTTTTAAATAACGTTTTGAGTTTTGGAGAATTTTAAATTATGTTTTGCTCGAGTTTAAATATTGCTTGTAGGTTCAGTCTTACATCAAACTACTGTCATTATTTCAAACGAAATATATTTAGTAACATAGAGACGTGTTCTAGTTAGTGATATAATGTAGTGTTTCTGTTTTGATCAACCTATTCGATGCCTGACTGGGATAATTAATATTTAATATATATGATATCACTTTAAATTTTCACCAAACACGGTCCCGGGATCGCTTTGAGTATTTTTCGCTAATTCGTATAGTTTATAATTTGGCCTTGGAGGCCCATTTAAAAATTTAACCTGTATAGACTTAATAAAACTACGTTTTAACGGTTTTAGGCGCGGTTATTTTATTTGATTTTGGTTTTTCCGACGTTTCGGCCACTTTTCAGTGGCCGTGATCACGGAAGACAAAGATGTCAAGTGTCAACGAGTATTGTTAAAGTTTTATTTAAAATAGATTAGGCTCCCATAGAGTAAATAATAACCATAAACAAAATTTATTAATTAAAATTAACGAGTTGGCGGTAGGCTAAATAAAACTTTAACAATACTCGTTGACACTTGACATCTTTTTCTTCCGTGATCACGGCTACTGAAAAGTGGCCGAAACGTCGGAAAAACCAAAATCAAATAAAATTACCGCGCTTAAAACAGTTAAAGCGTAGTTTTATTATGTATACAAGTCGCGAAAACTTAAGAAAATATAATCTGTATAGACTTATGCAGTGAAAAATTGAAGCAGAAAATCTCCCTAAATCTTTTTTGCTTTCTTTGATATAGGAAATCACCAGCAGACTATAAAATTAAATACTTATTAAAATTAAATTAAACACTAAAAATAAACTAAGTATAACACATTTTAGGTTGAATCAGTTGAAGTCAGAAAGTTCGTTTAAGAAAAATTGCCATGCCAGGAATCGAACCCAAGAACTGTTTTTTTTTTCAATTGTATAACATCTCTATAAAACTACATTCTCGCAAGTAAAGTTATTGAATTGTACTCTGTGTTTCAGTGACCTTATAATCCTTAATTTTCGATCAATTACAATTTTAAAAAAATTGTTAAGTTTTTTTGTAAAATTATATCGTTTGTCCCTTACAACAGATAAGATAATATGTATTCTTTTAGCTCACTTTTAATAGAAAAATGACATTATTTTTATGACGTTTTATCGAATTTTATCGGTAAGATATAATATTCCAGCGGGTATCGGATATACGCGAAATATTTATCTGTTTAATTCTCCCTCTATGTTCAGCGACACTAGTTTGACGTAAGCTTGAAGTAACATTGATGTTATGCGGTAATCTTAATAAAGCTTGAAATGCGACAGTCCAAGAGATTTGAAGCCTTATTGCTTTAGAAGTAGATTCATTTTCAGTTCACCGCTTCGTCGGCGTGGAGGAGCGGCGGGAGCGGCGCTTTGCTTTCTTCGGCGCTGCTTCTTCTGTTATCTGAAAAATATTATTAATAAGATTTTAGTTTTTCCCGTCTACCTCACTTCAATGCACTACAGTTCGATTCCCGGTATGGTAAATTTCATAAGCTATCTTTTTCGTTATTTACTATGGTCTGTGTGTCTGGAATCGGCCCCCGAGTGGTCCGATTGTATTACTTATAACATAGCTTAGTTTGGTCATATATAGTGTTTGTCTGCCGACTAAAAATTGGAAAATTAAATTCAAAAAGTTTCTATTTGTAGTTGTTTGAAATGAAACTTCTGTTTTATTCCATAGTGTTTGGTAAGTTATTTTTTTTATTATTTCTCACTGTATTTGAAAATGTGTTGTCAGAATATAGATGTATAAAATAAAAGAGGTATTTTTCCTCTCTTTAAAAATTATATCAAATTATCAATAATGAAAGCTTCTAAAGATATTGTCGAGTTGATTCTTTAACAGTAGTGTTCTTGAGGCAAATGGCAGATAGCATAATCTTTATATGTACAATCTACATTATTAGGCAAGAAATTAATTTTTGGATGTAGCCTGTATACGTATAATCTTGTAAATTAATATATGTGAAAGACAAGACGATTATTTTTAAATTAAAATGAAGTTAAAAATCCTGCAAGCAGGACCGTGGCGAGGGTAGTGAGTGTATACATGCTGCCACTGCCGACTTCCCTGCTCGCTGCCCTGGAAAGGAGCATAATGTTCCTAGAGTTGACATATCCATTTAACATAATATTTTCTTAAGTTTTCGCGACTTGTATACATAATAAAACTACGTTTTAACGGTTTTAAGCGCAGTGATTTATTTCGCCGCTTCTTCTCTTCAAGCCATAACATGTTGCGAAGCGGTGGTAAATAAGATTAGGCTCCCATAGGATCAATAATAACCATAAACAAAATTAAAACTAAATAATTAAAATAAATAAGTTCCGTGATCACGGCCACTGAAAAGTGGCCAAAACATCGAAATAACCAAAATCAAATAAACTACCACGCTTAAAACCGTTAAAACGTAGTTTTATTATGTCCTTCTAATGTCTACAGTCCACTTCCAGACTCACCATGGCTTTGGCAGTCTCGATGACTCTGACAGTGACGGGCTGAGTTTGCGCCCCTGGTGCGCCGTCGCCGTGCTCCGGCTCACTTAGGCCGGAGGCGAGCTCCGGATGCGCCTCGGCGTACGCCGGAGGGGAGTAGTTCTCCATGGCCGTAGAGCAGGAGGCGCGGGCTGAATCCTCACTGGAATGCATGACCACAACGACATCAATTCAAGAGATCCGAGAGATTTATCCATGCAGGAACGGAGAAAGAATACAATTTCCTGCGCTGGGGCGGCCTGTCGTAAGAGGCGACAAAACAACCCACAGTCAGGTGGTAGGGCATTTGCCCGACTGGATGGCTACCACCCCTGGTCTAGAGTATGCCGCCATAACAGCCTTGTGTTGTGTTCGGGCAATAGTGACCAGGTTCCAGTCTCCCTTAAGAGAGCAGCAGCGCATTTGTAGCATCTTTGGTGTTGCAAATGTCCATAGGCGATGGTAACCGCTTTCCATCAAGTGGGCTGTCTGCCCGTCTGCTGAACTCCTGCAATAAAAAAAATAAAAAAAAGATAAATGGATGAAGAGTGTTATAATTTTGTAGGTTAGAACTCCTGTTGAATTTGTACTCCTAGTAACGTCACTGAGATTTAAGCGTCAGGCATTGATGTGGTAGAGTATGCTGTCTTGTAGAGATGGGTATCTATTGTAAAATAAAAAATAATAGTTTAAAAAAATATGCTTTTATAGAAAATCCAACTAAAAAACAGAAAATAAATTTGAATTAAAAATAGTGTAAGAAAAAATGATTTTATTGTAAAAAAAGCGTGGGGTGCTTTTCAGGATATTATCAAAGTAACCCTCCTACTCATATCTGTTCATAAAATATTTATTACTATTGATACCATGCACCCCACGCTTTTTACACAATAAAATAATTTTTTCTTACACTATTTTTGATTCAAATTTATTTTCTATTTTTTAGTTGGATTTTCTATAAAAGCCTCTTCTTTTAGTTTTTTTTAAACTATTATTTATTTTTCATTTTTTAATGATTATTTAGTGATTTAATTCCCTTCTCCGTGGAAACTTTGAAAAAATAATTCAATACACTCTTATTAGTAAAAATAAGCTTTTTTAAAAAGGTTTTTAAATACAAGCTTTTGAGATCCTGCATATCATGTAGCAGCAGAGTGCTAGCCAAGACGAGTAAAACGAGCCCAAACACGACGGGACTATCTTATTTAGTACAGAAGTTCCTATGGCCACCTTCCGACTCCATCATCAGATCAGCTCCATGGTACCATATTATTGCATTGTCACACGATATACACATACGTGAAAAATTTCAGCTCAATCGGAAAAAGATTCCGTTACATACTAACATACGTATGAAGCTAATAAAAGCGTATTAAAAACTAGCTAAACAGCAATTTTTATAAATAGCCAGAGCTACGTTATCCATCGATTCACCAGCTACCTAATGGTTGTCGAACACAACCGAAAACCAACCTCATATTGATTAAGATTTCTAACTTTATTCTTTGCAACAATGTAACGTCTGCCGTACAGATACCTGAAGGACACAGTAGATGACCAACAGACCAGCGTATGCCTTTTTAGGACAGTTTATTTTATTTTAGTTTTAAAGTTCGCCGTAACTAATGTAATTTCATCCACTGACAAGCTTACAAGCTTACGGTTTAGCAATCAGCCGTCGGCTGTTGGTTTGCGAATCATTCAGCCGTTAGCCAAATAGCTATCGATTTGTTTTTTAGACGACTACTGAACCACTGTTAGCCGGTTCAGTGGAGAGGCGGTGCCCTCACCGGTGATGGTGCGCGTCGCGAGGGTCGCCAGGATCCTGGGGGCATCACAACACCGTGTCCAGGGTGTCGAGGGAGGAGAGCAGCGCCGGGTCGCGGCTGCACCAGCGCGCCAGCTCGTCCGGGGTCACCACGCCGTCCGCGTTCGTGTCGATCAGCTGAAAACCAAACAAATTCGAAAGAATTATATTAACCAGGCTAGAAAACGGCCCACCTGTTGGAAAGCGGTTACCATCGCCTATAGACATTTGTAACACCAAAGGTGCTAGTGCTACTGATGCCGGAATACAACTCAATGTTCTTATGGCGGCATACTCTAAGCCAGGGTGGTAGCCATCCAGTCGGGCAAATGCCCTACCACCTGGCTGTGGGTTGTTTTGTCATCTTTTACCAAAAGCCGCCTCACGAAGGACATTGTATTTTTTTCTCCATTTCTGCATGGATAGTGATGATAATGGGCAGTGATTCCAGCATGCCACCACCATGTCTAAATTTGGGTTCTCACATGAAATATCCTGTCGACGTGGTCCTCTGGAGCGGCTGCGTGCACCGGCGGCGCCGCCGCGCGCCCCATCAGCTCGTAGATAGCGCGCACCACGCTCAGCATCTCGGCCCTGGAGATGCGCCCGTCGCCGTCCACGTCGTACAGCGCGAACACCCACGACAGCTTCTCCTGGATGGAGCCGCGCGCCACCCGGGACAAGATGTCCAGGAACTCCTGGAAATGTACACGAAGAACATATCAAAAGGTCCAGAAATGAGAACCAGCATTACAATTCATACATCACTTAGTTTAAATATTATTCTTGCGATTTATATAGTACACTAAGCACTTGCACAGAACTTATCGTTCTATTATATTATTTATTTATTTAGGTTTATGGCTTGGCAGCTAGGCCTTTAAGCCAGATCTTAGTTTACAATATAGTTTTTCCATTTTCTTAAGCCCATGTGTAGCACAGCTGAACTGTAGGTTATCAGCTGGTGCCATTCAACGGAGTTCTTGTGACAACTCAAAAGGCCACATTTGACTATACAGTTCACATTTCTCACAAAACACATAATTAATACTCAAAAACTATCAATATTCTATAACTACTGTTCATTTTAGAGTAATTTTACACATTTTTAGAAAATAAAACTGCACAGCACAACATCTTTCAGTTCCCGCCAAAAAACTCACTTATCGTTCTCGCACTTGACTGCCACAGAATCTCACTGGCTTAATATTAATAATAATCGGCAGCCAAAGACACATATGCTATCTCCCCAAATTAAGCAAGTTACGCTTGTGTTATGCGTAATAAACAACGGACGACTCTGGGGCCGATCCCTTACACCCAGACCATAGTAAATAACACAGAAATATTCCTTTCCGAAATTTACTATATCAGGAATTGAACCCGGAGCCTCTGCGTAGCAGTAAGATAGGCCGGCAGAGGCTTAGTACTGGAAGCGGCAAGAAACTCCTCAGCACCACGTCTAACTAAAAATCCTTTTACTTCATATTGATCTACCTCCTTTTTAAATTTTAGAAGTATATCTTCTCTTCTTCTAGAGCAAGGGCCAGGTGAAAATAAATAAATGTAAAGACACTGATTATAGCTCTATCTAGTGGTAAGTTGTTTCACCAATTTTTTTATTTTTTTTTATTGCAGGAGATCAAGAGACAGGCAGACGGCCCACTTGATGGAAAGCGGATACCATCGCCTATGGACATTTGCAACAGCAAAGCTGCTACAAATGCGCTGCTGCTCTCTTAAGGGAAACTGGAACCTGGTCACTAATGCCGGAACACAACTCAAGCTTGTTATGGCGACATACTTTGGTAGCCATCCAGTCGGGCAAATGCCCTACCACCTGGCTGTGGGTTATTAAGTCGCCTATTACGACAGGCCGCCCGGCCGCAGGAAATTGTATTCTTTCTCCGTTCCTGCACGGATAAATTTACAAATTAACTATATATAACATGCTACTTGACACTAGATGGCGCTTCTAAACAAGAAATTACTCCATCTAATTATTTATATAGTAATTTTAATTTTTAGAGGATATAACTGTTGTTTTTACTATTTGCGCCACTAAAACTTTGTTTGCGTTGCATTAACGATCGCAGCGCTACCTTTTTGGCTATATACGTCTATCATTTATTTTATCGGGATAAAAGGTAAAACTAACTCTGTGTCGAGTTTCATTTAAATCTGTTCAGTAGTTTTCACGCGATGCTCAAACAGACAGACTGACAGCTAGTGAAAAATTCTGATAGTTACATATTCGGAATCTGCTTGGCCTAAGTCGTCTCCCATGACTTTTATCACCTTTTTGAGTGCATTTTACAAACTCGAACCATTTACATATTGTTTACATTATTTATTGATAACTAGATATCCATGGTAGGTACCGTCTGCCTTACATAAATAACTAAATTGTATCCATTCATCAATAATCTCAGACAATCATACATAACGTACTTCATAACCCTTTCATACAAATACATAAAAGCACATTTGAAAAGGGCTAATGTATTATTATCACAAAATTATTTTTACCAGCGACAAAAAAAAGAACTAATCCTCAGCCTTATATTTTTCAATGGATTTGAACAAGTCACATAGAAACTAGCGCCACTCTGAGGGGCATGTGTAAGTTTGTCCGCGTATAAAGCGGCAAACTTAGGAGTGTAGGTGGCCAAAAACGAAACTAAATATCGTGCCTCCATTTCATTATTAAGTATAAGAAGTTCTTTAGAAACTAGTGCCACTCTCGCTAGCAAATGTAAGTTTGTTGAGGGATAATGTATTTTATTGAATCGAAGGTACAAAGGGACACTCCATTATTATTAATATGATGAATAGAGTTAAAAGGATATCAGATACAATTCATATTAAGGATGTTTACACGACCTGATTTGGTTGGATAAAGCTGATTTACAACTATTTGGTTAATTCGCAGCAAGTTGGCAGCAAGGTGCTCCGCTCCTATTGGTCTTAACGTGATGATATATAGCCTATAGCCTTCCTCGATAAATGGGCTATCCAACACTGAAAGAATTTTTCAAATCAGACCAGTAGTCCCTGAGATTAGCGCGATTGTAGTTCAAACGAACAAACAAATCCTTCAGCTTTATATATTAGTACTAGCTGTCCCGGCAGACGTTGTCCTGCCCTGAAGAAATAAAATTTAGAACCCGATTGCAGCGCCACCTACCGGGTCCAAATGTAACCTATCCTATCTTTCAAGTCGGATCAAACTGCACACGGTGTGCAAATTTGATTGAAATCGGTCAAGTAGTTTAGGAGTCCATTGAGGACAAACATTGTGACACGAGATTTATATATATTAAGATAAGATGAAATACTTTTCTTAAGTTTTCGCGAGAAGTATATATAATAAAACTGCGTTTTAACGGTTTTAAGCGCGGCAATTTATTTCATTTTTATCAATGACTATTTTGAAAGTTTAATTTAGGCTACTACAAACTTGTTAATTTTAATTATTCAGTTTTAATTCTGTTTATGGTTATTATTTACTAAGTGTGCGCCAGCTACAGGGCCATCAGTTTGATCAGCACAGCATCTAAAGTGTATACGAAGATTATTGAAAAGAGAATGAGAGTGGTATCCGATGGATTACTGTGGGATGCACAAGGTGGCTTCAGAAATGGAAGGGGATGTATGGATCAAGTTTTCTCTCTCCGCAATATCGTAGAGAAGCAGCTGGCTATGTTCTGCGGTTTTGTGGATTTAGAGAAAGCATTTGACAGGGTTGTGCGGAAGGAGCTCTGGGACATATTGCCAGGATATGGGATTAATGGCCAATTGATGCGTGCTGTGCAGTCCACTTACGAGGACTGTATGGCATGCGTGCGAGTGGATGGCAGCCTGTCGCCCTGGTTTGACGTCAATATTGGCGTCAGGCAGGGCTGCGTGCTGTCGGCTTTGCTGTTCATCCTATACCTGGACGATTGTCTCCAGAGAATAAGATTGATGGATGTTGGGGTGCGAATGAGTGATCTAGTTGTAAGCACCTTGCTTTATGCGGATGATGCCGTGCTTTTAGCCGAATCGCCATCAGAACTGCAAACACTAGTCACAATGATGAAAGATGACTGTCAGGCGAGAGGCTTACATTTGAATGCGAAGAAAACAAAGGTTATGGTGTTTGAAAGAGAAGAAACCAGAACGAATGCAAGGATAATGGTCGATGATGTTATGCTGGAGCATGTGTACTAGCAGAAGGTGGTGTCAGGAGCCTTAAGAACAGACGAGCTTGCATGACAAGAGTTATGAATGTCAAAGAAGCAAGTGAGGTGTGTAAGAATGGGCCTAAATGGCGCTCTGTTGTTCGTGCCTACCCCGCAAGGGAACTGGCGTGAAGTTATGTATGTATGTATGTATGTATTTACTCTATAGGAACCTAATCCAATTTACTAGTGACTTGCAACATGTTCTGGCTTGAAGAAAAGAATCGGCGCAAGAAACTCTTCAGCAACATGCCAACATTAAAATGAGCAAGTTGGCGGTAGGCTAAATAAAACTTTAACAATACTCATTGACACTTGACATCTTTGTCTTCCGTGCTCACGGCTACTGAAAAGTGGCCGAAACGTCGGAATAATAAAAATCAAATAAATTACCGCGCTTAAAACCGTTAAACGCAGTTTTACTGGTAATCTAGTTAAAGTTGAATTTATATTAATCTATCTACATACATACATAACTTCACGCCAGTTCCCTTGCGGGGTAGGCACGAGCAACAGAGCGCCATCCAGGCTTATTCTTACACACCTCACTTGCTTCTTTGACATTCATAGCTCTTGTCATGCACGCTCGTCTGTTCTTAAGGCTCCTGACATCACCTTCTGCTAGTACACGATCAATTTGATCATGGAAGGTGTGTCGTGGCCTTCCACGACTTCTGCATCCATCCACTTCTTTCTTTCTTCTTCTTCTTCTTTCTTTTGCATTGTATACCTGTTTAGTCATTCTTTCATCATGCATTCTTTCCACAAGCCCCATTAATCTATCTACTGAATTAAAATTCGAAAGAAGCCAGTTCTGACTTCATACTGGCATCGTGTAAATTGATTTGCAAGCAGTACTAAACTACCAAGTCAGTGCTGACTTCAATATTCTCGATTGAATCCCCAAGTCAGTAGATCAATGTAAATAAGCCTTTAAATTTACATTAGAACTAGGATATGCCCGCGACTGCCTTCACGCTTGACTTAAAATACGCGCAGAATTTTTTTGGAAATTTCAAATTCGAAAGTTTTTATTCAAAATAAGTTCCACTGGAGAACACTTTTTGAAGGTCTTACGTGTAAGTCAAAATTTAAATCTACTTCCTATTCTATGTACACCTCTTCGCAGCGTGTTATTGCTGTTAAGGAGAAGAAGCGGCTAGAAACTCCCCAGCAACACGTCTAGCTAAAAAAGATTTTTTCATTATAATTATTTATATTTTCTCAGGTTCTTGTTTTAAAAATACGTTTTATTTTATTGCAGGAGTTCAGCAGTGGGCAGACGGCCCACTTGATGGAAAGCGGTTACCATCGCCTATGGACATTTGTAACACCAAAGGTGCTACAAGTGCGCTGCTGCTCTCTTAAGGGAGACTGGAACCTGGTCGGTAATGCCGGAACACAACTCAAGGTTGTTGGCGACATACTTTAGACCAAATGTTCAACATTGCATAAAATTAGTTCTCGATCTGTGAAAAATCCTTAATCACTTACATAAAAAATAAGATTAGAATTCGTTTTATTTTTATCTGGCCTTTTAAGTCCTTGGAAAAATCCCGCGGGATTACCAGGATAAAAAGTAACGCAGATCTTAAATCTAAAAACTTGTTGACGCCACATCGACATCGGATGCAATCGCATCGAAATCTGCCCAGTAGTTTTCACGTGAACCCCGTACAAACAAGAATCTAAAAAGATTGCATCGTGTTCTCCATCGTTTATATAGTGCATTTCAGTTGTTTTTTTTTTTTAAATAGCTTAATGTTCAGACACGCCATTTTTAGAATGCTATCTATACTAATATTATAAAGCTGAAGAGTTTGTTTGTTTGTTTAAACCCGCTAATCTCAGGAACCCCTAGTCCAATTTAAAAAAAATCTTTCAGTGTTGAATAGTACATTTATCGAGGAAGGCTATAGGCTATATTATATTTTCAAAAAGATTAGGGATCCTTACTAAAAGTCCAATAATGTAACCCAAGGTGCGAAAACTATTATAGATTATAGAACAAAACAATGTACTACCACTTTGCACAACATATAATTGTCTACAAAAAATATCGCGTAACCATATGTCTAACTATTATAGTTATCTCACAATAAGTGTTTTCTTTTATTTTTTAAATAATTAAAATGTCGCCGCTTTAAAAACTCTTTATTTTGTACCTTGGCAGTAATCCTTATCAAAATAAATTACTCCATATTTAATACCTTTCTAGAACTTTTTGAATTATTCAATTCGGACGTTTTATTGAAAAGATCTCGCGATATTTAAAATGTAAGTATTAGTGTTGTAGCCAAATATACTACGCGCTAATCTCAGGAACTACTGATCTGATTTGAAATATTCTTTCAGTGTTGGATAGCCCATTTATCGAGGAAGGCTATAGGCTATAATATCATCACGCTAAGACCAATAGGAGCGGAGCACCAATGAATAATGTTTCAAAATCGGAGGGTTTTGAAAACAAATTCCACGCGGACGACGTCGCGGGCACAACTAGTTATATTATAGACAGATTAAAGTTCCTCCGATTACGTCCAAAAATAGTCGTTCAGTGGAAAATGGCCGACACTTTATTCAGATCAATACTGCTCTAATATTTATAGAAACGGCCTTAGCTTAATTCGCCCTATTAACACTAGACTTCGCACGCGGGTCTCTACGTACAAATTGTTAGCAGTTATAAACACCAGCTGAATTGAGTATGCACTGTTTGCTAGAACTCCATTAATTCTTCAACAGTAATTCTGTAACATACTTCTATACAAAACTTATAAAAAAATTACTTGAGATATAAATAGAATATGAAATATAAAGAAAAACTATTTAGTTAGACGTGTTGCTAGGGAGTTTCTTGCCGCTTCTTCTCCTTTAGCGGTGTACATACTAGAAAGTAAAATAAAATAACTTATATTTGAATTTGAATTTGAATTTGAATGAGAGTTATTCGCAAATTAACTATTACCTATTGCAAGTAGTTCATCAACTCGCCAGCTAGCTGATGGTTAGTTGTCAATGTCGGCGGTTGGGTATTCAGATATTGTGACAGATCAACAAGATTGAATGAATTTGTTTGCAAAGCAAAGAACTGAAATAACACTGAATAATTGACGTTTGTGTTTTGATGAATCTGCGGAGTGACGCTCGCGGACCGCGTTCGTAATACCGAAGTAAGAAAGAGAGTTGCTCTGAAAGAGGGTGTCGGGGTGAAGGTAAGGAAAGGAATGCTCCGGTGGTTCGGGCATGTGGAAAGAATGCATGATGGAAGAATGACTAAACAGATATACAATGCAAAAGTGGATGAATGCAGAAGTCGTGGAAGGCCACGACACACCTTCCATGATCAAACTGATCGTGTACTAGCAGAAGGTGATGTCAGGAGCCTTAAGAACAGACGAGCGTGCATGACAAGCGCTATGAATGTCAAAGAAGCAAGTGAGGTGTGTAAGAATAAGCCTGAATGGCGCTCTGTTGATCATGCCTACCCCGCAAGGGAACTGGCGTGAAGTTATGTATTTATGTATGTATTTTGATTAATCATTGACCGTGTGTCCCTCACCTCGAAGTTGATCTTCCCACTTTGCTTGTGCTTGATGGTCTTAAACACGAAGTGTGCGTACGAAGACGCGTCTGTGATGGAACAAACAAACACATCTTACGATTATTCAATATTGGGAGTCCGCCATTTTGAGAGGATTTTTTTTATAATACGAAACTCACCTCCCAAGGGGAAGAACTGCGAGAATATGTTCTTGAAGGCCTCTTCGTCCACTACGCCTGTGGGACACTCCTGGAAACGAAAAAAGCTTAAATACTAGGAGCACAAAAACACCAAAGAGTATAATGTATTGTAAACTCAGGAACTTCAAATACACACGATTTACAACCCAAGTCCTTTAATTTATCTCTCTTTATTTGTACAACCTTGGTAACTCTGAATCTAGTAATTCAGAAATGAAAACACAGCCCCGTATTTTCTGACTAACTTGAAGTTAATATTTCTTTAATTTTTCTTAAAATAAGGCTTTTGGAAAATAAAAAAATAGAACCCGATTCCAGCGCCACCTACCGGGTCTAGTTGTGAGTCTAAAGTTCTAAACCATCCCGGGACCCACAGCGCCATTTTACTTTGTATTTTCTTTAGATTGATGGTTATTCCTAATTTTTATATAGCCTATATTAATCTGGGATAATGTAGCACTCGAATGGTGGGTCTCAAGAGTTGGAAAACCCTGCGGCCGGTGGCTACACGGTGGCGGCAATCAGGCCGCAGCTGATGGAATGGGTCACCTTCAGGATGACACAGATACTTACCGGACACGGGTGTTTCGATAAGTATCTGTGTCGCATTGTGGGCTGCTTGCCTTCCCCGGAATGCCGCCAGTGCGGCGCACCCGACACGGCGTTTCACACGCTAGTCGAGTGCACGGCATAGGCGCCGCAGCGTTTCGAACTCGAGACACAAGTAGGAGCGATCGACTCGCTCTGCAGTCTGGTGAAAGCCATGCTGCATAGCAGCGATACCTGGGGGGGCTGCGGTTAATTTTTGTGAGACGGTAATGTCTCTCAAAGAGGCCGCCGAACGAGATAGGGAGAGGAGTATTATTACGCGTACTAATGCGACTCCACGCGGACGCCGGCGGTTGGCTGGCATCCCGAGACGCAGGTATGCGCATGACTTCCCACCCTGAATAATACCGCTTCGGGGGGCCTGTAGCTATCAAGGGAGCAAAGGATTCATCACCCCCGCTGACGAAGTGAATGTGTTCTGATTCCCGGGGCACATTCAGGCACTTTTTGTGCTGGATCGGACTGGCCGTAACTACGTTCTAAGTCTCAGCCTTTCCTACATAAAAAGCGCGGGGCACATGGGAGGAGGGTGGGTGGTTTTAGTGGGTAGTGGTTGTTGCCCGTATAACTTCTCTGAGTCTCCACACAAGCTGGCTTGATTATTGTTCGGATTGCCCCTTATCAAAGGGGAAAGTAGTAAGTAGTCTAATCCCTTGCAAAGGACCCAGTATTGTGCGTAAATAGCATTTCCCCCGCCTTAAAAAAAAAGCATTCGAAAAGTGAAAGAATTTTTGATATTGGTCCAGTAGTTTTTGAGTTTAGTTGTTATAAACATACCAAAATATAAATAATTCCTCTTTATAGTATTAGTATAGACTAATTATTATTTCACATTTTTATTCTAAAGACCCAAATTCAAAGGGTGCAGGTTTGAATTCTGGCCGGAACGCATGCACCGCTTAGGCAGTTTTCTAATATTGTTACAATTACCATGAGCTAAAAACGGTGAAAGAAAACATCGTGATGGAACCTGCATAACGAGATAACCGATGTGTCCAACCTGCCAAGCTGCCTTGGACCCGAGGCCCGAGCCCAGCAGTGGGGCGTTTATGAGCTATTATTATTATTTATTATATTCAGAAGTCTGTCAATTATGTCTAATCGATTCTTTAAATTCATTTTAAATATCTAATTGTCGTAGATCTTGGAACATTTTCGTAAATATTCTAACCTTGTGTTCTTATAATTGGAAATTTTGAAAAATCTCCAGATGATGGAGGATTCTCATGGTTTTTTTTTCTTTTATATTACGTGAAACTGGCAAACAGGCAGACGGTCCACCTGATGGAAAGTGCTTAATGTCGTCTACAAAAGTTTATATGTTTTGGTCTCACGTTAAAAAGCAGGTTTGCACTGGAAATCAGCGTTGTGTCGGATATAATTCCGGCATAGCCATATGCTGAGTGCAAACCTTGTTTGCTGAAAAGGAGGCAAACAAACTCTCCAATATGATGTGTATATAATAATAATATTTAAGCAATATATTTACTTCAATATTTCTTCAAATGTTATTTTCTTTCTTTCTTTGTATTGCTAAAATGTTTGTACCCCGTGTTCTTTAAAGCCCCTAGTATGTATTTTAACACGCTGCACCTACCATGGTTCTCTCTGTTATGGTAACCATTTTTTTATTGCAGGAGATCAGCAGACAGGCAGACGGCCCACTTGATGGAAAGCGGTTACCATCGCCTATGGACAACCATACAAGAATACTAATAATGGTAAGCTAAAATAGTTAAGCTTGTATTATTCTTCTTCCATAAGTAATATATAACAGATTACTAACTCTCTGTCCGATCCCAAACACCCAGACCGTAGCAAATATCAGAAAGATCGTTTATAAAAAACATGCCAGTAATTGATACCAGAGCCTCAACGCTGCAGTAAGGTAGGCCTTAAAATTGGTGTTGCAGATGTCCATAAGCGACGGTAGCCACTTTCCATCAGGTGGGCTGTGAGGCAGAAATCCGATTGAAGAAGTACTGTTGCCATCACAGTTTGGGATATCAGCTAAAACCACTTAGTGTTCCTTCTTTCGCTTTATATCAGTTGAAGCTTGGCCACCTCCGCCTAGTCCTTCTCTGACCAGCGTGGGGCGGTTAAGTGTCTCATCCCACAGGAGATAAGCGCCCTTCTCCTCTTGGCAGCATTACTAGCGGGAGGGAAACCCAGGGAGCCTCCCACTCCGCCTCCTCACCCGGCCCACACCACAGCAGGGTGCAAGTATTATGTATTGGTCACCTGCTTGAAGCCGCGGTACATGAGTTTGATCTCGTGGCGTGTGAACCGCGTGGACTCCGCGAGTGCACTGAGGGCTTCGGGCCGGTGTCGCGCGGCGCTCCCTGTGCACGCCTCCTCGCACTCCTCTTCTGCAACACACGAGTAACACTCTACATTACATCTGCGGAAGGAAGAAGTAAGGAGGTTTTTAGAGGAGATAGGTAGACGACCCAACGACGACCTGATGGAGAACGGTTACCATCCCTTATAGACATTTGTAAAGTCTCTCCAAATGAAGATTATGACATGGCCACTGATGCCGGAACACAACTCAAGGTTGTTATGGCGATATGCTCTAGAACAGGAGTGGTAGCCATACAGACAGGCAAATGCGTAACCACCTGGCTGTATGTTATTTTGTCGCCCCTTGTAGAAATTGTATTCTTTCCCTGTTCTTGCAAGGAAAATTAGTTGGCACTACTGAGGGTAGAACAATGTTTTGCAAGGTGTCGATCGCGACCTACAGAGGGATCTCAAAATCTCATCATAACGGGGCACCAAACTTCTTTATATGTGGTCAAAAATCTTCTCTATAAAGGTCCAGAAAACCGCTGTAGAAAGGGTCAAAAATCTCACTACAAACGGTCACAAACCTTTTCATAATGGGTCACAAAACTTCTATATAAAAGGCCAAAACTCTTCTTTATAGGGGGATCGGTAACCCTTGGTCGTAAATCCACTGAATGAAGGGTTGCAAATTCTTCCTATAACGAGTTGGAAACACTCATAAAAAAAACAAAATTAAACAACAAAGTTTAAGTAAAGTCATAAAGCCATTCCGCTTACACAAGCATGGTGGGTATACGGGTATCTCGGTCTATTTGTCCCTAAAAGTGGGCAGGTCCTAGCCCAACAGTGGGATATTATGGGTTGTTATTATACCTATATAGACCTAGTTAAGAATTATAATAATAATTACCAGACCACTCGGAAAGTATTGCCTACAAAGTTTTTATGTATAAGAAGAATCTGGCCAGTTATAACCTATTTTGAAAATATGATTATTTATTACTTAAAATAGGTACGTTCCAATTTCAAAATTTCTCTCCACATTGTGTGCTAATTTATATAAGAATTATAATAATACTTAATAGACCACTCAGAAGGTATTGCGTAAAAAGTTTTTATGTATAAGAGACTGGCCAGTTATAACCTATTTTGAAATTATGATTATTTATAACTTAAAATAGGTACGTTCCAATTTCAAAATTTCCCTCCGCATTGTGTGCTAATTTATATAAGAATTATAATAATACTTAATAGACCACTCAGAAAGTATTGCGTAAAAAGTTTTTATGTATAAGAGACTGGCCAGTTATAATCTATTTTGAAGATATGATTATTTATAACTAAAAATGGGTACGTTCCAATTTCGAAATTTCCCTCCACAATGTTTCTCATTGAAAAATGGATCTGCGCCGGGAACATTTTCGCGCCATGATTTGTTACGATTTCAAGCGTCGCCTGAAACCAGACGAATCGTACGATAGACTTCAAATGGAATTCATGGATGAAGGCCCTTCTAAGGCCACCGTGTATCGTATCAACAGGTTTTGAACAATTTAAATACAAGAATGACCTCACATGGAGAATTAGTTTTTATTAACCGACTTCAAAAAAAGGAGGAGGTTCTCAATTCGTCGGGATCTTTTTTTTGTTTTTTTTTTACTTTTTTATGTATGTTCACCGATTACTTGGAGATTTGTGATCCGATTTACGTGATTCTTTTTTTGTTCGACGCGGAATAGCTGCCATTTGGTCCCCTAAAAATTTAACATAGTTTGACTCAGTAATTTTCATTTTACGAACATTTTTTTGTTCCCGTTTCTTGGGACCTATATTTTTTAAGAAGCGCGGCACCTTTCGTAGATCTACCCATACATAGTTAGACACTAAAAATTAACAAAAGAATATAAAAACTTCGTTTAAAAAAACCGACTTCAAAAACTAAAAAACTAAAAAGTCTTGAAGTCGGTGCAAAGTAAAACATAAAAATTACTGTATTTTTTTGAAAATTACTAAGCAACGACTTTAAGATGTTTTAGATAATATATATTAATAATAATAGCTTTAGAAATAAGTTATTTTATACTTTTTAGTTTTTGAAGTCGGTTTTTTTAAACGAAGTTTTTTTATTTTTCCATATCTTAACTAATATTTTAAATGCGAAAGGTATTTTGTCTATATCTGTTGCACTTTCACTGAAAAAACATAGTACAGATTTTGCTGAAATGTAACAATTTCCGAGATAAGATCAAGTAAAATTTCCGGGAGCGAATAGAGCCTTGAAAAAATTTAATGTAGTGTAGTCTGTTACTCGCCTTTACCGCAGCGAACCCGCGGGGAAATGCCTAGTATGTAATATATAAAAAGCGGCACGCGTATGTCCGTCCGTCACTCCATCAGGTAATTTTGCACATCAATCACAGGCGCGTCACATAACGCACCTACTGCCGGGGCCCTACTCTCGAAACTAGATCACAGCTCATAACTATATTTTAAACTGGGTTTAGGGTAAAATAAGAAGTTTTTATAGTGTATACATTTCTTAGGTATTTTTATTTGCTTGGGTATAGCTTCTATAGCTATACGTACAATACCGCTGGCCAACTAAATTGTGAAAAAGGAGAGAATAAAATATCTATAATTAAAATTATATTTTAACGGTTTTAAGCGCGTCATTTCATTTGATTATTATTCAGACGTTTCGGTCGCGTTTCAATAGCATTGATCGCGGTAGACAAAGATGTCAAGCGTCAATGAGTAATGTTAAAGTTATTTTTAGCGTACCCCCCTCTTATTCATTTTAATTTAATTAAGTTTTAACTTATGTTTGACCTTCAAAAAGTGTTCTCCATTGGAACTTATTTTGAATAAAAACTTTTGAATTTGAATTTAATTATAGAAAAAGACTTCTTCCATGATTTTAATTATATAATTTAATTTTTTGTTGTTATTTACTCTATAGGAGCTTAATCTAATTTATCACCGCTTCGCAACATGTTCTGGCTTGTAGTGAAGAAGTGGCGTGTTTGAGTCTTAAATGCAGTTTTGATGATCAGATCTAACACTTGGCACCTTTGTATTTTGTGGCCGAAACGTCGAAATAAAAGTCAAATAAAATACCGCGTTTAAAACCGTTAAAACATAGATTTAATTATGTCAAAAATAGTACTGAAGATTATCAAACAATGAAACAATAGAAATACATAATATAAGTCCTGTTCTTCCATCTGGAACCAGCACGAAAGAAGCCACGCAGGATTATTATTATTTGTGTTGTATCGACACAAATAACAATAATAATGCACAATATGCAATTAACTTAAAAATTATAAAATAATACATCTCTTTATTATATAGTAATAGTAACGATAAATAATTATTTTATTTTTGTAATAATAATTGTGTATTTTTTTTAAACCATAAAGAAAATTTGTACACCTCACAACCAAAACATACGATACTTGTATCCTTATGTCACCTCAAATTTATGTACCGTGTTTAAAGCAAATAAATTAATTTGAGTTTAAAAAATAAAAAATAAAAAATAACATAATAAAATAATTTAATTTAAAAACAAAGTTTAGAAAAGAGTCATCGAAAGATCTTTTAACTTCATAACGGTTCCGTTTTTTACGTTTACTGAACCTTATAAATGCGACCTTATTATGAAATAAAAGAAGTGATAAAACAGTCCGATAGTAGCGACCCCGGTGCTATCTTCAACGGAAACAGAGTTGTATGGATATGGCGGGAAGTGGGAGCCAACTTTGCATTCACACAAAACGGGAATGTACTGGAAAGTCGCATTTTCAGTTCATTATCACCTGCCCTACTTCCACGGCGGCTGGTTGACAAGTGGCGAGGGAAGTGTGCGTTCACATTATCGCGCTGCCCACGTCACTCGTTACTTTCCTGCCCCTTGCCGGGGAAGTGCGGATAATTCTAAAAATAGACGGTTAATTTCTATCTTTCAATTTTGGTAGAACTTTACAAAATAAACGCATTTAATTGTTAAGTAACAAGCCAACTCATCTAAAACTTCAACACAATTGATGTAGAAATTGCGTAACAAACACACAGCCGAATTGAATTAAATGAACCCGTCTTTTTCGCAGTCGGTTAGCATAGAATAGAATAATACACGAAGCTTTACAAATTACGAGGCGGTGTCAGGCGTGTGACTGACACACGCTGACACGAGTGTCGCGACACTCGACACTTCACATATTAAAAATAACACAGACACGGCTTTTTTGTAAATGTAGGCTTGTTTTGATTTTAACCGTATTTAGAAAGCAACTATGAACAAATGTTACATTGCGTTAGAATTTTTATCTAAATGCTTTTCGCGGCCGGAAAATTAACTTTATCCCGAAAAGTATTCCTTTTTCCGGGATAAAAAGTATTCTATGTCCATCCCCGGTATTGAGACTACATATATACCACAGAAAAATCAGTCCAGTACTTTTGATAAATTTCAACAACAATAAACTCTTTTATAAATTAACAATTATACCAGTTTTAAAATAAAATATAATTATAAACTAAACTATCTTAAAAATACTATTATATAGGTATCTAATTATAAACAAACTATACAATAAATTAAACTAAAAATAAACTATATATAGAAACTAAAATTAAAGTATAAAATCTAGTTCTAGACCGCTGTCAGTCGGAAACGTGCCAAAAGACTGACCACATTGCCTCTCTGAATGGCAATGCTGATGCGTTGTCCGAGGTATAAACCAGTCTTTTGGTCGCGTGAGACATCCACCAGACGTTTGACTATGTCTCGATAAAGCTCGTGCGCCTCAGACCCCCCATGGTCCCAGGGTCTCGACCCCAAAAGCCTCAAATATGTAGCCATGTATTTGCGGCGTTTTAGGGCCTCCTGTTGTGCAGCAGCTGTACCGGCAGACATGCTAGTAGCTGGAAGATGGGACGCTGCCAAAGTATCGACGCAAGACGCGTCCCATACTTAGGGGCGACCCATCTTCCAGGGCACCAATGACACATCTAGGGTCTCCTGCCCTCGTCGCGGCACAGGCCGTTCGGTTCTAGGTCGGCAGGTGCCCCGGCGGTGATAAGAGCCCGACGGATTATGTCATTAAGTGTTGCACTCCTGCTACACGATAACCCATGGTGACCGAGGCGCTCGACCTTATCTCCGCACTGACAGCGGTGTGGAACAACACAGGCCGCCCCTAGGCGAATGCGAGCACTAATTCTAAACGCGTTATCGTCTAGAAAAGTGCCCAAATTCGCCAATTTGATAAATTGATTAGGAATTACAACACAGGTTGTTCGACTTCGAAATTGTATTCGTCAGGAAAAACAGACTCCGGCAAATTATTCCGCTCTTGGGCAGTGCGCACCGGAAAAAATGAAGCGAAACGCTTGGTTCTGACTGGTGGTTTCCACCAGGTAACGGTGGCCACCGATTGTTTAGAACACCTCGCCATCCCTCCAGCGATTTTACAGTACATAAAACTTAGCAATTGGCACAACTGATAGCGGATTGAAGTCATTGATAAACTATTTTAATGAAAGGGTTATCAATGAAAACAATTTAATACATTATTGTTTGGAAATTTTAGATAATCTTATACTAATATATAAAGCTGAAGAGTTTATTTGTTCGAAAGCGTTAATCTCAGGAACTACTGGTCTGATTTGAAAAATTCTTTCTATGTTAGATAGCCCATTTATCGAGGAAGGCTATAATAGGCTATATATCATCACGCTAAGACCAATACGAGCAGAGCACCAATGAAGAATGTTTCAAATTCGGGGGTTTTGAAAACTAATTCCACGCGGTTGACGTCGCGGGCACAGCTAGTATTTTATATAACAAATTATAAAAAATATTATATTTAAAGTTTTACGTGTAATAAAATAAACCGAACACAGTATAAATCTATCACGTCTGCCAACGTGAAAATAAAATGTAGTGAATACCATCTGTAGAACATTAAGAGATTTTGAATTATAATCTGTACACAATTACCACATATTAGAGGTAAATATTAGAGATGGGCCGAAATTCGTTTTACATTCGGTATGACCGAATTTCGGCAGCTTGAGCTGAACTTCAGCATTCGGCCGAAAATCGGTTTAAATGCCGAACATTCGGTGCAAGAATAAAGTAAAATACCTACTTGCACTATTTTGACTGACGTTAATAGTAATCATATCTATCATAACCTTCATATCGAAATTGGCATCTATATACTCATTGTCATTTATTTTAGTTAGGAACATGTAAACCTTAACGTGCAATGTGCTAGAAATAAGTAAACATAGTTCATGATTGAGTCTTTTCCTAATTAAATAGACATCAAATAAAAACAAAAATAAAATAAACTTATTATTCCTCTAAGAAACATCAGTAAGTATTGCAACTGCTTAATTATAATGCGTAACTTGAATAAAATAAAAATAAAAACGTTAAAAGGACATCAGCAATTAAACTTTAATTTTGATTAAATCACATTTTACGAATTTAAAATTATGAAACAGTGATTTTTTTTCAATTATAGGTCTAAACATCTATTCTTTTATCCACCTAATCATATTTAAACTTTACGGCGTTATCTAGTCACGACGTATTGCTCTTGACAAAGCGTGGCGAAATCAAACCGAAGTTCGGCTGAATCTTTTGTTTTAACCGAATGTTCGGCCGAAGTTCATATTCGGTTCAAACTACATTCGGCCCATCCCTAATCAATATTATTACATAATATTATGTTAAATTATTATGTATACTACTCTATACAAAACAGGCGCTAATTACAGAATAATTAAAAATATAAAATTATTATTCAATTAAGGAAATGGCCGATTTTATCGTTTAGAAATAAGAGGGTACATAACAAAATTAATTATTAACTTTAAAAAGAAGACAAGAACAACTATGCTACTAAATATCTGTAACACAGTGAAACTCGCGAAAGACTGACGGACATTTCTGACAAATAGTAATACCAATTTTTCCTACTATTATTCTACCGCGACGATATCGAGGAGATATTGTGGATTTAGTAGAATATAAATTTTTGACATTCTCGCAATAGAATCGTACTTTGAAGATCTTCGCAATTGGGTCTATGTAGTCAAGATAATGGTTTCAACATAGTTATTATATATTTCTACAAACTACTTTTGTTTTTATAGTCCTAGTACAAACTAAAATATCAAACGCGTGTTATTTTAGGATTGTACCAGGACCACAAAAGCAGAGAGATGTTATATTGTTTTTCCTTATGTAAGGCAAATTATAAAAATAAGCATTTGGCATAAAAATTATTTGGATTGATTCTCCAGCATTTATTTTACTTTTAACAACATATGTATATTATGGGTTTTTTTTGAGGCGGGGGAAATGCGTTTCGCACACTACGGGGTCCTTTACTAGGGACTAGACCAAAGCGACGAGAGGTGTCACCCACGAATAGGCGCACCAGAGTCAAATCGCCGGCTTGTGTGGAGACTCGAAGACTCAATACTCCACTAAAACCACCCTCCTCCCATGTGCCCCGCGCTTATGGCAGGAAGAGCGTGACACTTAGAACGTAGTTACGCCCACGCTGATCCTAGCGCATCAGTGCTTGAGAATGCCCCGGGACAGGCAAACCCCTCTGCTCCCTAGATGCTAGAGGGCCCCTGCAGCGGTATTACGGGAGGAGATCTTGGTCTTGCAGAAATTGGCCGCACCCACCCAGTGATCGTCGCTATGCAGCATGGCTTGCACCAAACAGCCCAACGAATCGATTGGACTTACGAGGGTCTCGAGTTCAAATCTCTGCGGTGCCCATGCTGCGCACTCGAGCAGCGTATGAAAGGCAGAGTCTAATGCGCCCCACTGGCGACACTGAGCTGATGGCAGGCAGCCCACGATATGATTCAGATACGTATCGAGGCACCCATGCCCGGTAAGTATCTGCGTCATCCTGAAGGTCAGGGTCCCGCGTTTACGCGAGAGCCATCGCAGCAGGTGCGGGTGCACCGCCTCCACCGTCCCAATGCCTGCCACAGGAGTTTCCAACTCCCTCGACCAAGTTTGGGTCATGGTCACGGCTTCCCGCGTCCTGATCGCCTGAAGCTCGGCCTAGCGATATACCAGGCCACGGGCGAGGGCATCCTGTCGGGAGCGCCAAATCTTGGCAAGTACGTCCGCCTGGAGAGGCCAGGCCAGACCGATAATATGTTATGTTCTCCTAACGTCAAGTCAACGTAGATTTACAAAGCAAAATTTATTACTTTGCGTTGTGCTCTTCATTGCTATACTGGCCCAGAACTTCGCTGTAAGATCATTTTATGCTACCATTTGACCATTTCTACCCTCCACTATTTTCAACTTGCAGTTGCAAGTAGTGAAGTTATTGCAATGCACCGACTTCAAGATGTTGTAGAAAATAATAATTTTATTATTTTGATATCCTCTTGAAGTTGGTTTCTATTGTTACATGCCGACAAAAGTGAATGCACACCTGCCTGCCATAAAGCATAGTTTATTACCTTCCCGCATTTGGACTTCTATTGTTTACTTAGAAAAACAGTCTATTGTGTATTGTACTAGTTTATGGCCGGCCGTTCGCAGAAATAATTAAGCAGGTGTGTGGATTACGTTTTATGGGAAATTGCGTCTGCGCTTGGCAGGTATGGCATATTGTATTTGTATAGTTGAGTATAAAACCAATCCCCGAACGGAGGGGTGAGGCAATCAAACGACGACTACGATACGAGCAAGACGTGTGATGAGTCGATGAGCTATATAGTGACAGACTTTGAGCGTGTTATTGAATCGTGCATTTTGTACTGGGCTGTGTCCAGTTATATTTGTACCTGTGTTATATGTGTTTGTATAGTTCTAATAAATTCTATAGTAATTCCAACGGCATTTTAATTCAATATTTTGTTAGAAAACTTTAATATACGAACATTGTTTCAGAATATAATGTGATATGTGTCAACTACCTTATTACTGTGAAAATACTGTTAGTTATTTATACTGTGTCTTAATTTTGTGGCGGCCTTGCGGCTAAACTTTGTTATCTTCAACCCATCACCATAATGGGGTAGGCAGGGTATATACCATCCCCTTTTTACGTGAATTGGCATCGTAACCACCAAGGTTGGAACGATTTATGTTGTTATATGGGTCACTAGGATATGCTCCCGACATCATCGACGCTTAACTTTGAAGGGGGTGACCCTACCTGTTGCAGGAGCGGGATGGAATACTCCTCCGTCTAGCGTATCACGCTAACACTAATAAGAGTGGAGCACCAATGAAGAATGTTTCAAAATCGGGGTTCATTTTTTAACTTAATTTTTTTTAACTATTCCACGCGAACGAAGTCGCGGGCAAAAGCTAGTGTAAGCTATAGTTTTAGTGAAATTTGCATCGGAATAAGCTTTTTAAGTACCCGGACAATTTAAAATCGTTCTCGGGAAAATTCCCGCGGGATTCCCAAGATAATAAATATCACACATTTTACATACATACATAATTCACGCCAGTTCCCTTGCGGGGTAGGCACGGACAACAGAGCGCCATTCAGGCTTATTCTTACACACCTCACTCGCTTCTTTGACATTCATAGCTCTTGCCATGCACGCTCGTCTGTTCTTAAGGCTCCTGACATCACCTTCTGCTAGTACACGATCAATTTGATCATGGAAGGTGTGTCGTGGCCTTCCACGACTTGTGCATCCATCCACTTTTGCATTGTATATCTGTTTAGTCATTCTTTCATCATGCATTCTTTCCGCATGCCCGAACCACCGGAGCATTCCTTTCCTTACCTTCACCCCGACGCTCTCTTTCAGACCAACTCTCTTTCTTACTTCGGTATTACGAACGCGGTCCGCGAGCGTCACTCCACAGATTTTATCACACATTTTATTACATAAAATTTGCTATTTATAGTGAAAAAACCGCATTGGAATTCGATTTGGACATTATTGTAATATGATGTAATAACAGCTCATAAATGTCCCACTGCTGGGCTCGAGCCTCCTATTGTTGGGGAACGCTACGCTTGTCCAAGGCGGCTTGGCAGATTTAACACATCGGTTATCTCCATGTGCAGGTTGCATCACGATGTTTTCCTTCACCGTTGTTAGCGCGTGGTAATTGTAACAAATGCACATTAGGTCAGAAAACTGCCTAAGTGATGCATGCGTCCCGGCCAGGATCGAACCCGCGCCCTTTGAGTCTGGGACGCGTGCGCTAGCCATAACGCTAGCACGACTTTATTATTATTACTCGTAATATACAATTTTATTTTTTATTTTAATGTACAGTCATGGCAGGTTTAGATTGTTATTAGGTTGGGGAAAAAGTTTCTTCGCATTTTATATAAAAATTCAAAAAGTTTTTTTATAAAGTTTATTTACATTTGACTAAAGTATGTAGGTGCCATTTTGTTGGATAACTTTTTGCCATCTTGTAGGCAGGGACGTGATCCCATTGCTATAAAAATTTTGGGGCTTCTGATCAAAAAACTGCGACAAGTGGTTTTGGCAGTCCTCTCGTGATGTTAACCTGACACTGCCTAAAGAATTCTGCAGAGACCAAAACAGGTGAAAATCTGAAGGTGCAAGGTCAGGACTATACGGCGGATACATTAACACCTCCCAGCCAAACTCTCGTAATTTTTGCTGAGTGGCTAAAGATGTGTGAGGTCTAGCCTTATCATGGTGAAACCACACCCCTTCTGTTGATTAATTCCGGCCGCTTTCTTTCAACTTTTTACTTTAATCTCATCAGTTGTTCGCAGTACAGTTCAGAATCGATGGTCCTGTCTGGCGGTAACAGCTCATAATGAATAATGCCCTTCCAATCCCACCATACACACAGCATCACCTTGTTGCGAGTTAACCCGGGTTTCGCCATAGTCTGTGAAGCCTGACCGGCCTTTGACCACGATCTTTTTCGCACGTTCTTGTCGTACGTGATCCACTTTTCATCACCAGTTATCAGCTACTTCAAAAATGGTTCGGTTTCATTACGTCGTAATAAAGAATCACAAATAAGTACACGGTTCATCAGGTTTCTTTCAGTGAGCTCATGAGGTACCCAAATATCGAGCCTTTTTGTGTACCCAGCTTTTTTCAAATGCGCCAAAACTGTTTTGTAGTCAATTCCCAGTTCTCCAGCTACATCGTAACTACTAATATGCCGATCTTGCTGCACTTTTTCAAAAATGGCATCAATTTTGTCCGTAAACCAGAGCGACGTGCATCTTTGATATCAAAATTTCCGGGTTGAAAACGCTTAAACCAAATTTGCGCTTCTCTCACAAATACTGCATTAGGTCCATAAACATCACAAATTTTTTTCGCGGCTTGTGTTGCGTTTTTACCTTTTCTGTAGTAAAATTTTAAAATGTATCGAATTTCTTCATTAGATTCACTCATTTTATCACTAAGAAAAACAAATGAAAATAACACATTTTCCTAATTTGAATTTGGAATAGTCTTCTTTAAAATTAAAACTTTTTAATAATACCAAAACCAGCCAGATACAAATGGTATAGCCAAAAAGATCTTATTACAAGTTTATACATACTATATGCGAAAAGACTTTTTCCCCAACCTATTACATCTATACTAATATATAAAGCTGAAGAGTTTGTTCGTTTGAACGCGCTAATCTCAGGAACTACTGGTCTGATTTGAAATATTCTTTCAGAGTTGGATAACCCATTTATCGAGGAAGGCTATAGGCTATATATCATCACGCTAAGACCAATAGGAGCGGGGCACCAATGAAGAATGTTTCAAAATTAGGGGGTTTCTTAACTTACTTTTTTTTACTATTCCACGCAGACGAAGTCGCGGGCGAAAGCTAGTAGTTTATATAGAGAAGAAGCGACGAATACTATCTTTTTTTTAAATTATGCATAAAAAATATTACACACACTACCATGTATTTGACGCAGATACGCATATATACTCTTCTGTTTATTGTTGCCTTGGCGAAATCTGTGATTATAGAAGTACAGTTTTTGACATTAATTATTATGGTCGAATTTTGACCACGGCCGACCACTAGTTTTTTTTTTATTGCAGGAGATCAGCAGACAGGCAGACGGTCCACTTGATGGAAAGCGGTTACCATCGCCTATGGACATTCGCAACACCAGAGGTGCTACAAATGCGCTGCTGCTCTCTTAAGGGAGACTGGAACCTGGTCACTGATGCCGGAACACAACTAAAGGTTGCTATGGTCGCATACTCTAGACCAGGGGTGGTCGCCATCCAGTCGAGCAGAAACCCTACCACCTGGCTGTGGGTTGTTATATCATCTGTATTGCTTAACACTTTCATAGCGACACTGATTTATCTGTACTTTCTACGATACGGGGCGTTTTAGACCTTGTACTAAAACTACTATTGTGGCGGCACGAGGCCCACGAGCCTCATAGCGTTTTAAAAACTAAAATATATGGATTTTTGTTTTGTGTTGTGCGGTACTAGATCAAGGTAACTCCGTATTTAGATACGTATACTACGGAATTTTGGTTTAAAAGCACATTTTAGATATATATTCTTCTTTTTTGTACACTGAACCAAATTGAAGTTACTGCATTACAAATGAGACATATTCGGGGTGACATAGACCCCGTTTCGCAGTTAACGTATTAAGTAACAATCATCTTTCTTGATTTTAACATTGATTACGTTATAATTCACTTTGATTAAGGCAATGGATCGCGATTCATCGAATACTTGATGCGCTGGCGACCATTCTCTAGAAGAGGTTATATCTTCCTCGCTTCCTTAGCCACGACGCTCCGCGAGAGTGACATTGACAGTTCACTCTTGACAGTGTGACAGTAACGTTTCAATAACCTTCTACATACATTTATTTTTTTCAAAATATTTTGTGTTTTATGAAATACTTATGCCTTTTTATGTTTTACGTGTGAATCCTGTTAGTTTGATGTGCTTTCATTCTCGACAATAAACATTACTTCTGGCTTTTTTCAAGTCAGATAAAAAGGTCAGTTTTTTTTCTAAATGGCTACGGAACCGCCCCAGGCGATGTATGAATGTTAAATTCAGCAATATATCTCTCCGGCACCCCATTTATTTGAGACCAAAGTGAAATAAATTATCCTGGCGAATTGGAAAGTCGTATTTCACTCCGTATTCGGTTAGCGAAGAGGAATCTCTAATTTGGTCGGGTTAACTGAGATTCACTCTTCATTACTTTCCTCCAATCCATAAAGTCTGATTTATGTTGCCATTAGTTAAGTTGATAAGCTGGCCTAAGTTGTCCATTAAATATAAGTAGATGTCTAAACTAAATGATTCGCAAGTTGCTGAAGTAATGTAAATGAAGAAATTTATAAATCATACATACATACATACATAACTTCACGCCAGTTCCCTTGCGGGGTAGGCACGAAGAACAGAGCGCCATTCAGGCTTATTCTTACACACCTCACTTGCTTCTTTGACATTCATAACTCTTGTCATGCACGCTCGTTTGTTCTTAAGGCTCCTAACATCACCTTCTGCTAGTACACGATCAATTTGATCATGGAAGGTATGTCGTCGCCTTCCACGACTTCTGCATCCATCCACTTTTGCATTGTATATCTGTTTAGTCATTCTTTCATCATACTTTATAAATCATCAAATACAATAAAAGAAAACTTATTTGTATTGTATCCTACCCATAGTCCCTCAAGACTATAAGTAGAATACTGAGCCTAGATCATCGTCTTCTACGGGTAAGGTACCTAGAAGTCTGGCTACGTTTCCTCATTGGATCGCAATACTGATCCGCTGCCCGAAATAGTGCCAGCTTTCTGATCGCCTGAAGAGTCAAGTCGTTTTGATAAATTTTGGTAGAGGCTTATGGCCTCAAGACCCCGCGGTCCAAGCGTCTCGATAGCAACTGCACAAACATTAACTCTCAATGAGGGTTGCATATATTTCAAGAAATAGGTTAGCTTAAAATTTTACGTGTAATAGGGTTGCGGACTTAATTGATTTTCCAAAATAGTATAGAAAGTACCCACATGCAAATTTTCATGGACCTTTTTTTTATGACGTAGGGGAATGTATTTTCTTGGGACACCATCCTCGGGCCTGGGGAGTAGGCTTTACACCGAGGGATGTGTGGGACTCCTGATCGGCCGAATCTCACCGTGGGGGATGGTCGGCCGTCAGACTACCCACTAAACCTAACCTGCGTCCCTCTCCTATGCGCTTTTATGGGGTGCCACAGGAACCGAACCATAGGTATCACATCTGTGCCCTACGCTTGGCTCTCACGTAGGGTACCCGGGGGGGGAGGGAGTCCATGGGATCCCAAATTTTCACGGACCTAGCCCCAGTGAGGTCAAGTTAGTCATTAACAGCATTTGACCCCGACACGAATGAAGTGGCACTTTTTTAAATACATTGTAGATTAAGAGAAGAAAAGGTATGCATTCCAGTTGAGTTATTTTTTGAAGGTTAAAATACATTAATATTGCCTGTTGCTATTGAACTGTTGATGTGAAATGTTATATGGTACTAGCTGTGCCCGCGACGTCGTCCGCATGGAATTTGCTTTCAAAACCCTCCGATTTTCAAACATTCTTCATTGGTGCTCCGCTCCTATTGGTCTTAGCGTGATGATATAGAGCCTATTGCCTTCCTCGATAAATGGGGTATCCAACGCTGAAAGAATTTTTCAAATCAGACCAGTAGTTCCTGAGATTGGCGCGTAGTATATTTGGCTACAGCACTAATACTTACATTTTAAATATCGCGATATCTTTTGAATGAAACGTCCGAATTGAATAATTCAAAAAGTTCTAGAAAGGTATTGAATTCGTCTTGAATATAGAGTAATTAATTTTGATAAGGAATAATACCAAGGTACAAAATAAAGAGTTTTTGAAGCGACGGCATTTTAATTATTTAAAAAAATAAAAGAAAACACTTATTGTGAGATAACTACAATAGTTAGACATATGGTTACGTGATATTTTTTGTAGACAATTATATGTTCTGCAAAGTGGTAGTACATTGTTTTGTTCTATAATCAATAGTTTTCGCAGCGCACGCCGTGTAAGGATTTTTTCGGGCCATTTTTTTACACCTTGGGTTACATTATTGGACTTTTAGTAAGGATGCCTAATTTTTTTGAAAATATAATATAGCTTATAGCCTTCCCCGATAAATGTACTATTCAACACTGAAATAATTTTTCAAATCGGACCAGCGGTTCCTGAGATTAGCGCTTTAAACAAACAAACAAACTCTTCAGCTTTATAATATTAGTGTGCGATATTTCATGCTCTTCCTCCGCGCAATTTTCGTAAAAAGGGGTACGAAGTTTTTGCTTCACGTATTAATATATAGATATATGAACACTATAAACAAGACACATATGACCAGAGTCACTAGCATTATCAGAACAGGGTCATGAAAATATCCGCCGTGAATCCAACATGGCGACCGGAGCGCAGGAAGTGACGTCACGGCGCGGATGCAATCAAATCACTGCTTCCGGGGCACGTCGATAACATGTCAGCCGAAGGCTGTATTGCTGTATATATCATAACTAATCACAAATCATTTTATTGATAACAACATTGTTTGTATAATTCAAATATAAAACCATCAAGTCGTAATATGTGTAAAAAGTGCGCTTGCCTCGCCGCCTCTTGAGACGTATTTTTAACAAATTGACAGATGATTTGTTATATTTATCGGGAGTTTATTATATACTAGCTTCTGCCCGCGACTTCGTTCGCGTGGAATAGTTAAAAAAAGCCCCCGATTTTGAAACATTCTTCATTGGTGCTCCGCTCCTATTGGTCTTGGCGTGAGAATATATAGCCTATAATCTTCCTCGATAAATGGGCTATCTAACAATGAAAGAATTTTTCAAATCAAACCAGTAGTTCCTGAGATTAGCGCGTTCAAACAAACAAACTCTTCAGCTTTATATATTAGTATAAGATCATCGGTCCCATGACATGTGTAAATCGCCCTGACTTCCCAAGATTGTGCTTTTTGTATGCCTCATATCATTCCAATGCCTAGTGAAGTGCGAATGCATGTCACGATCTTGGCGTAGGAATTTGCATTGAGTGTTTTTTTTTATAGTAAACTAGCTGTCCCGGCAGACGTTGTTCTGCCCTGAAGAAATAAAATTTAGAACCCGATTCCAGCGCCACCTACCGGGTCCACATGTAAGCTATCCTATCTTTCAAGTCGGATCAAACTGCACACGGTGTGTAAATTTGATTAAAATCGGTCAAGTAGTTTAGGAGTCCATCGCGGACAAACAACGTGACACGTAATTTATATATATTAAGATAGGTTTGCGTTTGACCACGATCACGCCAGTGCCGGACGATGATGCGGTCGAAGATGGAGCAGGCTTACCCAGATAGTACCTTTTGACACGAGACTTGAAGATTCCCGGATTGTACTTTTCGGGAAACACAGGAACGGAGACAGAATACAATTTTCTGCGGCCGGACGGCCTATCGTAAGAAGCGACTTAACAACCCACAGCCAGGTGGTAGGGCATTTGCCCGACTGGATGGCTACTACCCCTGGTCTAAAGTATGTCGTCATAACAACCTTGAGTTGTGTTCCGGCATTAGTGACCAGGTTCCAGTCTCCCTTAAGAGAGCAGCTGCGCATTTGTAGCACCTTTGATGTTGCAAATGTTCATAGGCGATGGCAATCTCTTTCCATCAAGTAGGCCGTCTGCCTGTCTGCTGAACTCCTGCAATAAAAAAAAACAGACTGGCCGTGCATTCCACAATTCTGCCGTACGCAGAAGGAACGTGGAGGCGAAACGTTTAGTACGCACTGGTAGCGTTTCCACTGTGAAAAGATGGCGTAGACCAGAGCGTCTTGTAGTCCGAAGATGGAATGATGTAGGGGGAATCAAGTCAAACCGTTCAACCGCACACTCTCCGAAGTGAATCCTATAAAAAAAAACCGACTTCAAAAACTAAAAAATATAAAATAACTTATTTCTAAAGCTATTATTATTAATATATTTTATCTAAAACATCTTGAAGTCGGTGCAAAGTAAAACATAAAAATTGCTATATTTTGAAAATTACTAAGCACCGACCTTAAGATGTTTCAGATAATATTAATAATAATAGCTTTAGAAATAAGTTATTTTATACTTTTTAGTTTTTGAAATCGGTTTTTTTAAACGAAGTTTTTTTATTTTTTTGTTACTTTTTAGTGTCTAGCTATGTATGGGTAAAACTACGAAAGGTGCCCCGCTCCTTAAAAAATATAGGTCCCAAAAACGGGAACAAAAAAATGTTCGTAAAATGAAACTACTGGGCCAAACTATGTTAAAGTTTTAGGGGACCAAATGGCAACTATTCCGCATCAAACTAAACAAGAATCACGTAAATCGGATCATAAATCTCGGAGTAATCGGTGAACATACATTAAAAAAAAGATCCCGACGAATTCAGAACCTCCTCCTTTTTTGAAGTCGGTTAAAAAACCGATAGACTAGCAACCCGGCATCGATGCTCTAGGCTTTGAAGCCTTGTATTGACAAGCTGGTCGCTACCATTCAGCCTCTTGGCGCTTCTCTCAATTGACTCTAGCGCTTCAAGCTGGTATATGGCTGAGCCGTCCCAAAGGTGAGAACAGTACTCCATGCAAGATCTTACTTGAGCACAGTAAAGATTAAGCAGTTGCTCTGCAGTGACGTAGCGTCTCACCGTGGTAAGTATACTCAGCTTTTTAGCAGCCAGCTGAGCTACACTTTCAATATAGGAGCCAAAATTGAGAGTGGATGTCAAAGAAATGCCAAGAAGTTGAAGTTGGTTGTTTATCTTATCTTTTTTTTTTATTTATTTTTTTATTGTAGGAGATCAGCAGACAGGCAGACGGCCCACTTGATGGATAGCGGTTACCATCGCCTATGGACATTTGCATTTGCATTTGAAAGGTGCTACAAATGCGCTGCTGCTCTCTTAAGGGAGACTGGAACCTGGTCACTAATGCCGGAACACAGCTCAAGGTTGTTATGGCCACATACTTTAAACCTGGGTTGATAGCCATCCAGTCGGGCAAACGCCCTACCACCTGGCTGTGGGTTGTTTTGTCACCTCTTACGACAGGCCGCCCCAACGCAGGAAATTGTATTCTTTCTCCGTTCCTGCGCGGATAAAATTATGGGCCGAATGCATTGATACTATAAAAATCGTAACATTTTTGTACATTCATTATGCAATAAATACTTATATATTCTATTCTACTCTACTCTATTTTAGAGGAAGGCCTTTTTGACTGTATTGAACTGTACTTTGTAAAGTCGTGTTACGTATTCGTGTGGACAAACCCTTATCTCCCTTCGTTTGGGTCACATGACACGACTCACTAATCTTCCAAGAAGATCACATGATGTCGAAACCCATGGGTCCTCGCGACGTACCAGCCTGGTCTTTTGGAGCTCCATCGCAGAGAAGCTCAGACGTATTAAATATTAAGTAATTGTATTTTATTAATAAACGAATTAAAATATTTTGAATTTTTAAAACATCCTCCGACGGCCTAATAGCGTAACTGGCGTGTAAACAAAAATGAGTTATTGTTTTGATTTTGTAACCAGTTTTCATTCAAAAGCGAAAAAATACGGCGAAATTAGGAATTTTTGTAAAACAATACTCCGCCATTGTTGTAGATCTGTTGACCTTTTACATTTTACAACTTCGATGCCACTGAATTATTGCCAAAACGAAAAATTATACTCTTTCTGGAATTGACATCAACAAAAAATCTAAATGTGTGTAAAAGGGATACTTCAACGGCAAGTGGAAAAACGAATCGCAACAAGATTTTAACTTAAAGTTTTATGGGCAGGTTTGCAAATTGGACAAGAACATTAACAATCCGCCCGTAAAACTTCAAGTTAAAACTTTGTTGCGATTCGTTTTTCCACTTGTCCGTTGAAGTTTCACTTTTACAATGTGTCCCAGCAAACATTTCGATTTTTCGCAGGTTTACTGCAAATTATGGTTTGATTAGGTTAGGTACATTTTAATTAATGCATTTTTTATTTAAACATATTTTATTTTATCAAACAAAAAAACTGAATTCGATCCGGAACCAATAAAAACATCGACAGTCTACTCTAACTTTATGCCGCCTCTCACCACGTCTAGTCTAAATTTATGCCGCTCTTCCACGTGGCCGTAACGCTTTTTCGTGACAGAAAAATCCTAAGACCCCGTCTATATAGAAGTTTCACTTCAAAAATAAAAAAAAGTATTTACATAGCAATTTGACAACCGCCTTTTTTTTGACGGTAGATATTTTGAATCTACTTTTGAGAGAAGTACTTTATTCCACGGTCGCCAGATGTCATGTTATGGCGTTGTTATTGCTTATACGGGAGCACCGCCCGCTTAGATTCGTCTCGTCATTATGGCGCTCAAGAAGTACCAGGTAGACCTTACCTAGATTCCAAATATCTCAAGGAAAATTATAGGTAAGTTTTATTAGGTCTTAAAACTCTATTCTATAATTCAACTAATAGTCGTGGAAGGCCACTACACACCTTCCATGATCAAATTGATCGTTTACTAGCAGAAGGTGATGTCAGGAGCCTTAAGAACAGACGAGCGTGCATAACAAGAGCTATGAATGTCAAAGAAGCAAGTGAGGTGTGTAAGAATAAGCCTGAATGACGCTCTGTTGCTCGTGCCTACCCCGCAAGGAAACTGGCGTGAAGTTATGTATGTATGTATGTAACTAAATAGCGCCTATGTACTTTTAAAATCTTTTCAATTAAGCAACTGTCCCAACAGGCTGTTCTCCACTGAATATGTTAGAGATGAGTATATCAGCCAACAAATTATATTTATATATCAAACGAATAAAATTAATAAAAAGTAAAAAAGCATTTAAAACGTCTGCCGTTTTTCATTTCACTGCACCTTTTAAAATAATAACTTACGCACTTCATATTTAATACTTTTATTCATGTTTTAAGTATATAAATATTGAAACATAATTAATTACACGAAGGTGACAGTAATAAAGACAATGTTTTGGTAAAATAATAATGACATGTATTTCTACCTGCCAAGCCGCCTTGGACAAAGACACCCCACACACCCACACACCCACACACCCACACACACACACACACACACCCACACACACACACACAAACACACACACACACACACACACACAAACACACACACACACAATACACTTGCACGCTCACACGCGCACACACACGCACACACACACACACAATACACATGCATACACACACACACACACAATACAACTGCACACCCACACACACACAATGCACACGCGCGCACACACGCAAGTGCACGCGCACACACGCACACAAACACACACACAATACATATATACACAATAATCACATACATAGACACAAACACACAATACACACGCACACACATACATTCGGGCGCGCGGGCGCGGGCGCGTGCTTAGACTATTATATTATATAACCACTATGTAGGTATATAGTTAGTTTCTTAGCCATGGAGTACGCTGATGAGTTGCAATGCAGATCTGCAATAGGCACCACTGTCACACAAAAGGTATTAGGATTGTCATGTAAAAAGTTTGCGAATAATTCCTGTGTCTACATTCGTTAGCCAATCTTTACATAACTTTATAGTCAATACAAATAGTTAGAATATTGGTAATAGGGGCGACGGGGGTGAGTTCAATGTATATTATTTCAAACGAGCCGTGAATCTCTTTGCTAAAATGGCGGCGGGGAATTGTACTATTGCGGCAATACCGCGAGAATAATGGCCGGCTTTTTAGCCTCAATAAATACTATTAACGTATAACAATTTTCATTTGCTAGAAAGCATTTGAACGAATTACTTTTAGTGCTTTGAACTTTAATGTAAAAGTATAGTAATATAAAATGATTAGTAATTTAAATATCCTTTCTTTTTTCTTACTTGTAATAGAATTTTAGATAAATTTTATACTTAGACAATTCATTTGAAACAATTTGCACTTTAATATTTAGAGATTTAGATGTCCCTTAATTTAAACATCAGTAAATAATGTAATTGTATAAAACATAATATGATATAATTTTAATTTTATTTATGACCTGTGAACTGATGTAGAAATTGACGTGTAACTTTGTTATGAATAAATGATTTCTGATTTCTGATTTGAAAAATCCTATTCGCGGACTTCTCAACTGGGGACACGGTAAGGGTGTGTAGGGACTCGATGACAATACCCGCGAAAAACGACTCCTGTTCTCACTTTGTCTACTGTCAATCTGCGGAAACCCTAACGGATTACTTATTACGGATAGTAGTAGAAAACGGATTTATACAACAAAAAAAAACAACTTTAAGAGCCACTATTGAAAAATATAATAAACTTCGCTCGCGTTGCCATCACGTCCTATTAGTTAGTGAATTGCCGCAGTACCACCATTTTGGTTATATTCGCCTATCCCACGGAAACGATGTCATTCATTGAGATAAAGAGTATTCTAAGTGATAACCCGGGAAATAAACTAGTTCTGTGTCGAATTTTACTCAAATGCAACAAGTAGTTTTTACGTAATCCTAGAACACATAGACAGACAGATATTATAAAAGTTACATTTTGAAATCTGCTGGTCCCAATAAGCTTTCTGATTTAGTTCTAATTTTTAAATTCATTTTACAAACTTGATCTGTTTACAGATTTGTTATATTATAGAAGATAGATGAATGTATGCATATTGGAAATTTTTAATGTTCTTGCAAATATTTACAAGCATAAAAATGAAACAAAGCTACCTTAAAAATAGTGCTTACCATAGAGCTAAGAAAGTCGTCGCGCGTCTGTCTCTCACGCGGTGAGGGTGGGCTCTGGTCTATGGTACTTACAAATAAAACCTTAAAATGAATTAAATACTAAAAACAAAGACAAAATCCAGTGCCAGACGGAACGTTCCCAAAAATTTGCACCGTTCTTTCTTTGAATGGCAACGCTAATGCGTTCCTAGACCACGCTTTTGGACCCGCGAGAAATGTACTAGACATTTGGCTGTCTTGATAAAGTTTGTGCGCTTCAGGCCCCTATGGTTTATTGGAAAATAAAATTCAACAAGTCTGTTAATGATTCCGTACTTTTTTTATGTTTGCTTGTAGGTTAACTGGGAAACGGATCGACTTGAGGGCAAGTGGCTACCGTCGCCCATGGACATCTGCGACGCTAAGGGAGCCGATGCGTTGCCTATCTCGTTGACACTTTAGGTATCTGTTTACGCTCATTTTGAAGAGCCCCATATTGCAGCGCTCTGGGATAACCGCGGGATGGAGCTCATTCCGTAGCTTGCTCACTTATGGCACATTTGTTATTCTATTTATTTCTTTCGTAATCACCCCTACCCACCCTTTGCTTTACCTACGGAACTCTAAAAACAGTAGTCCCACTCGCACTTAGCCCCTTATTTTCTTTTTCTCTTTGAATTGTCGAGTGGTCGGAGCCGCAATCGAGACGCGGTGGCTCGTTTAATCATTCATTAAATCGCAAAATATTTCCCCACTCAAAGAGAATTTATAAACAAGCAATCTTTCGATTCGTCCGAATAGTGTTGCACTATTATCGACATAATTCATATCGATAAATTAAGTAGATTATTCAATCGTGTTGAATTAAACCTCTAATTTCAACAACAATCTTTTTGTGAAGGTTTTTTTTTATATTAGAATATATTTACATAGTTTATAACAAAGTAGCTTTCCGCGTTTGTCTGTTTGTCTGTCTATATATCCGCTAACTCCTCCTAAACTACCCACTGGATTTTTAAGCGGTTTTTACTATCATTTAGAAAATATTCGAGGAAGGTATATACTAACTTTTGACCCCGGGTTTTCTCGAGGTACCAATATAAGTAAACCCAAGTTTTTATATGAGTAATATAAAGCTGCCCACCAGGGTTTGACCCGCGGCTGAGTCGCGGGAAGACTCGGATGATGTTTTTTTTTTTAAATATTCTATGGTGTTAATACTTGTAACTGTTGTATCCTCAACCTAAGTAAATTGAGCTTGTGTTATGCGTAATATACAACGAACTACTCTGGGGCCGATACCAAACACCCAGACCATAGTAAATAACGGATAACTTGTTTAAGTTTATCAGACCAGGAATCCAACGCAGAGGGCGTTGTACTGAGTGAAATATAATAATAATATCCAAAACATTAAATTTTTTTAATATCACTATTAATATTTTTTATAAAAAAACATCCAAAATATAATATTTTTCAAAAAATATATAATCTTGTAGTCCGCCGGCAGCGGGTCCTAGGGTCCAAACTACCAGTGAATATTGCTTATTTATTATTTTATTGTTACCAAACTGACATACAGGCTGACAGCCCATCTAATGGAAAACGGTTACCATCGCCTTTTTTTAATTGCAAGAGTTCAGCAGACAGGCAGACGGCCCACTTGATGGAAAGCGGTTAGCATCGCCTATGGACATTTGCAACACCAAAGGTGCTACTAATGCGCTGCTCCTCTCTTAAGGGAGACTGGAACCTGGTCACTAATGCCGGAACACAGCTCAATGTTTTTATGGCGACATACTTTAGACCAGGGGTGGGAGCCATCCAGTCGGGCAAATGCCCTACCACCTGGCTGTGGGTTGTTTAGTCGCCTCTTACAACAGGTTGCCCGGCCGCAGGAAATTGTATAGTTTCTCCGTTCCTGCATAGAGGAAAATAAATTCCGAGTCAATTTCTGTTATTTGCAAAGTTTGTTCGTATGTTACATAAGAAAAGCGTTTCCTTCCCATTTTCCACGACTGCAGCGCATTTCCAAATCCAGCCGGCAACCTCAAATTGCATTCGCAACGCTATTTTAGTTGCAAACCATTCAACAAACATACAATCTTATCCAAATGGTCTTTTATTGCACTTTTACTATATAGAAATGGTTTCCTTTTAAGAACTGAAGGTTTCAAATATTGTCATTTTGTATTCTATATCGTTGATTCCCAAAGTGGCCTATATTGATCCCCAGGGGTCGATTATAACCTCCAAGGGATCTTTGTTTGTGAAAATAAATATTGGACGTTGAGGAGATGTTTTTAGAACGATATTTGAGTGGCCTCAGCCAGAAGGCCCAGCTTGCCATACACAACGCGGTGCTGGTACCTACGCTCACGTATGGAAGCGAGAGTCGGGAATGGAAGAGAGAGCATGAAAGTAGAGTAAACGCGGTCGAGATGCGAGCACTGCGCAAATCTGCGGAGGGACGCTCGCGGACCGCGTTCGTAATAACGAAGTAAGAAAGAGAGTTGCTCTGAAAGAGAGTGTCGAGGTGAAGGTAAGGAAAGGAATGCTCCGGTGGTTCGGGCATGTGGAAAGAATGCATGATGAAAGAATGACTAAACAGATATACAATGCAAAAGTGGATGGATGCAGAAGTCGTGGAAGGCCACGACACACCTTCCATGATAAAATTTATTGTGTACTAGCAGAAGGTGATGTCAGGAGCCTAAAGAACAGACGAGCGTGCATGACAAGAATTATGAATGTCAAAGAAGCAAGTGAGGTGTGTAAGAATAAGCCTGAATGGCGCTCTGTTGTTCGTGCCTACCCCGCAAGGGAACTGGCGTGAAGTTATGTATGTATGTTATTTAAATTATTGCTTTATTATATTATTTTTAGTCTGCAATTCATTTACCTCTATTAAACTGCATTATACTGTATATATTGTTATTATGTGTGTTGTATTATCCTTAAGAACAGACGAGCGTGCATGAATGTCAAAGAAGCAAGTGAGGTGTGTAAGAATAAGCCTGAATGGCGCTCTGTTGTTCGTGCCTACCCCGCAAGGGAACTGGCATGTAGTTATGTATGTATGTATGTATGTATTATCCACCGTGACTTCACTTTCTGGTCCCAGACGAAAGAACAGCGCTAGTCCTTGTTGGCTAGCATTATGCTGAGACTGGGTCCAATTTAGGACTTATTTTGTTTCTATTGTCTTTTTATTTATATTTGTATTAACTTAGATTTTGTCCTAAATAAAATATTTATCTTACTTTCTTCTTCTTTCTTTAAAAATAAAGAAAATTAATTTAATCTTTATAATATTTGTAGTGTGGAAACGTATAGATGTGTGAATCGGTGTGTATATGTATGTATGTGTAAAAATATATGTTGTGTATGTGTGTGATGTGTGTACAAGTGAACGAGTGAGTGTGTGGTTACAGACTTATTAGATGTTCATTGAGCTTCACGAGGAAGAGATTCAGCAAAGCACGAATTTTTTATCCGTGCAGGAACGGAGAAAGAATACAATTTCCTGCGCTGGGGCGGAATGTCGTAAGAGGCGACTTAACAACCACAGCCAGGTGGTAGGGCGTTTGCCCGACTGGATGGCTACCACCCCTGATTTAAAATATGTCGCCATAACAACCTTGAGTTGTGTTCCGGCATTAGTGACCAGGTTCCAGTTTGCCTCAAGAGAGCAGCAGTGCATTTGTAGCACCTTTGGTGTTGCAAATGTCCATAGGTGATGGTAACCGCTTTCCATCAAGTGGGCCGTCTGCCTGTCTGCTGATCTCCTGCAATAAAAAAAGAAAAAAAAGCAGGTTGTGACTATAGTTTGGACTATAGTCGTGAATATTGTAAAACGTAGTTTTATTATAATATTAATATAACAGTATAGTAATAAAAATCAAATATCGTTCTGAAAATGTTTAAAAGGTTTTTTATTATGTCTACTAGTCAAGAAAGCTTAATAAAATAAATATTGTGTTACTTGGAGTTAAGTTAAAGTAATTATATATTGTTACATGCCGACAAAAGTGAATACACGCCTGCCTGCCATAAAGCACAGTTTATTACCTTCCAGTATTTTTACTTCTTTTGTTTACTTAGAAAAACAATATTGTACTCGTTTATGGCCGTTCGCAGGCATAATTACGCAGGTTTGCAGATGATGTTTTCTGGGAATTGCGCCGACGCTTGCCAGGTAGACATATGGCATCGGTGCATTTTAAAGCACTGACCCAATTCAGAGAAGGGCAGTCAAGCGACGATTACGATACGAGCAAGACGTGTACCTTAGATAAGCTATATAGTGACGGACTTTGCGCGTGTTATTGAATCGTGCAGTTTGTACTGGTTGCGTCCAGTTATATTTGTACCTGTGTTATATGTGTTTGTATAGTTCTAGTAATTCGTAATTCCAACGGCATTTTAATTCGAGTCCCGCACTCGTAGCAATATTATTATTTTAGTTATATTATGTTTAAAAGGTCTGTATGCCTTATAAGACGTAACATGTACCAAGCATTTATTTATAATAATTGTCATCTTTGTGCTTCTGACGAATAAATCGTTATAATGGTTTTGTTTGACTTTAGACTCAATATAGCCAGCCCACTCCGATCACCAACAATGCTATATTAGTAACTAGAGTTTACCCCGCGGCTGCGCCGCGGGTCAACCTCTAGAGCGTGTCGCTTGTTTAAAAAGCAAGTAGTACAGGTTACATTGTATTAAATTTTTATGTATTTGCCCCCGAAAGTTTCACTTTATTTTATATCGCAAACTATACCACCCCGTCTATATGTAAACTACATAAATGACAAAACTTGACAAAAATGACAAAATAGATAACATGAACCAAGTGGACCAAGTGGACCCAGTGGACCCAGTGGACAAAGTGGACCCAGTGGACTCAATGGACCTAGTGGACCAAGTGGACCCAGTGAGTCCAGTGGACCAAGTAGACCCAGTGGACCCAGTGGGCCCAGTGGACCCAGTTGATCCAGTAGGATAAGTATTCCAAATGGACCCAGTGGACCCAGTAAACTCAGTGGACTAAGTGGACCCAGTGGACCAAGTGGACCCAGTGGACCAAGTGGACCCAGTGGACCAAGTGGACCCAGTGGACCAAGTAGACCCAGTTGACCAAGGGGACCAAGTGGACACAGTGGTCCAAGTGGACCCAGTGGACCAAGTGGACCCAGAGTGGACCCAGTAGACCCAGTGGACGAAATGGACAAAATCACAAAAACCAGTCCTAGTTCCAGGATAAACTTTACATAAATCTATCTCAAAATGTATCCCATTATCCGGGATAAAAAGTATCCCTTGGCCACTCTCGGTATTCAAATTATATATATATACTGAGTTTCAGCCAAATCGGTCCAGTGGTTTTTCCGTGAAAACGGAACAGACAGACAGACAGAGTTACTTTCGCATTTATAATATTAATAGGGATTTGGACGCAGCGGGGATTTAAACGAATTGACATAGAGGATTTAAACACAAGCCCTTATTTGGCTGCAGTGCTGGCATCTGGCGCGGCGCCAGGGAACTTCGGCGAATTGAATCATAGCTTAATTCGAGGGGAGACGGGGGCAATCTAAGTTATTTTGCAGTGCATTCAAGCACGTAGTGAATAAGCTTTTTTTATTATATTACGATGCCGTAGTAGCCTAACGGTTAAGTACAAATAAAGAATGCATTTAATTTCATCCATTTTATTCTTCCATTCGTTTAATTTTTTCGTTCATTTCATTCGCTTTACAGAATATATCATACCATAGACCACTTTTTTGTGTGGAGGATATTAAAATTAAATAAAGCTGAGCAGAGCAACACTGAATATTTTTGATTTTGATTTATTTATTTATTTAATTTGTTTGGGAAACATACAATAATTAATATTCTTAAATATAAAACACAAAATTAATACATATATCAATCAAGTTTCCACTAAAAAATAATTTATATAATAAAAATTGGCTCAGATAGTTAATTACAAAAAAAAAAAATACAATTATACGAAAATTACATAAATAAAATATCAATTTAATTTACTTTAGATCAATATTGAATAAAATTGAAAAAAAATGTCACAATAACAAAATAGAGATAAAAAAAAATAAGTATTAAAAAAAAAGTTTATGTCTCTATTCTAAAAGTCATTGGATCATTCTAAATTACATTTTTTAATTTGGGTCTTAAATTGATGTAAGTTACCTATGAAAGGATCAATACAAGTTTTTTGGTAATAGTATGTAGAGAAGCTTATGTATGTTTGTATGTCAGACAGTAGAAGGGAATTTGCATAATTAAATATTTAAAATATTCTAATACAGCCAGGTATACTACAGCATGTAGTTGGTTGGTTGAACATACTAAGCTAGTTTTCTGACCTATATGCATATTGTCACAATTACTAAATACTAACGCTGAAAGCAAAAATCGAGACGAATCATGAACATTGATATAACCGATGTGCGAAACCCGCCAATCTACCTTGGATAGCGTGGCAGGTACACTGTCTATGCCCCTGTAGATGACTACACCAAGCACAGCTGTGGGACGCTGCTTACTATAAAGACTTGGTTACGACCACTTAGTTGATAGACTTGGTTGGTATATTTTAGAAATATGCCTAAATTATATAAAAATGATAACGTTCCGAAATGGAATCTTATACTAATATATAAAGCTGAACAGTTTGTTTGTTTGTTTGTTTGTTTGTTTAAAGGCGCCAATCTCAAGAACTACTGGTCTGATTTGAAAAATTCTTCTGGTGTTGGATAGCCCATTTATCCAGGAAGGCTATAGGCTATATATCATCACGCTAAGACCAATAGGAGTGAAGCAGCAATGAAAAATGTTTCAAAATCGGGGGGGGCTTTGAAAACAAATTCCACGCGTAGGGCGTCGCGGGCACAGCTAATAACATTATAAAAAAGCTAATATTTCTCCTTTTATGATAACTGTTTTACAGTGCAGACAGTTAAACTCTGGAATGCATTGCCTCTTACTGTCAGAGAGGCCAAAACATTACCTACATTTCGGAACTCACTTAGAAAGTACTATGTGTCTTTAAATAAATATGTCTAATAAATTAAACATTTACTTATTTATCTATTGTAATATATAAAATGCTTGTCACATATGTTAACAAATATATTTATTTAGATTATTTTGCATATACATATATATATATTACTATTATATTTATATATGTATTAAATTTATAAATTATTGTAAGTATGTATATTTAAATTGTACAGTCCTATCTTTTTTATGCTCCACCTACATCGTCAGATTAGTTAAGAATTTCTTTTAAGCTGGGTTGCCTGGCAGAGATCGCTTTTAGCGATAAGGCCACCTGTTGTTTTGCTAAGAAGTATTGTAATTATGGATTTTGTTTTTGTATTTGTTTGGCGCAGCGGAACTCTTAACGAGTCTGGGAGAATGTTTGGCCCGTCAGAAATGTCTGGCTCATTGGAAAATATTTCAACATATTAAATAAATAAATAAATAATCGGCAGACAAACACACATATTGTATATCCTTAAATTAAGCAAGTTACGCTTGTGTTATGGGTAATCTACGATGGACCACTCTGGGGTCGATCCCAGACACCCAGACCATAGCAAATAACTGAGCAAAATACGTTTCCGAAATTTACTATACCAGGAATCGAACCCGGAGCCTCTGCGTATATTATACTAGATAATATATATAAAATTCAGCCTTCTTAAAATGACGTAAGTTCGCACATTTTTCAAAGGGATCGCTGTTAGCGATAAGGCCGCCTGTTGTTTTGCCAACAAGTATTGTAATTATGCATTTTGTTTTTGTATTTGTTTATTTTGGTGAGCAACAAAGTGTTATCTATCTACCTATATCTAATTTTATATTTGTAAGAAGCAGAAAGACGTTATTATCCTTAAAGAGTATAGTTATAGTTGTAAATGCTTGAAAAATACGCCAATTTTTAAAAGAATATAACTTTTTTGGGGCAAGAGAGCGATAGATTTACCCCTGTTTCTTTTTCTTTTCTTTTTTTTCTCCTGTTGGGCCCGGACGAACATGATATGTCTGGGACTAGTTACAAAATTACTTATAGCTATCTTATTTCTATCTTACAACTAGGTTAATGCTAGTGAGTGTTTATACTGTTAGTGTTGTGCAAATTAGGGTTTGTAGGTTTTGGTTGGGATAGGTTGGTTTGTGTTGGGACTGGTTGGGAATGTTTTGGGTGTGTTGCAAGTGTCATATATCTACTTATATTTATTTATATCATATTTTACAATATACTTACATATATTTATTAGATATTCATACACTAATATATAATATTTATACACATACATACCCGCGTTGCCTTTCCCGAGCCATCACCGCCTTCACGGTTTGCGTTTGTGTTGGTTGTGATGGCCCGGGCTCGGCAGACGTTGTCCTGCTCTAAAAAAGATAAAAATCTAGGACCCAATCCCAGTGCCACTTACTGATTCCAATTGTGAATCTAAACCATCCGGGAAGCCACCCAAACACACAAAAAAAATTCAAAATTGGTAAAGTCTTTCTCAAGTTGAGCGTGTACATACATTCTACGATTCATTTTTATTTACATAAAAGATTTAAGTGAGCTATTGAAATCAAACTTTAAAACATAAAATTAAATACTATATTTATATAAAAATAAACTAAGTTATCTATTCATTAATAATTACCAGCCTACTTATATATAATAAAACTACGTTTTAACGGTTTTAAGCGCGGTAATTTATTTGATTTTTATTATTCCGACGTTTCGGCCATTTTTCAGTGGCCGTGATCACAGAAGACCTCTGAAAAGCGACCAAAACATCGGAATAATAGAAATCAAATAAATGACCTCGCTTAAAACCGTTAAAAGGTAGTTTTATAAAAACTGTATTGCTATTAATTATGTTTGTAGTTTCTTTTTCGTTCGAATTTATTTTAAACATCGATAAGTTTCTCTCGATATAATGTGTCCATCTGTATCGTTACCATATCGAATTAATTTTGATTTTGATCGATGCTCAAGTGTTGTAGCTCTCTAGCAATATCGAGACGTCAATTTTTGACTGTCAACACTACGTACTGATCAAAGCGGAGAGTGGCAACACCAGTGCAAGAACGGCGGCCGAACGATTAACACAAAATACAAGCATCGACATCCCACCAAAATCTCAATATTCAAAAAAGGTGCTAGCTGCAGACTAAGGTACATACATACATACATACATAACTTCACGCCAGTTCCCTTGAGGGTTAGGCGCGAACAACAGAGCGCCATTTAGGCTTATTCTTACACATCTCGCTTGCTTCTTTGACATTCATAGCTCTTGTCATACACGCTCGTCTGTTCTTAAGGCTCCCGACATCACCTTCTGCTAGTAGACGATCAATTTGATCATGGAAGGTGTGTCGTGGCCTTCCACGACTTCTGCATCCATCCACTTTTGCATTGTATATCTGTTTAGTCATTCTTTCATCATGCATTCTTTCCACATACGTATAGTGTTTATATCGTTACTGCTAGATATGGAACCTTGAGCGTCGAAAAGGATTAAAATTTTACCCAGAGTGGTGTTTGATCGCAATTCCTGGGCTCGAATGCTACACCATCCCTAGTGAAGGTTTCGTGCAAACGAAATCCGATCCGTTGATTAAAAGGAATCGCAAATCAACCGCAGAGTGGACTGTGTCCAAACCTACGCGGACAACATTTGAAGTAAAGACGGGAATGGCCACCAAATATATCTATTAATACGTGACGCAAAAACTTTGTACCCCTTTTTACGAAAATTGCATCAAATTAACAGCCTTGGCGAAATCTGTAATTATAGAAGTATAGTTTTGCCAGGTGATAGGGCATTTGCCCGACTGGGTGTCTACCAACCCTGGTCTAAAGTATGTCGCCATAATAACCTTGAGTTGTGTTCCGGCATTAAGGACCAGGTTCCAGTCTCCCTTAAGAGAGCAGCAGCGCATTTGTAGCAACTTTGGTGTTGCAAATGTCCATAAGCGATGGTAACCGCTATCCATCAAGTGGGCCGTCTGCCTGTCTGCTGATCTCCTACAATTAAAAAAAAGGCTTCAACTTCGTAGGCGTCGGCGGGAGGGAGCTTCTTTCCTTTGTTGGCTGCTTAGCGCGAACTACTCTGTTTATTCTATTTAATCCTTTTCCCTTACCGTACCGGTCGAATCACCGGTAGATATGATGGTAGATATGATGGTAGATACACTGGTAAATATAATGTTCGATATACTGGCAGAATCACCGGTAGATATGATGGTAGATACACTGGTAGATATTATGTTCAATAAACTGGTAGAATCACCGGTAGATATACAGGCAGATATGATGGTAGATATACTGGTAGATATAAAATGTATAAGGAATGTAATTGCGTCGCAATTTCTTCAAATAAAGTTTTTCTTTCTTTCTTTTTCTTTCTTTCTATATACAGGTAGATATGGTGGTAGATGCACTGGTAGATATAATGTTCGATATACCGGTGTATATGACAATAGATATACTGGTATATATACAGGTAGATATGATGGTAGATACACTGGTAGATATAATGTTCAATATACTGATAGAATCACCGGTAGATATACATGCAGATGTGATGGTAGATATACTGGTATATATACAGGTAGATATGATGATAGATACACTGGTAGATATAATGTTCAATATACTGATAGAATCACCGGTAGATATACATGCAGATATGATGGTAGATATACAGGTAGATATACAGGTAAATATGATGGTAGATACACTGGTAGATATAATGTTCAATATACTGGTAGAATCACCGGTGAATATAGAGGCAGATATGATGGTAGATATACTGGTAGATATACAGGTAGGTATGATGGTAGATATACAGGTAGATATGATGGTAGATATAATGTTCGACATACCAGTAGATATGATAGTAGACATACTGGTAGATATACAGGTAGATATGATGGTAGATACACTGGTAGATATAATGTTCAATATACTGGTAGAATCACCGGTGAATATAGAGGCAGATATGATGGTAGATATACTGGTAGATATACAGGTAGGTATGATGGTAGATATACAGGTAGATATGATGGTAGATATAATGTTCGACATACCAGTAGATATGATAGTAGACATACTGGTAGATATACAGGTAGATATGATGATAGATACACTGGTAGATATAATGTTCGATATACCGGTAGAATTACTGGTAGATATAGAGGCAGATATAATGATATTTGTAAGAATTAGCATAAAATTCTGCTTTACGTTGATTATTGTCATGTCCATCATGTGAATATGAGTCGACGATCTGCTTAGGCCCTCGGCCATCCTTAAGCCGGGCGAAAGTCCTGCCACCAGGCCGAGGGTTGTTTCGTCGTATGGGACTAGCGTGAGTTATTTTGGAGTGAGTTGCTCCATTTATCTATGCCGGTGATCGATGCCCGCCGCGTCGATGTATGCCCGGGACAAACCACCCCCTACCGCAGGGTTACCAATCTATAACTTGTCTTTTCTAATAAGATACATTTTTGGAAAAAAAATAGTTACATTGTGTTTTTACGTAATTAATATAAAAACATTTTCTACTGTAATATTTAACTGTAATGTGCCAAAATGATCTAAGGAAAGACAATGTACAGTCGTGGTGTGAAAATGTTCGCCAATTTTCAAATTGATTCATTTGACACTCCGCGAGCACATGTTATCTTTCCAAACTAAGTCACAGAACAGACTGTTCCACAGAAAATTATCTTTAAACTACTTAGATCAAAATTGTTTGATTTTATCCGACTTCCAAAAGGAGGAGGTTCTCAAATTGGCCGGTATGTTTTTTTTATGTATGTACACGGATTACTCTGAGATTTATGATCTGATTTACGTGATTCTTCTTTAGTTTGATGCGGAATAGTTGCCATTTAGTCCCCTAAAAATTTAACATAATTTGGCCCAGTAGTTTTCATTTTACTTACATTTTTTTTATGATATTTTTTCCGTTCCCGTTTCTTGGGACCTATCTTTTTAAGGCGCGCGGCACCTTTTGTATCCTTACCCATAGCTAGACACTAAAAACCTCCGGCCACCTTCCGACTCCATCATTAGATCAGCTCCATGGTACCGTATTATTGCATTGTCACGCGATATACATATGCGTGCAAAATTTCAGCTCAATCGGAAACCGGGAAGTTGATCAAATTTAACTTGAAAGGTTCCGTTACAAACATACGTATGAAGCTAATAAAAAAATATTATTAATAATAATGCACCCGCAGGGGGGCTTTGTGGCAAAGCCTTAGGTGAGTAGCGACATCTCGTACCTGACTCAGGGGACCAAGGCAAGGCCCCCGCCTCCGTGCTTGCCTTAACCGGCCGGCACGGAGTGGAGATCGCTAGAGCTAAGACTCAAGCTCCAGAGGTGGAAGTGATAAATGGCATCACGTGAGAAGTAGCTTCGGTGAACCTGCAGCCAACCTCTCTACACCCCTTAGCCACTCACACCCATATTGCCCCTGCCTTCTATGGCATGTTTTGGGACCCATGCAGGGAGTGGCGGGTCACCGTCTGCCTATTTTTCCATGTTCCCTGAACATTGCGACGGACAGACGCCATAGTCCCCATATTCCCAGACCCCCAGTACCACCAGCAGTTCATCCCAATAGGCCGGTGCTTTTTGTCTTCATTTCCCATAATAGTCCTACACTGGCCGGGGCTTGTCCCTGGGCGCATTACTATATGGAGTATACAGGGATAATCGCCGGTTAGTGTCACGCCACATTAGATTAAATTTGTCAAGGGGCCTCTACGTGTTGGCCTTCCCATGGCCCCACGCAAGCCCTCCAAATGTCCGGGCCATTCTTATAGCCCGTGGTCTTGAAAGACATACAAATTTCATAATAAAAACCAAAAAACTTATGAATTTCATTTCTTAGAATATATCTCGCAACTCGGCGTGCCTCTTGGCATAGGCCTCCTCCAGCTCTCTCCATTGAGCTCGGTCTTCTGCAACCCTGGTCCAGTACGGTCCTAGGGTTACACAGCCATCGTCACTCCACTTTGTTTTCGGACGCCCCTGTCTTCTAATGTCCCCTCTTGGGTACCATAAGGTTACTTATTTGCTCCAACATAGCAAATGTCCTGTCCAACTCCATTTCAGATGTTCTATGCGAGTTATTATGTCCGTTACTTTTGTCTTCCTTCTTATTTCCAAACTAGATGTGCCCGCAACGTCGTCCGCGTGAAATTTGCTTTCAAAACCCTCCGATTTTGCAACATTCTTCATTGGTGCTCCGCTTCTATTGGTCTTAGCGTGATAATATATAGCCTATAGCCTTCCCCGATAAATGGCCTTCCAACACTGAAAGAATTTTTCAAATCAGACTGAAGCGACGGCGTTTTAATTATTTAAAAAAATAAAAGAAAACACTTATTGTGAGATAACTACAATAGTTAGACATATGGTTACGTGATATTTTTTGTAGACAATTATATGTTCTGCAAAGTGGTAGTACGTTGTTTTGTTCTATAATCAATAGTTTTTGCAGCGCACGCCGTGTAAGGATTTTTTCGTGTCTTTTTTTACACCTTGGGTTACATTATTGGACTTTTAGTAAGGATTCCTATTTTTTTTTTAAAATATAATATAGCCTATAGCCTTCCTCGATAAATGCACTATTCAACACTGAAAAAAAATTTCAAATCGGACCAGCGGTGCCTGAGATTAGCGCGTTTAAAAAAACAAACAAACTCTTCAGCTTTATAATATTAGTACAGATTTCGGATTCTGTCCCTAAGCCTGATATTCTACATGCTTCTTTCCATTGCTCTTACATACAATAATAGTAAGCAGTCATCGGCAAACCTTCTGCGCGCGGCTTGTAGTGCCACCCCTATTTATGAGGGGCGCCACCCCCGCGCGCACCCCTGTCAACCCCTGAAGAGTATTAAGTACCTATATAATATTTTTATAATCTATCTTTTACGGGCGAATCGTCGTCTTATTTCGTTGTTATTCTTGAGATTATTTCTGGATCAAATTTTATTAATATCCATCCAAGAGGTTAACAGAGTTATCAAGTACATATAACATAGAACATATAAGTGTATATCTACACGAGAATGAAATTTATTACAATAATATAAACAAAAAAATATTGCAGAATATATATTCTTTAGTAATTCTATTAAAAATTAGTTATATTCTATTTATCTTTAATCTCGTAAGACTATAACTAGAATAATGGGTATGGTCACTGTTTTCTATGAGTAGGACGTCTAGAAGGCTGCCTAATTTATCTCGTTGGATCACCAGTATATGAGCGTAACGCTACTAGAATACTTTGGTGGTAAATACACATACAGACGAAATTTTTATGTGCAGGTGAAATAAGTAACTTTCCCGCAGCCATTTTGAAATACATAATTCGTTTCATTTTTTATGTTTGTCCGTCCGTCTACCTACTTTATGTGTAAGAAATATAAAGTCACATCTGTATATGTCACTAGGGCATACTCCCGACTTCGTCCATCCTTGAATTAAAACTCCCGCGGGATTTCCGGGACACCAAGTACCGCAGTATTTAAATACAGGAATAGAAGTGGAATCATTTATTTTATTCAGTAAAAACATGTAACAGTGTGAAGCTATTGAAGCTATTTAAAAAAACCACTGGCATCTTATATCTTATCTTATACTAATATATATATAAAGCTGAAGAGTTTGTTTGTTTGAACGCGCTAATCTCAGGAACCGCTGGTCCGATTTGAAAAATTCTTTCAGTGTTGAATAGAACATTTATCGAGGAAGGCAATAGGCTATATTATATTTTCAAAAAATTTAGGGATCCTTGCTAAAAGTCCAATAATGTAACCGAAGGTGTAAAAAAATGACCCGAAAAAATCCTAACACGGCGTGCGCTGCGAAAACTATTAATTATAGAACAAAACAATATACTACCACTTTGCAGAACATATAGTTGTCTACAAAAAAAATCTCGTAACCATATGTCTAACTATTGTAATTATCTCACAATAAGTGTTTTCTTTTATTTTTTAAATAATTAAAATGCCGTCGCTTCAAAAACTCTTTATTTTGTACCTTGGTATTAATCCTTATCAAAATAAATTACTCCATATTCAAGACGAATTCAATACTTTTCTAGAACTTTTTGAATTATTCAATTCGGACGTTTCATTCAAAAGATATCGCGATATTTAAAATGTAAGTATTAGTGTTGTAGCCAAATATACTACGCGCTAATCTCAGGAACTACTGGTCCGATTTGAAAAATTCTTTCAGTGTTGGATAGCCCATTTATCGAAGAAGGCTATAGGCTATCATCACGCTAAGACCAATAGGAGCGGAGCACCAATGAAGAATATTTCAAAATCGGGGGGGGGGGGCTAAATAAAGCTACGTTTTAACGGTTTTAAGCAAATAATAAAAATTGAATAAATTACCGCGCTTCAAACCGTTATTATCTATACTAGTCTAGACTATAAACGACGGAGAACACGATGCATTTTTACTGTTTGTTTGTGATTCACGTAAAAACTACTTAGCCAATTTCGATGCGGTTTAAGCTGATCGACAGCTAATTCTTAGACCTAAAACCTACGCTAGTTTTTATCGTGGGCTGGTTTTCAGATGTTAATTTCCCCCTAAACGACAGCTTGCATTCTTTTTTAAAATGCAGCAATACTTTGTGTCCCGGGTATCATACATTTCATGCTACATTTTAATATTGTTACGAGTCGCGAGACTCGAATTAAAATGCCGTTAGAATTACTGTAGAGTTTATTATAACTATACAAACACGTATAATACAGGTACAAATATATTATAACCGAACACAACAAGTCCAAACGTAATGCAGAACATCGTAGTTCAATAACACGCGCAAAGTCCGTCACTAAATAGATTACCGCTCGTTTGCCAGGTGGTAGGGCATTTGCCCGACTGGATGGCTACCACCCCTGGTCTAAAGCATGTCTCCATAACAACCTTGAGTTGTGTTCCGGCATTAGTGACCAGGTTCCAGTCTCCCTTAAGAGAGCAGCAGCGCATTTGTAGTACCTTTGGTGTTGCAAATGTCCATAAGCGATGGTAACCGCTTTCCATCAAGGGGGCCGTCTGCCTGTCTGATGAACTCATGCAATAAAAAAATCTATTAGTTCAAAACCGTTCCAAGTAATACATCACACCGCGGCAACGCCTTGTGCTTTATAAAGCCCAGGTGAGGCCGTATGTGGAGTACTGCTCACACCTTTGGGCTGGAGCACCTGCCTACCAACTTGATCCCCTGGACAGTATTCAACGTCGAGCCGTTCGCGTTGTTGATAATCCCATACTCACAGACGGTCTAGATACGCCTGGCCTTAGGAGAGACTTTGCTTCTCTCTGCGTATTCTACCGACTGTATAACGGGGAATGTTCCAAAGAACTGTTTAGAAGGGTGCCTTCGTCCTCTTTCTACTATCGTTGGGAGTTCACCCCCACTTCCTTGAGCCGCTTCGCTCATGTACGCAACGGTTCTGTAGAACGTTTCTCTCGCGTACCGTGGGGATTTGGAATGAGCTCCCAGCAGAGGTTTTCCCAAAGCGCTACGATATGGAGTTTTTCAAAAAGGGTGTCATAAAATTTCTTCGAGGCCGGCAGCGCGTTGGTGACATCTCTGATGTTGCAAACGTCCATAGGCGACGGTAACCGCTTTCCACCAGGTGGGTCGTCATCCTGTTTGCCGTACTGCAGCTATAAAACAAAAACTATGTTGATAATGAAGCAGCTGTAAGATTATCTAAGAATCCAGAGTTTCATCGAAGAACGAAACATTTAAGAATAGTACACTTCTTTGTAAGAAACAGAAAGCTTTACAATTCCTGGACTATCACGCACTTGGCCGTTCTCCTTGAACCATAAACTTATCAAGTTGAAAAATAATATTGTGAAGTGGAATGTATAACGCCACGGAATGTCCAAAATAAATACGAGTTATTAAATAATTGACGCGTTCAGCGTATTTACGAGGGACCCCCCAATCCCGTGGGGCGCGGAACATGGCGGAAATACATATCTCCAAGTGCCATCTGGATAATAACGCTACAGTATTTACGACTAACGATCGTCTGTGACTCTCTACTTTTATCCTGAAAAACTAATCATAGGTAACAAAAAATATTCAAAAATAAGCTTCTTTTATTGCAGGAGTTCAGCAGACAGGGCCGTCTCCCACTTGATGGATAGCGGTTACCATCGCCTATGGACATTTGCAACACCGAAGGTGCTACAAATGCGCTGCTGCTCTCTTAAGGGAAACTGGAATCTGGTCACTAATGCCGAAACACGGTTTCGGCAAGGTTGCTATGGCCACATACTTTAGATCAGGGGTGGTAGCCATCCAGTCGGGCAAATGCCCTACCACCTGGCTGTGAGTTGTTTAGTCGCCTCCTACGACAGGCCGCCAGGCCGTAGGAAATTGTGTCTTGAGGTCTGGCACTTGGTTTTTGATATTTTGAATTCATGAGCATTCTGTGTATGTTATTGAACACCTAAGTCAGTACGTTGACTGATTTTGATGAATTCCTTTGTGTATGTTCGTATGGGTCCCGGGATGGTTTAGAGTACTTTAGATTAATAATTGGTACCGGTAGTTGGCTAAACTAGGCGAATAACACGTGTCATCGCCGGGTGCAAGACCCGATGGCGGGGAAATGTTGTTGGTGATTATGCCCATAATTCGAAGTCACACCATTGTATTCAGTAGCATGTAGTGTGGGTAGGATTAGCCAAATAGTACGTGACAACGCCGGGTGCAAGACCCGATAGCAGGCAAATGTCGTTGGCGTTTATGCCCATAATTCGAAGTGACGCCATTGTATTTACTAGCATGTAGTGTGGCTAGGATTAGCCAAATAGTACGCGACAACCCCGGGTGCAAGACCCGATAGCGGGCAAATGTCGTTGGCGATTATGCCCATAATTCGAAGTCACACCATAGTATTCAGTAGAATTAGTGTGGGTAGGATTAGCCAAATAGTACGCGACAACGCCGGGTGCAAGACCCGATGGCGGGCAAATATTTTTGGCGATTTTGCCCATAATTCGAAGTCACACCATTGTATTTAGTAGCATGTAGTGTGGGTAGGATTAGCCAAATAGTACGCGACAACGCCGGGTGCAAGACCCGATGGCGGGCAAATGTCGTTGGCGATTATGCCCATAATTCAAAATCATGCCATTGTATTCAGTGGCATGTAGTGTGGGTAGGGTTAGCCAAATAACACGCGCCATCGTCGTGTGCGAGACTCGATGGCGGGCAGACTTCGTGGACGGTTATCCCTATATTTCCGAATAAACAAACGTAAAGCAACCGCGGATGTGTTATTAGTAGATGCTATCTTAATGGGAGTGACAGCTTCCCGCCCTCCCATGGGGATAATGGGGAAGCACTCACAATAATTCCATGTCACAGCACGTTCTGATTTTTTATTCCGAAGTTTTTTGTTATATCTGTTTATATCAAAATAGGGTTATGTCTTTAACCGACCTTAAAAAGGACGAGTTCTCAGTTCGTCGTGTATATATTTTTTCTTTATTATTGGACTAGCTTCTGCCGGCGACTTCGTCCGTGTAGAAAAATTTTAAAAAAGTAAGTTAAAAAAGCCCCCCGATTTTGAAACAATCTTCATTGGTGCTCCGCTCCTATTAGTCTTAGCGTCATGATATATAGCCTATAGCCTTCCTCGATAATTGGGCTATCCAACACTGAAAGAACTTTACTAATCAGACCAGTAGTTCCTGAGATTAACGCGTTCAAACAAACAAACTCTTCAGCTTTATATATTAGTATAAGATACCACATAAGTAACTTAAAGAGAAAATTAATAATTTTCTAGATAAAAAGAAACCCCCCAAAAATAACTAAAAGCAAATTTATTTTTTTCTAGAACATCTTCAATTTTTTTTAATTTAATTTAAGGACTTTTAGACCAACGTCCATATTGTTACATACCGATAAAGAACGCACACCTGCATGTCGTAAAACGCCGTTTATTGCCTTCTTTGATTTAGGAATTCCTTTGTTTACTTTGTGTTTAGATTTTTTAATAATAATAATAAATAAATAAATAATCATAAAATAAGTGATTTCGCATGCATGAAAATGCAAAATCACTTATTTTATGCTTCTTTTATTGCAGGAGTTCAGCAGACAGACGGCCCACTTGATGCCGGAGCACAACTCAAAGTTGTTATGACGACATACTTTAGACCAGGGGTGGTAGCCATCCAGTCGAGTAAATACCCTACCACCTGGCTGTGGGTTGTTTTATAGCCAGTTACGATAGGCAGCCCCAACGCAGGAAATTGTATTCTTTCATCATTCCTGCATAGATAAAACAAACATTTAATAATGACGTCTAACACTGACTTTGCCTCTACAGACAAGGAGTGTCTTCAAGTTTGTGCCATATCTTATACTAATATATAAAGCTGAAGAGTTTGTTTGTTTATTTAAACGCGCTAATCTCAGGAACTACTGGTCTGATTTGAAAAATTCTTTCAGTGTTAAATAGTACATTTAGCGAGGAAGGTTATAGGCTATATTATATTTTCAAAAAAATTAAGGATCTTTACTAAAAGTCCAATAATGTAACCCAAGGTGTAATAAATGAGCCGAAAAAATCCTTACACGGCGTGCGCTGCGAAAACTATTGATTATAGAACAAAACAATGTACTACCACTTTGCAGAACATATAATTGTCTACAAAAAATATTGCATAACCATATGTGTAACTATTGTAGTTATCTCACAATAAGTGTTTTCTTTTATTTTTTTAAATAATGAAAATGTCGTCGCTTCAAAAACTCTTTATTTTGTGTAATTTACTTACGTACTTTGTTTCATTACGTCGTAATAAAGAATCACAAATGTGTACAGGGTTCATTCGGTTTCTTTCAGTGAGCTCATGAGGCACCCAAATATCGAGCTTTTTTGTGTACCCAGCTTTTTTCAAATGCGCCAAAACCGTTTTGTGGTCAATTCCCAGTTCTCCAGCTACATCGTAACTACTAATACGCCGTACTTGCGCCACTTTTTAAAAAATGGCATCAATTTTGTCCGTAACAGGGCGACCAGAGCGACGTGCATCTTTGATATGAAAATTTCCGGATTGAAAACGCTTAAACCAAATTTGCGCTACTCTCACAGATACTGCATTAGGTCCATAAACATCATAAATATTTTTCGCGGCTTGCATTTCTACCTTTTTTGTAGTAAAATTTTAAAATTTTTATCGAATTTCTTCATTAGATTCACTCATTTTAACAATAAGAAAAACAGATGAAATCACTCATTTTCCTAATTTGAATTTGGAATTGTCTTCTTTAAAATTAAAACTTTTTAATGATACCAAAACCAGCCAGATGCAAATGGTATAGCCAAAGAGATCTTATTACAAGTTCATACATACTATATGCGAAAAGACTTTTTCCCCAACCTATTACATAACTTCACGCCATATCCCTTGCGGGGTAGGCACGAACAACAGAGCACTATTCAGGCTTATTCTTACACACCTCACTTGCTTCTTTGACATTCATAACTCTTGTCATGCACGCTCGTCTGTTCTTAAGCCTCCTGACATCACCTACTGCTAGTACACGATCGATTTGATCATGGAAGGTGTGTCGTGGCCTTCCACGACTTCTGCATCCATCCACTTTTGCATTGTATATCTGTTTAGTCATTCTTTCATCATCCATTCTTTCCACAAACACGTAGACTATACAAACACGTATAACACAGGTACAAATATAACTGAACACAACCAGTGCAAACGTAATGCACGATTGAATAACATGCGCAAAGTCCGTCACTAAATAGATTACCGAATGTACCCGAGTCTTGGCTCGCGGTTGGTTGTCGCTCGATTGATGATCTCTCCATTGGGCCATTGCCTTATACTGCACAGATACAATATGGCTGCTCGACCGCGTAGACCGAATTTCTTAGAATCAGTTTGACACACCTGGCTAATGACTGCCATAAAATATTACAATACATAATGGGCTGTTTTCTAATCACATATTTTAACCACAAAGTAAACAAAAAAAGTCTAAATGCCGAAAGGTAATAAAATGTGTTTCTACAGGTATGCAAGTGTGAATCTACTTTTGTCGGCGTGTGACACTATGAACGAACTGTAGATTGGATTAAGCCTGCAACTTCATCCCGATTGGACGGGAGGCAGCGTGGTGTGTAGCCTTAACTTTAATTCTAAGACATTTCTCTTCAGTCCCGCAGGAGAGACTTGCGAAACTTATTTAACGACAATTCCCAAGTTCGGTGCCCGGGTCGGGAAATAATAACACTTCGGAACTTTCCAGTCCCAGGAGACGCCCCCCTCCTCCCTCCAACAAAATAGAAACAAAACACTACCAAGTTTCGTAAAACAATATTTTTTTATCACTTTCGTAAATGTTGTCAAGTAATGATATTTTAGCAACTCTTTAAATTCAGCCAAGTGCGTGTCAAGCCCATAGGGTTTTGTCGTAGCGGAAAATAATGGTTTTTAACCAACGTCAAAAAGGCGGAGGTTCTAAATTCGACTGTAAGTTTTTGAAGTGAAACTTCTTTAGAATAGTTGTGATTTGAAATTCGATGAAACGGAAAAGCGACATTAAAAAGACATAAACAAATAAATTTATAGGACTGATCCTGCGAGAGAATGAGATACGAGTTTTACATTGTGCAGCACAGATTAGAGTGTCAATAACACCAATGATTGAACATAGTTCCAATTTGGACCGAAATAGAACAAAGTGATACTTAAGAAGTTTATTTTGAATTCTAATATGTTGAATGATGTAGGCTAAAGGAATTATATATATACTAGCTCTCCCGGCAGACGTTGTTCTGCCCTGAAGAAATAAAATTTAGAACCCGATTGCAGCGCCACCTACCGGGTCCAGTTGTGAATTTAAACCATCCTCGAATCCACTTGAACACACACAAAAAATATCATTCAAATCGGTCCAGCCGTTTAGGAGGAGTTCACTGTCAACACACGTGCAGAAGAATCTATACTAATATTATAACATTGAAGAGTTTGTTTGTTTAAACGCGCTAATCTCAGGAACCGCTGGTCCGATTTGAAAAATTCTTTCAGTGTTGAATAGTACATTTATCGAGGAAGGCTACAGGCTATATTATATTTTCAAAAAAATTAGAAATCCTTACTAAAAATCCAATAATGTAACCCAAGGTGTAAAAAAATGACCCGAAAAAATCCTTACACGGCGGGCGCTGCGAAAACTATTGATTATAGAACAAAACAATGTACTACCACTTTGCTTTATCTCACAATAAGTGTTTTCTTTTATTTTTTAAAATAATTAAAATGCCGTCGCTTCAAAAACTGTTTATTTTGTACCTTGTTATTAATCCTTATCAAAATAAATTACTCCATGTTCGAGACGAATTCAATACTTTTCTAGAACTTTTTAAATTATTCAATTCGGACGTTTCATTCAAAAGATATCGCGATATTTAAAATTTAAGTATTAGTGTTGTAGCCAAATATACTACGCGCTAATCTCAGGAACTACTGGTCTGATTTGAAAAATTCTTTAAGTGTTGGATAGCCCATTTATCGAGGAAGGCTATAGGCTATATATCATCACGCTAAGACCAATAGGACCGGAGCACCAATGAAGAATGTTTCAAAATCGGATGGTTTTGAAAGTAAATTCCACGCGGACGACGTTATATATATATATTATAAAGATTAATAAAACTTAGAGAAGAATTATCTATGAGTATAATCCCTGAAGTTTCACTTTTACTACGTGTCAAACTGCATACACACGCAACTGCATAACACAAAAACAACATATTTTACTTACATTAATTAAACATCAAATTGCGCCGGTCATTTGACTATGTTAAACCCAGTAAAAAAAAACCTACACAGACGGACAACACGATCTCGAAAGGATTCCATGTTAACCGTGGCTACGGAACCTTAGAAAAGGCAGTTTCCACTTAACAAAGCAAAACAGCTATAATGGTTTGTTCCCTCCCCGGAGTTTGTTTTCCTCCAACAAACTTTTTTATCCGCAGTGGAGATTACAAAGTTCTGATTGCTTCAACGTTTTAAATTCCTTATTAATATTATCTATATATTAATACGTGAAACGAAAAGTTTGTACCCTTTTTTACGAATATTGCGCAGACGGAGGAGTATGAAATTTCGCACACTTATCTTATACTAATATATAAAGCTGAAGAGTTTATTTGTTTGAACGCGCTAATCTCAAGAACTAGTGGTCTGATTGGAAAAATTCTTTCAGTGTTGGATAGCCCATTTATCGAGGAAGACTATAGGCTATATATCATCACGCTAAGACCAATAGGAGCGGACCACCAATGAAGGATGTTTCAAAATGGGGGGGGTATTGAAAACAAATTCCACGCGAACGATGTCGCGGGCACAGCTAGTAGTTTATATAGAGAACGAGTGCAGAATGCTAATATTTTTTAAAATTGAATAAAATGTATATTAAATATTAAAAAAAAACATTACACACACTACCATGTATTTGACACACACACGCATATATACTCTTTTGTTTATTGTTGCTTTGGCGAAATCTGTGGTTATAGAAGTATATTTCAACCATGGACGTTGTGTTTGTTTGTTACTATTCCATAAATATACGAATTAATTAACTGTATTTTCAATAAGAGATAATATTCAAAACCATACATTTACGGCCTCACTCATATTGAGTTAGAATAAGTTTAAAGGGTGCTTTACATAAACATAACTCAATTTGATTAAGACCGATATCATTTACATACAGTGTAAACTCCATGTAACGTCCCTCGATTTAACGACAAACTCCCTTAAGCATCTAAATCACTTGACTTTGGTTGGTTTCAGCTGGTCTTCCATACAATGATACACTCTATATATCATTACACCCACTCTCAATACCGACAACAATGAAGTAATAAAAATTACCTTTAAACTCCATGTAACGTCACTCGATTTAACGACAAACTCCCTTAAGCGTCCAAATCACTTGGCTTTGCTTGGTTTACCTGGTCTTCCATACAATGATACACTCTATATAGCATTACACCCACTCTCAATACCGACAACAATTAAGTAATAAAAAGTACCTGTTAAGGCCAAAATTAGTAAAAACTGCGCAGTTGTTTACGTTCTTTTATCGCTTTATTATCCTAGCCCGTAATAAACTCGACTGTCGGCATCATGCATACCGAAATTTCTAACTACTTTCTATAACACCAAGATGCCTCAATATCGCAAGACATGAATAAAATAAGTTTTTTTTTATTTATTTTTTATTGCAGGAGATCAGCAGACAGGCAGACGGCCCACTTGATGGAAAGCAGTTACTATCGCCTATGGACATTTGCAACACCAAAGTTGCTACAAATGCGCTGCTGCTCTCTTAAGGGAGACTGGTACCTGATCACTAATACCGGACCACAACTCAAGGTTGTTATGGCGACATACTTTAGACCAGGGGTGGTAGCCATCCAGTCGTGCAAATGCCCTACCACCTGGCTGTGGGTTGTTTAGTCGCCTCTTACGACAGGTCGCCCCAACGCAGGAAATTGTATTCTTTCTCCGTTCCTGCACGGATAAAGTAAAGTAAAAAATACAACAAAATTACTGGTGCAACAAAAGACGTCAGAGAAAAATAACAGACTTCTCTCTATTTAACGACAACTCTCTATAACGCCATAAAATGCACAGTCCCTTCGGTGTCATTATAAAGATTTTACACTGTATATAGAGATATATACATGGCTGTCACCCCTGGTCTAGAGCATGCTGCCATAACAACGTTGAGCTGTATTCCGGTATTAGTGGCCAAGTTCCAGTCTCCCTTAAGAGAGCAGCAGCGCATTTGTAGCAACTTTGGTATTCTACAAAATCCACAATATGTTCTCGATATCGTTGCGGCGGAATAATATTATAGAAAAAAATGTCATTACAACAATGAAAAGCCAACATTTTAAACATTCATTTCGCGAGATTTTGTTTATAAATATTTTTACAAAGATAGACTAAATAGTGGCTTGACACGGGAACGCCATTGGAATTAATAGAATACCGAAATCAGGCAAACCTACGTTCGAGATGATAGTGTCTGGCGATTTTGACGAGACAGTAATAAAAGAATTCGACGACCATCAAAAAGTATTAAAAAACTGTATGTATAATATATAAAAAAATACATAAACAAACTGTATTAAAATTTAATAAATATTGTAAACACACGTTGAATTCAAAACTTCCTCGTTTTGGAACTCGGTTAACAATAGTAAATTATGTAAAAACATGCGCACGTGAAAGGCAACAGCGCTAAAATGCGGCCGAATAATAACGGCAGTTACAAGATCTTCTATTTGCAAGATAGCGTTACACTGGATGCATATCAATATGCAGCGGTCAGCATTTGTCATTTCGCTTAAACACTTTTATTCATCTAGCTCCCATCCGCCGAGTTACGTGTGATAAGGAACTACGTTCCAAAAAATAATTCTTCTGAAAAAATAATTACGTATGAAAACTTGCCTAAATCAAAATTATTCTTTCTGAAACATTCATAGACATTTGTCATAAGCAAATTTTGTCAATGTATATACATCACGAAGGTGAAGGTAAGGAAAGGAATGCTCCGGTGGTTCGGACATGTAGAAAGAATGCATGATGAAAGAATGAATAAACAGATATACAATGCAAAAGTGGATGGATGCAGAAGTCGTGGAAGGGCACGACACACTTTCCATGATCAAATTGATCGTGTACTAGCAGAAGGTGATATTAGGAGCCTTAAGAACAGACGAGCGTGCATGACAAGAGTTATGAATATCAAAGAAGCAAGTGAGGTGTGTAAGAATAAGCCTAAATGGCGCTCTGTTGTTCGTGCCTACCCCGCAAGGGAACTGGCGTGAAGTTATGTATGTATGTATATACATCAAGAAGCAAGTGAGGTGTGTAAGAATAAGCCTGAATGGCGCTCTGTTGTACGTGCCTACCCCGCAAGGGAACTGGCGTGAAGTTATGTATGTATGTATGTACGTATATACATCTTCTTGTAGTTTCCGCCACGATTGATGAGCGGTTAACTTGGCCTATGCACAAGTAGAATTTAATAATTTTTTTTAATTATGAGATCTTATCTCCTTCGAGAAAATTTTATTTTGTTTATTTAGGATAATAAACAGATATACATCTTATATATATAAAAGAAAGTCGTGTTAGTTACACTATTTATAACTCAAGAACGGCTGTACCGATTTGGCTGAAAATTGGTGGGGAGGTAGCTTAGAACCAGGAGACGGACATAGGATACTTTTTATCCCCTTGGAACCGGGAGGTGGCGCTGAGATAGGATTGTAGAACCTCCTAATCACCTGGAGCGATTTTGGTGGTTCTGTTTTGTGTGTTTGAGTGGGTCCAGGATGGTTAGATTCGCAATTAGAACCGGTAGGTGGCACTGAGATCGGGTCCTAGACTTTTATTTTTTCAGAGCAGGACAACGTCTGCCGGGGCCGCTAGTATTATATAAAAGAAGATCGTGTACATTGTGTACATTGAAAGTAATATGGGACATATACAAAAACTCACACACAGCCCCCCCTTCCCCCACAAAGCAACACGCTTATACTTATACTAGCTGTGCCCGCGACATCGTCCGCGTGGAATTTGTTTCCAAACGCCCCGATTTTGAAACATTTATCATTGCTGCTCCACTCCTATTGGTCTTAGCGTAATGATATATAGCCTATAGCCTTTCTCGATAAATGGGATATCTAACACTGAAAGATTTTTTTAAATCAGACCAGTAGTCCCTGAGATTAGCGCGTTCAAACAACTAAAGTCTTCAGCTTTATATATTAGTATAAGATCATATCACATATGCGAGGGATAAAGATAACAGAGACAGAAAATGACAGTGCCCGATGCTTAATAGCATTAATAACGTATTTTTTAAACGTAAAGTTATTTATCCTCATAAAGCGATCTCTCCTATTCCGCAGACCGCTCAAGATATGTGCCGGCAACTATAAGTGTGGTAATACACGAACGAGATACAAAACGCAGCTTACATCAGAAGCCATGTGCGGCATAAACTAGTTTGCACTAATTAATTAATTACTGTAAAGCGGCATCGGAATTAGTCACGCTACGCTTGCTACGAGCGACTACTTTGCTACGCGGCAAACGCTTCGAGTGGAGCGCTACCACATTATGCTACGACGCGATTGTATTGAATTTATATTTGCTTTTAGTTTTTGATCGCCTGGTACTTTTTACCGCTTGAGCATTCCATTATTTATATTAATTTACTAGCTGTGCCCGCGACGTCGTCCGCGTAGAATTTGCTTTCAAAACCCTCCGATTTTGAAACATTCTTCATTGGTGCTCCGCTCCTATTGGTCTTAGCGTGATGATATATAGCCTATATATAGTCTTCCTCGATAAATGGGCTATCCGACACTGAAAGAATTTTTCAAATCAGACCAGTAGTTCCTGAGATTAGCGCGTAGTATATTTGGCTACAACAGTAATACTTACATTTTAAATATCGCGATATCTTTTGAATGAAACGTCCGAATTGAATAATTCAAAAAGTTCTAGAAAGGTATTGAATTCGTCTTGAATGTGGAGTAATTTATTTTGATAACGATTAATACCAAGGTACAAAATAAAGAGTTTTTGAAGCGACGGCATATTAATTATTTAAAAAATTAAAAGAAAACACTTATTGTGAGATAACTACAATTGTTAGACATATGGTTACGCGATATTTTTTGTAGACAATTATATGTTCTGTAAAGTGGTAGTACATTGTTTTGTTCTATAATCAAAAGTTTTCGCAGCGCACGCCGTGTAAGGATTTTTTCGGGTCATTTTTTTACACCTTGGGTTACATTATTAGACTTTTAGTAAAGATCCCTAATTTTTTTGAAAATTTAATATAGCCTATAGCCTTCCTTGATAAATTTACTATTCAACACTGAAAGAATTTTTCAAATCGGCCCAGCGGTTCCTGAGATTAGCGCGTTTAAACAAACAAACAAACTCTTCAGATTTGTAATATTAGTATAGATTTAATATTCATTTTCATTAATAAAAAAAAATATTTAGTACTAGTAACGCCCGCGACTTCGTCCACGCTTGACATGAAATTCCCGCGTGATTTCGGGATAAAAAATATCATACATTTTATTACATAAAATTTGCTATCGATCAGTGACAAAATCCCATTGGAATTCGATTTTTTTTAATCTAGCCATTTTAAATCATTCCTAGAGTTCCCGCGGGAATCCCAGTTTAAAAGGTAGCGCAAGTAATTTGAAGACTAAACATTTCGAAAGCATCGAAATCGGCCCAGTAGTTTTTACATGAATCCCGAACAACAGACAAGAAAAATGGAATATACATATAGCGTATTCCAGTTGTGTTTTTTTTAAGTAGCTGCAATGTAGAAATACGGCATATTTACAATTTTATAATCTTATACTAATATATAAAGCTGAAGAGTTTGTTTGTTTGAACGCGCTAATCACAGGAACTACTGGTCTGATTTGAAAAATTCTTTCAGTGTTGGATAGTCCATTTATCGAGGAAGGCTATATATATCATCACGCTAAGACCAATAGGAGCGGAGCACCAATGCAGAATGTTTCAAAATCGGGGGGTGTTTTTTAACTTACTTTTTTTAACTATTCCACGCGAACGAAGTCGCAGGCAGAAGCTAGTACCATAGATAATTGATATTCAATTTAATTAATGCTCTGCGAACTCACGTGAGATAATCTTTTACAAACGTGTACCAGTTCAGCAGAGCGCGCCCGCCTCTTAGCCGTCGCTAATTGGGAGTCTGGATAGTGGTTACAAGCACACCCATCATTTTATAATAATACACTTCTGGACAACACTACATTCCGATTAGCCGGGAGTTTACGCCTGGGGGCACCATGTTGCGTACCACATCACTGTCAATGTGGAGTTATGGTAGACCGATTTGGACACCACGGGTTGTCATGTTTAAAAAGCGCAGGAAGAAGATCTCGTCATGCCAGCCTCAACGACATCATTCGCCGAGCTCTTGTCAGCGTCGGCGTCCCGGCCATTCTGGAACCAAATGGCCTGGTGCGTGACGATGGCAAGAGACCGGACGGAATGTCACTCGTCCCTTGGAAGATGGAGCGGCCGCTAGTGTGGGATGCGACCTGTGTTGACACACTGGCCCCGTCACATCTTCCAATGACCGAGTCAGGGGCTGGCAACGCTCCCGCTTCAGCTGAGGACGTCAAACGGCGCAAATATGGAGCCTTAGGAAGGGGTTACATATTTGTGCCGTTTGGGGTTGAAACATTAGGCCCGTGGGGTCCGTCGGCAAAGAGTTTCTTTAATAATATGTAAGAAACTCTTTGACACTACCCGTGATCAGAAGGCTGGCTCATATTTTGCACAACAAATAAGTATTGCCATACAGCGTGGCAATGCAGCCAGCCTTCTGGGCACGCTCCCCGTTGGCAATGATCTGCTACATAATGTATTTTAGTTTCAATGTTTTTGGTTTTTTATATTCAATTAAATTGTATATATTTAATTAATTAAGCACATTTAATATATTTAAATAAAATTGGGAGAAATAAAATTCAACAAAACGCATCCTAAACTCAAAGGGGTCAGGTTCGAATCCTTATGGAAAATATATTGTTGACATAATAAAACTATAATATGAACACAAGCGTCAAGCATTAAAAAAAATTGTATACACGTAGTTTGTGTCTGTGTGGTTAAAAGTAAGTTATCCCCTAGAAACCCACTATTCTATCTTAAGTTATCATCCTAATCTAAGATCGGCATACTTCAGCCGGCTTCACTTCAAGAGTCCGAGACTCCATCTTTCTATTAACTGTCTAAGTTTAATTGTTCAAATTCTTTTTATGGATCTATGTGTCTGAAATTAATATTAAATCGTAGAAAGTCACGCACTTACCCATTATAAATACTGCCTGCTAATATCACACAATGTCCCAAAATACACAACCTTGTTAGCTCGATAATAAATCAAGTTTCATTTAAAACATTTCCCAAATCAATCAACATCAACTTAAAATTAAAAAGTATATTAAAAATAATAATTAATAGAATTCTTTGTTAATTTTTACGTATTTTTTTTTTAATAACAAAACAGGTGGTTGTGTTGTCGAGGAAAGGGAGCAAGCGATAGCCCTTCGTGAACGCGCGAGACTGCCGGGCGACTTCAGCGACCCCAGAGTATCCAGATTGGATATTATTTCCCCAAAATAAATGAAATATTTTCCCCTATTACATAATTTCCGAAATTGACCTCGAAATAAATACTGTGTTGACAACAAATTCCTGCGGCCGGGCAGCCTGTCGTAAGAGGCGACAAAATAACCCACAGCCAGGAGGTAGGGCATTTGCCCGACTGGATGGCTACCACCCCTGGTCTAAAGTATGTCACCAGAACAACCTTGTGTTGTGTTCCGGCATTAGAGACCAGGTTCCAGTGATTCTTAAGAGAGCAGCAGCGCATTTGTAGCACCTTTGGTGTTGCAAATCTCCATAGGCGATGTTAACCGCTTTCCATCAAGTGGGCCGTCTGCCTGTCTGCTGAGCTCCTGCCATAAAAAGAAAACTTCTCACAAAATGATATCTTTTTAAAAACTTTGTCACCAATTATTAAACCTGCCTATTCATTTAAATTATAATTTCGTTTTAATTATTACGAACTCAAGAAAATGTGTAATATATTTTTGAAGTGAAACTTCTATATAAACGGGGGGGTCTTAGAATTTTTGTCACGAAAAAGCGTTACGGCCGCGTGGAGGAGCGGCATAAATTTAGACTAGACGTAGTGAGAGGCGGCATAATTTTAGAGTATACTATGGGTGCGTTTTTTGTTTCCGGATCGAATTCAGTTTTTTTGTTTGATAAAATAAAATATGTTTAAATAAAAAATGTATTTATTAAAATGTGCTTAATCTAACCAAGTCATAATTTGTAGTAAACCTGCGAAAAATCGAAATGTGTGCTGGGACATATAGTAGAAGTGAAACTTCAACGGATAAGTGGCAAAACGTATCGCAACAAAATTTTAACTTGAAGTTTTACGGGCAGGTTTTGAAATTGGATAAGTACATTAACAATCTGCCCGTAAAACTTCAAGTTAAAATTTTGTTGCGATTCGTTTTTCCACTTATCCGTTGAAGTTTCACTTCTACTATTTTATACAACATAAACTAACACAACAAAAGAAAACTTACCTTAGTTACATTGTATTCTACCCATAGTCCATTAAAACTATAAGGGTCAAACACAAAAAGTTTTACGTGTCTACAGGAGAAGACTACAAATGTTGGAACAATCTTAATATATATAAATTACGTGTCACGTTGTTTGTCCGCGATGGACTCCTAAACTACTTGACCGATTTTAATCAAATTTGCACACCGTGTGCAGTTTGATCCGACTTGAAAGATAGGGTAGCTTACATTTGGACCCGGTAGGCGGCGCTGGGATCGAGTTCTAAATTTTATTTCTTCAGGGCAGAACAACGTCTGCCGGGACAGCTAGTATGTTTATATGTTTTGATTCGCAAACATGTTTTTTGTTATTGAATTATTTATCAACGTCTACCAAACTGAGGTTGTATGCCGCCATTGTGTTGAGTTGTGTTCCGACATTAATGGCCATGTTCCAGTCCACTTAAGAGAGCGCTACAAAACTCCATAAACGATGGTACCGGTTTCCATCAGGTTGGCCGTCTTTCTGCTAAACTCGTAAAATAAAACACGCGAAATATTTCTCCCTAAAACGATGCAAAATCTCGCCACCTGGAAACCCTGGCTGACGTCACTCCGCGCACGCGTGGGGACATTTCAATGGGCATCTACCTCCATTATTGTTGCTAGCAGATGGATGTTGAACAAGTTGTACCAAGTACTATAAATGTTGCTTCTAAAAACTTCTAAATTATACCTCCTGGAGTCTCCAAACTTTCCACCCATGAGGCCATACTGGTTACTCCAGTAAGTTTCAAGGACCAAAACCATTCTTTAGAATCGTTGAGATTTGAAACTTGATGAAACGAAAAAGCGACACAAAAAAGAAATCTTATACTAATATATAAAGCTGAAGAGTTTGTTTGTTTGAACGCGCTAATCTCAGGAACTACTGGTCTAATTTGAAAAATTCTTTCAGTGTTGGATAGCCCATTTATCGAGGAAGGCTATAGGCTATATATCATCACGCTGAGACCAATAGGAGCGGAGCACCAATAAAGAATGTTTCAAAATCGGGGGGTTTTGAAAACAAATTCCATGCGGACGACGTCGCGGGCACAGCTAGTCTACATATATAAAAGAAAGTCGTGTTAGTTACACTATTTATAACTCAATAACGGCAGTACCGATTTGGCTGAAAATTGGTGGGGAGGTAGCTTAGAACCAGAAGACGGACATAGGATACCTTTTATCCCGTTGGAACCGGTAGGTGGCGCTGAGATCTGGTTCTAGAATCCTAATCACCTGGACCGATTTTGGTGATTTTGTTTTTGCGTGTTTGAGTGGGTCCCCGGATGGTTTAAATCTATAATTGGAACCGGTAGGTGGCGATGAGATCGGGTCCTAGATTTTTTTCAGAGCAGGACAATGCCTGCCGGGGCCGCTAGTACATTATTAAAAGAAAAATAGAATAATGTTGATAGCTAATTTAATGACAACAATGAAATAATCCCTATTAATATTATAAATGCGAAAGTAACGCTGTCTGTCTGTCTGTTCCGATTTCACGGAAAAACTACTGGACCGATTTGGCTGAAACTCAGTATATATATATTTTTGATGCCGAGGATGAACATAGGATACTTCTTATCCCGAATAATGGGATAGTTTCTGGGATAAAAATATATTTGTCTCTCTTTTGTCATCCTTTTATGGAAATAGTATTGAGCCGATTTTGCTGAAACTGGGTATATTGTAATTTTAATACTGAGGGTGCCCAAGGGATACTTTTTATCCCGGATAATGGTAAAGATTTATGGAAAGGTTATCCCGGAAACTAGGATAGGTTTTGAGATTTTGTCCATTTCGTCCACTTGGTCCACTTGGTCCACTTGGTCCACTTGGTCCACTGGGTCCACTGGGTCCACTTGTGTACCAATAAAACTGTATGAACTTACTTCCTTTGTTTGCCATTGTGGCTAATTGTACACTCAGAGCAGCAGCGCATTTGTGGCAACTTTGGTGTTGCAAATGTCCATGGGCGATGGTAGCCGCTTTCCATCAGGTGGGCCGTCGGCCTGTCTGCTGATCTCCTGCAATTAAAAATTAAATTAAAAACACTCGCTGTTTGACACATTTATGCACTTAGGGTCGTCTAATCACGATTCGTGCCGGCGGGTTGTCCAGTACGTCAACGGTTTGGAAGACGAGAGACAAATCCTGAAGACGTGCTGCGGAGTCTAAAGAAACGAGTATTGGGGATCCGCAGTTGAGTGCCGCTTCATTCTACCTGACTGTGGATTTTTTGCCACCCGCACCACCCGCCACATACATTTGGAAAAAATTCCATGGGCTCGGACCTCCTATTATACATACATACATAACTTCACGCCAGTTCCCTTGCGGGGTAGGCACGAACAACAGAGCGCCATTCAGGCTTATTCTTACACACCTCCTACTTGCTTCTTTGACATTCATAGCTCTTATCATGCACGCTCGTCTGTTCTTAAGGCTCCTTACATCACCTTTGCTAGTACACGATCGATTTGATCAGGGAAGGTGTGTCGTGGCCTTCCACGACTTCTGCATCCATCCACTTTTGCATTGTATATCTGTTTAGTCATTCTTTCATGATGCATTCTTTCCACATGCCCGAACCACCGGAGCATTCCTTTCCTTACCTTCACCCCGACACTCTCTTTCAGACCAACTCTCTTTCTTACTTCGGTATTACGAACGCGTTATGTGTGGCAAGCTGGGCCTTGTGGCTAAGGTTCTTAGCGCCTAGAAGTTTACCTAACGCTCCATTCACACTATTCCCCAAATTCGCTCTTCTTTCTATTATAGAGTATTGAATACTCGGCACACTTGTCCAAAACGGCTTGGCGGTTTTGACACATTACATTAGAAAGCAGCCTAAGTGGTGAATGCGTTCCAGCCGGGATTCGAATCCGCGCCCTTTGAGTTTGGGACGCGTGCGCTAATCAATAAGCTACCACGACGTTTAAATAAAAATAAAATTATGAAAGAGAGTTACTTTCATAATTTTTTAAATGCGACACTGTGTAATAAATGCGATTAACTCCGTTGTTAATGCGTCGATATCAATGGGATTAAGTTACCACCGCATTTATTCATATTAAGCCCAGCATGAAATAGCTGTAATCTGATATTTACGGGATTTAGGCCCGAAGCCGGGTCATTTATAACAAGTTAATAGGTATAAAGCTCTTTTAGGTTATACCAGTAACGCCAGTGAACCTTCGTTCGCGTTGCTAGGACCTTTCTTAGAAGACAGCAATGGCGGCTCCAAAAACAACACGACCGAAGCGCCCCGTGGCTAAATTCGTTTCTCCCGCGGAAATGGTGTCACTAAAATATATCCTAAGTGTTGAATTGGGATATAAACCAGGTCTGTGTCGAGTTTCATCCAAAAGCGTTCAGTAGTTTTCACGTGAGGAGGTGAGGAAGTTGCATTTTCGGAATCTGCTGGTCTGAATTAACGTCCTTAATTTTTCACATTATTAAACGCACTGTATCAACTCGAACCCACTACAGATTACTAGCTGTGCAGCGTCGGATTTTTACCGCGGAACTCTAAACAAGATGATGATGACAGAATGACTAAACAGATATACAATGCAAAAGTGGATGTATGCAGAAGTCGTGGAAGGCCACGACGCACCTTCCATGATCAAATTGATCGTGTACTAGTAGAAGGTGATGTCAGGAGCCTTAAGAACAGACGAGCGTGCATGACAAGTGCTATGAATGTCAAAGAAGCGAGTGAGGTGTGTAAGAATAAGCCTGTATGGCGCTCTGTTGTTCGTGCCTACCCCGCAAGGGAACTGGCGTGAAGTTATGTATGTATGTAAGTCTAAAAAAACAAAGTGGCCTAAGTTACTTCTTATAACATCAGCCATCTGCCAGTGAAAGTGCCTTCAAAATCGGAACAGTCGTTTCAGAAATTAGCCGGGACAAACAGACAGACAAAAATTTTAAAAAAAATTGACATAAGTACCGTATATACTCTTTTTTTTATTGCATGAGTTCAACAGACAGGCAGACGGCCCACTTGATGGAAAGCGGTTACCATCGCCTATGGACATTTGCAACACCAAAGGTGCTACAAATGCGCTGCTGCTCTCTTAAGGGAGACTGGAACCTGGTCACTAATGCCGGAACACAGCTTAAGGTTGTTATGGCGGCATACTCTAGACCAGGGGTGGTCCCCATCCAGTCGAGCAAATACCCTACCACCTGGCCGTGGGTTGTTTAGTCGCCTCTTACGACAGGCCGGCAGACCGCAGGAAAGTGTATTCTTTCTCCGTTCCTGCACAGATAAAAATATTCTGCCAATAGTACGCAGTATTCGGCTGAATGCTAAATAGTAGCTGAATATTCGTGGCATCTCTAATTATCTACATAAAAATTTAATGCCACCATAATAAAAATCGAGCGAAGCCATGTTATTATACTAGTATATAGGTATTTAACGAGACGTAGAACAAAAGGTCCGGAATGAGTTGATTGATGGACCGCCATTTGCGGGGTTGGGGTGGAGTGTCACTGCTGGCGGGCCATTTCGAGCAGAGGTCAAACTAAATAAAAACATATTTTATTTTATCAAACAAAAAAACAGAATGCGATCCGGAACCAAAATAAATAATAGTTTAAAAAAACTAAAAAATATGCTTTTTAGAAAATCCAACTAAAAAATATGCTTTTTAGAAAATCCCACTAAAAAATAGAAAATACTTTTTAATTAAAAATAGTGTAAGAAAAAATGATTTTATTGTAAAAAAAAAGTGTGGGGTGCATGGTATCAATAGTTTGAAAAGCAGCCCATTTTTTCTTATACTATTTTTAATTAAAATTTATTTTTTATTTTTTAGTTGGATTTTCTAAAAAGCGTATTTTTTACTTTTTTTATTAAAGTATTATTTATTTTTCATTTTTTAGTGATTATTTAGTGATTTAATTCCCTTCTCCGTGGAAACTTTGAAAAAAGAATTAAATACACTCTTATGATAAAATGGAACGTTATATAAAAATAAGCTTTTTTAAAAAGGTTTTTAAATACAAGCTTTCGAGATCCTGTATATCATGTAGCAGCAGAGTGCTAGCCAAGACAAGTAAAACAAGCCCAAACACGACGGGTCTGTCTTGTTTAGTACAGGAGTTTCTATGGCCACCTTACGACTCCATCATCAGATCAGCTCCATGGTACCATATTAATGCATTGTCACGCGATATACACATACGTGCAAAATTTGAGCTCAATTTGCAACCGGGAAATCGATCAAATTTAACTTGAAAGATTCCGTTACATAGTAACATACATACATACTAACATACGTATGAATCTAATAAAAGCTTATTAAAAACATCCATAGTCTACTCTAAAATTATGCCGCCCCTCCACACGGCTGAAACGCTTTTTCGTGACAGAAAAAACCCTAATACCCCCCGTCTATATAGAAGTTTCACTTTAAAAAGAATACATGTGAAGTATATGAAATTATTTGACACGTCTTTTGCACGCTTTATAATGCATCATAATAACACGCTAAATCTAAAACCTGATTCATGTTTGCACTAGTAACCTGGTTTGGTAACTTGCGAATAAATAATCAATATTATAGTTTGGAGAGATATCTACTCACTACTTGACGATTTACTACTTACCTGAAAAATGTCTGTCTAAACAATGATAAGGAACAGTTTCGCAATACCAATCTAATTCAGGCTTTATATCAAAATAATAGTCTGTGCCGTCCGTTCGTAAATAGTATACTTCGACGAGCCAGCCTACTTTTAAGTCTACCTTACAATATTCCTTGATTTTACATACATACATACATAACTTCACGCCAATTTCCTTGCGGGGTAGGCACGAACAACAGAGCGCCAACAGGCTTATTTTTACACACCGCACTCGCTTCTTTGACATTCATAGCTCTTGTCATGCACGCTCGTCTGTTCTTAAGGCTCCTGACATCACCTTCTGCTAGAACACGATCAATTTGATCTTGATTCTTGATTTTGCATAGCTAAAATTTTAATTAAGACATTAGAGGGTAGTTGTAGCTAAAGCAGTCATTTTTGGAGAACTGTTTACTCTCAGCAAGCGCACTCCCCTCCCGCCCCCGCCTTCTTACCGCTCTCGTCATCGACGCGTCAGTACCTCGCGCTTACGTTATCCGTGCGAAGTCTCAAGTTAACTCTTGCGGGTTGTAGTGAAATTGACACTGTATTGACCACACATTGAATTGGCGAAGCGACGCAACAAACTGACCAACAACGTAACACATTACGTATGTACTTATGTACATTATTATACATTCGTGGTATTTATAACTGTATTTTAAACTAATACAAGGTTTAACAAAGTAATTTGTATGAATTATTAGTGAAAGTGAGAGTAAGGTGCAAGCTTCTAAAAAATCTTTCGTTGTATATTGAACCTTCTTGCGCAAACTTTGCTTTACTAATTTTCCAAACTTATTTACTAACAGCTCTTGAACGGTTTCTGAGATTTTATTCAAGAGCTTTATACTGTATCTACAGTTGGATAGGACATGATTTTAAAATGAGTTTATAAGAGTAACATGACTTTTGTACTGAACCAGTACAATGTACCACTTCAAATAAGGCGAGATTTGTGTGGTTTGTACCGCGGCAGTACATTTGAAGCGATAAGGCCGGCGAGGCGGTGAGTGTCATCGCCTCATTTGTCCCGTACAAAACATCTAGTTCGGAAATGTTCGTTAAGAGTCGGATATAATCGGCCTCGGTCACCTCATTTTACTAGCAGTCATACATGTCATGTTGTCCCTCTTTGTCATGTGAATATCCGTAGAGGCGTTATTGTACTATTGTAGCGTAAGCCTCTTTCCGTCCTTCCTTTTACATTTGAGACGCGCGTAATACTTTGAGTAGAGTAGCTCGACAAAATATTTCAAGCATTACTGTTTTAGATTTTGTACCATATCAGTACACATGAATTTTCTACGGGTGTGTAAGTGTAGAACCTCTGATCACACCCACACTTATATCTGATAGCATGATGATTCACTAGATGTATAGTGGTTGTACAGCGTCTTCTTACTCATCAGTAACGGGTTCAATCAGATACGTGGATTCATTACGTACGGTATTTATTACTGACAATTACAATGTTTGATATGCACTGGTTTTTACGTTAACCAAGGGATACAGTTTAAATTAGAGAATGGGTTTGATTTTAAAGAACCTCAATGGGCAGAGTGCCGCCGTTGGGTTTCGCGGTTACTAAGTAGCGTGTGGTCTCGATGGTGATATTGCTCTGTGTCTTTGGCATGCCGAGGGCGCCCTTATGTATTGCATGGCTTGCTGTTGACGACGCAGGTGGTCCATGCCGTTGAATCATCGCACCGCAGGACCGTACTCGAAGCAGGGCCGTCTTCGGTTTGTTGCTATAGGGAATGAATTGATATGATCATGATTAAATTGATTAAATGGTGGATGCCTAGTGCACCACAATACGGGACAAATGTACTGGCTCATACGTGTCCGACGCAACTGTAACTGTACCTCACAAAAATATTTCAAACATTATTTCGATAACAGACGAACGTGCATGACAAGAGTTATGAATGTCAAAGAAGCAAGTGAGGTGTGTAAGAATAAGCTTGAATGGCGCTCTGTTGCTCGTACCTACCCCGCAAGGGTACTGGCGTGAAGTTATGTATGTATGTATGTATTATTTCGATACGAATCTGCAAAATCTGGCTGCTTTAAACCCTGAGAATTATAAATATTATTAGACTCCCGCTGTGAGTGGGCTCCCACCCTTATTTTCGCATCAGTCTCAGTCACAATAACCCCGAACAAGGTATTACCCGAGATTGTTTCAAACAACTTATTATTAACTAACGTTCCACGCGGTTTCGCTTGAGTTTTCACGATATAGATAGATAGCAAACACTTTATTGCTCAACAAATAAATAATTACAAAAAATGCAGGATTACTATATTGTCTTGGTAAAAACAATAGGCGGTCTTATCGCTTACAGCAATCTCTTCCAGGCAACCTAACTTAAGTTTAAAAATTTAAACTTATATTATTACTAGCTGATGCCCGCGACTTCGTCCGCATGGTGCGGTTTATTAACAATCCCACAGGAACTCTTTAATTTTTCGGGATCAAAAGTATCCTATATGTTGACCAGGGATATAAGCTACCACCATACAAAATTTCATTTAAATCAGTCCAGTCGTTTCGGAGATTAGCCTTACAAACAGAGAAACAAAAAATTTGAAAAAACATCTAAATTAGTTCTATTTCACTTCTTACATCCCCCTGACTCGGTTTTTAGCATTTTTTTTCGTTGTACAGAAATTCGACCTCTACAATTTTATTATATGTATAGATACTTTAATCTGACCATGTAGATGGTGCAAAGCATTAGATAGGTAACTTAAATACATATACTTAAACTATTGTTGCGAACCAGTAATAATCCTTTACAAGTGTTTTATTATCCCTTAATTACTCACAGTCTCTTTCACACTTGGAAGGGAGGAGTGTCAGGAATGTGACCAGCTATGACGAGGACTTGGGAGGGGTCGAATAATCACGAAATTCCTGTGACGTCATTTGTGGGTGGCCCCAAATAATTAAATCAGTATTGTATTACGGGTAATATACAATGGCCATAAACAAAAAAGTAACAACAAATTTGGAAAATATTATATTAATATGTGAAGCAAAAACTTTGTACCCCTTTTTACGGAAATTGCGCGGACGTGGGAGTATGAAATTTCGCACACTTATAGTTTATATAGAGAAGGAGTGCATAATGCTAATATGTATATTTTTAATTATGCATAAACAATACATTAAATCAATAAAAAAAAACATTACACAGTCTACTATGTATTCGACAAACACATATATACTCTTTTGTTTATTAATCATATAGATAATCCGATTAATCCGATTTCTATTATTTTGTTTTAAGACTTGCAGTTTTAATTAGATTAGACCTTACTGAATCAAACCTGTAAGGGTTAAATCAAATGGGGTGTTACCCATCCAGGCCGGTAAACACCACCTGGCTATGGGTTGTTTTGTCGCCTCTTACAACATGCCGCCCTAACGCAGAAAATTGTACCCTTACCCATTCTTGCCCCGATAAAAGCTATAACAAAGAAAATTATTTCTTATTTTACCTCCCAGCCATTTTAATATTATATAAAATTATTATTGCAAAAGTGGATGGATGCAGAAGTCGTGGAAGGCCACGACATACCTTCCATGATCAAATTGATCGTGTACTAGCAGAAGGTGATGTCAGGAGCCTTAAGAACAGACGAGCGTGCAGACAAGAGCTATGAATGTCAAAGAAGCATGTGAGATGTGTAAGAATAAGCCTGTATGGCGCTCTATTGTACGTGCCTACCCGGCAAGGGAACTGGCGTGAAGATATGTATGTATGTAGAATATAATTTGTCGTAGAGGCAATAAGGTGAATCTCTGCCCACCCCGTCGGGAGGGTGTCATGATTGCAGCGAGAACACACCTCTGTCATCGCGCAGCGGAGATTGCGGCTTATACAGGGGTACAATATAATGCAGTCACTCAACTCAAAACAAGGCTTAGGTCGAGAACTTAGGAAATTATATTTTGTGGTATAAAGAGAGAGAGAGATAGAAAGAAAGGAAGAAGAAGAAAGAAAATCATTTTATTCAGCACAAATTACATTGGATAGTGTAGGTATAATTGTTAACAAATTTAAAACTAATATGACAGATATTACATCGTTGTAAAGCATTAAAGTAGAATCTTAAATCTATAGTAATATTATAAAGCTGAAAAGTATGTTTAAACGCGCTAATCCCAGGAACAGCTGGTCTGATTTGAAAAATTCTTTCAGTGTTGAATAGTACATTTATCGAGGAAGGCAATAGGCTATATGTCATCACGCTAAGACCAATAGGAGCGGAGCACCAACGAAGAATGTTTCAAAATGGGGGGTTTTTTATAAGTCGCGGGCAGAAGCTAGTTATATATATGTACATTTTGAGTGTGAAACAATATAACAGTTTAAAATAGTTCAAACCAAAAACTTAGTTTGATTTCTCTCACACCGCTCACCGAACACCTTTTGATAAGCAACCTTCTGATTACAAAACTACATATAAACTCACAAAGGTTACACTGAAATTCTGTATGTCACTCAAATGGCACTAGCGGAAGATCAGCGCTGGTTGACTAATGGCCGGTTTCTTATCTTACTATTAATTCACTTACCGTCGGTTGATTTGACATAATTTGTACGGAGCTTGTGTGAAATTTTAACCGATACTAAGGCAAATAAACGCTCTGTAACTGGTGAGATATAGGAACAGGTCATTAACCAGCAGTCTACTGTACTAGAGCCAACGAAACTCCATCTTTTATTTTCTATTTAGTATTTTTAAATTGTGTGCAGAGTTCTAAGTAAATATTTTCCTTCTATCTAGTTAAAATTAAAATAATGTAAAAAATTATCGCACGAGTTCAGCAGACAGGCAGACGGCCCACCTGATGGAAAGCGGTTACCATCGCCTATGGACACTTGTAACACCAAAGGTGCTACCAATGCGCTGCTGCTCTCTTAACGGATACTGGAACCTGATCCCTTATGCCGGAACACAACACAAGGTTGTTATGGGGGCATCTAGACCAGGTGTAGCCATCCAGACGGACAAATAACTGTGGGTTTGTCGCGTTTTATGACAGGCTAGAGAATTGTAGGGAGAGAAGTGGAATTGCTCGTATTCATGCACCTCCTCATGGGCGCCGGCGTCAGTCAGGAGCCCGGAGGCGCAGATATACGCATGACTTCCCTCCCTGAAAAATACCGCTTCGGGGGCCTCTTGCATCTAGGGAGCAGAGGAGTCTTCACCCCTGTCGTCGAAGTGAGTTTGCCCTGATTCCCGGGGCACTCTCAGGCACTTGTGCGCTAGGATCGGCGTGGGCGTAACTACGTTCTAAGTCTCATGCCTTTCCTACCATAAGCGCGGGGCATCGGAGGGGGGTGGTTAGTGGGGTATTAGCCCCTGGGCATTTGTCCATCGGTTCGAGTCTCCACACAAGCCGGTCGATGACTGTTTGGATTGCCCTCAGTGGAATGCCTCCATGATCGACTATGGTCTAATCCCTAGGAAAGGACCCGGTATTGTGCGAAATGATTTCCCCCGCCTGAAAAAAAAAAGGCTAGAGAATTGTATTCTACCTCCGTTTCTGCATGGATACATCGACATCTTTTTATTCGCTTTGTTATTAACAAAAAACCGACTTCAAAAACTAAAAAATAATTAGTATAAAATAATTTATTTCTAAAGCATCTGCATCAAGCATCATTTATATCTGTGCAGGAACGGAGAAAGAATACAATTTCCTGCGGCCGGGCGGCCTGTCGTAAGAGGCGACAAAACAACCCACAGCCAAGTGGTAGGGCATTTGCCCGACTGGATGGCTACCACCCCTGGTCTAAAGTATGTCGCCATAACAACCTTGAGTTGTGTTCCGGCATTAGTGACCAGGTTCCAGTCTCCCTTAAGAGAGCAGCAGCGCATTTGTAGCACCTTTGGTGTTGCAAATGTCTATAGGCGATGGTAACCGCTTTTCATCAAGTGGGCCGTTTGCCTGTCTGCTGAACTCCAGCAATAAAAAATAAAAAAAGGTATTATTATTAATATATATTATCTAAAACATCTTAAAGTCCGTGCTTAGTAATTTTCAAAATATAGTAATCTTTATGTTTTACTTTGCATCGACTTCAAGATGTTTTAGATAATATATATTAATAATAATAGCTTTAGAAATAAGTTATTTTATACTAAATATTTTGTAGTTTTTGAAGTCGGTTTTATTAATGGAAGTTTTTTTATTTTTTTTTTGTTACTTTTTAGTGTCTAGCTATATATGGGTAGTCCTACGAAAGGTGCCGCGCTCCTTAAAAAATATAGGTCCCAAGAAACGGGACCAAAAAATGTTCGTAAAATGAAAACTACTGGGCCAAACTATGTTAAATTTTTAGGGGACTAAATGGCAACTATTCCGCATCAAACTAAACAAGAATCACGTAAATCGGATCATAAATCTCGGATTAATCGGTGAACATACATTTAAAAAAAAAAAGATTCCGACGAATTGAGAACCTCCTCCTTTTTTTGAAGTCGGTTAAAAATAACCCAACTGTATTTCATTATCACGCAATTTTATTTTGCCGTTATATTTTGTACTGTTTTATATTTTACTATGACAGCATTAAGGCGACTTATGGCGGCGGGGTGTAATTACCGTATGAAAAATTCACATATCACGGGAAATAATTATAATTAAATGAAAACAGAATTATTATGAATGAAAGCGGGTTTATTATAGCGTCTAGCAAACTCAAATGGTGTAAACGTGTAGGTTCGATTCCTGGCCGAGAAGCATGATCCATACAAGCAGTTTTCTGACCCAATGTGCATCTTGTTACAATTACCACGCGCGAACATGAACGAAGATAACCAATGTGCGGAACACGCCAATCCGGGTGTAGTGTCCGATTCATTACAAAAATAGGAGTGCCGAGCCCAGCAATAGGTTTATGGATTATCATTATTATTGTAATATATGACTTTAAAGACCACGGGCCATAAAAATGGCCCGGAGTTTTGAAGGGCTGGCGTGGGGCGATGGGAAGGCCAACACGTAGAGACCCCTTGACAAATTTAATGTAAATGTGGCGAGACACTGACCGGCGATTATCCCTGTCTACAACACATAGTGATGCACCCAAGGACAAGCCCCGGCCAGTGTAGGACTTTTATAGAGAACTATCTGTGCCCGCGACGTCGTCCGCGTGGAATTTGCTTTCAAAACCCTCCGATTTTGAAACATTCTTCATTGGTGCTCCGCTCCTATTGGTCTTAGCGTGATGATATAAAGCCTATAGCATTCCTCGATAAATGGGCTATTCAACACTGAAAGATTTTTTCAAATCAGACTAGTAGTTCCTGAGATTAGCGCGTATTATATTTGGCTACAACACTAATATTTACATTTTAAATATCGCGATATCTTTTGAATGAAACGTCCGAATTGAATAATTCAAAAAGTTCTAGAAAGGTATTGAATTCGTCTTGAATATAAAGTAATTGATTTTGATAAGGATTAATACCAAGGTACAAAATAAATAGTTTTTGAAGCGACGGCATTTTAATTATTTAAAAAAATAAAAGAAAACACTTATTGTGATATAACTACAATAGACATATATAGACATATATTTAGACATATGGTTATGCGATATTTTTTGTAGACAATATATGTTCTGCAAAGTGGTAGTACATTGTTTTGTTCTATAATCAATAGTTTTCGCAGCGCACGCCGTGTAAGGATTTTTCGGGTAATTTTTTTACACCTCGGATTACATTATTGGACTTTTAGTAAGGATCCCTAATTTTTTTGAAAATATAATATAGCCTATAGCCTTCCTCGATAAATGTACTATTCAACACTGTACATCACAGAGATTAGCGCGTTTAAACAAACAAACAAACAAACTCATCAGCTTTATAATATTAGTATAGATAAGAACAAGAGGTACCAGGCTATTGGGATGAACTGCTTGTGGAACTAGGAATCTGGGACTATAGGGACTTAGTCATCTGCCCGTCGCAATGTACGGGGAACGTGGAAACATGGGCAGACGGTGACTCGCCACTCCCTGCATGGGCCCCAAAAAATGCCATACACGGCAGAGGCAACAGACAAAAAACGTTTTTTGATCGATTTCTCAGCCGTTATTACAATAATTTCACACACTTTAATGCGGTGAAAAAAAAATATGTCAATCTTGATCATATTTCTGACGTAATTCTTGCACTGAAAACGCATTTTTGATAAATTTTCTCGATAGAAAATAATTGCAAAGTAACCTCTAAACGTGTTCTTCAATCTTTAATATTGTTATTATTGTTAAACGTACATCGTTAAAATTAATAAAAGTAACATATAATATTATTAAGAAATATAATAATCGTTCTTTTATTCGGTTACTTAGCGAATTTGGAAGTAATTAATTATTTTATTATAAATGACTTCAAAATAATTAATTTTATTATATACCCTCTTATTTCCAAACGATACAATCAGCCATTTCCTTAATTGAATAACAATTTGTTTTGTATAGAGTTAGTAGTGTTAGTTAGTTGTGTATAATTTACCATAATTTTATATAAATGTATGAGGTCACTGTGTAGATTATAATTGAAAATCTGTCAATTGTATATAGACGGTATTCACTACATTTTATTTTTATGTTGACAGACGCGATAGATTTGTAATCGAGGGTAGAACTTTCTGGCAGCGTAAACCGGTCTCAAGATTTCTAGAAAAAGGTAAAAAAGACAAGGACGGATATATTTTAGAAAGGGATAGACGATGAACGAATGTTCTAGAATAGAAAATTCGGGAAGGAAAAGAAAGAGATAGATGTTAGAACGGGATAGATGTGGTCACGTTGTGAAAGTGACACTCTTGCGCCTGGCAACACTCGCAAGGCGACTTCCCAATTTAGTCGGAACATACCATACGAACTAGCTAGAACTACTTAATTTGTCCGTCGAAAATCACACCATATCCAGTCCCGCGCGTCTCACCCCTGCAGTAATATCACGCCATATGCGATTTCTCCCCCCCCCCTTCTCACCCTCGCGCGGCGGACACCTGTGCCCTCCTTTCCCCCCGCGCGTCGCATCTCCCGTGAGTTTATAAGCCCGAGCGGATGCCCGGCGGAGCGCCTAAAGTCCGGTTTCGCTGAAACAGCCATCTGCGGCTATTCAGCTGGGTCCAGCTCCAAAAAAAAAAGGCGGAGCCCCTTTCTCGTTTCACCATTCAACGCTGCAGTTATTAGTCCAACGTGCTTGAGTCTCTTTCACGCCGAATAAGTGTAGTGCGTTAAAGGAAGCAGGTACGTGGTATTCTAGCTAGTCTCTCTCTCTCCTTCTCTCTTCTTTCTTCGTCATGATAGTAAGGTGTTGCTTACTTTCTAGCCATGGCCAGTTTCTTCTTCCACGCGGGCGGTCGGCCTCCTGAAGGACAGCGACACCTGAGCGTAGTTTAAGCGTAGCTAAGCTTCTTCATCTTCCCTTTCTAGGTGAGCTTAAATAGTTATATTAGGAACATCATAACTAGAAGTAGATTAAAATGTGCTCTTAAATTCTCATCTTCCTCCTAACAGTGACATTCCATATTTTACCCTCGTTCACTGGAATTCGTTATCAATTCCAGGGAGCCAGGTCCGGGCAGAACAAGCCAATGTCCACGTGGTTGGCCAGCAGAGGGCCAACCCTTCAATCACATTCATCACCTTCGTAACCACTACGTCTACCACGGCCTCCGACGCTGGCAGCCGTGTGCAGCGTCGAGGCGAATCTCCGAGACACGTGACTCGGATGGCGCCCAAAAATTATCATTAACCTAACTTAATAATTGAAACATTTATATTTAAGGATATTACTATCGGTACATTTCACAATTTAATAAGAGTCTAGGTTCCCCACGCGTTGAAATTTCTCCCGGACTGATGTCCATCGGTTTCGGAGCCAATAACCAGGATTAAAGACCTGGTTGCATATCCTGTATAGATATAAGGATAATTAATAAGGACAATTGGTTATATTGTTGTACTTTGTGGCGTGGCTCCTTAAAATAAGAATAAATGAGACAAGTCTGTGCTCAATTTGTTTAATTTGAACCCATCACCAACCCGACGGGGTTTTTAATATAACAATGTATATACGAAAGTTCTCGAATAGAAGGTTCGGGAAGGAAAAGACAGATATAGATAGATGTTTAGAAAGGGACAGATAGTAAATAAAAGAATAACGAAATTATGGGTTCTAGAAGTTTCTTCCGGGTATATAAGCAGCGTAAGGCGGGCCTACCGGGCAGTTTTCAGAGTTGAGTTCAGCACAAGACAGCGAAGCGATAAGTGCGATACAGAAGAGTTGGAAGAGAAGTTTAATAGAAAACAGTGACGAGTTAAGTGGTGAATTTAGTGACAAGTTTAGTGGACAGTTAAGTGAAGGAGGAGAGTAGCGTAGTTCGAGAGACGAACCAGAAGCGAGCTACATGCGGAAATATCGGAGGTGAGCACTGCAGTAGCAGGAGGTGGTCTACGCAATATCGGTATGTTCGGACGCAACTAAATGTTCGGTCATTGCCTAGAATGAGGTAGGTAGAAAATAGCTCCATCAATTTTGCTGTCTACCCTCTTTCTGTGTGAGGTGACGGCTAATGCACAGGAGGGTAAAGGCATCCATTTTGGACACTGACATCTGTCAAAGTTCTGATGAGATATCGCGACATGCGTTAATTCTTTTAAATATATTAAAGCTATGGGACTACTTCAGGAGTATACTCCTTCGAATAAACAGAAAAAATTGATAATCGGTTCATAATTGATTGAAATACCGCGTAACAAACATATTCTTAGTCGAATTCAAATGCTCCTTCCTCCTTTTGGAAGTTGACTCTAAAAAGCATTATGTTTCAGATAAATCGTATATCGACACCTCGGGGCTCAAAGGGCGTAAGCACCAAAACTCGATTTTTCAGGAGAGCCGAAAAACAAAATATTAAATATTATTTCGGAGATAACTTTTTGATTCTTGGCCTAAATAAACCATTCTAAAACCAAAAGTCTTAAAATTTCATGATGCAAAACACTGTTAAATTATATTTCAAATAGATTTAAAAGTAACAAAAACAGCTTTTTTATACGCCCCGGAAAATTGCACGTTTGGGGCGTTTACACCCTAAAAATCTATGGATGTGTGATCAGGGATGGTTGTAACTGCCAATTTGTCTACTAATTCTATCAGTTTGTAGACGGTTGCTTTGTTTTCTTCAGTTGATTAAATGTTAAGTAAAGAAAGAAATATAAGATAAGAAATTCTTTTCTTTCTTTATTTCCATATTTAATTTTAATTTTATTTATTAACTTAGTATATCAATTTATCAACTCAAACGACTAATTGTATCATCTACGGTGTCGTTTACTACCCTCGCGCTTATGATCATTAGAATTGGTTTCTGTTACGACACAAAATCTAAAAATATATGTTTTATTTTCTACAAAAAATAGGGTGCTAAACACCTTTTTTTGGCGAATTAAGAAGAAAAAGAAAGAAGAAAGAAAGAGAGAGAAAAAATTAAGTAGAGCTGCATTGAAAAGTAAATTTCACCGAAATGGCGGTTACGTCCTTTGAGCCCCGAGGTATCGATATGGTAAAAACAATCACAGGCATTGTTTTTACCCTCGTTCGTCGCAGGATAGGACCGACACGCACTTGGATGTTGTTGGACAACAAATTCCTTTATATACCGACTTGAAAGGACAGAGATAATGAGGTTGCTGGTATCACCGCGTGATTTTCAATCGATTTACTAAAAGCCTCTTTCAGGATCATTTTCGATGCAAAATTCAATTTCCGAGACACGTAGCGCCATCTGTTTGTAAATGAGATAAACATAAGTAAATATTCATCAAATTTACGAAATTGAAAAAGTGTACGACAGACAATGAAAGTATAGACGGAATCTACATGAACAGACGCGTGAAATGAAGTTGAAGCATCCTTACTAATATTATAAACACGAAAGTTTGTAAGAATGTATGTTTGTTACTCTTTCATGCAAAAACTACTGAATGGATTTTGATGAAACTTTACAATAATATAGCTTACACATCAGAATACCACATAGGCTAGTTCACACTAAATCTTTATAATTTATAAAGATTTTGTATGAATTATTCAAAATATTATGATTTTCCATCAGCACGCGGTTGAGACCGCGGGGCGCAGCTAGTATTACATAAGTTTACACACGCAAGCTTGTGAAGAACTAGCCGCGCCCGCGGGTTCACCCACGTGGTGATAGAAAATCGTTATATTTTAATTTAATTTCGTTATATTTTAATATGTATATGTATACTAATATTATAAGGCTGAAGAGTTTGTTTGTTTGTTTGTTTAAACGCGCTAATCTCAGGAACCGCTGGTCCGATTTGAAAAATTCTTTCAGTGTTGAATAGTACATTTATCGAGGAAGGCCATAGGCTATATTATATTTTTTTTAAATTAGGGATCCTTACTAAAAGTCCAATAATGTAACCCAAGGTGTAAAAAATAGATCCGAAAAAATCCTTAAATGGCGTGCGCTGCGAAAACTATTGATCATAGAACAAAACAATGTACTACCACTTTGCAGAACATATAATTGTCTACAAAAAAATATCGCGTAACCATAATAATATGTCTAACTATTGTAGTTATCTCACAATAAGTGTTTTTTTTTATTTTTTAAATATTTAAAATACCGTCACTTAAAAACTCTTTATTTTGTACCTTGGTATTAATCCTTATCAAAGTAAATTACTGCATATTAAAAAAGAATTCAATACCTTTCTAAAACTTTTTGAATTATTCAATTCGGACGTTTCATTCAAAAGATATCGCGATATTTAAAATGTAAGTATTGTGTTGTAGCCAAATATACTACGCGCTAATCTCAGGAACTACTGGTCTGATTTGAAAAATTCTTTCAGTGTTGGATAGCCCATTTATCGAGGAAGGCTATAGGCTATATATCATCACGCTAAGACCAATAGGAGCGGAGCACCAATGAAGAAAGTTTCAAAATCGGGGGGGCTTTGAAAGCAAATTACACGCGGACGACATTATATATATATATATATATATATATATATATATTATAAAGATTAATAAAACTTAGAGAAGAATTATCTGTCAATGTATTCCCTGAAGTTTCACTTGTACTGCGTGTGAACTGAATTTCATGCATTTTTTATTTAGTTGTTACAAATCATTGTTAGGTAGTAGGGTATTTGCCCGTCTGGATGGCTACCACCCCTGGTCTAAGGTATGCCGCCATAACAAACTTGAGTTGTGTTCAGGCATTAGTGACCAGGTTCCAGTCTCCCTTAAGAGAGTGGCAACACATTGGTAGCACCTTTGGTGTTACAAATGTCCAAAGGCGATGGTAACCGCTTTCCATCAGGTGAGCCATCTGCCTGTCTGCTCAACTCATGCAATAAAAAAACAACCAACAAGTGTTACACTAATACATATTCATGAAATTAGTAAATTCATTTTGTTTTGTAGCATTTTTACAGTGAAAATGAGCATGTTTTACTTTTTGTGGTGTGGTGGCATACTCTAAACAAGGGGTGGTAGCCATCCAGACAGGAAAATACCCTACCACCTGGCTGTGGGATGTTTTCGCTGGCTTAGATTTCCTGATAATCTTAAGAGTTTTAGTGTAGCCGGATTTGTCCAGTGACCCGTAGTTTCGGGAACCCTAAAATAAGGAATTGATAGATAAGTTAAATGCGGTAAGCGAGCGAAGCCAAAGATATCGAAGTAAAACAAAGATTAAGAAATAAGCTACACTGTTCTTTCAAAATTTACTTCTGGCTAGGGATTAAGTTCCCAACTTAAAGTTTAAAATTAATTTTATCATGAACTAGCTTCTGCCCGCGACTTCGTCCGCGGGGAATAGTTACTTTGGGCTAGCGCTAACTTCTGTCACACATGATTTTTGCGAAACTTTAGCCGTTTACGCAGCGCACGCCGCGGGAGCTCTCAAAAGGAAAAAAGACGCCGATTTAGAAACATTCTTCATTGGTGCTCCGCTCCTAGTGGCCTTAGCTTGATCATATATAGCCTATAGCCTCCCTCGATAAATGGGCATGGGTAGTTCCTGAGATTAGCGCGTTCAAACAAACAAACAAACTCTTTAGCTTTATATCTATCTATATATATAAAAATCAATGCCACTTTTCGTTGTCATTTTATAACTTGACAACGACTTTACCGATTTTGATCAAATTTTGTGTGTGTGTTTGAGTGGGTTCCCGGATGGTTTAGATTCGCAATTAGAACCGGTAGGTGGCGCTGAGATCGGGTTCTAGAATCCTCCTAATCACCGGGAGCGATTTTGGTGTTTTCATATTGTGTGTTTGTGTGGGTTCCGGGATGGTTTAGATTCGCAATTAGAATCGGTAGGTGGCGCTGAGATCGGGTTTCTAGAATCCTCCTAATCACCTGGATCGATTTTGGTGATTTTGTTTTTGTGTGGGTTCCCGGATGGTTTAGATTTGCTATTAGAACCGGTAGGTGGCGCTGAGATCGGCTTTTAGAATCCTCCTAATCACCGGGAGCGATTTAGGTGTTTTCATTTTGTGTGTTTGAGTGGGTTCCGGGATGGTTTAGATTCGCAATTAGAATCGGTAGGTGGCGCTGAGATCGGGTTCTAGAATCCTCCTAATCACCTGGAGCGATTTTGGTGATTTTGTTTTTGTGTGTTTGTGTGGGTTCCCGGATGGTTTAGATTTGCTATTAGAACCGGTAGGTAGCGCTGAGATCGGGTTCTAGAATCCTCCTAATCACCGGGAGCGATTTTGGTGTTTTCATTTTGTGTGTTTGAGTGGGTTCCGGGATGGTTTAGATTCGCAATTGGAATCGGTAGGTGGCGCTGAGATCGGCTTTTAGAATCCTCCTAATCACCTGGCCCGATTTTGGTGATTTTGTTTTTGTGTGTTTGTGTGGGTTCCCGGATGGTTTAGATTTACTATTAGAACCGGTAGGTGGCGCTGAGATCGGCTTTTAGAATCCTCCTAATCACCTGGCCCGATTTTGGTGATTTTGTTTTTGTGTGTTTGTGTGGGTTCCCGGATGGTTTAGATTTACTATTAGAACCGGTAGGTGGCGCTGAGATCGGCTTTTAGAATCCTCCTAATCACCTGGCCCGATTTTGGTGATTTTGTTTCTGTGTGTTTGAATGGGTCCCCGGATGGTTTAAATCCACAATTGGAACCGGTAGGTGGCGCTGGGATCGGGTCCTAAATTTTTATTTTTTCAGAGCAGAACAACGTCTGCCGGTGCCGCTAGTATATATTAAAAATAAGATATTATAATTAAAAATAGCTTTAGAAATAAGTTATTTTGTACTTTTTAACCGACTTTAAAAAAAGGATGTTCTCAATTCGTCGGGATCTTTTTTTTATGTATGTTCACCGATTACTCCGAGATTTATGATCCGATTTACGTGATTCTTCTTTTGTTCGACGCGGAATAGCTGCCATTTGGTCCCCTAAAAATTTAACATAGTTTGGCCCAAGTTTTCACTTTATGAATATTTTTTTATGAAAACAATTCCGTTCTCTTTTCTAGAAACCTATATTTTTTAAGGCGCGCGGCACCTTTCCGAGGCCTATCCATAGTATAGGTGGTATGGTATGGTATGGTATGGTGGTAGTATGTGTGTAGCATGGTAGTACACTAAAAAGTAACAAACAAACAAAAACTTCGTTCAAAAAAACCGTCTTCAAAAACTAAAAAATTAAAAAGTATAAAATAACTTATTTCTAAAGGTATTATTATTAATATATATTATCTAAAACATCTTAAAGTCGGTGCTTAGTCATTTTCAAAATATAGTAATTTTTATGTTTTACTTTGCACCAACTTCAAGATGTTTTAGATAATATATATTAATAATAATAGCTTTAGAAATAAGTTATTTTAAACACGTTACACGGTTAGATAATGCTCCCTCACAAGTCTGCTAAAGGAATGTATAGATTTATCAGAATTATTTTATACTTTTTAGTGTCTAGCTAGGTATGAGTAGACCGATGAAAGGTGCCGCGCTCCTTAAAAATATAGGTCCCAAGAAACGAGAACAAAAAATGTTTATAAAATGAAAACTACTGGGCCAAATTATGTCAAATTTTTAGGGGACCAAGTGGCAACTTGTCCGCATCAAACTAAACAAGAATCACATAAATTGGATCATAAATCTGAGCATAATCGGTGAACATACATAAAAAAAAATCAAATTGAGCACCTCCTCCCTTCTTGAGTCGGTTAATGAAGAAAGGTATATTGGGGTAAGAAATAACGTAAAAAACTACATATTGCCAAATAGTGAATGATCATCAATTTTTCTTTTCTTTTGTGTATTTATGTGTGTATACATATTATATTTTAATAATATAGTCACCTAGTCTTTTAAGTCACGAGTCATTTATTTAATCTGTGGAAAATGTGGTTGTTTGTACATTTATATCAATATCTCTTCAAATACCTATTCTTTAGAACAATACGATGAACAAATGTTTTTGTCTCATAGAGTAAAAATATGTATCGACCACCGTGTAGAACTAGATGGCGCCACGGGCATCTTACATCGCGGTTCTGTTTTAATCAACGCCCTATTTATTTTTCATTTCGACAAAGTTAGGAACTATTAAATTAAACGATTGAAGTTAATATTTGTAAGGTCTGTTTGTAATTTAGAATTCTAAGTTATTAACAGACTTGAGTTAAGGGTGTCCACTTAAAAAATATCAATTTATTTTTATTCCATTTAAATCATCGGAATCAAAAACCATCAAACTAGGGGTGGTCTGTAACAGGTAAATTAAGAGACCTGTTCCAGTGAAAGAACAGTTCCAGTAGCCTGCTCCAAAATAACAGTCTGTTCTAAAATAATAGACTGTTGTGTTGCAACAGGTTTAAAACGATTATTTACACAATGAAAACTATTATTTATAGAATTAAAACAACCAATAAAGTTTACAGGTAACAATGTAAGACAAACGAGACTGCTTTGTTTACAATATTTTGTTTTTTTTTACAAAAATAATTAAAACAAACAGAAATAAAACACAAAAATCGGAATGAATCAGACTTTTTATTTTTTTTATTGCAGGAGTTCAGCAGACAGGCAGACGACCCACTTGATGGAAAGCGGTTACCATCGCCTATGGACATTTGCAACACCAAAGGTGCTACAAATGCGCTGCTTCTCTCTTAAGGAAAACTGGAATCTGGTCACTAATGTCGGAACACAACGCAAGGTTGTTATGGCGACATACTTTAGACCAGGGTTGGTAGCCATCCAGTCGGGAAAATACCCTACCACCTGGCAAAAACTAAAGACTAACTACATACTACAGACAGACTTGCAGAGTCACAGACTCAGAGAGGATATGAGGTTCAGAATAGTTCGGATTCATGCTAGGCCTTTCATCTCAGTTAAATATTTTTACCACCATATTGCCACCTGTTTAATAAATAATAATAATTTTAAAAGCATGTTATCTTAATGATAGATAATGTCATATTTTAAATGAGATATAACAGTACATTAGTATTATACACCATAATTTATGCGTGTATCCGAACGTATTTACATTTATTACCAAAATAGAATTTGAATAGGGTTAAGCCATGTTATTGCTGTCCGTACTTTTTGTGAGACAGTAATGTCACTCAAGGAGGCCGCAGAACGCGATAGGGAGAGAAGTCCTACAGCGCGTGCTAATGCGTCTTCTCGAGGTCGCCGGCCTTCAGCTGGCACCCGGAGAGGCAGGTACGCACATTACTTCCCTCCCTGAGTTAGGTTCCGTTTACCGCGGGGGGCCTTTAGCTTGCTAGGAGAGCAAAGGACCTTCTACCCCCGCACAACGAAGTGGGGTGTGTTCTCCCAGGGCACACTCCAGGCACTTTATTGCGCTGGATCGACTGGGCGTAACTATGTTCTAAATCTCAGCCTTTCCAACACAAAGAAAAGCGCAGGGTCGACAGGGAGGAGGGGGTTTTTAGTGGGTATTGGGGTTACTCGCTCGTGTAGCAACGCTCGGAGTCTTCCACACTATTCTGCGACGTCGATCGCGGACGGAGCACTGCCAAGAGCATACTATTGCTGCAGTGTTATCGCCCCCGACCGACGCGTGTCGTTCCCCTAGCAACGGCCCAGATTGTGCGTAAATCGGTCAAGAATTTTCCCTCGCCTCAAAAAAAAAAACAAAATTTTTATTGCTGTCTTTTTCGTTTACAGTATGTGAAAGGAGAAAAGAGCTTGTTCCAAACTGTTTGCTTTGTATCAGGATCATGTATGTGCCATCTTTTTCTGTTACTGTATGTGAAAAGAGAAAAGAGTTTGTTTCAAACTGTTTCGTTTCGGACTGATTGTTGTGGAACGGAACATAATGGAACAGGCTGGAACAGGCGGAACAGTTGGAACAGTTGTAACAGTTGTAACAGTTGTAACAGTTGTAACAGTTGTTTCGGTCTTTAGATAACAGGGCAAAGTTTTTTCATAGAGAAACCTGTTCCGTGTACCTGTTCCGATATGTACGCCTCACTCCTACATCAAACCACCAAAAAACCAATCAAATTGAGCACCGCCTCCTTTTGAAGTCGGTTAAATAGTAAAACTACGTTTTAACGGTTTTAAGCGCGGTAATTTATTTAATTTTGGTTATTAGTTTTATTACGTGTACAAGTCGCGAAAACTTAAGAAAATATCGGTTAAATAGAATAAGAAATATAAAGAAAAACAATTTTTAGCTAGACATGTTATTGGAGAGTTTCTTGCCACTTCTTCTCCTTAGCAGCAATAAGACGTTGCGAAGCGGTGTACATAGACTAGGAAGTAAAATTAAATTTTGAAACCTTCAAAAAGTGTTCTCCAGTGGGACTTATTTTGAATAAACACTTGAATTTGAATTTGACCATCGGTTGTCTAGATGTGCAAGTTGCATCACGAGGTTTTCCTTCACCGTTGTTAGCACGAGGTAATAAAATAACAACATGAACATTAGGTCAGAAAAGTGCCTAAGTGGTGCATGCGTTCCGGCTAGGATCGAACCCACGCCCTTTGAGTTAGGGACGCGTGCACTAGCCATTACGCCACCATGACTTTTTTTAAACCATTTTCAGCACGGTATTTTATTCGCATGATGAAAGAATGACTAAACAGATATACAATGTAAAAGTGGATGGATGCAGAAGTCGTGGAAGGCCACGACACACCTTCCATGATCAAATTGATCGTGTACTAGCAGAAGGTGATGTCAGGAGCCTTAAGAACAGACGAGCGTGCATGACAAGAGCTATGAATGTCAAAGAAGCAAGTGTGGTGTGTAAAAATAAGCCTGAATGGCGCTCTATTGTTCGTAGCTACCCCGTAAGAGAACTGGCGTGAAGTTATGTATGTATGTATTTTATTCGATTTTTATTGCGGCGTTTCTTCCACACTTCAGTAGCCAATATTACACGCTTAAAACCGTTGAAACGTAGTTTTATTATGTGTACTAGTTAGGAAAATTTAAGAAAATACTAAGCCTATTAATTGAAAATTATTCAATTTAGTATTAATTTATATATATTATTATGGACTAAAACTAAAATAAAGTACCTAAGGATACTGTTACTGCTTTTTGGTTCATAAGATCAGACGATATCCCTCGAGGCCTAAAAGGGGACCTCGTCATTAACGTAATCAAAAAACAATAGTTAAAAAAATACGCTTTTATAGAAAATCCAAGTAAGAAATAGAAAATAAATTTTAATAAATTTCAATTAAAAACAGTGTAAGAAAAAATGATTTTATTAAAAAAAAAGCGTATTTTTTTAAATTGTTATTTATTTCTAATTTTTAGCGATTATTTAGTGATTTAATTCCCTTCACCGTGGAAACTTTGAAAAAAGAATTAAATAAACTCTTATGAGAAAATGGAACGTTTAGTAAAAGTAAGCTTTTTTAAAAAGGTTTTTAAATACAAGCTTTTGAGATCCTGCATATCATGTAGCAGCGGAGTGCTAGCCAATACAAGTGAAACGAGCCCAAACGCGACGGGTCTCTCTTGTTTAGTACAGGAGTTCCTATGGCCACCTTCCGACTCCATCATCAGATCAGCTCCATGGTACCATATTATTGCATTGTCACGCGATATAGACATACGTGCAAGCAAAATTTCAGCTCAATCGGAAACCGGGAAGTCGATCAAATTTAACTTGAAAGATTCCGTTACATACATACGTATCAAAAGCTAATAAAAGCGTATTAAATATACGCTGAGGCTCACCAGCAACGGCTTCATCACCATGTAAAGGTCGAGGCCATCCAGCTCCTTGATAATACAGATTTATTAAGAAGACTCAAAAGGATAAAAGCATTTGAGTTAGTGTTATAATACTCTCATAATAATAAACATACCTTCCATGATCAAATTGATCGTGTACTAGCAGAAGGTGATGTCAGGAGCCTTAAGAACAGACGAGCGTGCATGACAAGAGCTGTGAATCTCAAAGAAGCAAGTGAGTTGTGTAAGAATAAGCCTAAATGGCGCTCTGTTGTTCGTGCCTACCCCGCAAGGGAACTGGCGTGAAGTTATGTATATATGTATAATAAGAAAGTGAAGTACTATGTGCTGAACATTAACAAAGGACACATGTACAAAGTGTATTCTCCTTAATAAAGACAATAGGAAGTTACTAGTTATTTTAAGTCAGATTTAAATTACTCATTAGTCTTATTTCCGAGGTTTTGGCAGTAACTGAAAGGAGATGTTGTGCTGTGCGGTTTTATTTTCTAAAAATGTGTAAAATCACTCTAAAATTAACAATAGTTGTAGGATATTGATAGTTTTTGAGTAGTAACTATGTGTTTTGTGAGAACTGTGAACTGTATAGTCAAATGTGGCCTTTCGAGTTGTCACAAGAACTCCGTTGAATGACGTCGGTTGTAGCCTACAATACAACGGCGCCTGGCTTAAAGGCCTAGTTGCCAAGCCTTAAAATAAAAAAAATAGTCTTATTTCCTAGATTAGATTATAATTTTAATGTTGTATCACTAAGATGCATCATTTATAGGAAAAAAATATTATTCAGACACAATACGCCAATTCCGCTTCTGGCTCCAACACCTTTGGCCTTTTGCATAGTTGCGTTCGACAACAACAACGACGTTCAAAATACGTAAACACACAAAATGTCACTCTTGCGAACTTCAAGTCACTTCATAACTTCATTTTATACGTTGAAATATTACCAGCGTAATGATTTTACTGTTACGACCGGAACGCCGACAAAAGACAAATTCACATCTGCATACCTATAGACATTTTATTATTTTTTTTTTAGGCATTTGGACTTCTTTTGTTTGCTTTGTGTTTAAAATTTGTGATCGGAAAAGCAGCCCATTGTGTATTGTAACCTTTATGGTAGTCATTAGCCAGGTATAATTCTTAGAAATTCAGTCCACGCGTATTGTATTTTTACAGTATAAAGCAATGCCCCAACGGAGGGGTGACGCAGTCAAGCGATAACCACAAGCGAGGCAAGACGTGTGTACATTCGACAATCTATATAGTGACGGACTTTGCGCGTGTTATTGTATCGTGCATTACGTTTGTACTAGTTGTGTTCAGTTATATTTGTACCTGTATTATACGTGTTTGTATAGTTCTAATAAATCTTATAGTAATTCCAACGACATTTTAATTCGAGTCCTGCGACTCGTAACATTATTGTAAAAACGAATTATACGATTTAATATGGAAAAAGCGTCCCATTTTGGATATCCTTCGTTCCTGTGTCTACAATACATATAAATGACTTCATACCGGGACGATTTTTTTCATTGCACGAGTTTGGTAAAAGGCAGGCGGCCTAACTGATGGTAAGTGGTTACCATCGCCTATGGTCTTGCAACACCAAAGGTGCCACCAGTATGCTGCCGCTCTCTAAAGGGAGATTAGAACCTGACCCCTGAAGCCGGAATACAACTCAAGGTTCTTATGGTGGCGTCCACACGGGCACATACTGTACCTGGCGAGACCTAGTAAACTAAGTTCGAGTGGTTAAAATCTCGCGACTATTAATTAGAGGGGTTAAATGAGTTAACGCTAGGATTTAGGTTGAGAAAAGCAACTACGAACAGCAATTAAGTAAATGAGGAAAACTCTTTTGACTGAAGGAGGCGGAGTCGCGGGGGCATGTTGTAGCGCGCGGCCACTTGACCCCGTTGCGAGACGAGTGATGGGAAGGTGTATCGGATCAGTGGTACTGATAGTTGGACGATATGTCGTGAACTATCTGATACTAAATATCAATAAATAACCGTTACTAAATATTAATAAACAATCGTTCTCAATATTACTGAATAATCGTTCTACATAGAATAATCGTTTATTGCTAGAAATGTATGTGTACATAGATGTTCTTTTTTTGTAGTAATTGTCTCAATACATTTTGCCTCATTAGGCGTACAATTTTCACATCTTGTAACTAAATCTAAATTGAAACTAATTACATTACAAATATTAAAATAATTACTATGATAATTAAATAAATTAGATTACATTAAATGTCAAACAAAGCATTAATTAAATAAGAATACATAGTAATCATTAGAATTTATCAATCATATAATCCTCGATTTTATAGTAGCATTTAATTATCAAAAATTTATAATAAAACTACATTTTAACGATTTTAAGCGCGGTAATTTTATTTGATTTTGGTTTTTCCGACGTTTCGGCTACTTTTCAGTGGCCGTGATCACGGCCGAAAACTTAAGAAAATATTATCAAAAATTTATTTACGTGTCCCTTAAATAATAATATGGATTTTTGATTCTTTATACTGTTAGGTAATTTATTGTATAATACTGTAATGTCACTAAATAACCGTTCTAAAAATCACTAAAAAACTGTTTCTAAATGTCACTAAAATCACTGTTACTAAATAAGTGGTTCTAAATGTCGCTAAATAGCCGTTATTAAATATTAATAAACAACCTTTTTTATTATCACTAAATAACCGTTCTAAATATCACTACATAACTGTTTCTAAATGTCACTAAAATATCCGTTACTAAATTACTGTTACTAAATATCGCTAAATAACCAGTACGAAATAACCGTTACACGTAGTAACGGTTATTGAATAACTCTTACTAAATAACAGAAACAGCGGCTCTCCGTGCCTATGAGTACATAGTCCCGTAGCTCGTTGGCTCTCAATGGACTGCTGTTTGCGAACTACCCTTACGTTGAATAAAACAAAAATACAGCCTTTCAAAGCGATGCCTCGTTTATGGCTTCGCTTCTTTAATTGGACGCTAGCTTCACACCAGGCGCCTATTTGAATACCTTTCTCAACTGTTTGGTACTGTCAAGGACCAATTAGAAGTTTTATAACTTCTAACTTCAATAATTCACTTACTGCTGTGAAGCAATTGGCGATACCATTGCAATCACTAATTTAATCAATTGCTAAACTAGTTATAAATGTGTAAAAATATAAACTTCTTCAAAATTAATCTAAAAACGCGTATATTAAAATAAACATAGAAAAATTAATAAAACTGCGTTAAAAAAACTGCATAGCACCACATTTATCTATAATATTATAAAATTCATAACATGCTGTCTGTAGATTGAAGCTATTTAAAAAACTAATAACTGGAATAGACTATATAAACGATGGAGAGAAGGATGCATCTTTTTTAGATTTCTTGTTTGTTTATCAATTTACCTAAAAACTATTGGGCCGTTTTGATGCGGTATTCGCTGATCGACGTCTAATTCTTAGACTTAAACTCTGCGATACTATTTATCCTGAGAAGCCCGCGGGATTTTTTTCGGGAATGATTTAAAATAGCCAGATTTCTACAAAAAATAGGGTCGTAAACACCACTTTTTGGCGAATTAAGAAGAAAAAGAAAGAAGAAAGAGAGAGAGAATAAATTAAGTAGGGCTGCATTGAAAAGTAAATTTCACCGAAATGGCGGTTACGTCCTTTGAGCCCCGAGGTATCGATATGGTAAAAACAATCACAGGCATTGTTTTTACCCTCGTTCGTCGCAGGATAGGACCGACACGCACTTGGATGTTGTTGGACAACAAATTCCTTTATATACCGACTTGAAAGGACAGAGATAATGAGGTTGCTGGTATCACCGCGTGATTTTCAATCGATTTACTAAAAGCCTCTTTCAGGATCATTTTCGATGCAAAATTCAATTTCCGAGACACGTAGCGCCATCTGTTTGTAAATGAGATAAACATAAGTAAATATTCATCAAATTTACGAAATTGAAAAAGTGTACGACAGACAATGAAAGTATAGACGGAATCTACATGAACAGACGCGTGAAATGAAGTTGAAGCATCCTTACTAATATTATAAACACGAAAGTTTGTAAGAATGTATGTTTGTTACTCTTTCATGCAAAAACTACTGAATGGATTTTGATGAAACTTTACAATAATATAGCTTACACATCAGAATACCACATAGGCTAGTTCACACTAAATCTTTATAATTTATAAAGATTTTGTATGAATTATTCAAAATATTATGATTTTCCATCAGCACGCGGTTGAGACCGCGGGGCGCAGCTAGTATTACATAAGTTTACACACGCAAGCTTGTGAAGAACTAGCCGCGCCCGCGGGTTCACCCACGTGGTGATAGAAAATCGTTATATTTTAATTTAATTTCGTTATATTTTAATATGTATATGTATACTAATATTATAAGGCTGAAGAGTTTGTTTGTTTGTTTGTTTAAACGCGCTAATCTCAGGAACCGCTGGTCCGATTTGAAAAATTCTTTCAGTGTTGAATAGTACATTTATCGAGGAAGGCTATAGGCTATATTATATTTTTTTTAAATTAGGGATCCTTACTAAAAGTCCAATAATGTAACCCAAGGTGTAAAAAATAGATCCGAAAAAATCCTTAAATGGCGTGCGCTGCGAAAACTATTGATCATAGAACAAAACAATGTACTACCACTTTGCAGAACATATAATTGTCTACAAAAAAATATCGCGTAACCATAATAATATGTCTAACTATTGTAGTTATCTCACAATAAGTGTTTTTTTTTATTTTTTAAATATTTAAAATACCGTCACTTAAAAACTCTTTATTTTGTACCTTGGTATTAATCCTTATCAAAGTAAATTACTGCATATTAAAAAAGAATTCAATACCTTTCTAAAACTTTTTGAATTATTCAATTCGGACGTTTCATTCAAAAGATATCGCGATATTTAAAATGTAAGTATTGTGTTGTAGCCAAATATACTACGCGCTAATCTCAGGAACTACTGGTCTGATTTGAAAAATTCTTTCAGTGTTGGATAGCCCATTTATCGAGGAAGGCTATAGGCTATATATCATCACGCTAAGACCAATAGGAGCAGAGCTCCAATGAAGAATGTTTCAAAATCGGGGGGGCTTTGAAAGCAAATTCCACGCGGACGACGTTATATATATATATATATATATATATATTATAAAGATTAATAAAACTTAGAGAAGAATTATCTGTCAATGTATTCCCTGAAGTTTCACTTGTACTGCGTGTGAACTGAATTTCATGCATTTTTTATTTAGTTGTTACAAATCATTGTTAGGTAGTAGGGTATTTGCCTGTCTGGATGGCTACCACCCCTGGTTTAAGGTATGCCGCCATAACAAACTTGAGTTGTGTTCCGGCATTAGTGACCAGGTTCTAGTCTCCCTTAAGAGAGTGGCAGCACATTGGTAGCACCTTTGGTGTTACAAATGTCCAAAGGCGATGGTAACCGCTTTGCATCAGGTGAGCCATCTGCCTGTCTGCTCAACTCATGCAATAAAAAAAACAACCAACAAGTGTTACACTAATACATATTCATGAAATTAGTAAATTCGTTTTGTTTTGTAGCATTTTTACAGTGAAAATGAGCATGTTTTACTTTTTGTGGTGTGGTGGCATACTCTAAACAAGGGGTGGTAGCCATCCAGACGGGCAAATACCCTACCACCTGGCTGTGGGATGTTTTCGCTGGCTTAGATTTCCTGATAATCTTAAGAGTTTTAGTGTAGCCGGATTTGTCCAGTGACCCGCAGTTTCGGGAACCCTAAAATAAGGAATTGATAGATAAGTTAAATGCGGTAAGCGAGCGAAGCCAAAGATATCGAAGTAAAACAAAGATTAAGAGATAAGCTACACTGTTCTTTCAAAATTTACTTCTGGCTAGGGATTAAGTTCCCAACTTAAAGTTTAAAATTAATTTTATCATGAACTAGCTTCTGCCCGCGACTTCGTCCGCGGGGAATAGTTACTTTGGGCTAGCGCTAACTTCTGTCACACATGATTTTTGCGAAACTTTAGCCGTTTACGCAGCGCACGCAGCGGGAGCTCTCAAAAGGAAAAAAGACGCCGATTTAGAAACATTCCTCATTGGTGCTCCGCTCCTAGTGGCCTTAGCTTGATCATATATAGCCTATAGCCTCCCTCGATAAATGGGCATGGGTAGTTCCTGAGATTAGCGCGTTCAAACAAACAAACAAACTCTTTAGCTTTATATCTATCTATATATATATAAAAATCAATGCCACTTTTCGTTGAATTTTTATAACTTGACAACGACTTTACCGATTTTGATCAAATTTTGTGTGTGTGTTTGAGTGGGTTCCCGGATGGTTTAGATTCGCAATTAGAACCGGTAGGTGGCGCTGAGATCGGGTTCTAGAATCCTCCTAATCACCGGGAGCGATTTTGGTGTTTTCATATTGTGTGTTTGTGTGGGTTCCGGGATGGTTTAGATTCGCAATTAGAATCGGTAGGTGGCGCTGAGATCGGCTTTTAGAATCCTCCTAATCACCTGGCCCGATTTTGGTGATTTTGTTTTTGTGTGTTTGAGTGGGTCCCCGGATGGTTTAAATCCACAATTGGAACCGGTAGGTGGCGCTGGGATCGGGTCCTAGACTTTTATTTTTTCAGAGCAGAACAACGTCTGCCGGGGCCGCTAGTATATATTAAAAATAAGATATTATAATTAAAAATAGCTTTAGAAATAAGTTATTTTGTACTTTTTAACCGACTTTAAAAAAAGGAGGGAGGTTCTCAATTCGTCGGGATCTTTTTTTTATGTATGTTCACCGATTACTCCGAGATTTATGATCCGATTTACGTGATTCTTCTTTTGTTCGACGCGGAATAGCTGCCATTTGGTCCCCTAAAAATTTAACATAGTTTGACCCAAGTTTTCACTTTATGAATATTTTTTATGAAAAAAATTCCGTTCTCTTTTCTTGAAACCTATATTTTTTAAGGCTCGCGGCACTATTCCGAGGCCTATTCATAGCTAGACACTAAAAAGTAACAAACAAACAAAAACTTCGTGCAAAAAAACCGACTTCAAAAACTAAAAAATTAAAAAGTATAAAATAACTTATTTCTAAAGGTATTATTATTAATATATATTATCTAAAACATCTTAAAGTCGGTGCTTAGTAATTTTCAAAATATAGTAATTTTTATGTTTTACTTTGCACCGACTTCAAGATGTTTTAGATAATATATATTAATAATAACAGCTTTAGAAATAAGTTATTTTTCAACACACTTGCTCATAAAGTGGCTCTATGGTCACCGCAATTAGGCACAGAATGACACCCATAATCTTACTGTAAATAAAAAAAAATAACTCACTAGTGAGTTATAGAATTTTTTTTAAATTTTATTGGTTGAGTTGCTTTGTTCTTAAAAAGTTATTATTAAAAAAAAATCGTGATCTATAGAACAAATAAATTAATGTTCCTATTGCTTACTCATTTCATGCAACTTCTTACTTAACAGTAGAGTACACGCGCGGGCTACATATGTAGCCCAGGGTATTGTTTTTGTTCATAACTTCGTGAAATCGAATGTTTTAAAGTCGAGTCTCTCGCTAAGCTCCGATTGGTTGTTGCTCGACGCATTCAGTGTGGCGTGAGCGATCGACGCTGGCGCACGTGCGAAAAATAATCAGTTGAAGTTGTTGAGCTACGTATGTAGCCCACGCGTGCACTCGCGGAACTTCTTAGACGCAAAATATTTTTTAAATTTATGTAAATATTTCTCTGTTTCTATTAACGTTTGTATTATGTATTATATTTATGTATTGAAAACTTTACTGTTCGTTTATATTTTATCAACAGATTGCTAAATATGGATCGAAGAATGGAAGAAACCGTGTCGAGATGGCTGGAAGAGGAGTTAGATGAGGATGATTTGATTGAAAGCGAACAGGAAGAGGATGTGAGAGAAGAAGAGAATATAGTTCATTCTCCTCACGACACTGATACCGAGCAAGAAGAGCAGAGTGATGATAATGATGAAAATGCTGAACAAAACCACAGTGATTCGGACGATAGTATGCCACTTGCAGAATTAACCACTTATAAGTCGCGAAATGAAACAGAATGGAAAAAACGACCATTTCCTACAACGAGGGTACGTTCGCACAATATTATACAAAGACCTTTAGGACTAAAAGGTATAGCTTCAAATGCCAGTACACCACTTCAGTGTTTCGAATTATTTTTTGATCCTGATGTATTTGAATGCCTGGTAAACTGTATATATATATTGTTACCATAAAAAGTAAATATCAAAGAGAACGCGATGCAAAGCCTACGACGTTAACTGAAATGAGAGCATTTGTTGGGTTACTCATAGTCATTGGGGCTAATAGGTCAGGACGTCAAAATCTTAAAGACTTTTGGAACAACTCTGTTGGAACGGGCTTCGAGCTGGTTTATCTCACAATGTCTATAAATCGATTTCGATTCCTAATACGTTCTATACGATTTGATGATATCCGCGACCGCCCTCAGAGACAAGAAACTGATAAGCTTGCTGCCATACGGGGCTTTATTGAGACTATGAGACACCATTGTTTAGAATATTATATTCCAAGTGAATGCTTGACATTGGATGAGCAACTTGTAGCATTTAGAGGTCGATGTCGTTTTATTATGTACCTACCCAACAAACCGGCGAAATTTGGCATAAAAATATTTATGGTAGCAGACACAAAATGTCCGTATATTTACAACTTTGAAGTATACTGTGGTGACCAACCAGAAGGCCCATTTCATGTATCCAATAAAGTGGCAGACGTCACTAATAGATTACTAGAGCCACTTATACATATGGGTCGTAATGTGACGATGGATAACTGGTTCACCAGTCATCCAGTGGCATTGCAGCTTTTGGAAAAAAGAATAACTGTTGTCGGCACTTTCAAGAGTAACAAGCCAGAGATACCCCCAAATTTTAAGACAAGTCAAGACCGAGAAATTAATAGCTCTTTGTTTGGGTTTCAGAAAGACTGTACACTAGTCAGTTATGTGCCAAAAAGGAACAAAACAGTTGTATTATTGTCAACACTGCACCATGATGCAGCAATCGATGCTACAACCGGCGATGCCAAAAAGCCTGAAATTGTAACATTTTATAATCAAACAAAGTGTGGGGTGGATATTGTGGACAGAATGTGTCGTCAATATGACGTGTCTAGAAATAGTAGGCGTTGGCCACTTACCTTATTTTTTAATTTTTTGAATATTGCTGGTATAAACAGTCTAGTTGTTCACCACTTGAATAACTCAAATGAAAAAATTATAAGACGCATTTTTCTTCAGTCTTTGGGGTTCGAACTTGTAAAACCATTAATTTTAGAACGCATAAATCGGGATAATGTTCCAAGAAGTATAAAAACAGAAGTAAAATTATTGTTGAATATGTCAGAAGCTCTTGAACAAGGAAATATACCAATTCGTGGTGGAGTTGCACGCTGTGCGTTTTGTAGCAGAACGCGCGATCGCAGCACAAGGAAAACTTGCTCATAATGCTATAGGCGTATGATCATAATGATCGTAATGATCATCAAATTTTAATTTGTCCTTCGTGTAACGAAAATTAAAAAAATATAAGTAAATATAAATAATTAAACCAAAAGTTGATTGATCTCAAATAAGTAAAAATTCTGTGATTTTTTGAGAAGTCTGAAGCTTTGTTAATATTTTTAAGTTTAAGAAAGAAAAGATATTTTTTTTTTTGTTTCAGTTTACTTAATAAATGTCATTGATTATAATAAATGAGTTTTATTAAAAATTAAACAATTATCTTTCAGTATATTTCAATTTCAAATGGGCTACACTCGTAGCCCGCGCGAGCACTCATGTACGTTTCAGAGGCGCGTGTACCGTAGTGTTAAATAGATAATTTTAACTCGTACGTGTTTAATAAATAAAACTTTCACTCATGTAAAACTTTTTTTTCTCTGTAATAAAAGAGAACTTTAAATTCCCCATTTTGTACGTGGCAGAATAGGCGCGAACCCTATGCGTGGAAAACAAAAAAAAAACCTCATCCCTTTAGTCTGTGGCCGAGCGCAATGCGCGCGCATAGGAAAACTGATTATTTTTTCCCGCCATAGCGAAACATTTTTCATAACTCGTTTTCACTGTTGAAATTATAGTTATTTATTAATTAAAATGTCTACAAGTACTAGTTACGAAGAAAATGATTTATGTTGTACACCGCCCGATATAAGATGTGAAGCCCTTAACGTTATGGAAAGTTTACTACCTGAAAACTCCAAGGAAAAATATCTATTAGCGTACCAAAATTTCATAAAATGGCAAAACAACAAGAATACGCAGTCTTTTTCAGAAAATGTGTTCATGGCGTACTTTAAAGAATTATCTTCTAAGTACAAACCTAGCTCTTTGTGGTGTTTATACTCAATGTTAAAAACACAGAAATATGTGTTTTTGTGAGAACTGTGAACTGAACTAACAATCCTAAGTGCGTACCCTGCTCGCACGTAACAATATCTTGTATAAAATATTATCTGGAATTTACAAACTAAATATGCCAATTGCTACGTTTCATGTACTGTTTTTTTTTTTTTTATTGGACTTGACTTTATGTTGTTGGTCCGAAGACCTTACAACTTTACCGGGGTCTTTGGGGCGAGTGCCTTCGCGAAGCGAAGGCGCTCGAGCCCGGGGGGCAACTTGCTCGAGGGAGCTCCCTAAGGAGTTTTACCTCGGCTGGACTGTTGCCATGAATGGAGAATGAATTTAATGATGCCCACCATAGGGCGTTCATGTACTGTAAAATTGTTGGAGGGATGGCGAGGTGTTCTAAAATGCTCGTCGACTGTAAAATATGTGTTAAAACCGTAAGGTGCTCTGATTATAAAGCACTAGCTGTGCCCACGACGCCGTCCGCGTGGAGTTTGTTTTCAAAGCCCCCCCGATTTTGAAACATTTTTCATGCTGCTCCGCTCCTATTGGTCTTAGCGTGATGATATATAGCCTGTAGCCTTCCTCGATAAATAGGCTATCCAACACTGATATAATGTTTCAAATCAGACCAGTAGTTCCTGAGATTAGCGCGTTTAAACAAACAAACAAACAAACTATTCAGATTTATATATTAGTATAAGATGACCAGTTGCTGCTCTTTTACTACTATAAACGTATAAACCCTTCTGAGTTGTTGCAAATATTACAATATCTCATAGAATAATAAAATAAAATAAGTACATTTAGTTTACTTACAATGAGATTAAAATATAATTCCTAACTAACTAGGATATGCCCACAGCTTCGTCTACGCTTGACTTAAAATTCCCACGGAATTTCCGGGACAAAAAAAAAGCAGTATTTGAAAAAGAATGCAAGCTATGCTATCGTTTTAGTGAGAACTGTGTAGGATAGGTAATCTAATTATTATGCACCCGACCAACTACAAACCGCTCCCGGGAAAATTCCCGCGGGATTCCCGGGATAAAGAATATCACACATTTTATTACATTAAAATTGCTATCAATCAGTAAAAAAGCAGCACATTGAAATTATTATTTTTTTAAATCTGGCTATTTTGAATCATTCCCGAAAAAAATCCCGCGGGCTTCTTAGGATAAATAGTATCGCAGAGTTTAAGTCTAAGAATTAGACGTCGATCAGCGAAAACCGCATCAAAACGGCCCAATAGTTTTTAGGTAAATTGATAAACATAAACACAAAAACAAGATAAACAAGAAATCTAAAAAAAATGCATCCTTCTCTCCATCGTTTATATAGTCTATTCCAGTTATTAGTTTTTTAAATAGCTTCAAGCTACAGACAGCATGTTATGAATTTTATAATATTATAGATAAATGTGGTGCTATGCATTGCATTTTAAAGCAGGTTTATTAATTTTTCTATGTTTATTTTAATATACGCGTTTTTAGATTAATTTTGAAGAAGTTTATATTTTTACACATTTATAACTCGTTTAGCAATTGATTAAATTAGTGATTGCAATGGTATCGACAATTGCTTCACAGCAGTAAGTGAATTATTGAAGTTACAAGTTATAAAACTTCTGACGGGTCGTTGCAATAATAAACAACCCGTTCATTTTCAAAGTATGTAATTTTGTATATGATATTTACATAGCCGAACGTATCAATATAAAATATATATTCGGATTTAAATGGATTAAATTCTGTACATTATCGTGACAAATTTTCTTTGTGTCTAATGTGACATCACAGTTGTCAATTACAAAACATCAATCTTGCCTGCCAGGCAGTAGGCGAACAGGTTTGTTTCGCCACACTTCTAATTGGTCCTTGACAGTACAAAACAGTTGAGAAAGGTATTCAAATAAGCGCCTGGTATGAAGCCAGCGTCCAATTAAAGAAGCGAAGCCATAAACGAGGCATCGCTTTGAAAGGCTGTTTGTTTTATTCAACGTAAGGGTAGTTCGCAAACAGCAGTCCATTGAGAGCCAACGAGCTACGGGACTATGTACTCATAGGCACGGAGAGCCGCTGTTTCTGTTATTTAGTAAGAGTTATTCAATAACCGTTACTACGTGTAACGGTTATTTAGTACCGGTTATTTAGCGATATTTAGTAACAGTAATTTAGTAACGGATATTTTAGTGACATTTAGAAACAGTTATCTAGTGATATTTAGAACGGTTATTTAAAAACGTTTAGAACGGTTATTTAGTGATAATAAAAAAGGTTGTTTATTAATATTTAATAACGGCTATTTAGCGACATTTAGAACCACTTATTTAGTAACAGTGATTTTAGTGACATTTAGAAACAGTTTTTTAGTGATTTTTAGAACGGTTATTTAGTGACATTACAGTCCTTGAAATACCTATTCAATGCATATGTAAATAATAACTGAATGAAATAACTATATAATTAAATAACATGGTTGAATAGTATTCTTTTTCCATGATAAATGAATACAAACTCTTTTATATTACTGAATAACTGCCAGCTGCATCATGAAATTTTATACTCATGTCTACTGTACTTTCACAAATGTAAATTAGAAACATACTTGTCCTTATATATTGCATAAAATAAATGCAAATGTTACTTGCAAGTTTACAGAGAAATAATATAATTATATTGTTACATTATTATTATATCTATTAATTTAAAATATAATTATCTGTTTTTTCTTTTATATTAAGAAATGCTGATTCCATTCAATTTTTTGTAATATTTATTAAAATCAATTTCAAATGTACACCATAACAGTAATTTTGTTAGTAATTCTAGTGAAAATGTCTGAACCTGGGACACCAGATGCTACTCCACCCTTACTCAAAAGGAAACATCAATCAAGGCAATCCAAAAAGCAAAGAGTAAAAAGAAAGTATCACACAAGTTCTTCCAGTTCCACTACTTCAAACGATGAAATTGCAGGATATTTAGTAATTAAAAAATTGGTGGATACACTGGAAAAGAAGAATGCAAATCTAGGTGGAATGGGATCCCAGAATATGATTACAGAATTCAATCCACAAGACGAAACACAAAGTATGAAAGACTGGTTATTAAAAGTTAATGAAACCGCTTCTATTTATGGATGGTCTGCTACTCAAATTGTATTCTATGCTTTACCTCGACTTAGTGGCTTGGCCAAAAGATGGTATAATGGACTGACTTCCATAAAATATACCTGGATTTAGTGGCAGGAAAAACTACTAAAGGCATTCCCATGTGATGAAAATTATGGTGACATACTCACAGAAATTCTTTCAAGGAAATCCAAGCGTTCTGAGACTATAGAAGAATATTATTTTGACAAAATAAGACTCATAAATAGATGTCATATTTCAGGTTATAAGGCAGTAGACTGTCTAACCCATGGAATATATGATCATAACATTCGCCTAAACATACAAGGCAGTTGTTTGGAAGAACCAGAAGATGTCTTGAACTACTTTCGTAAAATAACAAGAAAAGATTCTTTAAGATTAAACCACAAAGAGGCTCATTCATCAGGCTTACAAAAACGTGCTCAAAATGCTCCAAATTTAAATTCAAAATCAAACTGCCCTATCAATGCTATAACTGTGGAGAGAAAGACCATTTCTGGCAGTCATGTCCGAAACCAATAGTAAGATGTGAAAAATGTAACCTGGTTGGTCATTCAGTTTCCAAATGTTCTCAAAGAAAAAGTTTTACAGACAAAAAACCCCCCAGGTCATCAGATAGTGCAGCCAAGAATGTCTTTCAAATAGACTGTAAAGATAATTCCAATCACAAATATTTTAAAAATGTAACTATCAATGGAGCCCATACAAAAGCTTTTATTGATTTTGGAAGTGAGTGCTCCTTAATAACTGAACAAATGCTGGCCTCATTATCATTGGGAAATCTAGATGAAGAACGCAAAGATTTGCCTCTCCTCAGAGGATTTGCAAATGGCATTGTAAAACCAAGGGCTAAAATTCGCCTTAATATTACTATAGACAATATAAAAGAAAACATAGATGTGTATGTAATTTCCAATAAAATGCTGGCACCAGGGACTGAAATTCTCATAGGACAGAATCTAACGGAACTAACAAATATACGCGTAATTAAAACAGATACAGAATTACTCTTATACAGCACGTCAGAACAATCATTGATAGACATAAAAACTTCTGAGGAAATAACTGGTCAAGGAGTATTAGCGGTCCGAATAGGTTACGATAACAGATTAACACAGTATGTATATGTAGCATCTGATGCTTGTATGAAACCTGATGCTGAATATTTAATCTTACCAGGAATTTATAAATTTCAAGATGGATATGCTAACATTATGTTTCTGGTATTGTCCACTATTAAACTATTTTTACCTAAAGGACGAATAATAGCAAGAGGAAAGACTATGCCAAATATACTGCTAGAAACTAATTTGAATTTACCTGAAGAAAAAAATATGACACTAAATATATGTCGCATATCTAACCAATCTTGTCATGAGAATCAACAAATCATATTGGAAAAAAATTAACATGGATGTACAACTGGACATAAAATATAAAGAAAAACTATATGATCTACTCGGAGAGTTTAGGAATTGTTTCGCATTTTCTATGGAGGAATTAGGCAAAACTACATTAACTGAAATGCAGATCAGGCTAAAGCATACCGTCTATCTATTCCGGAACGTCAAAAGGTAAAGAATATCATCGAAGATCTACTGAATAATGATATGATCCGAGAATCCGAATCTGAGTATGCAAGCCCAATAGTAATGGTACCAAAGAAAAATGGTGATGTAAGGCTGTGTGTTGATTACAGAGCACTTAACAAAAAAACTTGTAAGGACAAATATCCAATGCCTATTATAGACGATCAACTTGATAGTCTTAGTGGGCAGAAATTTTTCACAACTCTAGATATGGCTTCCGGTTATCACCAAATCCCAATAGCAGAGGATTGCAAGCATGTAACGGCATTTGTGACACCTGATGGACACTTTGAATATAACCGGATGCCATTTGGGTTATTTTTTATTTTTATTTTATTTTATTAGAATCTCCAACAAAGGATACACATAACAGATTTGTAACATACACATAACCTTAAAATTTTAATCAATGTGCTCCTTCAATTACTGGAGACCACGGCATGCGTAAAAACTAAACATAATATAAATTTAATGTGTAATATATAATACAGTAATACTTATATAAAAAGCTAAACAATATAATATTATATATTCGTGATAGAATACATAATTACATATATAGATAAATTAGTTTATTAATAAAAGTAAAAAACAAAAAATTGTATATGTCATAGGTACACAGATTTCATCAGCCTTTATCAAGCAGACTCTGTAATACCTTTCTCAAGAATGTAGTCTTTGTTCCCAAAAAAGGATCAGTATCGTTAAAATTACGGTTATAGGTATCACCAATTCTGGAGAAAACAGAGTTCTGTCCGTAGTTAGTACTATGGCATGTAGTATGCAGCAATTGTGTGTGTCTTGTCCGACGCATTGGGGCACAATATGACATTTTTTGCGTTATTGCAGGACAATCGAAACGACTATGCATAATATCATACAGCAAACCCATGTCAAAGAAAACTCGGCGTTGTTCCATGTTAAGTAGCCTATATGCCAAGCACCTTTGTTCATAAGTGCTATGACGGCCTTGTAGTTTATAGTCCAAATGTCTAAGAAACTTCTTCTGAATTCCTTCAATACGATTAGAATATATACGATAGTGTGGATTCCAGATGGGACTGCAGTATTCTAAAATGCTACGCACGTAAGCGAAATACACTACTTTCATGCACAATAGAGAAGTGAACGGCTTACAAATACGCATAATAAAACCAAGATTTCGAAATGCTTTATTTGTTATAGTGTTTATATGGTGCGCCATAACCATTTTGGAGTCAAAATAAACTCCAAGATCTCTCACTACATCAGTTCTATCAATTTCACATCCATTAAAATGATATGGATATAAAACAGGGTTTTTTCTACGAGTGAAAGTAATAGTTTGACACTTTTTTACATTTACATTAATTCTATTTACTGTATAGTATTCATATAAAGTATTAAGATCTTTTTGAATACGATTACAATCATTGAAATTATTAACTCGCATATAAATTTTCTTATCATCAGCATATAATAAATGAAGAGAACTATCAAAACAATGATTAATGTCAAAAATATATGCATTATAGAAAAGAGGACCTAAATGTGATCCTTGAGGCACACCTGATGGAATCCAAGCACAATCGGATCTAAAGCCACCCATAACAACTATTTGAGATCGATTTGTCAAATAAGATTCCACCCATCTTAGCAAGTCTCCTTGGATACCAAGATACTCCAACTTATGAAGTAAGATGAAGTGATCGACACGGTCAAAAGCTTTTTCGAAATCCGTATAGATCACGTCCACCTGTCCACCGTTCTCCATATTATTATGAATGTAGTCTGAAAAAATAGCAAGGTTAGACGTGGTAGACCGACCCTTGTAGAAACCATGTTGCGTGTCAGGAATGTTCCGAGCGATTATTGGGTAAATATATGTATATATCATTTTTTCAAATAATTTTGCAATGGTACTAAGTATCGAAATAGGACGGTAATTATCGATTGAGGATCGTGAACCCTTTTTATGTATTGGAATGATTTGTGCTTTCTTCCATAAGGTTGGGAACACACATTCTTTTAAAGATAGGCGAAACAGAATAGAGATAGGTACACTAAGACTCTTAGCACAAGACATGAGAAACATGGGAGGAATTCCATCGGCTCCTGGACCCTTATTTTTATCGAGTGCTTTTAGTAGTTGGAGAACCAATTCTTCGTTTACGTTAAGGTTTGAAATTGATTCAAAGTTATGATTATTTGTGTTCCTTCCCTGAATGCGCGGCGTGATGTTAGAAATCGGGTTAGTTGGATGGATAAATACACTCTTAAAAAATCTATTAAATGCACTACATATCGACTGGCCATCCGAGAAGTTTTCCTTCCCCAAATTAAATTTATTAGGATAATTACACCCACCCCTTTTTGATTTTACATATTTCCAGAAATATTTTGGTGAATGTTGTATTAATTTACTAGAACTATTTATAAAATTATTGTAACATTTCTTAATTATATGTTTTTTTCTATATCTTAACATAGAATACTCATAATAATCACGAGGATTACCAAACCTTTTCCATTTACTGTGTAATTTGGATTTTTCACGTATGATTTTTATAAGTGCAGTACTATACAAAACGGGGTATTTAGAATTAGGCTTGACAACGGAAATAGGAACATGGAGAAGAATACATTCATGAAGCTTATCATAAAAAGCATCAACTGCGTCGTCAGTAGATTTACCTAATAATAAATCGTTCCAGTTGGTCTTAAAGAGGTAGGAGTTAATAAGCATTGTAATCACATTTGTAAAAATTAAAGCGGCTATGATTACATTCTTTGAGTAGATGAATACCTAAATCAAGCACACGTACGATAAGGGCAGGATGATAGAGGTCCTCCTTAATAACAGGGTTATCGCAGTTTGCAATATTTAACGGTAAGTTACTGAAACAGAGGTCCAAAGTATTATAGGCCTGGTTCTTAATAAAGTTGTATTGATAAAAACCTGTATAACTTAAAAAATCTAAGAAAGCCGTTGACGATTCAGACAGTGCAGAACAAGACGCGTGTAATAAAGGACTGTAAGTATTATTATTCCATTTTATAAATGGTAAGTTAAAATCACCAGCTATAACAAAATGATCTGTAGGATACAAATGAGTGTACTGAGTGATGCACTCTCTAAAATGATCGAGCCTAACTGGTAAGTCTCGAGAGTCAGGGGGTATGTAAACAAGAATAATGTGTAAATTAACTGTTGAGCGTAAGGCTCGCGCTGGCAGCATAATGCACAAAGACTCGTAATCATGTGAATAAGTCCAGTCGCTACTAAGAGTCGCGGCTAGTTGTCGCTGTGCACATATCATGACTCCTCCACCAGATTTCTTACCCGTATGAGACAGATCACGGTCACATCTGAACACCTCGTATCTGTCATCGCATAGTTCATTATTAAAAATATCATCTTGTAACCATGTTTCAGTAAATAATAAAATGTCATAGTCATTCGACAGCATATTGTTAAACAATATTAAACTTTTTGTGCGAAGTCCTCGTACATTTTGATAGTAAATATCCAAGTTAGTATTTTGATTGATATGATTAGACATTGTTTAAATGGAGAGTAATCACATATACATTAAAATGTACGGCTGAGTATGTACAACTGAGATTAGAGAATAAATGTACGAATACTCAAGATAAAATTTCAGTTTAAAAGCATATTTTACATACTTGTAAACGAAAGACAGTTTGACATAATAATAGGTTCCCAATATAACATGAAAAATATATAGAAATCGTTGGTATAAGATAAGACTTCTTAGTTAAAGAGGAATAACAATTAAGGTGGGTGCACTGTACTTCTCGATAAAATGGTTGTACTGTACCATTGCGCACGCTCATTCGTATCAGATAAGAATGTTCACTCCAGTAGGGATTATCACGTAATTTAACGGGTACTTTTGAAAACAAAAACAATATAAACAATAGTAGTTTTATAATGTGAAATATATGTATATAGTATATATAGTATGTATATATATGGTATGAATACATAAACAAATATAAAATAAGATTAAATAAGTGTGAAAATATAAATACAGTGAAATTTATTACGTACTTAATGTTAGCCATTGTTAGTTTATACAAGAAAAAAAACATATATATATTCTAGTACTGATTAACAAATATTAAATTAAACCTATATTATCTTATCTAAACTACAGGTGTTCTTGATCCACAGAAATTGAGATTCTTCATTTTTGCGTACGAATATGCGGCCGTTCCTCACCCAGACAAACTTATACTTATGCTGTTTAGCTTTCATTCTGGCAGCGGCGTGTAACGCCTTATTTGTTGGAGATAAATGTTCACATATGTAGATAGGTACGGGGTTTCCAGAAATGCCAATTATTGTACTGTTCAGTTTTTGTCCAGAGTTAAGTTTATTATACTTTAGTGCACAGGTAAGGAACTCATCTCGGTATCTGGGTGTGCACAATTCCACGATTATGGATCTGGGACGGTTCCCTTCGCGACGCATCTTGGCTACACGAGTGCAATTTAATATGTGCGATTCATTGACCTCCGACCCAATCGCTCCAGTTAATTGTAGAACCATAATCAATAAATTTTCATTTTTATTTTCCGGTACACATTGTATTTCTATATTTTTACTACGGCTATGTTGTTCCATATGATCTATTCTGTTACTGAGGTCAGACACCGCAGTCTTCAGATTTTCGTTTTCCTTCACAAGAATAGCGACTTGTTCTTGAGTATACTTATGCTCCTTTGAAATATCTTCAAACCGCGAATTCATGTATTCCATGGAGTTGACCAAATCCCGGATTTCTTCCCGAAAGGGATTTAATTTGATGTTTAGAGCGTTCATCATTGCATCATTCATTTTGGTTAGCATTAGATCAAATTGTGATTGCATAATATCCTGTACTATGTAGCTGACGTCTTCACGAGTCAGAGAGCTCTCGGGGTTCAAATCCGTCGATGTGATAGGCGTAGACTTTTTGTTAGCCACGGTTAATAAATTACTACGCACTGTATTATCATTTTTCTTAGCTTTGTTGTTGAAACATGTTTGACAAATCCATGATACTGCTCTTCTAGAACTTGAATAGTTATCATCAAAGCCCATACATTCACAATGATGGTGTTTGTTGCAGCTTTTGCAGGTTAAGTAGTTTTTCTTTTCTTTTACGTCACCCTTAGTACAGCATCCCCAAGTGAAGGAAGACTCTGCCATTTCGACGATAATGAAAAGCGAGACAGTATAAATATGTTGTAGCAATAGTAGAATGTTTTGCTTATAATATCGTATTAATTCACGAAAAGCATATTCTTCACACACAAGTTACACTACCCACAAATTTACTTTTATTGCCTTGTTACGCTGATGTTTATTTATGGAATTATCACTGTTTTCGTTTATGTTTAAAGTTCGCAAATTACTATATACGAGATTAAAGACACTCAAGAATTTGTATTAATAAGACTTAATCACTTTACGATTACTTAGAATGCAAAAAATAATTTTAAATTGTGAGAGCAACGTAAGCGCGTGAAGCGCGCAATGTTATATATGTTATGTTATGTAACGCCCCCGCAATATTTCAGAGACTTATGCATAAAATATTGAATAAATTAAAAATTCCAGGTGTGCTGGCATATATGGATGATATTATTATATCATCTTTAGATATTGATGATGGTATGGAAAAGCTACATCAAGTCTTTCAAGCTTTGAAGGAAGCCAACCTTACTTTAAACCTAGACAAATGTCATTTCTTTAAAACACAAATTAAATACTTAGGTTATGAAGTTGCATCATTCAGAAGACCTGAAAACTCTCATGAAATAAGACAATTCATTGGCCTTGCAGGTTTCTTCCGACGTTTTAATATTTTGAAAATATCACATGATACACTAAACAATATTCAGTTAACCGATCCACAACTGATGCACATTAAGTGCATACTAAACTCAAACTGTATGGAGGCTAAAGAAATTCAAAACAATTATGCACTTAAAGATGGCAAAATTTATAGACAAGTTGGTGAGTCACTTAAATGGGTAGTCCCTAAGGATGCAAGATGGCAGGTTTGTCACATGTCTCATGATGAGTGTGGTCATTTCTCTATAGATAAGACCCTGGAAAAGATTAAGCACAGAGACCATAGGGTGAGCGTACCTAAGAGACCATAAGGCGAGCGTGCCTAACAGACCACAAGGTGAGCGGGCCTACGAGACAACAGAGCATAAGGTGAGCGTGCCCAAGAGACCATAAGGTGAGCGTGCCTAACAGGCCACAAGGTGAGCGGGCCTAGGAGACCATAGGGTGAGCGTGCCTAACAGACCGTAAGGTGAGCGTGCCTAACAGAGAGGGTGAGCGTGCCCCAACAAATCACAAGCTCCATACAAAATGAAATACGAGCTGTCATTGCCTAAGAAAGAGGTGAAATATGGAAATCTTAATTATCTTCTGGATGAGGGACCATCCAGTATAAGAAGATGGCCGACACTATATGAACACAACCTCTGCAGCAGTACAGGGATTACGGACGTTCAGCATTATTTTATATATAACATATGACAAATACTGTAATGTTAAAATCTGTTAGCTGTAGTCATAACATTTTTCCATGTATATAACTTTTGTTTTTTATTTTTTCTCTCTTTTGAGTTTATTGTAGACTTGATTAAATATACACAATCATGCCTGAGGTCAGGCATGTGTCAGGATGGACGAATGTTAGCAAATAATATTTGTAAATGCCGTAGCGACCTCGAGCGTGATATTTAATTATTGAGTAACAATACATTGATGTTTTTTTTTTTTTTGTTTTTGAGGCGAGGGAAAACGCTTAACCGATTTACGCACAAACTGGGTCGTTGCTAGGGGAACGACACGCGTCGGTCGGGGGCGATAACACTGCAGCAATAGTATGCTCTTGGCAGCGCTCCGTCCGCGATCGACGTCACAGTATAGTGTGGAAGACTCCGAGCGTTGCTATACGAGCGAGCAACCCCAATACCCACTAAAAACCCCCTCCTCCCTGACGACCCTGCGCTTTGTATGTGTTGGAAAGGCTGAGATTTAGAACATAGTTACGCCCAGCCGATCCAGCGCAATAAAGTGCCTGGAGTGTGCCCTGGGAGAACACACCCCACTTCGTTGTGCGGGGGTAGAAGGTCCTTTGCTCTCCTAGCAAGCTAAAGGCCCCCCGCGGTAAACGGAACCTAACTCAGGGAGGGAAGTAATGCGCGTACCTGCCTCTCCGGGTGCCAGCTGAAGGCCGGCGACCTCGAGAAGACGCATTGGCACGCGCTGCAGGACTTCTCTCCCTGTCTCGTTCTGCGGCCTCCTTGAGTGACATTACTGTCTCGCAAAAAGTAACCGCAGTCCCCCAATTGTCGCTGCTCTGCAGCATGGCCTTGACCAAGTCGCAGAGCGAGTCGACTGGACCTACGTGCGTCTCAAGTTCGAAACGCTGCGGCGCCCATGCGGCGCACTCGACAAGCGTGTGTAACGCCGTGTCGGGCGCGCCGCACTGGCGGCAGTCCGGGGAAGGCAAGCAGCCCACAATGCGACACAGATACTTATCGAAACATCCGTGTCCGGTAAGTATCTGTGTCGTCCTGAAAGTCAGGGTGCCGCTGGTGCGGTTGACCCATTCCGTCAGCTGTGGCCTGATTGCATCCACCGTGTAGCCGCCATAGGCCGCAGGGTTGTCGAGCTCTTGAGACCAGACGGCGATCATGGAGGCGGTTTCCCGCTTCCTGATCGCCTCGATTTCGACCTGACAGAAGGTCAGGCCTCTATAATAACTGCAATAGACTATTTTACAGTAATAAAATAAGAGATGGCGCTACAGTTGAGACGCTTTTGATGTCTCGACTGTAAGCAAGCTCGCATTAAAAAAAAAAAAAGACTGGCACTAGCGTCAGAGAAGCCATCATGGCGAGTAGGCAGATATGTGTACTTTATAAAGTGAAATTAAGAATATCCGATGTTAATGTAAAGTTATATAGTCATAATAAAGAATGTCTTTCACATTAGAAAGAATTAAGAAAGAGAATTATTAATATTTATTATCCGTGCAGGAACGGAGAAAGAATACAATTTCCTGCGGCCGGGCGGCCTGTCGTAAGAGGCGACTTAACAACCCACAGCCAGGTGGTAGGGCATTTGCCCGACTGGATGACTACCACCCCTGGTCTAAAGTATGTCGCCAGAACAACCTTGAGTTGTGTTCCGGCATTAGTGACCAGGTTCCAGTTTCCCTTAAGAGAGCAGCAGCGCATTTGTAGCAACTTTGGTGTTGCAAATGTCCATAGGCGATGGTAACCGCTTTCCATCAAGTGGGCCGTCTGCCTGTCTGCTGATCTCCTGCAATAAAAAAAAAAAAAACAAACGGCAATATGGTGGTAAAAATATTTAACTGAGATGAAAGGCCTAGCATGAATCCGAACTATTCTGAACCTCATATCCTCTCTGAGTCTATGACTCTGCAAGTCTGTCTGTAGTATGTAGTTAGTCTTTAGTTTTTGTCAGGTGGTAGGGTATTTTCCCGACTGGATGGCTACCAACCCTGGTCTAAAGTATGTCGCCATAACAACCTTGCGTTGTGTTCCGACATTAGTGACCAGATTCCAGTTTCCCTTAAGAGAGAAGCAACGCATTTGTAGCACCTTTGGTGTTGCAAATGTCCATAGGCGATGGTAACCGCTTTCCATCAAGTGGGTCGTCTGCCTGTCTGCTGAACTCCTGCAATAAAAAAAATAAATTCATTCCGATTTTTGTGTTTTATTTCTTTGTTTGTTTTAATTATTTTCGTAAAAAAACAAAATATTGTAAACAAAGCAGTTTCGTTTGTCTTACATTGTTACCTGTAAACTTTATTGGTTGATTTAATTCTATAAATAATAGTTTTCATTGTGTAAATAATCGTTTTAAACCTGTTGCAACACAACAGTCTATTATTTTAGAACAGACGGTTATTTTGGAACAGGCTACTGGAACTGTTCTTTCACTTGAACAGGTCTCTTAATTTACCTGTTACAGACCACCCCTAGTTTGACGGTTTCTGATTCCGATGGCTTAAATGGAATACAAATAAATTGATATTTTTTTAAGTAGACACCCTTAACTCAAGTCTGTTAATAACATAGAATTCTAAATTACAACCAGACCTTACAAAAATACACTTTAACAGTTAAATTTAAAGAACCTAATCTTGTCGAAATTAAAAATAAATATCTTGGGCGTTGATTAAAACAGAACCGCGATGTAAGATGCCCGTGGCGCCATCTAGTTCTACACGGTGGTCGATACATATTTTTACTCTATGAGAGAAAAACATTTGTTCATCGTATGGTTCTAAAGAATAGGTATTTGAAGAGATATTGATATAAATGTACAAACAACCACATTTTCCACAGATTAAATAAATGACTCGTGACTTAAAAGACTAGGTGACTATATTATTAAAATATATGTATATACACATAAATACACAAAAGAAAAGAAAAATTGATGATCATTCACTATTTGGCAATATGTAGTTTTTTACGTTATTTCTTACCCCAATATACCTTTCTTCATTAACCGACTCAAGAAGGGAGGAGGTGCTCAATTTGATTGTTTTTTTTTTTATGTATGTACACGGATTACGCTGAGATTTATGATCCGATTTACGTGATTCTTGTTTAGTTTGATGCGGACAAGTTGCCACTTGGTCCCCTAAAAATTTGACATCATTTGGCCCAGTAGTTTTCATTTTATAAACATTTTTTGTTCTCGTTTCTTGGGACCTATATTTTTTAAGGAGCGCGGCACCTTTCATCGGTCTACCCATACCTAGCTAGACACTAAAAAGTATAAAATAATTCTGCTAAATCTATACATTCCTTTAGCAGACTTGTGAGGGAGCATTATCTAACCGTGTAACGTGTTTAAAATAACTTATTTCTAAAGCTATTATTATTAATATACATATATTATCTAAAACATCTTGAAGTTGGTGCAAAGTAAAACATAAAAATTACTATATTTTGAAAATTACTAAGCACCGACTTTAAGATGTTTTAGATAATATATATTAATAATAATACCTTTAGAAATAAGTTATTTTATACTTTTTAATTTTTTAGTTTTTGAAGTCGGTTTTTTTGAACGAAGTTTTTGTTTGTTTGTTACTTTTTAGTGTCTAGCTATGGATGGCCCTCGGAAAGGTGCCGCGCGCCTTAAAAAATATAGGTTTCAAGAAAAGAGAACGGAATTGTTTTCATAAAAAAATATTCATAAAGTGAAAACTTGGGCCAAACTATGTTAAATTTTTAGGGGACCAAATGGCAGCTATTCCGCGTCGAACAAAAGAAGAATCACGTAAATCGGATCATAAATCTCGGAGTAATCGGTGAACATACATAAAAAAAAAGATCCCGACGAATTCAGAACCTCCCTCCTTTTTTTAAAGTCGGTTAAAAAGTACAAAATAACTTATTTCTAAAGCTATTTTTAATTATAATAACTTATTTTTAATATATACTAGCGGCCCCGGCAGACGTTGTTCTGCCCTGAAAAAATAAAAATCTAGGACCTGATCCCAGCGCCACCTACCGGTTCCAATTGTGGATTTAAACCATCCGGGAACCCACTCAAACACACAAAAACAAAATCACCAAAATCGGGCCAGGTGATTAGGAGGATTCTAAAAGCCGATCTCAGCGCCACCTACCGGTTCTAATAGCAAATCTAAACCATCCGGGAACCCACACAAACACACAAAAACAAAATCACCAAAATCGCTCCAGGTGATTAGGAGGATTCTAGAACCCGATCTCAGCGCCACCTACCGATTCTAATTGCGAATCTAAACCATCCCGGAACCCACTCAAACACACAAAATGAAAACACCAAAATCGCTCCCGGTGATTAGGAGGATTCTAGAACCCGATCTCAGCACCACCTACCGGTTCTAATTGCGAATCTAAACCATCCGGGAACCCACTCAAACACACACACAAAATTTGATCAAAATCGGTAAAGTCGTTGTCAAGTTATAAAATTACAACGAAAAGTGGCATTGATTTTTATATATATAGATAGATATAAAGCTAAAGAGTTTGTTTGTTTGTTTGAACGCGCTAATCTCAGGAACTACCCATGCCCATTTATCGAGGGAGGCTATAGGCTATATATGATCAAGCTAAGGCCACTAGGAGCGGAGCACCAATGAAGAATGTTTCTAAATCGGCGTCTTTTTTCCTTTTGAGAGCTCCCGCTGCGTGCGCTGCGTAAACGGCTAAAGTTTCGCAAAAATCATGTGTGACAGAAGTTAGCGCTAGCCCAAAGTAACTATTCCCCGCGGACGAAGTCGCGGGCAGAAGCTAGTTCATGATAAAATTAATTTTAAACTTTAAGTTGGGAACTTAATCCCTAGCCAGAAGTAAATTTTGAAAGAACAGTGTAGCTTATCTCTTAATCTTTGTTTTACTTCGATATCTTTGGCTTCGCTCGCTTACCGCATTTAACTTATCTATCAATTCCTTATTTTAGGGTTCCCGAAACTACGGATCACTGGACAAATCCGGCTACACTAAAACTCTTAAGATTATCAGGAAATCTAAGCCAGCGAAAACATCCCACAGCCAGGTGGTAGGGTATTTGCCCGTCTGGATGGCTACCACCCCTTGTTTAGAGTATGCCACCACACCACAAAAAGTAAAACATGCTCATTTTCACTGTAAAAATGCTACAAAACAAAACGAATTTACTAATTTCATGAATATGTATTAGTGTAACACTTGTTGGTTGTTTTTTTTATTGCATTAGTTGAGCAGACAGGCAGATGGCTCACCTGATGGAAAGCGGTTACCATCGCCTTTGGACATTTGTAACACCAAAGGTGCTACCAATGTGTTGCCACTCTCTTAAGGGAGACTGGAACCTGGTCACTAATGCCGGAACACAACTCAAGTTTGTTATGGCGGCATACCTTAGACCAGGGGTGGTAGCCATCCAGACGGGCAAATAAATACCCTACTACCTAACAATGATTTCTAACAAATAAATAAAAAATGCATGAAATTCAGTTCACACGCAGTACAAGTGAAACTTCAGGGAATACATTGACAGATAATTCTTCTCTAAGTTTTATTAATCTTTATAATATATATATATATATATATATATATATATATATATAATGTCGTCCGCGTGTAATTTGCTTTCAAAGCCCCCCCGATTTCGAAACTTTCTTCATTGGTGCTCCGCTCCTATTGGTCTTAGCATGATGATATATAGCCTATAGCCTTCCTCGATAAATGGGCTATCCAACACTGAAAGAATTTTTCAAATCAGACCAGTAGTTCCTGAGATTAGCGCGTAGTATATTTGGCTACAACACTAATACTTACATTTTAAATATCGCGATATCTTTTGAATGAAACGTCCGAATTGAATAATTCAAAAAGTTTTAGAAAGGTATTGAATTCTTTTTTAATATGCAGTAATTTACTTTGATAAGGATTAATACCAAGGTACAAAATAAAGAGTTTTTAAGTGACGGTATTTTAAATATTTAAAAAAATAAAAAAAAAACACTTATTGTGAGATAACTACAATAGTTAGACATATTATTATGGTTACGCGATATTTTTTTGTAGACAATTATATGTTCTGCAAAGTGGTAGTACATTGTTTTGTTCTATGATCAATAGTTTTCGCAGCGCACGCCATTTAAGGATTTTTTCGGATCTATTTTTTACACCTTGGGTTACATTATTGGACTTTTAGTAAGGATCCCTAATTTAAAAAAAAAAATATAATATAGCCTATAGCCTTCCTCGATAAATGTACTATTCAACACTGAAAGAATTTTTCAAATCGGACCAGCGGTTCCTGAGATTAGCGCGTTTAAACAAACAAACTCTTCAGCCTTATAATATTAGTATACATATACATATTAAAATATAACGAAATTAAATTAAAATATAACGATTTTCTATCACCACGTGGGTGAACCCGCGGGCGCGACTAGTTCTTCACAAACTTGCGTGTGTAAACTTATGTAATACTAGCTGCGCCCCGCGGTCTCAACCGCGTGCTGATGAAAAATCATAATATTTTGAATAATTCATACTAAATCTTTATAAATTATAAAGATTTAGTGTGAACTAGCTTATGTGGTATTCTGATGTGTAAGCTATATTATTGTAAAGTTTCATCAAAATCCATTCAGTAGTTTTTGCATGAAAGAGTAACAAACATACATTCTTACAAACTTTCGTGTTTATAATATTAGTAAGGATGCTTCAACTTCATTTCACGCGTCTGTTCATGTAGATTCCGTCTATACTTTCATTGTCTGTCGTACACTTTTTCAATTTCGTAAATTTGATGAATATTTACTTATGTTTATCTCATTTACAAACAGATGGCGCTACGTGTCTCGGAAATTGAATTTTGCATCGAAAATGATCCTGAAAGAGGCTTTTAGTAAATCGATTGAAAATCACGCGGTGATACCAGCAACCTCATTATCTCTGTCCTTTCAAGTCGGTATATAAAGGAATTTGTTGTCCAACAACATCCAAGTGCGTGTCGGTCCTATCCTGCGACGAACGAGGGTAAAAACAATGCCTGTGATTGTTTTTACCATATCGATACCTCGGGGCTCAAAGGACGTAACCGCCATTTCGGTGAAATTTACTTTTCAATGCAGCCCTACTTAATTTATTCTCTCTCGCTGAACCGGCTGATTTAGACGTGTTTGGTAAATGGGATGCGGCCAACGTGTCTACGCAAGTCGCATCCCACACCAAAGGCTTGCCACGCTGCCAGGGAATTAGAGTCATTCCGTCGGGACGCCTACCATCGTCACGTGCAATACCGTTCGGCTCCAATAAAGCCGGCACGTTAGCGGTGGCAAGCGCCCTCCGTAAGACATCATTCAAGGCAGCGTGGCGCGACCATCTGCCGGCACTGCGGCGGCAAGAAAGACCGTGGTATCCCGGGCCGATTACCTCTGTTCCACAGACGCATGTGTGTGGTGCACATATGCGAGAACCCAAGCGCAGATTTATAGCCAAAGAAAAGGAAGTATTATCCATTAATGTTCCTATGTTTGGGGAGGGGATAGCTTGGAGCCAGAAACCAGACTCTTTGCGGGAAACGGCAAGGATGCGGGCACGTCCTGTAGAGTTAGCGGAATTTAAAAGTTCTGTATTTAATCCTCTACAAATAGGTTCATCCCAGCATCGTTGCGAATTCAGGATCGTGGGAATGTCTTCACCAGGGCAGACCATTTTCCAGGCGTTTAGAGCTTCATTTAAGAATGATGTACTGGCATTATTCGAGTGTTGCATAATTTTTTTAAATAATAGGCTAGTGCTATAAGCGGATGAAAGAAAAGCCGGTAGAGCAACACTAGAGATTTTGCGGATGCCTAAACCTCCATACCTAATGGGTAGGGAAGCTTGGATCCAGCAGCTGTCTGAAAGTTCAGAATTTAAAATTTTAGTAAGTACATCTTTGATGCGGTCATCTAGTGGTTTTATAAGATTAGAAAATTTCCAAAGCGGGGCGCATCGTAAGACATATGTTAATTTTGGTACAAACAGACAATGTCGTATAATGTGATATGCAATTTGAGAGTGAATATCGAAAAGTTTAGAGCATGATAGATCAAATTTGGCTGATTGCTCAGACAGATAATTTGGTATGGCCTCATCTAGAACAGGGGCTCCAAGCAGGCGAAGAGAATCCTCCTCCAGGACCTTAATGCCGGGTGCGACGACATTGACCATATTGCTAATATTGTCGCTTTCGTTTTTAGACAGATTATCGGACAAGAAAATTTCGCATTTTGAGAAATTTAACTCCAATCCTATTGAATTAAATTTTGAAATCAGACTAACTAAGTCTTGGAGTACAGTTTCTGCATCGCCGCCTAAAGTCCCATCGTCTAGGTACCATACATTGAATTTCGACTTGAGGGATTCGATGACCGGATGGATCGCCAAGCTGAAGATGGCCGGTCCTACCGGGTCACCCTGTTGACAGCCCACAGAAGATAGAATAAGGTTGCTTTTATACATAAGATTTGTGGGTTTTGAATAGCTTTCACATAGATAATTTGATATTTCTGGAATATTAGATATTACTTCGTCTAACATGACGGACCTGTCGACAGAGTTAAAGGCATTCTTTACATTTACTTTTAAAATAACTTCTCCGCATTTATTGTTTATTTTAATATACGCGGTTTTAGATTAATTTTGAAGAAGTTTATATTTTTACACATTTATAACTCGTTTAGCAATTGATTAAATTAGTGATTGCAATGGTATCGCCAATTGCTTCACAGCAGTAAGTGAATTATTGAAGTTAGAAGTTATAAAACTTCTAATTGGTCCTTGACAGTACAAAACAGTTGAGAAAGGTATTCAAATAAGCGCCTGGTGTGAAGCCAGCGTCCAATTAAAGAAGCGAAGTCATAAACGAGGAATCGCTTTGAAAGCCTGTATTTTTGTTTTATTCAACGTAAGAGTAGTTCGCAAACAGCAGTCCATTGAGAGCCAACGAGCTACGGGACTATGTACTCATAGGCACGGAGAGCCGCTGTTTCTGTTATTTAGTAAGAGTTATTCAATAACCGTTACTACGTGTAACGGTTATTTAGTACCGGTTATTTAGCAATATTTAGTAACAGTAATTTAGTAACGGATATTTTAGTGACATTTAGAAACAGTTATCTAGTGATATTTAGAACGGTTATTTAAAAACGTTTAGAACGGTTATTTAGTGATAATAAAAAAGGTTGTTTATTAATATTTAATAACGGCTATTTAACGACATTTAGAACCACTTATTTAGTAACAGTGATTTTAGTGACATTTAGAAACAGTTTTTTAGTGATATTTAGAACGGTTATTTAGTGACATTACAGTATTATACAATAAATTACCTAACAATATAAAGAAGCAAAAATCTGTATTATTATTTAAGGGACACGTAAATAAATTGTTGATAATTAAATGCTACTATAAAATCGAGGATTATATGATTGATAAATTCTAATGATTACTATGTATTCTTATTTAATTAATGCTTTGTTTGACATTTAATATAATCTAATTTATTTAATTATCATAGTAATTATTTTAATATTTGTAATGTATAATATTTTCTTAAGTTTTCGCGACTTGTATACATAATATCCTCATAATGGGATCCAATTATCAAAACTATTAAGACCCAAACCCAGCAAAAACCAGCTGCCAGACCTCAAGACACTGTGAGCTCTTTCTGCGTACAACGGAACACAAACCAACTTGACTGATAATTACTTTTATTTTTCCTTCCACCCATTTTAATATTATATAAAATTATTAGAGCTAGGCATGTTTGCTGAAGAGTTTCTTGCGCCGCTTCTTCTCTTCAAGCCATAACATGTTGCGAAGCGGTAGTAAATTAGATTAGGCTCCCATAGATTAAATAATAACCATAAACAAAATTAAAAATTAAATAATTAAAATTAATAAGTTGGCGGTAGGCTAAATAAAACTTTAACAATACTCGTTGACACTTGACATCTTTGTCTTCCGTGATCACGGCCACTGAAAAGTGGCCGAAACGTCGGAAAAACCAAAATCAAATAAAATTACCGCGCTTAAAACCGTTAAAACGTAATTTGTAATGTAATTAGTTTCAATTTAGATTTAGTTACAAGATGTGAAAATTGTACGCCTAATGAGGCAAAATGTATTGAGACAATTACTACAAAAAAAGAACATCTATGTACACATACATTTCTAGCAATAAACGATTATTCTATGTAGAACGATTATTCAGTAATATTGAGAACGATTGTTTATTAATATTTAGTAACGGTTATTTATTGATATTTAGTATCAGATAGTTCACGACATATCGTCCAACTATCAGTACCACTGATCCGATACACCTTCCCATCACTCGTCTCGCAACGGGGTCAAGTGGCCGCGCGCTACAACATGGCCCCGCGACTCCGCCTCCTTCAGTCAAAAGAGTTTTCCTCATTCACTTAATTGCTGTTCGTAGTTGCTTTTCTCAACCTAAATCCTAGCGTTAACTCATTTAACCCCTCTAATTAATAGTCGCGAGATTTTAACCACTCGAACTTAGTTTACTAGGTCTCGCCAGGTACAGTATGTGCCCGTGTGGACGCCACCATAAGAACCTTGAGTTGTATTCCGGCTTCAGGGGTCAGGTTCTAACCTCCCTTTAGAGAGCGGCAGCATATTGGTGGCACCTTTGGTGTTGCAAGACCATAGGCGATGGTAACCACTTACCATCAGTTAGGCCGCCTGCCTTTTACCAAACTCGTGCAATGAAAAAAATCGTCCCGGTATGAAGTCATTTATATGTATTGTAGACACAGGAACGAAGGATATCCAAAATGAGACGCTTTTTCCATATTAAATCGTATAATTCGTTTTTACAATAATGTTACGAGTCGCAGGACTCGAATTAAAATGTCGTTGGAATTACTATAGAATTTATTAGAACTATACAAACACGTATAATACAGGTACAAATATAACTGAACACAACTAGTACAAACGTAATGCACGATACAATAACACGCGCAAAGTCCGTCACTATATAGATTGTCGAATGTACACACGTCTTGCCTCGCTTGTGGTTATCGCTTGACTGCGTCACCCCTCCGTTGGGGCATTGCTTTATACTGTACAAATACAATACGCGTGGACTGAATTTCTAAGAATCATACCTGGCTAATGACTACCATAAAGGTTACAATACACAATGGGCTGCTTTTCCGATCACAAATTTTAAACACAAAGCAAACAAAAGAAGTCCAAATGCCTAAAAAAAAGGTAATAAAATGTCTATAGGTATGCAGATGTGAATTTGTCTTTTGTCGGCGTTCCGGTCGTAACAGTAAAATCGTTACGCTGGTAAAATTTCAACGTATAAAATGAAGTTATGAAGTGACTTGAAGTTCGCAAGAATGACATTTTGTGTGTTTACGTATTTTGAACGTCGTTGTTGTTGTTGTCGAACGCAACTATGCAAAAGGCCAAAGGTGTTGGAGCCAGAAGCGGAATTGGCGTATTGTGTCTGAATAATATTTTTTTCCTATAAATGATGCATCTTAGTGATACAACATTAAAATTATAATCTAATCTAGGAAATAAGACTATTTTTTTTAATTTTAAGGCTTGGCAACTAGGCCTTTAAGCCAGGCGCCGTTGTATTGTAGGCTACAGTCGACGTCATTCAACGGAGTTCTTGTGACAACTCGAAAGGCCACATTTGACTATACAGTTCACAGTTCTCACAAAACACATAGTTACTACTCAAAAACTATCAATATCCTACAACTATTGTTAATTTTAGAGTGATTTTACACATTTTTAGAAAATAAAACCGCACAGCACAACATCTCCTTTCAGTTCCCGCCAAAACCTCGGAAATAAGACTAATGAGTAATTTAAATCTGACTTAAAATAACTAGTAACTTCCTATTGTCTTTATTAAAGAGAATACACTTTGTACATGTGTCCTTTGTTAATGTTCAGCACATAGTACTTCACTTTCTTATTATACATATATACATAACTTCACGCCTTTTCCCTTGCGGGGTAGGCACGAACAACAGAGCGCCATTTAGGCTTATTCTTACACAACTCACTTGCTTCTTTGACATTCACAGCTCTTGTCATGCACGCTCGTCTGTTCTTAAGGCTCCTGACATCACCTTCTGCTAGTACACGATCAATTTGATCATGGAAGGTATGTTTATTATTATGAGAGTATTATAACACTAACTCAAATGCTTTTATCCTTTTGAGTCTTCTTAATAAATCTGTATTATCAAGGAGCTGGATGGCCTCGACCTTTACATGGTGATGAAGCCGTTGCTGGTGAGCCTCAGCGTATATTTAATACGCTTTTATTAGCTTTTGATACGTATGTATGTAACGGAATCTTTCAAGTTAAATTTGATCGACTTGCCGGTTTCCGATTGAGCTGAAATTTTGCTTGCACGTATGTCTATATCGCGTGACAATGCAATAATATGGTACCATGGAGCTGATCTGATGATGGAGTCGGAAGGTGGCCATAGGAACTCCTGTACTAAACAAGAGAGACCCGTCGCGTTTGGGCTCGTTTCACTTGTATTGGCTAGCACTCTGCTGCTACATGATATGCAGGATCTCAAAAGCTTGTATTTAAAAACCTTTTTAAAAAAGCTTACTTTTACTAAACGTTCCATTTTCTCATAAGAGTTTATTTAATTCTTTTTTCAAAGGTTCCACGGTGAAGGGAATTAAATCACTAAATAATCACTAAAAATTAGAAATAAATAACAATTTAAAAAAATACGCTTTTTTTAGAATAAAATCATTTTTTCTTACACTGTTTTTAATTGAAATTTATTAAAATTTATTTTCTATTTCTTACTTGGATTTTCTATAAAAGCGTATTTTTTTAACTATTGTTTTTTGATTACGTTAATGACGAGGTCCCCTTTTAGGCCTCGAGGGATATCGTCTGATCTTATGAACCAAAAAGCAGTAACAGTATCCTTAGGTACTTTATTTTAGTTTTAGTCCATAATAATATATATAAATTAATACTAAATTGAATAATTTTCAATTAATAGGCTTAGTATTTTCTTCAATTTTCCTAACTAGTACACATAATAAAACTACGTTTCAACGGTTTTAAGCGTGTAATATTGGCTACTGAAGTGTGGAAGAAACGCCGCAATAAAAATCGAATAAAATACATACATACATAACTTCACGCCAGTTCTCTTACGGGGTAGCTACGAACAATAGAGCGCCATTCAGGCTTATTCTTACACACCACACTTGCTTCTTTGACATTCATAGCTCTTGTCATGCACGCTCGTCTGTTCTTAAGGCTCCTGACATCACCTTCTGCTAGTCACGATCAATTTGATCATGGAAGGTGTGTCGTGGCCTTCCACGACTTCTGCATCCATCCACTTTTACATTGTATATCTGTTTAGTCATTCTTTCATCATGCGAATAAAATACCGTGCTGAAAATGGTTTAAAAAAAGTCATGGTGGCGTAATGGCTAGTGCACGCGTCCCTAACTCAAAGGGCGTGGGTTCGATCCTGGCCGGAACGCATGCACCACTTAGGCACTTTTCTGACCTAATGTTCATGTTGTAATTTTATTACCTCGTGCTAACAACGGTGAAGGAAAACCTCGTGATGCAACTTGCACATCTAGACAACCGATGGTCAAATTCAATATCAAGTATTTATTCAAAATAAGTCCCACTGGAGAACACTTTTTGAATGTTTCAAAATTTAATTTTACCTCCTAGTCTATGTACACCGTTTCGCAACGTCTTATTGCTGCTAAGGAGAAGAAGTGGCAAGAAACTCTCCAATAACATGTCTAGCTAAAAATTGTTTTTCTTTATATTTCTTATTCTATTTAACCGATATTTTCTTAAGTTTTCGCGACTTGTACACGTAATAAAACTAATAACCAAAATTAAATAAATTACCGCGCTTAAAACCGTTAAAACGTAGTTTTACTATTTAACCGACTTCAAAAGGAGGCGGTGCTCAATTTGATTGGTTTTTTGTGGTTTGATGTAGGTGTGAGGCGTACATATCGGAACAGGTACACGGAACAGGTTTCTCTATGAAAAAACTTTGCCCTGTTATCTAAAGACCGAAACAACTGTTACAACTGTTACAACTGTTCCAACTGTTCCGCCTGTTCCAGCCTGTTCCATTATGTTCCGTTCCACAGCAACCAGGCCGAAACGAAACAGTTTGGAACAAACTCTTTTCACATACAGTAATAGAAAAAGATAGCATATACACAATTCTGTTTCAAAGCAAACAATTTGGAACAAGCTCTTTTCTCCTTTCACATACTTCAAACAAAAAAGATAGCAATAACATATTTTTTTGAGGCGAGGGAAAATTCTTAACCGATTTACGCACAATCTGGGCCGTTGCTAGGGGAACGACACGCGTTGGTCGGGGGCGATAACACTGCAGCAATAGTATGCTCTTGTCAGTGCTCCGTCCGCGATCGACGTCACAGAATAGTGTGGAAGACTCCGAGCGTTGCTACATGAGCGAGCAACCCCAATACCCACTAAAAACCCCCTCCTCCCTGTCGACCCTGCGCTTTTGTTTGTGTTGGAAAGGCTGAGCTTTAGAACATAGTTACGCCGAGTCGATCCAGCGCAATAAAGTGCCTGGAGTGTGTCCTGGGAGAACACACCCCACTTCGTTGTGCGAGGGTAGAAGGTCCTTTGCTCTCCTAGCAAGCTAAAGGCCCCCCGCGGTAAACGGAACCTAACTCAGGGAGGGAAGTAATGCGCGTACCTGCCTCTCCGGGTGCCAGCTGAAGGCCGGCGACCTCGAGAAGACACATTAGCACACGCTGCAGGACTTCTCTCCCTATCGCGTTCTGCGGCCTCCTTGAGTGACATTACTGTCTCACAAAAAGATTCCAGTTTTCCTTAAGAGAGAAGCAGCGCATTTGTAGCACCTTTGGTGTTGCAAATGTCCATAGGCGATGGTAACCGCTTTCCATCAAGTGGGTCGTCTGCCTGTCTGCTGAACTCCTGCAATAAAAAAAATAAAAAGTCTGATTCATTCCGATTTTTGTGTTTTATTTCTGTTTGTTTTAATTATTTTCGTAAAAAAAAAACAAAATATTGTAAACAAAGCAGTCTCGTTTGTCTTACATTGTTACCTGTAAACTTTATTGGTTGTTTTAATTCTATAAATAATAGTTTTCATTGTGTAAATAATCGTTTTAAACCTGTTGCAACACAACAGTCTATTATTTTAGAACAGACTGTTATTTTGGAGCAGGCTACTGGAACTGTTCTTTCACTGGAACAGGTCTCTTAATTTACCTGTTACAGACCACCCCTAGTTTGATGGTTTTTGATTCCGATGATTTAAATGGAATAGAAATAAATTGATATTTTTTAAGTGGACACCCTTAACTCAAGTCTGTTAATAACTTAGAATTCTAAATTACAAACAGACCTTACAAAAATAAACTTCAATCGTTTAATTTAATAATTTCTAACTTTATGTCGAAATGAAAAATAAATAGGGCGTTGATTAAAACAGAACCGCGATGTAAGATGCCTGTGGCGCCATCTAGTTCTACACGGTGGTCGATACATATTTTTACTCTATGAGAGAAAAACATTTGTTCATCGTATGGTTCTAAAGAATAGGTATTTGAAGAGATATTGATATAAATGTACAAACAACCACATTTTCCACAGATTAAATAAATGACTCGTGACTTAAAAGACTAGGTGACTATATTATTAAAATATATGTATATACACATAAATACACAAAAGAAAAGAAAAATTGATGATCATTCACTATTTGGCAATATGTAGTTTTTTACGTTATTTCTTACCCCAATATACCTTTCTTCATTAACCGACTCAAGAAGGGAGGAGGTGCTCAATTTGATTGTTTTTTTTTTTATGTATGTACACGGATTACGCTGAGATTTATGATCCGATTTACGTGATTCTTGTTTAGTTTGATGCGGACAAGTTGCCACTTGGTCCCCTAAAAATTTGACATCATTTGGCCCAGTAGTTTTCATTTTATAAACATTTTTTGTTCTCGTTTCTTGGGACCTATATTTTTTAAGGAGCGCGGCACCTTTCATCGGTCTACCCATACCTAGCTAGACACTAAAAAGTATAAAATAATTCTGCTAAATCTATACATTCCTTTAGCAGACTTGTGAGGGAGCATTATCTAACCGTGTAACGTGTTTAAAATAACTTATTTCTAAAGCTATTATTATTAATATACATATATTATCTAAAACATCTTGAAGTTGGTGCAAAGTAAAACATAAAAATTACTATATTTTGAAAATTACTAAGCACCGACTTTAAGATGTTTTAGATAATATATATTAATAATAATACCTTTAGAAATAAGTTATTTTATACTTTTAGAATAGAATAGAATAGAATATACTTTATTGTACAATAAAATTTATGAAATAGTACACAAAAACAGCTTAAGAATTAGTACAAATGGCGGTCTTATCGCTGACAGCGATCTCTTCCAGACAACCTTGGGATGGAGAGAGAAATATGGCACAAAAGCTAGGGCAGGGTTTACTGCACAATATTTTAAAAGTGTTACATATTTTATATATTAATATTATTATATAAATATACATACAGATTTATATACACATGATTAAGTACATAAGACATAGTAATATTATATATATAAACATACATATATATAAATATATCCATACACAAACACACACACGCGCACACACTTTTTAATTTTTTAGTTTTTGAAGTCGGTTTTTTTGAACGAAGTTTTTGTTTGTTTGTTACTTTTTAGTGTCTAGCTATGGATAGCCCTCGGAAAGGTGCCGCGCGCCTTAAAAAATATAGGTTTCAAGAAAAGAGAACGGAATTGTTTTCATAAAAAAATATTCATAAAGTGAAAACTTGGGCCAAACTATGTTAAATTTTTAGGGGACCAAATGGCAGCTATTCCGCGTCGAACAAAAGAAGAATCACGTAAATCGGATCATAAATCTCGGAGTAATCGGTGAACATACATAAAAAAAAAGATCCCGACGAATTGAGAACCTCCCTCCTTTTTTTAAAGTCGGTTAAAAAGTACAAAATAACTTATTTCTAAAGCTATTATTAATTATAATAACTTATTTTTAATATATACTAGCGGCCCCGGCAGACGTTGTTCTGCCCTGAAAAAATAAAAATCTAGGACCTGATCCCAGCGCCACCTACCGGTTCCAATTGTGGATTTAAACCATCCGGGAACCCACTCAAACACACAAAAACAAAATCACCAAAATCGGGCCAGGTGATTAGGAGGATTCTAAAAGCCGATCTCAGCGCCACCTACCGGTTCTAATAGCAAATCTAAACCATCCGGGAACCCACACAAACACACAAAAACAAAATCACCAAAATCGCTCCAGGTGATTAGGAGGATTCTAGAACCCGATCTCAGCGCCACCTACCGATTCTATTTGCGAATCTAAACCATCCCGGAACCCACTCAAACACACAAAATGAAAACACCAAAATCGCTCCCGGTGATTAGGAGGATTCTAGAACCCGATCTCAGCGCCACCTACCGGTTCTAATTGCGAATCTAAACCATCCCGGAACCCACTCAAACACACAAAATGAAAACACCAAAATCGCTCCCGGTGATTAGGAGGATTCTAAAAGCCGATCTCAGCGCCACCTACCGGTTCTAATAGCAAATCTAAACCATCCGGGAACCCACTCAAACACACACACAAAATTTGATCAAAATCGGTAAAGTCGTTGTCAAGTTATAAAATTACAACGAAAAGTGGCATTGATTTTTATATATATAGATAGATATAAAGCTAAAGAGTTTGTTTGTTTGTTTGAACGCGCTAATCTCAGGAACTACCCATGCCCATTTATCGAGGGAGGCTATAGGCTATATATGATCAAGCTAAGGCCACTAGGAGCGGAGCACCAATGAAGAATGTTTCTAAATCGGCGTCTTTTTTCCTTTTGAGAGCTCCCGCTGCGTGCGCTGCGTAAACGGCTAAAGTTTCGCAAAAATCATGTGTGACAGAAGTTAGCGCTAGCCCAAAGTAACTATTCCCCGCGGACGAAGTCGCGGGCAGAAGCTAGTTCATGATAAAATTAATTTTAAACTTTAAGTTGGGAACTTAATCCCTAGCCAGAAGTAAATTTTGAAAGAACAGTGTAGCTTATTTCTTAATCTTTGTTTTACTTCGATATCTTTGGCTTCGCTCGCTTACCGCATTTAACTTATCTATCAATTCCTTATTTTAGGGTTCCCGAAACTACGGGTCACTGGACAAATCCGGCTACACTAAAACTCTTAAGATTATCAGGAAATCTAAGCCAGCGAAAACATCCCACAGCCAGGTGGTAGGGTATTTGCCCGTCTGGATGGCTACCACCCCTTGTTTACAGTATGCCACCACACCACAAAAAGTAAAACATGCTCATTTTCACTGTAAAAATGCTACAAAACAAAACGAATTTACTAATTTCATGAATATGTATTAGTGTAACACTTGTTGGTTGTTTTTTTTATTGCATGAGTTGAGCAGACAGGCAGATGGCTCACCTGATGGAAAGCGGTTACCATCGCCTTTGGACATTTGTAACACCAAAGGTGCTACCAATGTGCTGCCACTCTCTTAAGGGAGACTGGAACCTGGTCACTAATGCCGGAACACAACTCAAGTTTGTTATGGCGGCATACCTTAGACCAGGGGTGGTAGCCATCCAGACGGGCAAATACCCTACTACCTAACAATGATTTGTAACAACTAAATAAAAAATGCATGAAATTCAGTTCACACGCAGTACAAGTGAAACTTCAGGGAATACATTGACAGATAATTCTTCTCTAAGTTTTATTAATCTTTATAATATATATATATATAACGTCGTCCGCGTGGAATTTGCTTTCAAAGCCCCCCCGATTTTGAAACATTCTTCATTGGAGCTCTGCTCCTATTGGTCTTAGCGTGATGATATATAGCCTATAGCCTTCCTCGATAAATGGGCTATCCAACACTGAAAGAATTTTTCAAATCAGACCAGTAGTTCCTGAGATTAGCGCGTAGTATATTTGGCTACAACACAATACTTACATTTTAAATATCGCGATATCTTTTGAATGAAACGTCCGAATTGAATAATTCAAAAAGTTTTAGAAAGGTATTGAATTCTTTTTTAATATACAGTAATTTACTTTGATAAGGATTAATACCAAGGTACAAAATAAAGAGTTTTTAAGTGACGGTATTTTAAATATTTAAAAAAATAGAAGAAAACACTTATTGTGAGATAACTACAATAGTTAGACATATGGTTACGCGATATTTTTTTGTAGACAATTATATGTTCTGCAAAGTGGTAGTACATTGTTTTGTTCTATAATCAATAGTTTTCGCAGCACACGCCGTTTAAGGATTTTTTCGGATCTATTTTTTACACCTTGGGTTACATTATTGGACTTTTAGTAAGGATCCCTAATTTAAAAAAAAAAATATAGCGTATAGCCTTCCTTGATAAATGTACTATTCAACACTGAAAGAATTTTTCAAATCGGGCCAGCGGTTCCTGAGATTAGCGCGTTTAAACAAACAAACAAACTCTTCAGCCTTATAATATTAGTATAGATATACATATTAAAATATAACGAAATTAAATTAAAATATAACGATTTTCTATCACCACGTGGGTGAACCCGCGGGCGCAGCTAGTTCTTCACAAACTTGCGTGTGTAAACTTATGTAATACTAGCTGCGCCCCGCGGTCTCAACCGGGTGCTGATGGAAAATCATAATATTTTAGATAATTCACACTAAATCTTTATAAATTATAGAGATTTAGTGTGAACTAGCTTATGTGGTTTTTGTAAAGTTTCATCAAAATCCATTCAGTAGTTTTTGCATGAAAGAGTAACAAACATACATTCTTACAAACTTTCGTGTTTATAATATTAGTAAGGATGCTTCAACTTTATTTCACGCGTCTGTTCATGTAGATTCCGTCTATACTTTCATTGTCTGTCGTACACTTTTTCAATTTCGTAAATTTGATGAATATTTACTTATGTTTATCTCATTTACAAACAGATGGCGCTACGTGTCTCGGAAATTGAATTTTGCATCGAAAATGATCCTGAAAGAGGCTTTTAGTAAATCGATTGAAAATCACGCGGTGATACCAGCAACCTCATTATCTCTGTCCTATCAAGTCGGTATATAAAGGAATTTGTTGTCCAACAACATCCAAGTGCGTGTCGGTCCTATCCTGCGACGAACGAGGGTAAAAACAATTCCTGTGGTTGTTTTTACCATATCGATACCTCGGGGCTCAAAGGACGTAACCGCCATTTCGGTGAAATTTACTTTTCAATGCAGCCCTACTTAATTTTTTCTCTCTCTTTCTTTCTTCTTTCTTTTTCTTCTTAATTCTCCAAAAAATGGTGTTTACCACCCTATTTTTTGTAGAAAATAAAACATATATTTTTAGATTTTGTGTCGTAACAGAAACCAATTCTAATGATCATAAGCGCGAGGGTAGTAAACGACACCGTAGATGATACAATTAGTCGTTTGAGTTGATAAATTGATATACTAAGTTAATAAATAAAATTAAAATTAAATATGGAAATAAAGAAAGAAAAGAATTTCTTATCTTATATTTCTTTCTTTACTTAACATTTAATCAACTGAAGAAAACAAAGCAACCGTCTACAAACTGATAGAATTAGTAGACAAATTGGCAGTTACAACCTTCTCTGATCACACATCCATAGATTTTTAGGGTGTAAACGCCCCAAACGTGCAATTTTCCGGGGCGTATAGGAAAACTGTTTTTGTTACTTTTAAATCTATTTGAAATATAATTTAACAGTGTTTTGCATCATGAAATTTTAAGACTTTTGGTTTTAGAATGGTTTATTTAGGCCAAGAATCAAAAAGTTATCTCCAAAATAATATTTAATATTTTGTATTTCGGCTCTCCTGAAAAATTGAGTTTTGGTGCTTACGCCCTTTGAGCCCCGAGGTATCGATATACGATTTATCTGAAACATAATGATTTTTAGAGTCAACTTCCAAAAGGAGGAAGGAGCATTTGAATTCGACTAAGAATATGTTTGTAACGCGGTATTTCAATCAATTATGAACCGATTATCATTTTTTTCTGTTTATTCGAAGGAGTATACTCCTGAGGTAGTCCCATGGCTTTAATATATTTAAAAGAATTAACGCATGTCGCGATATCTCACATCAGAACTTTGACAGATGTCAGTGTCCAAAATGGATGCCTTTACCCTCCTGTGCATTAGCCGTCACCTCACACAGAAAGAGGGTAGACAGCAAAATTGATGGAGCTATTTTCTACCTACCTCATTCTAGGCAATGACCGAACATTTACGTTTGTACCTCTTCCTGACAGAGAGCACCTCCCTAACTCGCCCGCCGGAGCACACCTTCTCTCAGCGCCCCACATGCCGCCGACGTCCATAGCTCGCACAGTTAGCAGCTAGGCGTGGGACGGAACGTGCGATATAGAAGCGATCTTGGAAGCCGGACTCTCTCGCGCACTTATTTGCTCTTCGCTTCACATTGCTCGCATACAATAGCACCAATACGCACTCTCTGTATTTATTTCTTCTATGTATAGTTTAATTGTAAATAACCAATAAAAATAAGCCAATAATACAGTCAAATCAACATCGAGTTTTATTTTAAAAGAAGCAATCATTCTTTTTGTCACGTGGCTTTTGCCCTTCCCTCCTCATTATATCCCCATACCACCTTAATCTTCTTCCTCTCACTCTTTTACTTACGGGTGCAACCAGGGTTGGATTTCGTAATATAATTATAGTATTTTTACTACAATTTCATGCTTCGTGCTATATACTATCCATATCTAACAATGGTTCGGGAATGTGGAAAGAATGCATGATGAAAGAATGACTAAACAGATATAAAATGCAAAAGTGGACGGATGCAGAAGTCGTGGAAGGCCACGACACACCTTCCATGATCAATTTGATCGTGTCCTAGCAGAAGGTGATGTCAGGAGCCTTAAGAACAGACGAGCGTACATGACAAGAGTTATGAATGTCAAAGAAGCAAGTGAGGTGTGTAAGAATAAGCCTAAATGGCGCTCTGTTGTTAGAGCCTACCCCGCAAGGGAACTGGCGTAAAGTTATGTATGTATGTATCTAACGATAGTACGAAAAAATACTATAATTTCAATACCTTGCCTATATGATTAATATAAGTAGTATTCAAATACCATTCGGTGCTAACCCAACATCAAAAAAAAAGTTCATTGAGATGTAATAACGTTGTCTAATCTGTAGTCGAAGAATACAGATTATAAATCGTCATCCATGAACTATTTACGGGGAGTTCCCGTGAATTATACTTGTTCTTCTGACATTCTGATTGTTCGAACAGTAAGTTTGCTAAAGACAGTGGCAAAAGTGGGAATTGCACTGATTTTATTCCTACTGAGGATATGTTGATAAGATTAAATTCTAAGATTTCTGAGGATGAAACTAATATTCGAACTGATAAACTTGGGAGATGACTAAATTTTATGTAAACTCCTGTTGATTTAAGGTTTAGGAATTTTTAATTCAAAATAATAAAGTGTACTATAATTTTTTAGAAATACTATCGTTTTCAATTTTTTATGCTATTGTTTTCAGCTTCCCCAAATCCAAGCCTGGGTGCAACTTGCAAAAGTCCCCTTATGTACTCATTTCACACCTTATCCGTTCTGGTAGCACCACACATCTATCTCAACTGCGTGGATACGTTCGTGGTTTACGAGTATCACTTTAGTGGCCTAATCGGACCCCTATAGCATGACTGGTCCTATGACAGATTTATATCTTTTCCTTTTTTTCTTTATCCGTGCAGGAACGGAGAAAGAATACAATTTTCTGCTTTCGGGCGGCCTGTCGTAACAGGCGACTTAACAACCCACAGCCAGGTGGTAGGGTATTTGCTCGACTGGATGGAGACCACCCCTGGTCTAGAGTATGTCGCCATACCTTGAGTTGTGTTCCGGCATAAGGGATCAGGTTCCAGTCTCCCTTAAGAGAGCAGCAGCGCATTTGTAGCAACTTTGCTGTTGCAAATGTCCATAGGAGATAGTAACCGCTTTCCGTTAAGTGGGCCGTCTGCCTGTCTGCTGAACTCCTGCAATAAAAAAATAATATTTTCTATTTTTTATTTAGATTTTCTATAAAAGCGTATTTTTTAGTTTTTTTTTTTAAATCATTTATTACACCTTGAGTTACATTATTGATGTTATATTAGAGATGCCTAATTTTTTACATTCATACATAACTTCACGCCAGTTCCATTGCGGTGTAGGCACGGACAACAGAGCGCCATTCAGGCTTATTCTTACACACCTCACTTGCTTCTTTGACATTCATAGCTCTTGTCATGCACGCTCGTCTGTTCTTAAGGCTCCTGACATCACCTGCTAGTATACGATAGCCTAATTTTTTCTAGTAATAAATATAACCTACATTAATCTGGGATAATGTAGCATCCTAATGGTGAAAGATTCTTCGAAATCGGCTCAGTAATTTTTGAATTTATTCGTTACAAACATACAAAGACACAAATCTTTCCTCTTTATAACATTAGTATAGATTCTATACTAATGAACGTGATGTAGTTAATCAATATTCTAGAACCCGATTCCAGTGCCACCTACCGGGTCCAATTGTGAGTCTAGACCATTCAGAAATTCATTCACGAGGATTCTGGCTTTCCAAATAGGACTGCGATGCGTTAAAACGAAACAGCTGCGTCCGTTCTTCAATTTATTAAGCTTCGGACGATCAATTATGTTGGACGGGGGCTGCATCTGACGGCTCGACGAATTAAGACTGAAACAACTCGATGGGAATATAACTAATGATATTTCCACATATTTTCCTTTTATTTCTTATTAAGGAGCTACTAGAGTAGTAGTAGTAGCTAGTAGAAGAATAAATGTAGCATGGCTAGAGTGAGGGCAGGTATCCGGTGTGATATGCGACAAACTAATGCCACTGAAACTAAAAGTTCAGATATATATTGTGGCGACTGGGGGTAGAACTTTCTGGCAGCTTACTAACTAACTGCTAACTTACAAGCTTTTATTTAACTTACAATGGATGTACCTATGTATGGATGTATGTAAGTTCGGGTGGAATCTTGCAAGTTAAATTTGACTAACTTCCCGGTTTCCGTTTGACCTAAAATTTTGCACGAATATGTATATCACGTGATAGTGCAATAATATGGTACCATGGGGCTGATCTGATGATGGAGTCGGTAGGTGGCCATAGGAACTTCTGTACTAAACCCGATAGACCCATCATATTTGGGCTCGTTTTACTTGTCTTGGCTAGCACTCTGCTGCTACATGATATCCAGGATCTCAAAAGCTTGTATTTAAAATTAAAAACCTTTTCAAAAAAGCTTTTTCAATGTAGGACAACGTCACGAACAAATTCTTCTGTTCGTGTGTATTTCAGTAAATTGCTTCTAAACGGTTCTACCGATTTAAATGACATTTTTTGTGAGTTCTAGTGGGTCCCGAGATGGTTTAGATTCACAATTGAACCTGGTAGGTAGCGCTGCGAGCGGACAGCAGCTCACCGCCTTTATCGTGATCTACTTACACGGTTGACAGAAGTCTGACGCGACCAAAAGGCTGGGCTATATGCGTTGCCATGCGACGTGGCAACGCGGCCAGCGGTTTGGAAACGTTCCCGACTGACAGGGATTTAGGGCCTATTGATTATTTGTAATTTTTTAAGCTGTACAATATATTAATTACTAACTGTGCCCACGACGTCGTCCGCGTGGAATTTGCTTTCAAAACCCTCCGATTTTGAAACATTCTTCATTGGTGCTACGCTCCTATTGGTCTTAGCGTGATGATATATAGCTTATAGCCTTCCTCAACAAATGGGCTATCCAACACTGAAAGAATTTTTCAAATCAGACTACTAGTTCCTGAGATTAGCGCGTTCAATCAAACAATATATTAGTATATTTGGCTACAACACTAATACTTACATTTTAAATATCGCGATATCTTTTGAATGAAACGTCCGAATTGAATAATTCAAAAAGTTCTAGAAATGTATTGAATTCGTCTTGAATATGGAGTAATTTATTTTGATAAGGATTAATACCGAGGTACAAAATAAAAAGTTTTTGAAGCGACGGTATTTTAATTATTTATAAAAATAAAAGAAAACACTTATTGTGAGATAACTACAATAGTTAGACATATGGTTACGCGATATTTTTTGTAGACAATTATATGTTCTGCAAAGTGGTAGTACATTGTTTTGTTCTATAATCAATAGTTTTCGCAGCGCACGCCGTGTAAGGATTTTTTCGGGTAATTTTTTTACACCTTGGGTTACATTATTGGACTTTTAGTAAGGATCCCTATTTTTTTTAAATATAATATAGCCTATAGCCTTCCTCGATAAATTTACTATTCAAAACTGAAAGAATTTTTTAAATCGGACCAGCGGTTCCTGAGATTAGCGCGTTTAAACAAACAAACAAACTCTTCAGCTTTATAATATTTATAATTATAAAGAGGTAAAGTTTGTGAGTTTGGAATCTAAATATACTAATATTGTTTGTTTGAACGCGCTTATCTCAGGAACTACTGGTCTGATTTGAAAAATTCTTTCAGTGTTGGATAGCCCATTTATCGAGGAAGGCTATAGACCAATAGGAGCGGAGCACCAATGGAGAATGTTTCAAAATCGGAGGGTTTTGAAAGCAAATTCCACGCGGACGACGTCGCGGGCGCAGCTGCGTCTTTCCATTCTGTACAAGGCCAGAACGCAAGGGTATGAAACTAATCACGTATAGATTGGAAATAAGTTTTTTACGAAATTCTTCCAATCCATACAAGAGCAGTACGCAAATACTCACGTATACTTTGTAGTAACATAGAAGTATATCTTGTTCCATAATGTACAGCGCCAGTACGCTTCGTAATACTAATCGTGTATGTTTCGGAATAAGTGCGCTAAAATCTAGATTATAATTTGTACGTGAGCAGTTATATGCTCGCCATGTAGATGCAAAGCGTTCAATGTCTGCGCTCTGATTGACTTTTTAGCAATATTTCAATTTAACAAAATTAGCAATATGCAAACAATATTTTCGAAAAATACCAATATAGACGACTCAGGAAATTTGCGCATAGCCGCCAAACAAACAGTTCCGCTTACCTAAAGTTTTGCAAGCGATCTAAGGATGTGGCCAAGATTACACGTGCCAATCAATCATACTGAATTTCTGGTAGAGTCTACTTCAAACAGAAATGTAACATACGCCGTTGATATTTCAGCAGCTTGTTGCAATTGTATTGAAGGTCAGGGTGGTGCCTTCTGCAAGCATCTGTGTGCTGTTGAATTAACGTATGGACGTATTTTACAGACTTCTCCAAAAATAGCTAGCACAGACAGATTGGCATGCGTAAAACTCGCCTCCGATGACCCACTCCCTGATGAGTTTTACCAAAATATGGATTATACCGATAATATCGTTGAAAATAACGATCCGATTTCCGATACTTCCGTAGACATGGCAACATCAGAAGAGTCCCCAACCAATTTATTATGCACCAATGATGATGATCCCGTTTTTCCTTTCACTTATAATGAAGCACTGACTGAAATGAAAGAAAGTTTCAACAAATTCACATCTATTTTAGAAGCACATCCATCGTCATCAAATTTAAAACCCATTCATATCTTCAATAATTCTTTAAAACATGTCACTACAGACCAACAGGCCCAACATTTTATTTTCAACAATTTAAAAAAAGGACTGTCCCGCAAGATACATGTACAGCCGACATCTGTTGATACAGATGTTCGTCCTTCGTGCTTCGTCTTGATGACGAACCACGAAGAATAAGGGAACGAGAAATAGGATACAAGCAGGCCGACCTTCAGCTTTAGCACCCAACGCAAAAAAAAATAGAAAAAGGAAACACGACCTAGCATTTAACGTCTCGCATAATATTAATAATGCTCGTTAAAAAGTATTTTTTTTTAATCAAAATTATTGTGATTAAAAGTTATTGTTATGTATTTAATCCTACCAATTTTATCCTACCTAATAAAGTTCAAATATAATTCCATATTTCACTGAGACTTTTAACACTCATGTCAAGCGTAAGTAATTCAGTATAGTTAGGAACGTAGACGCAAGCATCCACGATACAAACTATACAGGTGAGTACGCAAAATTCTTGTATGCATTGTAATAACAGATTTTTAAAACAACATTACAATATATACGCGAGCAGTTTCCTATAACTGCGTTCTGGCGTTGTATAGAACATAAAGATGCGGCGCAGCTAGTTACCAAATAAAAATAACCTTAATAACAGCTTGTAAAAATGAAGATTGTGCTCTATTCAGATGCGAAATCTTTCATTAAAGTTAATGAATTCATTAATAGTTCAATTATCTCAAGCGCTCTCATATCGCTCTCAGTGTTTTGTGAAATTGATTAATTGTGAGAATGAGTCGGGAACTAAGCGGAATGTGACAGCCAACAGACATCTAGACATTTTGCTATTAAGATTATCCATGATATTAACAACGGAGAGTCGAGTTTGTAATCTTCTATATATTAATACGTAAAACAAAAACTATGTACCCCTTTTTATGACAATGGCGCGGATGGAGGCGTATGAAATTTCGCACACTTCTAGTTTATATAGAGGATATAGAGTGCAGAATATTAACATTTTTAAAAAATTATGCATAATAAATGCATTATGGATTTAAAAAAAAAACATTACACACACTACAATATATTTGACTCACTCACGCATACTAGGGTGGTCTGAAAAGTTTCCGACCTCAACATGAAGATAGCAGCACTCGTAAATAAAATCTAGTGAATTTCATAATATTTGCTTAAGTTTTCGCGACTTGTATACATAATAAAACTACGTTTTAACGGTTTTAAGCGCGGTAATTTTATTTGATTTTGGTTTTTCCGACGTTTCGGCCACTTTTCAGTGGCCGCACAAACTACTATGGATACTACGTATAGTGGCCGTGATCACGGAAGACAAAGATGTCACGTGTCAACGAGTATTGTTAAAGTTTTATTTAGCCTACCGCCAACTTGTTCATTTTAATTATTTAGTTTTAATTTTGTTTATGGTTATTATTTACTCTATGGGAGCCTAATCTAATTTACCACCGCTTCGCAATATGTAGTGGCTTAAAGAGAAGAAACGGCGCACGAAACTCTTCAGCAAACATGCCTAGCTCTAATAATTTTATATAATATTAAAATGGGTGGAAGGAAAAATAAAAGTAATTATCAGTCAAGTTGGTTTGTGTTCCGTTGCACGCAGAAAGAGCTCACAGTGTCTTGAGGTCTGGCAGCTGGTTTTTGCTGGGTTTGGGTTTTAATAGTTTTGATGATCGGATCCCAAACAGGTGGCACTTGTCAACCATCTTCTTTATTGAAATTTGGGTGTTTATTAATTTCAATAGCCTCACCCATCATTCTAGGTATGAAACGATTCTCTTTCGCGAGGATTTGTGGGTTATCGAATCTGATGTAGTGGTTGGGTTTATCCAGCGTGTGTTCACTGATCGCAGACTTCGTAGACCTTGTGTGTTTCATGTCAGCAATTCGCCTGTCCCTATTAACAGAGTCAGATCTGCAAATCAGCAACTTTACAGGAGAGCGCTCCGAAGTTTGAATTGCTTATATTTTTTTTACTACAAGAATTAAATTTTCAAAAAAAATATTATATGTTAATATATGTTCGAGAGCTTATTTGCAATGCAATTAAATAACATTATTACTTATCTAAATATTTGAAAAGCTAGTAATGGCTTTGTTATCCGTACATGGCTCATCATGATTTGTCGGATCTGTCACATCCAACAAAGTTACATGGACAAACATATTTATTCTTTGTAAGAAGTTCCACATACAACATTGTTATTAGTAAATCCTGTTTAAGTTTATGTCGTATTTAAATTGATATTATAAATTAAACACATTTTTTAATAAATTTGTTTCACAAATAACAAACAATCAAACATAATTGACAATTTAGGAACAAAATGAAAACAATCTTTATCATAAAATTTGTAAAAGTATTAATTATAAAGTCTACCTGTATGAATGGCACTTAATAATCACATTTCAGGTTTCATTAGCTTAGATAATCAGTCTTAGTAATTGCTTTCTTACAAAAATATACCCCGCATACCCCCCTCGCGCCCCGCTAATAACGTCGGGAGTTAACATTCGTCATTGTTAATGGAAGATGGTGGCATATATGACATTGTTAATGTGGCTATTTTAAAAACTATGAGGAAAAATTACTTTTTTGTTGCTGCTATTGAAAAACAATGCTTTTTTAGGGTCATTAGTAAAATAAAACCAAAATGTCGAAAATTGCATATCCTACATTGTTAATAGGGACAGGCGAATTGTTCTTTTACCCGTGTTAATATTTTGCAACATTTTGTTGTTATAACAGTGTATATGGTAATTTTTATGGTTTGCTCGGCACCGACTTCAAGATGTAGAAAATTTTATATTATTTTGTCTCTTAATAAAATAAATAAATTTTTTGTCAAAAATCTTCATTAAGTTAATTAATACTTTTTAGTTTCTTAAGTCGGTTTTTTAAAGTTTTTTTATGTATAATTTTCTTATATTCTACTCTTATTATTACTTACTCTTAGTATTTATTAATAGACTTTTTCCTATAGTTATATGTATACAGTCAAACCCGAGTAAGTGAGAACTGGGTAAGCGAAAATCTCTATTACATACATATATACATAACTTCACGCCAGTTCCCTTGCGGGGTAGGCACGAGCAACAGAACGCCATTCAGGCTTATTCTTACACACCTTACTTGCTTCTTTGACATTCATAGCTCTTGTCATGCACGCTCGTCTGTTCTTAAGGCTCCTGACATCACCTTCTGCTAGTACACGATCAATTTGATCATGGACGGTGTGTCGTGGCCTTCCACGACTTCTGTATCCATCCACTTTTGCATTGTATATCTGTTTAGTCATTCTTTCATCATGCATTCTTTCCACATGCCCGAACCACCGAAGCATTCCTTTCCTTACTTTCACCCCGACACTCTCTTTCAGACCAACTCTCTTTCTTACTTCGGTATTACGAACGCGGTCCGCGAGCGTCACTCTGCAGATTTTGCGCAGTGCTCGCATCTCGACCGCGTTTACTCTACTTTCGTGCTCTCTCTTCCATATCCAACTCTCGTTTCCATACGTGAGCGTAGGTACTATCACCGCGTTGTGTGTGGCAAGCTGGGCCTTCTGGCTGAGGTTCTTAGCGCCTAGAAGTTTACCTAACGCTCCATTCGCACTATTCCCCAAATTCACTCTTCTTTCTATATCAGCGGTGTACCTTCCATCCCTGCTAAAAGCACATCCAAGATATACAAACTCATTCACTTGCTCCAGCATAACATCATCGACCATATTCTTTCTTTTCTGATTCAAGGAAAGCGGCAGGGTGGCTAATAGCCTAATGACTTCATATAAAATATATCTTAGAGAAAGACAATGTTTTGTTAACGAACCGACAAAATTACCTTTTGTTCTATCTAATGGACCAAAATTAATGGGAACCATTAAGAAGTATATTGGGACATTATCATGAAAGACTTAGTGTTCTGTCTAATGACAATCGTCACGTAACTCGTAATAAAGACGCGTACACATCTGCGAGCCGTAAGCGCAAAAGTTGCAGTAGTAACTTTTTGAAGTTCTTATCGAAGGGTAAACCGCTTCGTTACGTAACGAGTTACGGCGCCAGTCTGTCTGGCTTTCCTTTCTATCACGCATACGGCAGCGGTAGGCAGGCTCCTTCCTTCTCACTCTAACCCACAGCGCTAGCCATATTTCGATAATTAGATTAAATAATGTTACTAATAATGTACGCACGTCTCGCCTTGATCTTGGTTCTCGCTGGACTGCCTCCCTCCCTCACTCAGGCCATCGTTTGATACTGCACAAATGCAATGTACTCGTATCGTAGTCGACGTAATCCGTAACACCTGGCTAATCATTCGGCCGCAAGGGGCCGTAAACGATTACAATAGAACAATAGGCTATTCCCTAAAAACGTATGGCAAGATATAGGTAAACAAAATAAGACGATCATAAAAGAATTACAATTAGTTCAAATGCCGACAGGTAGGTAATAAAATGTGTTTTTACAGATACGCAGATGGAATTTGTTATTATCGGAACCTACGTCGTAACAATATTAACTTTAACAACTGATGGATGCATATTTGCGGTGTTTCAGGGTTTTTTGAACTGCGGCAGCGCCGGCAGTGACGACTGTATTTGGAAGATGGGAAGCCGCCAATGGAATTCTGTAAGTTAAATTTGACCAACTTCCCGGTTTCCGATTGAGCTGAAATATTGCACGCATATGTATATCGCGTGACAATGCAATAATATGGTACCATGGAGCTGATCTGATGATGGAGTCGAAAGGTGGCCATAGGAACTCCTATACTAAACAAGATAGACCCGTCGTGTTTGGGCTCGTTTTACTCGTCTTGGCTAGCAGTCTGCTGCTACATGATATACAGGATCTCATAAGCTTATATTTAAAAACCTTTTTAAAAAAGCTTATTCATTTTTTTTATTTAAAAACGTTTCCGTGTATTAAAATGGAAATTGAACATTTAAATTGTAATTCTTGGCGCAGAGCAATTGTTTTAGTGAGAACAAAGAACTGCCTGCATTAATTACTTAAAGTAATGTAATGCAGGCAATGTAATTTAGATTTAGGTTGGAGTAGATTTGAGCAGAAATAAAGTGACGATATATGACAGCCTCTATGATTGAATAGGCTAAACCTTTGCCGGCCTAGCTCACTGGAGCTTCAGGTTTATCCTGGCAATTGTAAGTTTGGTATACGAGCTTTCCGTTAATCACTATGGTCTGGGTGTCTGAGATTGGTCTCAAAGGGGTCCGTATACCCATAACACAAGCGTAACTTGCTTGCCATTGCGATATGCAATATGTGTGTTTGTATGGTCATCTTATACTAATATATAAAGCTGAAGAGTTTGTTTGTTTGTTTGATTGAACACGCTAATCTCAGGAACTACTAGTCTGATTTGAAAAATTCTTTCAGTGTTAGATAGCCCATTTATTGAGGAAGACTATAGGCTATATATCATCACGCTAGGACCAATAGGAGCGGAGCACCAATGAAGAATGTTCAAAATCGGGGGGTTATGAAAACAAATTCCACGCGGACGACGCGCGAGGTACGGTCCATCGCATTCCATTTCACAATTTGACGATTTCACGTCGATAGATTATAATCTACGGAGAAATAGTATGTTAGGGTACACAATATTTCGACAGTTTACAATCTCGCGAGATTGATTATAATCTAACGGTATTTACGAATTGACGGTAACCTATATATACTAACGAGGGGCTATTCGTTAACAGAGTTATTTTTTAACGCTTTAAATAACTTTAACATTATCGCAGATGAAGCTGCACCATTACGTTTGCACGCCTATCAAGTTACGCATTCCTTGATAGTAAAGTTAATAAGAAACAAGTGTCATAACTGTCATACTTTATTGTTGTGAGTGACATGATTAATGTAACACAACTTATATATTTTTGTTTATACAACAGATAGGCAGTCGGCCCACCTGATGGAAAGTGGTTACCGTCGGCTATTGAAATTTACAACCAACGCTTGGAACCGGTTTTAATCAACTATTTAATCCGGAGTGTAAACCTTAAAGAAACTATTTTATATAAGTATAAACTTTTAAGAGAATGTTATATAAACCTAAAAGTGAGTATTATATTTATATTAACACCTTTTTACCTTAAAGAGAGTATTATATAAACCTCAAAGTGAGTGTTATATTTATATAACACCTTTTTACCTTAAAGAGAGTTTTATATAAACCTCAAAGTGAGTGTTATATTTATATAACACCTTTTTACCTTCAAGAGAGTGTTATATAAACCTCAAAGTGAGTGTTATATTTATATAACACATTTTTACCTTAAAGAAAATGTTATATAAACCTAAAAGAGTCTTATATTTATATAACACCTTTTTACCTTAAATAGAGTGTTATATAAACCTAAAAGTGAGTGTTATATTTATGTAACCCCTTTTTACCTTAAAGAGAGTGTTATATATTTATGTAACCCCTTTTTACCTTAAACAGAGTGTTATATAAACTTCCTGCGAGAAGAGGAAATATCATTCTATCACTCTAAACATTGGTGTGCAACTGAAAACTTGCCGTACTACATGACTGCGCTTTAGCGGGGTGCGACAAGAGCCGTTCAACAGCGGTTTGTTCAACAAAACCAATTTAACGAAATTTTGTTCCAAAAACCGTTTAACTTTTTTATTGCAGGGGACCAGTAGACAGGCAGACGGCCCACTTGATGGAAAGCGGTTAACATCGCCTATGGACATTTGCACACCAAAGGCGCTACAAATGCGCTGCTGCTCTCTTAATGGAGACTGGAACCTGGTCACTAATGCCGGAACACAACTCAAGGTTGTTATGGCGACATACTTTAGACCAGGGGTGGTAGCCATCCAGTCGGGCAAATGCCCTACCACCTGGCTGTGGGTTGTTAAGTCGCCTCTTACAAAAGGCCGCCCCAACGCAGGAAATTGTATTCTTTCTCCGTTCCTGCACGGATAACTGAGCTTAAAGTGAGAACAAAAGCGAAATGAAAGGCCCGTATATAGTTAAGCTACTGACGTAGCTACCGCCATATCAGCTGTATCAATATTACGGGGCCCCGGGGCTACAGGGGCCCCGAAGCTATGTAAGCAAACACTCCTAAAAGGTTATCCACAATCTTTTAATGACATTTTTGAGAATAACTGCTGGGCCAACAGGAACGGCTATCAGACTTGTCATTATTGTCTATAGCGGCAGAAAATCTAGAAAAACTGAATTCGTTTTAATCTATGGATATTTTGATATATAAGCTTGCCGAAAAAAGGCGCGAAAAGTGTATCTTTGATTTGAATTGTTTGCCTAACCTAGTTTATAGGAGCATTATGTAATAAATTATTAACTTGGCCCTTCCTTTGGCCCCTAACACATTTGGATACAGGGCCCGTCTCAGGAAAGCTACGCCACTGACTTAAACTTGAAGCGGTTCGACTTTCTATCGTTTTCCAAGCCTTGTTTACAACACCAGAAGTACTACCAATGTGCTGCCGGCCTCGTAGAAGTCAATGTTTCACATATAGTTGTATCAGACCAATTCAAAGCAAAATAACTTGCTTTTTAAAAAGGTTATTAAAGTATTAAATACAAGCTTTTGAGATCCTGGATATCATGTAGCAGCAGAGTGCTAGCAAAGACAAGTAAAACGAGCCCAAACACGACGGGTCTATCGTGTTTAGTACAGGAGTTCCTATGGCCACCTACCGACTCCATCATCAGATCAGCTCCATGGTACCATATTATTGCATTGTCACGCTATATACATATGCGTGCAAAATTTTAGCTCAATCGGAAACCGGGACGTTGGTCAAATTTAACTTGCAAGATTCCACCCGAACTTACATATGTAGGAATCATATTTGTTATTATAAAATAACTATATGACGGAAGTAGTCAATAACCGGATAGAGTATTCTTTCATGTAGTAATCGGAAGTCGTTTAACCGGATGTCGATGTAGAAGCATTTATTATTAAGCTAACAAATATCGGAAATGGAGTAACCGGATGTTGGAAGTTAATACGGATGGCGGAAGTTGGTTTTATGAAGGAAGTGTAACTGAAGTGGCGCCACAGCATTACCGGATGGTGTCACTGCGGCGCGCTACGAGGACCTGTTAAATACGCGATGTTCGGGCAGAGGAAGGCCAGTCTTGAACCGGCAGTCGTCAACCGACAGTCTACATTGAGTCTTGGACAAGGATCGCATATTGTGGTCGATAATTGCTGCCTAATAACCACAGTATTCTTGGAGCTCAAATTGCTTGCTGCTCAACACCTGACAAGCGTGGATGCAACTCTTGGAGTTCGCTTCGGGGGGCCTTTAGCTATCAAGGGAGCAAAGGATTCATCACCCCCGCTGACAAAGTGGATGTGTTCTGATTCCCGGGGCACATTCAGGCACCTTTTGCGCTGGATCGGACTGGGCGTAACTGCGTTCTAAGTCTCAGCCTTTCCTACATAAAAAGCGCGGGGCACATGGGAGGAGGGAGGTTTTAGTGGCTAGTGGTTGTTGCCCATGCAACTTCTCTGAGTCTCCACACAAGCTAGCTTGATTATTGTTCGGATTGCCCCTTATCAAAGGGCCAAGTTATCAAGTTATCAAAGAAAGCCTTCAGGATCAACTATGGTCTAATCCCTTGCAAAGAACCCAGTATTGTGCGTAAATAGCATTTAACCCGCCTTAAAAAAAAACTTGGAGTTGTCCTAATATTTCTGTGTATTATACTATTTCCATTTCATTATTAACTCTATTACAGCTCCTGTGGAAACTTGAACGAGCGTCTTTTTTACATTATTTAATAAAAAATATGACGCTTACGCACGTACAAGGTCATAGCAGAGTCGGAGAAACTGATAGGGATGGAGCTATCGTTAAACGTAACACTATAACAGACCCGATATTTTTTTACAAAGTGTAAGAAACTAAACTATTGCCGGATGATTTTGTACAAATTTATTAACTAATATTGCATTTCATTACAAGATGTACTTATATTATGTTGATTCTTTATCTATTTATTTTAATCAAAATCTGATGAATCGTCACTGTCATTCGATGAGCTCTCCCCAACATTTATTATAACTTACTGTACTTATATATTATCGAATGCACATGAATTTCCCAATCCGACTCTATAATGTTTTGGGTTCTTCTCACAATTTTTTCCCAGTGTTCGGCGGTTACTTCCGCACATGCGTTTTTTAATCAATCTAACATCTTGTTTGCCGTAAAAGGGGGATGGGTAATGTTTCGAGCGGCGTGTCCTTTGATTTGTGCCCATATTAGTTCTATAGCATTGTACTGGCAATGATACGGCGGAAGTCGAAGAACCCAAAGACCAGATTCGGCAGCTATTTCGACGGTAATATATCTTTTAGAGAGGCTTTTGTTCGATTTTAAAATATTCACTAATTGTACTTTTAATAAAGTATTATCCACATTTTCGCCATGACGTTGGAGCGTTAGAATATATTTGAATGTTTTTGTTGTATTTATCTTTGTTCAAAACATAATAAATAGATGCGATCGATATCATTACTTATTTGGTCACAACACTAAAACTATCAAATTAAAACTGTCATTGAGAAAATAAAGAAATGGAAATAATATAGTGTGCAATATTTAATATCGTAATTGTAATAATTCTAGTGTAATAAACTTTGAATATAATATTTCAGATTATTATTGTCATATAAAGCTTGTAAGAACGATAACTTGCACTGTTTGACTGCGATAATCTAAGACAATTGTTACTGTTTTTCAAAATGAAACTTCAGAAAGTAAGGTATAAGACTTACGTCCTCATCTAAGTACGTCGACTTGAAAGTATTTCGAGTTACACTTTTATTGCGCAAATGTCAGTCTTTCACGGTGTATTTCTAGTTATCAACGTTAAGTGACTTCTAGCGACAAATAGTTTAACTAATAATAATTCTATAGAGAGAGAGAGCGAGAGAGAGAGAGAGAGAAAGAGAGAGAGATAACACTTGGTTGCACACCAAAGTATAAAATTACAAAAACGGACCATATTTATAATATTTTCTAGGCAATACAGTAGGCGGCCTTATCGCTCAAAGCGATCTCTTCCAGGCAACCGAAATGAAAGAAATTTGAATCAGGCGATATAGGTCAGGAAAAAGGCAATAGATACATAAATACTCGAAACTGATCTGAGAAATAAATATACAAACACATACATATATACATAGTCATATATATACACATATATGTTTTAAAATATATAAGTTATTATAATAATGTTTAGTATACTCGTAACTATTTAGTAGATAACTACTAATCTAACTTCAGTGAATGTTATGCATAAATAATGACATCTAGCGGTAGGTAGAATAAACATTAGCAAAATTACCACCTAGTGTTGAATAGTTGAACTAAATACATAAAATACTTTCTTCTCAACCAAAAGATATTGTTTCAAGTCCTATGTAACAATATAAAGCGTCACAAAACGAGCATGAAGTCTTCAATCACGATTTGATAGCTTATGAACCACGACTTCATCTGCTTAATACGTTGTGGACTGGCCAGCTCTCGTTAAACTACTAAATACAATAGATGGTGCTGTTCTTGCTTAAAGATTAGTTAAAACTTCAACAGATGGCAATGACGATCAAATATGCATGGGAAAATACTAATTATGATGACTTTGGTACTAAGAACTCACCAGGTTGAGGACTGAAGCGTTTCTTCAAGTATTCCATAAACTTTTCAGTAAGACCGATCTTCTTGACATCTTTGTTTTCCGTATTCTGAAATGTCAAGACACAAATTATATTTTCTAGATAAGCGTGCTCGATCTTAGACCATATCTCCGCTCAAATCGAGCGAGATAATGGTCAAACGCGAACCTGTAAGGAATAAAAAAAAATATATATATATAATAATAAAAAAATAATATACAAATTCAGCTGCTGTACATTAGTGTACGCAAATCAGGAAAAGAAGTCAATGGATTGACTGGAAACATAGCTTGTGTTACAAGATGTCCACCACAGTAGTTATAGAACCATAGTGTACATTAATATCACATAGACAATCGTCATAGATAATATTTTTAGTCGATTAATCGATAAATCGAACCATCTGATAAGATGATTTGATTTATAATTAGATTACCATTTTCTACCGGTTAGTTAATTTTATAAGCCCACTAAATTATCTATCTATCTAGATAATTTAGTGTATCAGTACCTAAATATTGTAATTGTTTTTGTGATCCTGGCAGCACTATGATGTAATTGCTATTTTTAGCAATGATGCAATATTATTGTTTTGTAGGGTAGTATTTTCGTATAAAAGGCGTAGCGGCATGTAGACGGTATTCATTCCGCCCGATCATGACATACGCGAGTGTGGTATTCGGCCATGCCAAGCCTGCCCTTTTAGATAAACTGCAAATCGTGCAGAATAAATTCATACGCAGAGCTGTCGGTGCTCCCCTCTATATGCGTAACGTCGACCTCCACCGCGATCTGGAGCTTCCCTCCATCAAAAACTACATTACGTCGCTCTCGCGTAAGTATTTCGATCTCGCGCCGCACCATCGAAATCCGCTCGTCGTGTCCGCGTCCGATTATAAGCCTCGTCGAAAGGCTCTTGTTCGACGACCGCGTAACGTCCTGACGGACAGAGTCGACGTTATTACGAAACGGCTGGCCCGGATCAGTCCGCCCACGGTTAGGACGGTAGGCTGGCAGGCACCGACAGACAGACACAGACGGCGCCGTCTCGGACGCCGCCAATCAAGATCTCTCCACGTCCCCGCGAGGGACGCTAGGAGATAGACACACACACACACACACAGACACACAGGATAGACTAGGCGTGTTGCTGGGAAGTTTCTTTCGCCGTTTCTTCTCTCCCAGCCATAACACGTTGTGAAACGGCAGTAAGATAGCGTAAGCCGCCGCGAACCACCGATCCCGGCCCGCCGGGATCCTTCCCCTCGGGCTTTATATTACCCGTCGCCCGTTCTCAATTAGTGCTTTGTGTCGCACTATGGTGGGCATCATTAAATTTATCCCCCTCTTATGGCAACAGTCCAGCCGAGGTAAAACTCCTTAGGGAGCTCCCTCGAGCAAGTTGCCCCCCCGGGCTCGAGCGCCTTCGCTTCGCGAAGGCACTCGCCCCAAAAACCCCGGTAAAGTTGTAAGGTCTTCGGACCAACAACATAAAGTCAAGTCCAATAAAAAAAAAACGGTATTCATTGCTTACTGTGCTGTGTCAATAGTCATATCAAAGGCTGAACAATAAAAAGGAAACCCTGCCCAAATAGTTAATATTTGGTATATCTGGTACTTTCTTACCCGAATCTCTGCAAGGCTGTTACACTTGTGTATAATAAGAATTGTTCATTCATATTTATCAATACGGGAACTGTCATATAAAGTCTAAACTCTATATAACAACACTAAAGGGCCTGTGCATTTTATGGCGTTATAGAGAGTTGTCGTTAAATGGAGAGAAGTCTGTTATTTTTGTCTGACATCTTTTGCTGCAGCAGTAATTTGGTTGTAATTTTTTACTTATTTTATTCATAGCTTACGATTTGAGGCATCTTGGTGATAAATAAAGTACTTAGAAATTACGGTACTTCGGAATATCTTAGAAATGTCGGTATGCATGATGCCGACAGTGGAGTTTATTACGAGATAGGGTAAAAAAACGGTAAAAGAACCTACACTTTAAAGTTACTTTTTATTACTCAATTATTGTCGTTATTGAGAGTGGGTGTGTCTTTATATAGAGTGTAGCATGACTTTATGGAAGACAAGCTTTTTTTGTTTGTTTTGAGGCGAGGGAAAATGCTTAACCGATTTACGCACAAACTGGGTCGTTGCTAGGGGAACGACACGCGTCGGTCGGGGGCGATAACACTGCAGCAATAGTATGCTCTTGGCAGCGCTCCGTCCGCGATCGACGTCACAGAATAGTGTGGAAGACTCCGAGCGTTGCTACATGAGCGAGCAACACCAATACCCACTAAAAACCCCCTCCTCCCTGACGACCCTGCGCTTTGTATGTGTTGGAAAGGCTGAGATTTAGAACATAGTTACGCCCAGCCGATCCAGCGCAATAAAGTGCCTGGAGTGTGCCCTGGGAGAACACACCCCACTTCGTTGTGCGGGGGTAGAAGGTCCTTTGCTCTCCTAGCAAGCTAAAGGCCCCCCGCGGTAAACGGAACCTAACTCAGGGAGGGAAGTAATGCGCGTACCTGCCTCTCCGGGTGCCAGCTGGAGGCCGGCGACCTCGAGAAGACGCATTGGCACGCGCTGCAGGACTTCTCTCCCTGTCTCGTTCTGCGGCCTCCTTGAGTGACATTACAGTCTCGCAAAAAGTAACCGCAGCTCCCCAATTGTCGCTGCTCTGCAGCATGGCCTTGACCAAGTCGCAGAGCGAGTGGACTGGACCTACGTGCGTTTCAAGTTCGAAACGCTGCGGCGCCCATGCGGCGCACTCGACTAGCGTGTGTAACGCCGTGTCGGGCGCGCCGCACTGGCGGCAGTCCGGGGAAGGCAAGCAGCCCACAATGCGACACAGGTACTTATCGAAACATCCGTGTCCGGTAAGTATCTGTGTCGTCCTAAAGGTCAGGGTGCCGCTGGTGCGGTTGACCCATTCCGTCAGCTGTGGCCTGATTGCATCCACCGTGTAGCCGCCATAGGCCGCAGGGTTGTCGAGCTCTTGAGACCAGACGGCGATCATGGAGGCGGCTTCCCGCTTCCTGATCGCCTCGATTTCGACCTGACAGAAGGTCAGGACTCTAGCTAGGGCATCCTGCCGGGTGCGGCGCACCACTGTCAGGACGTCCGCCTGGAGATGCCAGGGCGGATCGCCTGCCAGGAGGGTGGCTGCCGTCCGCGATACTGTGAGATACCCCCGTATGGTTCTCACGGCCAGAACCTGCTGCGCCCGATGCAGCAGGGTTCTGTTGTAGCGGTGGAGTGCAATGGACCAGACGGGTGCACCGTACAGTGCCATACTCCTCAGGATGCCAGAGTAAACTTTCCGCGTCGCACCTCCCGGGCCCCCTACGTTGGGAAGCAGCCTCGAGAGTGCGCCCGCGGATTTGAAGAGTTTGGGAACTAGCTGCTCAAAGTGCGCTTTGAACAGCCATTTCCCATCGAGAACTAGCCCCAGATATTTCATCTGGGGCCCTACTCTAATGGCCACCCCTTGGACCGAAACGGTCAAGTCCGCGGGGGGATTGCGGTAAATTTCCTGTGGAACATGATGGCCTCCGTTTTCGCGGGGGAGACCCTCAAGCCCAGCCTAGCTATTCGATCTGCGACAATCGCCAACCTGGCGTTGGCGACGCCACGGATTCCGCAAATGACGCAGCGCGTGCCGTGAGTAGGGTGTCGTCCGCAAAGCAGATCAGCCCTACCCCGGGCAGGACCGGAACCCGAAGGATCCAGTCATAACCTACGTTCCAAAGAATCGGCCCGAGGACTGACCCCTGTGGAACGCCGCACGCGACGCGTCGACGACCTAATTCGGGATTGCCGGACTCACCGCCCTCCCAAAGGATATGTCGATCCTGCAGGTGCGCGCCCAACAGCCTCATGAGGTACGGGGGGACTCCATGCGCGCGGAGCCCCTCCCTGATCGTCTCCTGAGGGAGGCTGTTAAAGGCGTTCGCTATGTCTAGCGACACCGCAAGAACGACATCCTTCGCTTGGACGGCTTCGTCCGTTGACGTTCGCAGCGTCTCGAAGGCGTCCATCGTGGAGCGCCTCCGCCGAAACCCGAACTACGTTTCTGAAAGCCCCGGCTCCACAGCGTCGAGATGCTTCACGAGCCGCTCCGCCAAGATCTTTTCGAAGACCTTAGCGACCTCGTTCAGCAGCACTATGGGCCTGCAGGCGGATGGATCGTTGGGAGGCCGACCTCCCTTGGGAATCAGGCACAAACGACCCTCCTTCCATTGCGACGGGAACCGACCTGCGCGAATACAGGCTTCGAACAGTTCCCGCAGCTGGCCGCGTAGGTGTTTAGTGACCAGGAAGAGGAGTGGACCTGGAACCCCGTCGGGTCCCGGTGCCGTCTTCCTGCCCCGAAGCCGGTCCAGGGCAACATCTAGTTCCCCCTCGGAGATGGAGTGAGGCTCCTCGTCTAACCAACCAAAGCTAAGTGATTTCGACGCTTAAGGTAGTTTGTCGTTAAATCGAGTGACGTTACATGGAGTTTACGCTGTTATTGTGTTTTGATAAAAGAAATATTAATAAATGGAAAGATTACATATATTTTATAACAACAAAATATTTTTATTTTATTGCTTTGTGCTATATTTTTTTCTTTATTAATATTCGGCAGACACACACTTATTGTATAAGTATATATAATATAAAACAAAGTCGTGTTAGTTACACCTTTTATAACTCAATAACGGCTGGGCAATTTTTATGATTTTTGTGTTTTTGGAATTGTCTTCGTCCAGAATAGAATAATATAATATTCATCAATAAAAGAAATTATCATTAGAAAACATCAGTCATCATCAAAAAACATCATCAAAACGTCATTGATTTGTTATGATCTCTCCCGGCCAATTTCGGCAATGGTGACTGCATTTAAACTCATTCTAATTTGTCTGGTTTAGGTGAATTATTTTTGTGTGTGTTCAAATGGGTCCCGGGATGGTTTAGCTTCAAATTTGAACCAGGTAGATGGCCCTGCAATCGGATTTCAGGATATAGGTGTAATTATTTTTGTGTGTGTTCAAGTGGGCCCCGGGATGGTTTAGCTTCAAATTTGAATCAGGTAGATGGCGCTGCAATCGGATTTCAGGATATAGGTGTAATTATTTTTGTGTGTTCAAGTGGGCCCCGGGATGGTTTAGCTTCAAATTTGAACCAGGTAGATGGCCCTGCAATCGGATTTCAGGATATAGGTGTAATTATTTTTGTGTGTGTTCAAGTGGGCCCCGGGATGGTTTAGCTTCAAATTTGAACCAGGTAGATGGCGCTGCAATCGGATTCCAGGATTTAGGTGAAATTATTTTTGTGTGTGTTCAAGTGGGCCCCGGGATGGTTTAGCTTCAAATTTGAACCAGGTAGCTGGCGCTGCAATCGGAATCCAGGATTTAGGAGAAATTATTTTTGTGTGTGTTCAAGTGGGCCCCGGGATGGTTCAGCTTCAAATTTGAACCAGGTAGATGGCGCTGCAATCGGATTTCAGGATATAGGTGTAATTATTTTTGTATGTGTTCAAGTGAATCCCGGGATGGTTTAAATTCACGATTGGACCAGGTAGGTGGCGCCGCTGAACACCTTTTAACGGTGGGACCAATTTTGTTTTTTTTTTGTTATTTCAAGTAGATTCGAGAATGGTTTAGATTAGCAATTGGTCCCGGTTGATGGCGCTGCATTCGGTTTCTATAATTTTATTTTTTAAGGGCGAGACAACATCTGCAGGGTACGGCTAGTTATAAATTAAATTTTGAACCCGAAGTACTTGAGTTTTTTTTATTTTTTATTGCAGGAATTCAGCAGACAGGCAGACGGTAAACTGATGGAAAGCGGTTACCATCGCCTATGGACATTTGCAACACCAAAGGTGCTACAAATACGCTGCTGGTCTCTTAAGGCAGACTGGAACCTGGTCACTAATGCCGGAACACAACTCAAGGTTGTTATGGCGGCATGTCTTAAACCAGAAGTGGTAGCCATCCAGACGTGTAAATGCCCTACCACCTGACTGTGGATTGTTGTGTCGCCTCTTAAGATAGGCCGTATGGCCGCAGAAAATTGTATTCCTTCTCCGTTCCTGCACAAATAAAAAAAATAAAGACACGAATATTTTTCCAATTCATGGCAACGCGAACGAAGTCTCACTGGCACTAACAGTGTAGGATATTAATATTACAAATTAAACTCCTAAAATCAATTACAAAAGGGTCAAGAGTAATGAGGGCACGCCTTTCCAATGTTACCATCGGCTGCCAAGTGTGCCGAATTGCCCTAATAACTTAGGAATAGTCGAGAAGCGATTTTAAATTATTATTTAATTTTGCTTCACCAAGTATCTTTTCATATATCATATTCTGAGAGGTTAGGTAAACTTCTAGGCGCTAAGAACCTCAGCCAGAAGGCCCAGCTTGCCACACACAACGCGGTGCTGGTACCTACGCTCACGTATGGAAGCGAGATGGGTATGGAAGAGAGAGCATGAAAGTGGAGTAAACGCAGTCGAGATGCGAGCACTGCGCAAAATCTGCGGAGTGACGCTCGCGGACTGCGTTCGTAATACCGAAGTAAGAAAGAGAGTTGGTCTGAAAGAGAGTGTAGGGGTGAAGGTAAGAAAAGGAATGCTCTGGTGGTTCGGACATGTGGAAAGAATGCATCATGACTAAACAGATACACAATGCAAAAGTGGATGGATGCAGAAGTCGTGGAAGGCCACGACACACCTTCTATGATCAAATTGATCGTGTACTAGCAGAAGGTGATGTCAGAAGCCTTAAGAACAGACGAGCATGCATCACAAGAGCTATGAATGTCAAAGAAGCAAGTGGGGTGTGTAAGAATAAGCCTGAATGGCGCTCTGTTCTTTTTTTTTTTATTTACTAGGGGAAATCCGTTTGAGGACTAAGTCGCGACAAGGGCAGAACCTTGGGGGGATAATTCGCGACCTAGTGTGGGATTCGCCAGATCGGGGGTGGCACTAGCATGCCCAGTCAAAACTGGTGCCATGCTATTGCCACTCCCCGGTTAGGGATACCCACTAAAACCCCTGGGTGTTCCGTCCTTCGCCTTATGCCAGGGCTACGGGTATATGACCTAGCCTCTCCGCAGCCCTGGCAGGCGTGGGCCTCCCGAGGCCACTTCCACTGCCGGGGGACTACTTTTGTCCCCCAGCATCTTCGAGCTCTCAAGGCGTGGGGCGGTCTGTAACTCGCCCCACGGGAGGAGAGGTGAGCGCGCGCGGAACACGCCGCGCCCCCATCTCGACGGCATGTGCAGGTGAGTGAGAACCTCTATACCCCAAGAGGCCCCACCCGCGCCGCCCGCTTACGGTGGCTGAAGGTCCTGGCTGGCCCTCCGGCGCCGACGCGTCCTCCTTTGGCGGGAGCGGAGCAGTGATGTGCGTTCACGCTCCCGCTCCGCCTCCTCCTTCGCAAGCATAACGCGCTCGCAGAAGGAGGAGACGGCGTTCCATCCGGTGGTGCTCCCGACCATGGTGCGTACCACGGCCGGGAGCGAAAGGTCAGATCCGGTAACGGCGACGAGGTCTCGGCGCTGCTCTGTCCATGCTGGACACTCCTGGAGTGTATGCAGCGCCGTATCCTCGTCGTCGGTGTCACAATGATGGCACCCTGACGTCACCTCGCGGCCGAGGCGACACAGATACCTCCCGAAGCATCCATGCCCCGAGAGGACCTGCGTCAGCCTGAACGTCAGGGTGCCGTGTTTTCGTTCTAGCCAATGTTGCAGGACGGGTCTCACCGCTTCTATGGTGGTGAGACCCGGGCTGGGGTGTCGTAGGCGTTCCTCCCATACGTGTGTCGTGGCCTTCCACGACTTCTGCATCCATCCACTTTTGCATTGTATATCTGTTTAGTCATTCTTTCATCATGCATTCTTTCCACAAAGATTAAATACATAATTATTCATACATTTTGAGATATTAATATCAATAAGAGTATAAAAAGAACAATATTACGAAACGCACGACACCAGACCGGATAGGTCAGGCACATCCTCCATTTAGGCGCCATTATATAGCACTGGTATCAAGAACGAGATCAGCTTGGCGCATTTGGTGGGCATACAAGAATATTGTTACGAGTTGCAGGACTCGAATTAAAATGCCGTTAGAATTACTATAGAATTTATTAGAACTATACAAACACGTATAACACAGGTACAAATATAACTGTACACAACCAGTCCAAACGTAATGCACAATTCAATAACACGCGCAAAGTCCGTCACTAAATAGATTACCGAATGTACACAAGTCTTACTTCGCTTATGATTATCGGTCTACTGCCTCGTCCATAAATTGAGGCATTGCTTTATACTGCACGGATGCAATATGTCTGCTCGGCCGCGTGGACCGAATTTCCTAGAATCACACCTAACTAATGACTGCCATAAAAGATTACAATACACAATGGGCTGTTTTTCTAATCACAAACTAAACAAAAGAAGTTTCTAGTTTAGTTTCTACAGGGCTTCAGGTGTGAATTTATCTTTATTTTTTTATTGCAGGAGTTCAGTAAACAGGTAGACGGCCCACATGATGGAAAGCGGTAACCATCGCCTATGGGCATTTGCAACACCAAAGGTGCTATAAATGCGCTGCTGCTCTCTTAAGGGATACTGGAACCTGGTCACTAATGCCGGAACACAACTCAAGGTTGTTAGACCAGGGGTGGTCGCCATCCAGTCGGGCAAATGCCCTACCACCTGGCAAAATCCTCCCAAGGTTCTGCCCTTATCGCGGCATATGGTCCTCAATTGGAATTCCCCTGGCAAGAAGGGGGTTTTAGCGGACATTCCGAACCGTGGCGTGGCAATAACTTTCCTTCAGGGATGCTAGTGTGACCCGCACGAGGCGAATCCTACACGCCCCACCGCGATTCCCTCGTGGTAATTTGTACTAAAGCAGATTTTCCCTAGTAAATAAGCTTTTTTAAAAAAGTTTTAAATACGAGCTTTTGAGATCCTGGATATCATGTAACAGCAGAGTACTAGCCAAGACAAGTGAAACGAGCCCAAACACGACGGGTCTATCTTGTTTAGTACAGGAGTTCCTATGGCCACCTTCCGACTCCATCGTCAGATCAGCTCCATGGTACCATATTATTTCGTTGTAACGCGATATACATATGCGTGCAAAATTTCAGCTCAATCGGAAACCGGGAACTTGGTCAAATAGAACTTGCAAGATTTCACCCGAACTTACATACATACATAAGTACATCCATTGCAAGTTAAATAAAAGCTTGTAAAAAAAACTTAGTTCAAGCATTTTTGCAGATATTTTTGCCGTCCCTAAATTTTGCCGCCATAGACATGTAGGCAGTTGCCCGCCGTAGGCATGCAGGCAGTTGCCTACCGTGCCTACTGTCTCGAGCGGCCCCTGCAATAATGTAGCATTCCAATGGTGAAAGAATTTTCAAAATCAGTTCAGTATTTCTAAAATTTACTTCCTATAGACAAAGTCACAAATTTTTCCTATTTATAATCTTAATATATATAAATTACATGTCATCTTGTTTGTCCGCGATTGACTCCTAAACTAGGTACTTGACCGATTTTAATCAAATTTGCACACCGTGTGAAGTTTGATCCGACTTGAAAGATAGGGTAGCTCACATTTGGACCCGGTAGGTGGCGCTGCAATCGGGTTCTAAATTTTATTTCCTCAGGGCAGAACAACGTCTGCCGGGACAGCTAGTAGTGGTATATATCATCTATGCTTAAATCTGTTCATAAGATACGAACAGACTTTCAAAAATTTATTTATGTACTGTAGGTGTTCACAATAATAAGTGATACTTTTAAATACTATCTATTGACATATTTACAATGTACTCTGTGATAAATGTGAAGCATTCGTTTTCATAAGCCGAAGGATAATCATGTTGGGCATTGAACAAATAACCGCGATGGACGACGACCGTAGCGCCATCTAGTTTGACACGTAACACACATATTTCTTAGTACATTCATTGTAGTTTCGATACCATCTTAGTAAAAGGTACATATATAATTCTTTATTGTACACCAAAGCTTCTATAAACAGAAGCAGAAAAAGATAAGAGTTAGTACAACGGGCCTTATCGCTAAGAAGCGATCTCTTCCAGGCAACCCTTGGCAGGGAAGGTTTTTTTAACGCAGACGTTGGTGCAGTTAATAAATAATGACAAATGATGAATAAAAATATAATACATATGACTACAAATAAAATATATTCAAACTAGCTGTGCCCGCGATGTCGTCCGCGTGGAATTTGCTTTCAAAACTCTCCGATTTTGAAACATTCTTCATTGGTGCTCCGCTCCTATTGGTCTTAGCGTGATGATATATAGCCTATATAGCCTTTCTCGATAAATGGACTATCCAACACTGAAAGAATTTTTCAAATCAGACCAGTAGTTCCTGAGATTAGCCCGTTCAATCAAACAATATATTAGTATATTTGGCTACAACACTAATACTTACATTTTAAATATCGCGATATCTTTTGAATGAAACGTCCGAATTGAATAATTCAAAAAGTTCTAGAAAGGTATTGAATTCGTCTTGAATATGAAGTAATTTATTTTGATAAGGATTAATACTAAGGTACAAAATAAAGAGTTTTTGAAGCGACGGCATTTTAATTATTTAAAAAATAAAAGAAACACTTATTGTGAGATAACTACAATAGTTAGACATATGGTTACGCGATATTTTTTGTAGAAAATTATATGTTCTGCAAAGTGGTAGTACATTATTTTGTTCTATAATTAAAAGTTTTCGCAGCGCACGCCGTGTAAGGATTTTTTCGGGTCATTTTTTTACACCTCGGGTTACATTATTGGACTTTTAGTAAGGATTCCTCATTTTTTTGAAATATAATATAGCCTATAGCCTTCCTCGATAAATGTGCTATTCAACACTGAACTTTTTCAAATCGGACCAGTAGTTCCTGAGATTAGAGGGGTGAAAATTATGGGAGCAAGATATAGAGAAAGTCGAAACGTTCCTTGAGGTGAAGTATCCGTGCAGGAACGGAGAAAGAATACAATTTCCTGCGGCCCGGCGGCCTGTCGTAAGAGGCGACTAAACATCCCACAGCCAGGTGGTAGGGTATTTGCTCCATTAGATGGCGACCACCCCTGGTCTAGAGTATGCCGCCATAACAACCTTGTGTTGTGTTCCGGCATTAGTGACCAGGTTCCAGTCTCCTTTAAGAGAGCAGCAGCTCATTTGTAGCACCTTTGGTGTTGCAAATGTCCGTAGGCTATGGTAACCGCTTTCCACCAAGTGGGCCGTCTGCCTGTCTGGTGAACTCCTGCAAAAAAAAAGAAAATATAAAAAAAGTAGTAAATATATAACTGTTATAGTTATCACACGTTTAAACGTATTGCAAATTAGTTTTATTTTGAGTAGTAATAATCTAAAGAGAACCTAACTTATTTGTATTGCCACAACTTAGCCCCCCCGACAAAGACAAATTCCACGAAGCACATTTTATTACCTGTCGGCATTTGAACTAATTGTAATACTTTTATGATCGTCTTCTTTTGTTCACTTATTTATTGGCATACGTTTCTAAGTTAGAATTATTATACAGTTTATCAGAACTATACAAACACGTATAACACAGGTACTAATATAACCATACGCAACAAATCCAAACGTAATGCATAAGGTCGTAATTCGATAAAACGCGTAAAGTCCGTCACTAATAGATTCCAAAATGAACACGCGTCACGCCTGTATCGTAGTTGTAGCTCAACTGACCCCTCTCTCAATCAGGACATCGTTTTATACTACACAAATACGAATGTGCCCGCCCGGCAACGTCCACACAATTTCCTAGTAATCGTAATCCGCACACCTGGCCAATGATGCAGCCGCAAGCAGCCGTAAACGAGTGCAATAGAACAATCGGCTGTTCTCTACAATAACTAGAAACGTATGCCAATAAATAAGTGAACAAAAGAAGACGATCATAAAAGGATTATAATTAGTTCAAATGCCGACAGGTAATAAAATGATCTTTTACAGATTTGTGTTTGTCGGAGCCTAAGTTGTAACAATATACAAAAAGTATTAAGATTTTGGAAAAGTATCTGGTTAAGGCACGTCCAAGTTTAGAAGAGACCCAAAATAAGCATTTCCTTCCATACTTTACAAAATATAGTCATTTTCAAAGAAATCGAGTAATGAACATACAAAATCCTCCTTCTACAAGTCGGTTAAAAAATAAAATAAAATACTATAAATAAATAATAATACATATATTTATTTTACGTAAGTCATGATATTTTAACGGTTTTTTAGTTCTACAATAAATATTTTTCATTCTTTCTACAAAATGTCTAACTAACCTGTGCCATTTTGCTTGTCCCTTCCGAAGTGCTCCCCAAGCCATTCCGACCGGCGACCGCTCCGTACATGCTCATGAATTAATCAAATTATTTTCACCAAACTTTAGTTTTTTTAAAGACTGCAATAAATTTTGGAAAAATAGTAGTGTTCCTTGACAAGATCCCAATTATAACTGTGCCCCCTTCTAATTTTTAGAGAAATAAATAAAATAAAAAAACAATCTTTAAGATTGTACACAACGCGGTGCTGGTACCTACGCTCACGTATGGAAGCGAGAGTTGGGTATGGAAGAGGGAGCATGAAAGTAGAATAAACGCGGTCGAGATGCGAGCACTGCGCAAAATCTGCGGAGTGACGCTCGCGGACCGCGTTCGTAATACCGAAGTAAGAAAGAGAGTTGGTCTGAAAGAGAGTGTCGTCGTGAAGGTAAGGAAAGGAATGCTCCGGTGGTTCGGGCATGTGGAAAGAATGCATGATGAAAGAATGACTAAACAGATATACAATGCAAAAGTGGATGGATGCAGAAGTCGTGGAAGGGCACGACACACCTTCCATGATCAAATTGATCGTGTACTAGCAGAAGGTGATGTCAGGAGCCTTAAGAACAGACGAGCGTGCATGACAAGAGTTATGAATGTCAAAGAAGCAAGTGAGGTGTGTAAGAATAAGCCTAAATGGCGCTCTGTTGTTCGTGCTTACCCCGCAAGGGAACTGGCGTGAAGTTATGTATGTATGTAATCTTTAAGATACTTTACAAATTTGATATTGTTTTTTTTTTAAGTTTATGGCTTGGCAACTAGGCCTTTAAGCCAGGCGCAGTTGTATTGTAGGCTACAATCCACACCATTCAATGGAGTTTGATATTGTTTTAATACTGTTTATCATAGAACATGTAAGTAGTGTAAATGCTTCGCTATTTCTTCAGATGGTCTTTCTTTAAATTATTTATTAATTTGGACCAAAATTACTTCGGCCAAGTTTTTGAGACGTTTAAAAAAGTTTCTTAAGTTTTCCCGACTCGTGGACGCAATTAAAATGATACTTTAATGAACTGAGATAGTTTTTATCTTAGAAAACCTTATACATTTTAAACGAGCGTACAAAGTTATGGCGCCATAATGTTGTAAAAAGAAAAACTGAAATAGCGCATCAATTATTGTTTAATTAACAATTTAAACTTGTCGTCACCCGTGATCGATATTCCACCATAATAATTAATGTCAAAGACTACAACTTCTATAATCACAGATTTCGTAAGGCTACACTGTTAATTTGACTTTGACAAAAGACAATAGAGTATATATGCGTGTGTGTGTCAAATACACGGTAGTGTATGTAATGTTTTTTTTTTTTATTGATTTAATGTATTTTTTAAGCATAATTTTTAAAAAAATATTGGCATTCTGCACTCCTTCTCTATTCTCTATATACAAGTGTGCGTTTCATAATCCTCCGTCCGCGCAATTTTCGTCAAAAAATGATACAAAGTTTTTGCTCTGTTTTTGCTCCACGTATTAATATATAGATTATTTCTTTTATAACATTTTAAAAGTGAGATGATATTGCTATTTTAATGTATTTTCTTTTTGTATGTGAATGATAGGAATTTAATATGGAGTCCACACCGTAAATGAAGTCCCATAGACACGGCGGTTGCAATGACCGTACTCGTCGATGTAATTAATTACCGAATAATAAACACAAATTATTCCTATTAATTTTCTCCGGAATACTCATATTCTCACTCTCCTTTATAACATATAGCTTCTGCCCGCGACTTCGTCCGTATGGAATAGTAAAAAAAAGTAAGTTAAAAAAACCCCCCGATTTTGTAACATTCTTCATTGCTGCTCCGCTCCTATTGGTCTTAGCGTGATGATATATAGCTTATAGCCTTCCTCGATAAATGCGCTATCTAATACTGAAAAAATATTTCAAATCAGACTAGTAGTTTCTGAGATTAGCGTGTTCAAACAAACAAACTCTTCAGTTTTATATATTAGTATAAGATTATTTACTCCTAATAGTCCCCAGTACCTTAAGGAACGTTTTAAATTCCTTCGCCTATCCACTGCCCACAATTTGCGCCATGATACGTATCGAAAACTTATGACGCCTGCACACACTACACCCATTATAATAATTCTTTTACGGTGCAGGCTGTCAAACTTTGGAATATGCTGCCTCTGACTGTCAGAGAGGCCAAATCCTTACCAACATTTAGAAAGCTTACAAAACACTATTTGTCCACTGATATCCAGAATAAATGCTAATACATGTATTATAATAACTTAAATATTATTGTATATATATGAATATTATGTATCTATTTGTACACTTATTTCTAAATTAGTTTGAATATTTATGTATCTATTGCCTTTTTCCTGCACCTACATCGCCTGATTCAAATTTCTTTCATATAGGTTGCCTGGAAGAGGTCGCTTTGAGCGATAAGGCCGCCTATTGTATTGCCTAGAAAATATTGTAAATATGGTCTGTTTTTATTACAAGCTTTTATTTGACTTGCAATGGAAGTATGTAAGTTCGGGTGGAATCTTTCAAGTTAAATTTGACCAACTTCCCGGTTTACGATTGAGCTGAAATTTTGCACGCATATATATATCGCGTGACAATGCAATAATATGGTATCATGGAGCTGATCTGATGATGGAGTCGGAAGGTGGCCATAGGAACTCCTGTACTTAACAAGATAGACCCGTCGTGTTTGGGCTCGTTTTACTTGTCTTGGCTAGCACTCTGCTGCTACATGATATCCAGGATTTCAAAAGCTTGTATATAAAAACCTTTTTAAAAAAGCTTTTTAATTGTATATTTTGATGTGCAATAAAGTGTTATCTCTCTCAAAAATATTCCATAATTAAAACGTATACATTTATTTCCTGATATCTTTAGGAACAAAATTGTTTTAAATAGAGGAATTTTTCGCGGAAATTCGTATATGGCACGCACTCTTACATGTATATGAATCTACATTTCATTATTTATTGTAATGTCAACACTGTTTTACGAAATGTCAACTGTCAAGAAGTACGCGGGAATAATTTTTGGCGCGGTCCCCGCAGTGCGTTCGCGGCGGTGGTTCTATATGTACTGAGTGCGATCAAAATTATATTGCATAGCCGAGCTAGACCGGTAAATCAGGTACGTTTTTATGAAAGTTTTTTTTAAATCGGTAAATGCACAGAAGAAATTAAAATCATCATAAATCTAGAAAACTAAAATATAGGTTAAAATCGGATTGCAATTTACAAATAAGTGCATAGATTACCTGTGCAGAAACGGAGTAAGAATGCAATATCTTACGTTGGGGCGGCCTGCGACAAAACAACCCACAGCCATGTGGTAAGTTATTTCTCCGTCTGGATGGCTACCAGGCCTGGTTTAGAGTATACTGCCTGTGTGTGTCGTCAGCCCATCACTGTCCACTGCTGGACGTAGGCCTCTCCAAGTTGGTGCCACACATCCTCCCATCCTTCATCCAAATTTCCGTTGTGTTCCGACATTATTGGCCAAATTCCAGTCTCCCTTTAGAGAGCTGCAGCACGTTGGTAGCTCCTTTGGCGTAACAAAAATCCTGATGGAAAGTGATTACCACTACCTATAGTACTTTGGAACAACAAAGATGCTACCAATGCTAGGACCTGTTCACTGGTGCCGGAACATTACTCAATATTGTTATGATGACATGTTACAGACAGGCTCACGGTGTTGATGTTAATGGGTGGGTTGCGATGGTATCTCCTTTCATTTTCATTAATCTCTTACACACACGTTTATAATAGGTGCTTTATACATGAGCAATCTTCAAAACATCTGCGATTTGATCGTGATACAACGACCTAAGCTCAGCTTTGCATGATTGCTAAAGTAGAGTTATTCAAAAATCACATAAAAATAAAATCAATGTTTTATTAGAAGGAAATGCTGACATTGCCATTATTAAAAAAACACTATTTTATTAATGAATATTAAATTAAAATAACAATTAATATCAAACTAAAACTAACTTAAAACATATAATTAAATACTAAAAATAAATTAACTTATAAATTAAACTATACAATAAATTAAACTAAAAATAAACTATATATACAAACTAAAATTAAAGTATAAAATCTAGTTCTAGACCGCTCTCAGTCGGAAACGTGCCCAAAAGACTGGCCACATTGCCTCTCTGAATGGCAATGCTGATGCGCTGTGCGAGGTATAAACCAGTCTTTTGGTCACGTGAGACATCCACCAGACGTTTGACTATGTCCCGATAAAGCTTGTGCGCCTCAGGCCCCCATGGTCCCAGGGTCTCGACCCCAAAAGCCGCAAATATGTAGCCATTTCCGATGGCTGAGTATTTGCGGCGTTTTAGGGCCTCCTGTTGTGCAGCAGCTGTACCGGCAGACATGCTAGTAGCTGGAAGATGGGACGCTGCCAAAGTATCGACGCAAGACGCGTCCCATACTAAGGGGCGACCCATCTTCCAGGGCACCAATGACATACCATCGGGTCTCCTGCCATCGTCGCGGCACAGGCCGTTCGGTTCTAGGACGGCAGGTACCCCGGCGGTGACAAGAGCCCGACGGATTATGTCATTAAGTGTTGCATGACGTGAAATTCTGCCGGCACTCCTGCTACACGATAACCCATGGTGACCGAGGCGCTCGACCTTATCTCCGCACTGACAGCGGTGTGGAACAACACAGGCCGCCCCTAGGCGAATGCAAGCACTTATTCTAAACGCGTTATCGTCTAGAAAAGTGCCCAAATTCGCCGAGGGGAGTGCCTGCAGCCACAAGCCAGACTCCCAACGCGAGACAGCTAGGAGACGAGCACGCTCCGTCTCATGGGCACACGTATCCAAAAGATTTTTATGCACCAATGAGCAAAGCGGGCCGTCCCATAGCTTCTGTGACTTTAAATTTATGGGTAAATTTTGATATGGGCAGACCACAGACCAGGCATTTCTGGCCTCAGTCAAATACAGGACCTCAAAGTCACCAAGTGACGGATTTAATATTTCACCAATGAGGTCCTTTGTACTGTACACTGAGGACAGAAAGGCGGGTAAAGAAACTGCAGAAATTTTGCGTATACCCAAACCTCCATACCTTATTGGTAGGGAGGCTTGAGTCCATGTACGGTCATCAAAAGGAATGTTGAAAATCGATGAGAGCGAGTACCGAATAACATTATCCAAAGTTTTTAAAATATTTTGGTTTTGCCATATAGGACAGCATCTCAAAATATATATAAAATTTGGCGTAAAAATACAGTACCGAATAATATAATATGCGCTATGTAGACTTATACTTTTTAGGTTTTCTATCTTTGACTGGAAATTTTGAATTTTGTTACTAACGAAAGTAGAAAAAGACTCCTCAAAAACGGGGCACCCAAGGAGGCTGAGGCTATTTTTGTCAACAATTTTAAAATTTAGTCCCAAACTTTGAAAATCTGATATAATATTATGGATATTTGGCACCTTGTCACTGAAATATATCTCACATTTTGAATAATTTAGCTCTAAACCAATTTTATCAAACTCGTAAATTAAATATTGTATATCTTTTTTAAGAGTATCAATGTCTCCTCCAAGGGTGCCGTCGTCGAGGTACCATACGTTGAATTTAGAATTTAATTTTTCTATAATGGGATGAATGGCGAGTGAAAATATGGCCGGCCCAAGGGGGTCCCCCTGCTGGCAACCGGTTTCTGAAAAAACTTTATGATTTTGGTACATTAAAATTGATTTATCACAGTAGCATTGGTGGATAAAATTGAAAATTCTTGGGGACTTATCACGCACTTGAGCCAGCAAGGTGGCCCTGTTGACCGAGTTAAAAGCGTTTTTTACATCCACCTTCAGAAGAGCTTGGCAACAGTCTCTGGACGCAAAGGTTCGAAGTGAATGTACCGCCGCCTCGCAGCCGCCCTTTACGCCAAAGCCTAATTGGCGTGTTGCAAAATAGGATGAGCTTAAATCCGCTATCTCCCGACAGCATATCTTGGCGGCAAGGCGGCGGTATGTAGTACCGACTGCTATAGGGCGTATGCCTCCGTCTTTTTTATTTAGGGCACATAGATTGGCACCGTATAAAGTTGGAACAACGTCGTTATTTACTGCACCTGAAAGCATTAGGTTAATTAGGTCTGTTATGTCTTTCAGAAGAGTCTCGCCAGCTGTGCCTGTACTTCCTCCCAACAAATCCTTTAGGTGTTGGGGGGTCAAGCCATCAAGCCCACCGGCTGAACCACTTCTGAAAGACATAACAGATGTAAAAACCGATTTTGGTGCTGCAACTAGGCTTTCTTCCAGACATACTAAGCTGGAGCCTAGAGCTGCATCTGAATGTGGATGTTTTTCTTCTAAAGCCCGCAGAGTGGTCTCGTTATTGGGAGCAATGGTGTCGTTGGAAAACAGAATTCTAGCCGCCCCCTTGATGTCTCCATCAGAAAGTTTTGCTTCCACAAATCTATTGAGTCGGTATGTAGACTCCTTGTCAGTTTTTCTAATATTACTATTTGTACGAAGATCATCTAATTCTGGAAGATTTTGGCAGCGTTTTTTAATTTTAGTTGTGAGATTTCCAGATTCATTGTGCTTAATGTTTAAAATTTTATAAGGGAGCTGTAATAAATCCTCCCAGGCTCGTAAAGAATTTAAAGTTACAGTATTTCGAATAAATTTAGAAAAAATTTGGCATACCGAAATTCTAGCTCCTCGTGGGATTCTTTTTATAATTTGGACCGAATGTTTTAGTCTACTTAGGTTTTCCGAAAGGGTAAAAAGATTAATATTGGTAGAAAGAGGTTGTTGGGACGTGGCTGAGCTTGATAATACATCTTGTTCCCTGTGGGCTTTGCCAAAGTGAATTTTCAAACCTCTAACAACAGACTACTTCGTAAACCGATTTCTACGTCAATTCTAAACCGATTTCCATTTATTTTTTTCTTTACTTGAAGTCTATACTCCCGAAGTGGTGCCATGGTCTCCAAGTCAGGATCTGATGTGTGGATCGCAGGGAAATCGAGGACAACCTTATGGACGAGCGTCAACACCGAAGAGTGAGATAGTAGCCTTGCCTATGCCTGTCAGTAGTAGAATTTCTATAGTTTACAAAGAGGTTACAACACAAGTTTTTTTTTTTTTTTTTTACTCCTTTAGCCCAGGCGAACATGATATGCCCGGGTCTACTACTATCTATATTTCTATCTATTTATAAATATATACGACTACTGATTTGGATAGTTGGTTGGGTTTGGATAATGTTGGTTAGGGTTGGTTTGTGTTGTGATGGTCAAATTGCTACCGGAGGCGGCAGCGAAGGGGACGACGTATCGCGACGTCTTCGCTAAGGCGAAGGGCGTCGTCGATATCGTCGCCCTTGGGCTGAAGAAGGGGCTCACGGTCCTCCGGGCCGCCAATGACGCCAGGTTGCTGCAGTTTCCGCCCGGCCCCGAAAATGCGCAGTTGGCGGACCGGGTGGCCGAACAGTTACGGGGGGTACTCGCCGGAGTGGCGGAGATCTACAGGCCCGTGAAGCGGGGGGAAATCCACCTAACGGGCCTGGACGACTCCGTCACCTCGGACCTGATCGAGGAGGAGGTGGCGAGAGTGGGGAATTGTCCCCTCTCTCAGGTAAGGGCATCGGGGATAGGGATAGGACAGGGGGGTCTTGGCTCGTCATGGGTCCAATGCCCCATCCCGGTGGCGAAGCTCCTGGCTGAGGCCGGTCATCTATTGATCGGCTTCACCTCGGCCGCAGTGGTGGCGTATGAAAAACGCCCACTGCGGTGCTTCAGGTGCCTCGCCATCCGGCACATGACGACCACATGCCCAGAGGGCCGGGGGGATAAATCGGACATATGTTACCGCTGCGGGAAGAGCGGTCACATTATGTACGAGTGCAGGTCGGCAAAGGCACACTGTGTGGTGTGTGCCGAAGCAGGGCGTCGGGCAGACCACACAACAATGTCCAGGCGCTGCCGGCCTGCCACTGTTGCCGGCAAGTTTGTCCCCCCGGCCAATAGGCTCGGAGGTAGGGAGGCCAGAACAGGGGGGGAGTCTCGTATGTCTGACTGATGCCTGTACAGCATACGAGATTCCTCCAGGGGAATTTGAACCACTCCGCCGGGGCTCAGGACTTGTTCCTGCAGTCGATGGCGGAGTGGAGGGTTGGTCCAGCTGTGGTGTCGGAGCCGTACTACATCCCCTCCCAGGATAACTGGGTAGGGGACCTCGACGGCCTGGTGGCGGTGATAGCTAGAACAGGCACTAGCCCCCCTCTCATTTCCATCGAGAGGGGACGGGGTTACGCGGTGGCAGGTTGGGGAGAGTACACCATCATCGGTGTGTACTTCTCCCCAAACCGATCCCTGGCGGAGTTCGAGACGTTCTTGGACTCCGTCAGGGCCGCCGTGGCGAGACAGTCGCCGAGGGCAACGTTTGTCCTCGGTGACTTCAACGCAAAATCCCGTTCCTGGGGGAACACCGTCACCAACGCGCGGGGTACACTCGTGGAAACGTGGGCGTTACAAAGCGGTCTGTCACTCCTCAATCGAGGATCGGTCCACACCTGCGTGCGATCGCGGGGTGGATCCATTGTGGATCTATCGTTTGCTTCCCATGCGATCGCACGCAGGGTGGCGAACTGGGCAGTTGAGGAGGAGGTGGAGACGCTCTCGGACCATCTGTACATCAGGTTCGAGGTCTCCCCTCCTCCCAGCATGGTGACAGACCCCCCACGGGGCCACGGGCAGTTCCCGCGCTGGACCGTCAGCCGGCTCAATCCTGAGCTGGCTGAGGAGACGGCGGTCGTCGAGGGCTGGACCAATCCGGAACAGGGCGGAACTCCGGAGGAATTGGCGGAGCGCATGCGCATGACCCTGAAAAGGGTATGCGATGCCTCTATGCCTCGGTCGCGTCGGCGCTGGCAGCGTCCGGGCGTCCATTGGTGGACTGCAGAGATCGGTGCCCTGCGAGAGGCAGCTCAAAGGTTGCACCGATCTCTTAAGCGCTGCCGGCGTCGGCTTCCTCCGGAGTTGGAGGAGGAGATCAGACTAGGGGAGGAGTATGGGGTTGCCAAAAAGGCCCTTCGCGTGGCAATATGCCAGGCGAAGGCCCGGGCACGGGAAGAATTACTGGAGTCTCTGGACAGGGACCCCTGGGGACGTCCGTATCGGGCGGCGCGCAAAAAGCTACGCGCCTTTGCCGCCCCGATAACGGAGTCCCTACCAGACGGGGTCCTTGAAAGGATTGTGGACGGACTCTTCCCGGACCCGGGAGCTCATACTCCTCCCGAGATGAATCCTCCTCCTGGGATTATTACTTCTGAGACGGCACCTCCCCCCGTCTCAGAAGAGGAGCTAGAAACGGCCCTGGATCGCCTCAAAGGTCGTAGGACGGCACCAGGGCCGGATGGGGTACCAGGCCGGGCCCTCTTCCTGGCCGCCAAACATCTCGGCGGCCAGCTTCGGGGACTGTATGATGCCTGCATCAGAACAGGTGAGTTCCCGAAGCAGTGGAAGGAGGGCCGGCTATGCCTGATCCCCAAGGAGGGTCGCCCCCCGGACGACCCCTCTGCATACAGGCCCATCGTCTTGCTTGACGAGGTGGCCAAGATCTTTGAAAAGATATTGGCCAGTCGCCTCGTCAAGCACATCACCAACGACGGGCCTGGTCTCTCGGAGGCACAGTATGGGTTTAGGCCAGGGCGCTCCACGTTGGACGCCCTGGATGCGTTAAAGTGCCTCACGAGAGAGGCAGAGGGGTTAGAGGAGTCTGTCCTGGCGGTATCGCTAGATATAGCGAACGCCTTCAACAGCCTCCCGTTCGAGACGATACTGGAGGCACTCCGGTACCAGGGAGTGCCTCAGTACCTCATGAGGTTGTTGGAGGCATACCTCCGGGACAGATTTGTCCTCTGGGAGGGGGGCGGCTATGGCCAGATCGCTGGGCGTCGGCGTGTGGTGTGCGGTGTTCCACAGGGATCGGTTCTGGGTCCGATCCTGTGGAACATCGGATACGACTGGCTCCTCCGAGAGCCAGTCCTGCCCGGGATGGGGGTAATCTGTTACGCAGACGATACCCTCATCACGGCCCGGGGTGGAACCTACGAAGAGTCCGTGGAGTTAGCCAATGCATCCGCTGCATTGGTCGTTGGGAGGATGCAGCGTCTGGGCCTCAGAGTCTCCGCCGAGAAAACTGAGGCCCTGATGTTCCACGGGCGTCGTAGGAGACCACCCCGGGACACGCACGTCGTCGTCCAGGGAGTGGCAGTGGCGGTAGAGGCCCAAATGAAATATTTGGGCCTCGTCCTGGATGGGAAGTGGAGTTTCGGGGCTCATTTCGCTCAGTTGACCCCGAGACTCCTAAGGGCCGCCGCTGCCCTGGCCAGGCTCCTGCCGAATGTGGGAGGGCCAGGTGCGGCCTGCAGGATGTTGTACTCGGGCATCTTACGGAGTATGGCACTGTACGGTGCCCCCGTGTGGAGTCAGGCCCTTCACCGCAAGAACAGGACGTTGTTGAGACGCTGTCAGCGCGTCCTTGCGGTGAGGGCCATTCGGGGGTACCGTACGGTGTCTTGGACGGCGGCAACACTCCTGGCGGGCGATCCGCCTTGGGAGTTCCAAGCGGAGACGCTCGCCAGCGTGTTCCGCTTCCGCCAAGATGCCCGAGAGAGAGGATTGAGGCCGTGCCTGGCAGAGGTGAAGAAAGTCAGGGCCGAAGCGACCGCGGCCCTGATGGTTAAATGGGAGGAGGACCTGAGGTCCCCAGTGGCTGGTGCTGCGACGGTGGAGGCGGTCCGCCCCCACCTGTCGCGTTGGGTCCAACGTAATAGGGGGACCCTAACATACAGGATGGTGCAGATACTTACCGGGCATGGCTGCTTCGGTAAGTATCTGCATCGTACTGCGGGGCGTGAACCGACACCGGAGTGTCAGCACTGCGGCGCACCCGAGGATACGGCGATCCATACGCTGGCGGAGTGCGCCGCCTGGGGACCTCAGCGTCATGAAATGGAGAGTGTGGTTGGGCGTGTCGACTCACTCCAAAGCATGGTCGTCGCCATGCTGCGGAGTGAGGACGGTTGGGCGGCAGTGGCCTCCTTCTGTGAGTCTGTCCTGCTCCAGAAGGAGGTCGCAGAAAGGGAGAGGGAGGAGGAAGCGGACGCGGACCCGATCCGCCGGCGGCGCGTAGGCCGCCGGATGCGTCGGTATGCTCACCTCCTCCCCCCCATAGGAGTTCCATCATAGGGGCCCGCGGGTCCGGGGGCACCCGCGGGACTTCCCCCCCTATTGGTGAAGAGGGTGGCCTTCCCCGAGGGCCACTCTAGGGAGTAAAGCCATGCGTCGGGGCGTCACAGTCGTGTACCTACGGTCTATATCCTGTGACGCCCCATAAAAGCGCTAGGGAGTAGGGGCGCAGGTTAGGTTTAGTGGGTAGTCTGGCGGACGGAATCTCGCGACTGCTACGTTCTCGTAGCCATGCGTGGAGATTCCGGCCGCTGGGAGTCTCACACACCCTCGGTCAACCCCCCCCCGGGCCCGAGGTAGTGTCACAAGAAAAGACATTCCCCCTGCGTTATCAAAAAAAAAAAAAAAAAAGGGTTGGTTTGTGTTAGAAGTGATATTATATACTCACATTACAACACAGGTTACATCGTATTAAATTTTTATGTTACTGCTATTTGCCCCGGAAGATTCACTTCATTTTATATCGCAAACTATCCCATCTCCCGGATGAAAAGTATCTATGGCAATTTTCGGTATTAAAAACTATATATGTACACCAAAATGGCAAAATCAACCAAATCGACCAAAATGACCAAATTAAGCAAAATGACGAAAATAGCAAATCACAAAATAAAAACCTATCCTACTTTCTGGGATAATCTTTGCATAAATCTATCCCCAAACTTATCCCATTATCCGGGATGAAAAGTATCTCTTGTCCACCCTCGGTATTAAAATTACATATATGCCGAATTTCAGCCAAATCGGTCCAGTAGTTTTTCCGTAAAAGCATAACAAACAGAGACACAAATATATTTTCATCCCATTTTGCTGGATAAAAAGTATCCTATGTTCATCCTCGGCATCGAAAATATATATGTATTGAGTTTCAACCAACTCGGTCCAGTAGTACAGACAGACAGAGTTACTTTCGCATTTATAATATTAATAGGGATTATTTCTAAAGCTATTCAAGTACTGGCCTAACTAAGAAGTAGAAAACACTTTTTTAACTGAATTACAACCGACTTCAAACTAAAAGTCATTCATAATTATGTTTCTACATCATCTTGAAGTTAGTGCCAAGTAAAACAACAACAAAATTGCAAATTGCACCAACTTTACGACGTACAAAATATTGAAATGATAACTTCTTATGGGAGGGTAAACTGCTTCGTTACGTCACGCGTTACGTAACGCGTTACGGCGCCAGTCTGTCTGTTCAGTGATCACGGAAAACTACTGAACCAACTTAGATTAGTTTAAGTTATTACTTTTGTCGGGTGTCCCAAAGACACCTGATTTTTTATATTTGCTTTTTAGCTTGATGACTTATAAATGTCAGTCTGTCTATACGTTTGTCTGTTTGTTTTGTATTTACAGTCTCTGTGGTTGAGTGCGCCTTTGCCAAGGTACGCAAATGCTCCGGGGTATATTTGCCTGAGTTCAGCAGACGGGCAGACGCCTATGGGCATTAGTAACATCAAATACTGCTGCTGTCTTAAGGGAAACTGAAACCTGGCCATTGATGCCGGAACACAACTCAAGGTTGCTACGGCGGCATACCCTAGACCAGGGATGGTAGCCATGCAGACGGACAAATACCCTACCACCTGGCTGTGGATTGTTTTGTCGCCTCTTACAGGCCGCCACAATGCAGGAAATTGTATTCTTGTACAGTCCCGCACGGTCCGATTCTTAGCAACGCAAATTTTATAAGTAACTTTGTTATTTACTACGGTCTGGGTGTTTTGGATCGGCCCCAGAGTGATCTATTGTATGTTATAGTACAGGCATAACTTGCTTAACTTAATGATATATAGGTATACAATGCGTGTATTTTATCATACTATTATTGATTATGTTATTCTCCCACAACTTTCCAATCTCTACGCAACTCCTTATCCAATGTGGACTGACAAGCACTTGGCCGATTTTTTATATTACGCAGTAATGTGCAAGTTAACCTTTTGACTATGGTCTACGAGCTTAAGCACATAGAAATCTTAGAAATTTCTGTATTGCCAGAATACAAAGAATTTCCAACATAGATCAAATTATTATTACCACGAGTTGTATTTTTTAGGTTTTAAATGTACCAAGTTAGATGTTCATATAAAAAATTAAAATAGCTCCTTATTTGTACTAAGTTACGGTTCAAAATAGAGCGTCCTGTTATGAATGTGTAATACATGCAGGTTGCCATTGAGTATTGGGAATTATAGAGTTGAAAACAAAATCTAACATTCTGCTTAATAATATGGCCAGCGTGGCTTTATAAGAAACACTCGTTATTATAATTAATACTAAACTTGAACTTAATAACCAAACTTAGCGGTCACGTTATATGACAAATCTACTTAACATTATGAAATTAAAGTACTTATATAACATATTGAAATTTTTATCCGTAAATCGGACTGTATAAATATTAAAATGGTTGTTAGCCAAATAGCGTAGTTAGGTTAGGTAATTCATTAAAATAAAATAAAAAGATTAGGATCATAGAACCACCAAGAAACTGTACTAAGCCCAATGCAAAAAAGAATTATTAAAACCGGTTTAGAAACAAAAAAGTTATGGCTAAAATACCTCAAAAATCACACTTTTTTTTAATTATTTTAAGGAATTTTCTTCTATATCGTACAAAACCAAACCCCAATATAAATAAAATTGAAATAGTATCATTTCAAAGCTATACTAAAACCAACACAATAAAAGTGATCACAATCATTTGAAGATAAGGATCAAAAAACTTATGGCTGAAAATACAAAAAAGAACATATGCACAGGCTGAATTGTTTTTTTTTATTTTATAAGACTGGATCAAAAGCCTGGTAGCCAGAGCCATATCATATTCTTAAAACGCATACAAAAGTTAGAGAAGCTTCTCGCGATCTGTCTAGGCTGGACTCAACTCTTCTGGGAATATGGAACCCTTGTCTAAAAGTACTAGAGCGTATCCAATATCTAATACTCTACGATTACACGTGTATGTACAAACATACTCAGCAAAATTGTTCCAGTAATATATTTTGAGATTGTGTACGAATAAATTTGTCATGGGCTTATGTCATTTTCACACTTTATTTTTTGAGCTTTTTCATGCGGTAGCGGTCGGTGCGAACAATGCGGTAGTAATAATTCAGCGTCATGCAGACTTGTTAAAATTTCAATATAAAAGTTTTTTAATAGCCCCTCAGAGTTCAGACGAAAGAATAAGAGTATAGACTGATCCTAAAGGGGCCCATTCGCGATCCTGCATTGCAGTCCGCCTGGCAATCAGCCGCGTAATGCAAGACTGTGAATATTGGTGCAGCCTGCATTGCATCCTGCAACACAAAACATGTGTCTTCAGTCCTGCAATCCCCACCCACTGCAAGATCGTGTATGGGTTAGAGTATTAGCTGGAGTGTCGTCCTGGCAGAGGTGCGTCGCACCCGGCAGGATGCCCTAACTAGAGGCCTGACCTTCTGTTAGGTCGAAATCGAGGCGATCAGGAAGCGGGAAACCGCCTCCATGATCGCCGTCTGGTCTCAAGAGCTCGACAACCCTGCGGCCTATGGCGGCTACACGGTGGATGCAATCAGGCCACAGCTGACGGAATGGGTCAACCGCACTAGCGGCACCCTGACCTTCAGAACGACGCAGATACTTACCGGACACGGATGTTTCGATAAGTATCTGTATCGCACTGTGGGCTCCTTGCCTTCCCCGGACTGCCGCCAGTGCGGCGCGCCCGACACGGCGCTACACACGCTAGTCGAGTGCGCCGCATGGGCACCGCAGCGTTTCGAACTTGAGACGCACGTAGGTCCGTCCGGTCGATTCGCTCTGCGACTTGGTTAAAGCCATGCTGCAGAGCGGCGACAATTGGGGGGCTGCGGTTACTTTTTGCGAGACAGTAATGTCACTCAAGGAGGCCGCAGAACGCGATAGGGAGAGAAGTCCTGCAGCGCGTGCTAATGCGTCTTCTCGAGGTCGCCGGCCTTCAGCTGGCACCCGGAGAGGCAGGTACGCGTATTACTTCCCTCCCTGAGTTAGGTTCCGTTTACCGCGGGGGGCCTTTAGCTTGCTAGGAGAGCAAAGGACCTTCTACCCCCGCACAACGAAGTGGGGTGTGTTCTCCCAGGGCACACTCCAGGCACTTTATTGCGCTGGATCGGCTGGGCGTAACTATGTTCTAAATCTCAGCCTTTCCAACACAAACAAAAGCGCAGGGTCGACAGGAAGGAGGGGGTTTTTAGTGGGTATTGGGGTTGCTCGCTCGTGCAGCAACGCACGGAGTCTTCCACACTATTCTGTGACGTCGATCGCGGACGGAGCACTGCCAAGAGCATACTATTGCTGCAGAGTTATCGCCCCCGACCGACGCGTGTCGTTCCCCTAGCAACGACCCAGTTTGTGCGTAAATCGGTTAAGCATTTTCCCTCGCCTTAATAAAAAAAAAAAAAAAAAAAAATGTGTATTAAAAGTGTTAGTCAGCGTGTATTGTCAGCCAGTGTGTATAATCAGTAACTATAGAGCGGGTTGGAGTTTTTGGCGCGAACTGAAAGGAGACGTTGTGTTGTGCAGTTTTATTTTCTAAAAATGTGTAAAATTACTCTAAAATGAACAATAGTTGTAGGATATTGATAATTTTTGAGTAGTAACAAACAAATACAAAAACAAAATGCATAATTACAATACTTCTTGGCAAAACAACAGGCGTTCTTATCGCTAAAAGCGATCTCTTCCAGGCAACCCAGCTTAAAAGAAATTCTTAACTAATCTGGCGACGTAGGTGGAGCAGAAAAAAGATAGGACAGTACAATTTAAATATACATACTTACATTAATTTATAAATTGAATGAACATAGGATACTTTTTATCCCGAAAAGTGGGATAGTTTCCGGGATAAAAATATATTTATCTTTCTGTTTGTTATGCTTTTACGGGAAAAGTACTGGACCGATTTAGTTGAAATTCGGTATACATGTAATTTTAATACCGAGGGTGGACAAGGGATACGTTTTATCCCGGATAATGGATAGATTTATGTAAAAGCTATCCCAAAAAGTGGGATAGGTTTTTTGTGATTTTCCATTTTCGTCATTTTGGTTATCTTTGTCCTTGTAGTGGAACACTTACAAGCCAATAGATAGCGCTGTGCAATAATTGATGTCAGAAACGTTTCCCGAAACATACAAAGAATATATACAAAATTTCAACTATAACAGATGGGCCTAGGCCTGCGAGGAACAACATTAGCCTCGCTGGAAGATCTTCCTTTAAGACGGAGGAGCATTCCATCTCGCTCCTCCACCCTATCGGGTCGCCCCATTCATCCTTTTTGTCCGATGTGTCCGAGTTATCCGATTTCTTTTTTTGTCCGATTTGTCCTTTATGTCCGAGTTGTCCGATTTGTCCGAGTTGTCCGATTTGTTCGATTTTTCCGAGATGTCCGAGTTGTCCAATTAGTCCCAGTTGTTCGTTTTGTCCGATTTGTCCAATTTGTCCTAGTTGTCGGGATTGTCCGAGTTGTCCAATTTGTCTGAGTTGTCCGATTTGTCCGAGTTGTCCGATTTGTCCAATTTGTGCGAGATGTCCGAATTGTCCGAGTTGTCCGATTTGTCCAATTTGTCCGAGATGTCCGAATTGTGCGAGTTGTCCAATTAGTCCCAGTTGTCCAATTTCTCCGAGATGTCCGAATTGTCCGAGTTGTCCGATTTTTCCAATTTGTTCGAGTTGTCCAATTTGTCCGAGTTGTCCCAGTTGTTCGATTTGTCCGATTTGACCGAGATGTCCGAGTTGTCCGATTTGTCCAATTTGTCCAATTTTCCGAGTTGTCCGAGTTGTCCAATTTTTGTCCATTTTGTCCGATTTGTCCGTTTTGTCCGATTTGTCCGATTTGTTCTTTTTGTCCTTTTTGTCATTTATGTAGTTGTCATAGACGAGGGATAGATAAATATAGCTAGGACGGTTTAAAATAAAGGTTGAAAGTTTGGATAAGATCAATCATTTCTCAAGTTTTTAGATATAAACATTCATTACATAAACATCAAAGAGATTTGCAAGAAACTCTTTGATGCCACCCGTGATCAGAAGGCTGGCTCATATTTCGCCCAACAAATAAGCATCGCCATACAGCGAGGCAATGCAGCCAGCCTTCTGGACACGCTCCCATCTGGCAGCGATTTGTTACACAGTCTATAATCGCTTGTACTATATAATAATATAATACTATATAATATATATAATAAATCTGTAAATGGTTCATATTTGTCAATTTTTTATTCATATTTTTTATATTATTTGTTAAATGAATACGAACAACTTTCTATAGAATATCTATTTTGTCGTTCGTTTAATTAGAACATTCATCATCTATAAAAAATGCGATAGTAACTCGATTTGTCTTTCCGTTACGTTTTCACGGAAAACTACTAGGAAAGGATCGGTTTTACAGTAATTTTGTTTAAATGTAGTTTTAATACCGAAAATGGTCATAAATACTTTTCATGCCCGGAGACGGGATAGTTTGCGATATAAAATGAAATTAAACTTCCGATTTGGCTGAAACTCAGTATGTATATATTTTCGATGCTGAGAATGAACATAGGATACTTTTTATCCCGGAAAATGGGATAGTTTCCGGGATAAAAGTATATTTGTCTCTCTGTTTGTTTTCCTTTATGGAAAGACTATTGGACCGATTTGGCAGATACTCGGTACATATGTAATTTGAATACCGAGGGTGGCCAAGGGATACGTTTCATCCCGGATACTGGTATAGATTTTGGGATAGATTTATGTAAAGTTTATCCCGGAAACTAGGATAGGTTTTTTATTTGTGGTTTGCCATTTTTGTCATTTTGGTTATTTTGTCCTTTTTGTCCGTTTTGCTCTTTTTGTCCTTTTTGCTCTTTTGCTCTTTTTCTCCTTTTTATCCATTTTGCTCTTTTTGTCCTTTTTGCTTTTTTGTCCTTTTTGCTCTTTCTGTCCTTTTTGACAATTTCGCTGTTTTTGCTCTTTTTGCCCTTTTTGTCCATTTTAATCTTTTTTTCTCCTTTGCTCCTTTTGCTCTTTTTGTCCTTTTTTCCTTTTAGCTCTTTTTGTCCTTTTTGATTTTTTGTCCTTTTGCTGTTTTTGTCATTTTTTGTAGTTTTCATTGACGGAGGATAGATAAATAAAACTAGGACGGTTTGAAATAGAGGATGAAAGTTTAAATGAGACCAATCATTTCTCAAGTTCATAGATATAAAAATTCATCGTCTATAAAAATGCGATAGTAACTCGTTATGTCTTTCTGTTAAGTTTTCGGAAAACACTGGGAATACTGGATCGTTTTTATTGTAATTTTGTTTAAATGTAGTTTTATTGCCGAAAATGGACATGTATACTCATGCCAGGAGATCGGATAATTTGCGATATAAAATTAAGTGAATTTTTCAGGTGCAAATGGCACTAACATAAAAATGTTGTACAATGTATGTTGTAGAAGCAGGAACTAGAGGTTAAATCGCGGCGCAGCCGCGGGGTAAACTCTAGTAGTAATATATATACGTATATGCAAAATAATCTGAATAAATATATTTGTCAACATTATATGTGAAAAGCATTTTATATATTACAATAGATAAATAAGTAAATGTTTAATATATTAGACATATTTATTTAAAGACAGATAGTACTTTTTAAGTGAGTTCCGAAATGTAGGTAATGTTTTGGCCTCTCTGACAGTAAGAGGCAACGCATTCCAGAGTTTGACAGCCTGCACTGTAAAAGAGTTATCATAAAAAGATGAAGTGTGTACAGGTGTCAGGAGTCTACGATATGTATTTGAGCGCAAATTGTGAGAAATGGAGAGGCGAAAGAATTCAAAATGTTCTTTAAGGTAAGGAGGACTATTATGATTAAATAATATATTATAAAGGAGAGTTAGAATGTGAGTATTCCGGCGAAAACGAATAGGAAGCCACTTGAGCTTCATAGAATAAGAAACTATATTATAAACTAAGATCTGGTTTAAAGGCCTAGCTGCCAAGCCATAAACCGAAATAAATAATAAGAACTTATTCCCGGCAAAAACTATTGTAAACAATTAATACCTATTATTATAGATTAACTAGAGTTTACCCCGCGGCTCCGCCGCGCGTCAAACTCTAGTGCGTACCTTTTGTTTTAAGAGCAGGCGTTAATACAGGATATATTGTATTGTATTTTTATGTTGGTGCTATTTGCCCTCGGAAGATTTACTTCATTTTATATCGCAAACTATCCCATATACCGGGATGAATAGTATCTATGTCCATTTTCGGTATTCAGACAGACAGATCAAGTGAAAGTCGCATTTTTTTAAAGATTATGAATTTTTATATCTATAAACTTGATAAATGATTAGTCCCCCATACAAACTTTAATAACCTATTTCAACCCGTTCTAGTTTTATTTATATAACTAAATATTGTGTAAACTACACAAACGACCAAACTACCAAACGTACTATAACTACCAAAACTACAAAATCTACCAACCAAAACTACCAAATCCACCAACCAAAACTACCACTACTACCTAAACTATCACAATTACCAAATCTACCAATCAAAACTACCACAACTACCAAAACCACCACAACTAACAAAACTACCACAACTACCAAAACTACCACAACTATTAAAACTACCGCAACTACCAAAACAACCGAATATACCAAACCAACCAACCAAAACTACCAAATCTACAAACCAAAACTACCACAACTAATAAAATAACCAAATCTACCAACCAAAACTACTAAATCTACAAACCAAACCTACCACAACTAACAAATCTACAAAACAAAACTACCACAACTAACAAAACTACTACAGCTACCAAAACTACCACAACTACCAAAACTGCCACAACTACCAAAACTACCACAACTACCAAAACAACCAAAACTACCAAAACTACCAGCATAAATACCAAATAATAATAAATAATAGCAAAACTACCAACCAAAACTACCACAACTATCAAAACAACCAAAACTACCAAAACTACCTAAACGACCAAATTGACCAAAATAAACAAAACGACGAAAATGGCAAACCACAAATAAAAAACCTATCCTAGTTTCCGGGATAAACTTTACATAAATCTATCCCAAAATCTATCCCAGTATCCGGGATGAAAAGTATTCCTTGGCCACCCTCGGTATTCAAATTACATATGTACCGAGTATCAGCCAAATCGGTCCAATAGTCTTTCCATAAAAGGATAACAAACAGAGAGACAAATATACTTTTATCCCGAAAACTATCCCATTTTCCGGGATAAAAAGTATCCTATCCTATGTTCATTCTCAGCATCGAAAATATATATATATATACTGAGTTTCAGCCAAATCGGTCCAGTAGTTTTTACGTGAAAACGGAACAGACAGACAGACAGACAGAGTTACTTTCGCATTTATAATATTAATAGGGATGTGTTTTTTGTGACGTTCTGCCTGTGTGAATAAATAAGTATTAACTATCCATGTGCTCTGGATTTTAATTTATCCAAAACTGACGACCCGGAGGTGTCTAGAATACACCTTTATCGGTATAAGGTCTCATTACGCACTGCGACGCGACCGGCTTTCTATTTCAAAATCTGCTTCTTTTATATCATCATCTGCTATCTAGAGAAAGCATTTGACAGGGTTGTGTGGAAGGACCTCTGGGACATATTGCCCGGATATGAGATTAATGGCCAATTGATGCGTGCTGTGCAGTCCACTTACGAGGACTGTATGGCATGCGTGCGGGTGGATGGCAGCCGGTCGCCCTGGTTTGACGTCAATATTGGCGTCCGGTAGGGCTGCGTGCTGTCGGCTTTGCTGTTCATCCTATACCTGGACGATTGTCTCCAGAGAATAAGATTGATGGATGTTGGGGTGCGGATGAGTGATCTAGTTGTAAGCACCTTGCTTTATGCGGATGATGCCGTGCTTTTAGCCGAATCGCCACCAGACCTGCAAACACTAGTCACAATGATGAAAGATGACTGTCAGGCGAAAGGCTTACATTTGAATGCGAAGAAAACAAAGGTTATGGTGTTTGAAAGAGAAGAAACCAGAACGAATGCAAGGATAATGGTTGATGATGTTATGCTAGAGCAAGTGAATGAGTTTGTATATCTTGGATGTGCTTTTAGCAGGGATGGAAGGTACACCGCTGGTATAGAAAGTAGAGTGAATTTGGGGAATAGTGTGAATAGAGCGTTAGGTAAACTTCTAGGCGCTAAGAACCTCAGCCAGAAGGCCCAGCTTGCCACACACAACGCGGTGCTGGTACCTACGCTCACGTATGGAAGCGAGAGTTGGTATGGAAGAGAGAGCATGAAAGTAGAGTAAACGCGGTCGAGATGCGAGCACTGCGCAAAATCTGCGGAGTGACGCTCGCGGACCGCGTTCGTAATACCGAAGTAAGAAAGAGAGTTGGTCTAAAAGAGAGTGTCGGGGTAAAGGTAAGGAAAGGAATGCTCCGGTGGTTCGGGCATGTGGAAAGAATGCATGATGAAAGAATGACTAAACACATATACAATGCAAAAGTGGATGGATGCAGAAGTCGTGGACGGCCACGACACACCTTCCATGATCAAATTGATCGTGTACTAGTAGAAGGTGATGTCAGGAGCCTTAAGAACAGACGAGTGTGCATGACAAGAGCTATGAATGTCAAAGAAGCAAGTGAGGTGTGTAAGAATAAGCCTGAATGGCGCTCTGTTGTTCGTGCCTATCCCGCAAGGGAACTGGCGTGAAGTTATGTATGTATGCTTCTTTTCACCGACTTCACTCTATAAGCTCAAGGCTCAGTATACTGTTAGAGTATACTACCTATATATATGACCTTTTTTGATAACCACCAGTTTTTTATCCTTTATTATACTGACATGTTCCATTTTTATATATGAGCGTTTCTTTTATTTTTTGCCATAGTTTCAAAAAATCGCCAATAATAAAAATATCAGTAAATCGCTTTTTGGTCATGAAATCACTTAGGTTATTTTATGAGTATTTTAATTTTTCTACGGGAATTCGTTTTGATTTAAGATTTTTGTATTAAAATTATAAAAAACCAAATCAAGGTAGGCTAAGCGTTCTTATTTTGTTACTCCTTAATTGGTAAAAAAAAACTTCAAAGTCGCAAATTCTGTGGCTAAAATGTTATGTTTCATAAAATTCATGATAAGTTTAATAAAAATCATCGCAAAGAGCTAAGATTTGCTATCTGTCATATTTTTGCCTTTACGGTGTTAATATAATTTTTTACACAAAATTATATTTTATTTTCTTATATCGTTATAATCTATGATTAGTAGGCGCATTCAGCACCTACATACACTTATTCAGTTCGTCGGAGAATAGCCATAAATGTATATCTCAGACGACTTTAAGTCATTAGATTAGACTGCTTATAAATCCATTCACAGATGTTATCTTAAATTGAATTGGCTTACAAAAGACATTCTTTCTGTGTAGTTGAAAACCCAATAATTTTCAATAAAAATTAAAGCACGTATAAAATTTGGTAAATGTTATATTTTGTAAGTATTTATTAGAAATAATCGATATTTATTTTAACAAAATTCCTGAAATTAATTATTTTTAATATGCTTTTAAAAGATTAAACCATGAAAACATAATACTTATAAACATGGTTTAAACTAATATCATCTCTTATAGAACTACAATAAAAAGAAGAAAAACATATCTTCATAATAATTAGAGATGTGCCGACTAGTCGGTAAAGCTGACTATCCGGCCAGTACCGTAGTCGGCGACTATTCCGCGAACAGCGCCGGCTTCTTACTTTGTAGTTTATAAACTATGCTTTACTAATACATTGTAATCCATACACGAGACTTTCTTTTTGACATGATTAAATTTTAATTGAGCTCTTTCACTTTAATGAACAATTACAGTATTATCTTTAAACAAAAATATATTTTTTATTTTAACACAAATAAAACGCCCAGACGCCCCTCACCCCTACAAAAGTAAAAATCGAGACACAATGCGAAGTAAACGAACCAGGTATCGACATGCACACATGCGGTGGTTGCGCGGACTTGCGCGTGAGTCAGCTATAAAGGAAGCGTCACGGAAATACCCGAAATCGTGGTCGGCTTAGCCGACTAATCGACTGAGAAGTCGGCTTCTTTACAACAGACTAATTGGCAAGTCGGCCAATGTCATAATCGGTACATCTCTAATAATAATATTTGTTTGCACTGGGAATATCTTTTGGCTTAAAAGTCCTTATTATCAGGCCATAAAATTATAAAAAAATTGTCTTAGTGAAACTGAACTTTTGAAGTTGGAGCTTTTGGCGGGAACTGAAAGGGGGCGTTGTGCTGTGCAGTTTTATTTTCTAAATATGTGTAAAATTACTCTAAAATGAACAATAGTTGTAAGTTATTGACAGTTTTTGAGTAGTAATTATGTGTTTTTGCGAGAAGTGTGAACTATATAGCCAAATGTGGCCTTTCGAGTCTTCACAAGACCTCCGTTTGAATGACGTCGATTGTAGCCTACAATACAACGGCTTCTGGCTTAAAAGCCTAGTTGCCAAGCATTAAACTTTAAAAAAAAAAATTTGAAGTTGACATTTGTTATCAATTTTCAATTCAAAAAGTTGCGCTGATATTGCTTTTATTGATTTCATGTGATTTTTCCGAAAATATGACCAGTTTTCTTAGTATAATTTAGTTTTATATGTATACAAATGGCTTTTCCTAAAATAGATGGTTATGTGGTTACCGAAAAATTGGGATCGGGTAGTTATTCCACTGTTTACAAGGCTTACACCAAGGTAAACAATCACAACTGGCACAGTAATGGTTTAATTAAATTCATAAATTATTCCTACTTGCTGTTCTGATATATTTTTAGAAATTTTATGTGTATTGTTGTTGTGTTTTTAAACGATTATTCCGAAATTCGATATAATTGGCTGTCCTACAGATATTTACTAATCAGGGCAAGTTCTTATATATCGTGTTTCATTTAGCTGTATTCTTTTAATTGTTTCACATGATATAGGTAGTTTTATGAGCAACGCATGCCATTAAGTAGCTCACAACGCCCAAAATGCTCAGTTAGCTGTTCCACAAGGCGACCGGCGGTCGTTGTGGTCGTGGCGAAAACGTCACTAATGACGTCATAATTTTCTATCACATACGCTCACAACGACCCATGTCGGCTACGTTCCATTAGGGACTCACAACGACCACGTTCACGACCGCGATTTTACCCGTTCCACTTGCTTGCCAGCGTTACAATCGTAACCCCAAGTGGAACGGCTATTCGACCAACCTCTTGACATAGGTTGTTGTGAACGTTGTGTGATCGAAAATGATGACGTCATTAGTGAGGTTTTCGCCAGGACCACAACGATTGCGGTCGCTTTGTAGAACGGCTAATTAAGCATTTTGGGCGTTGTGAGTTACTAATGGAACGCCCTGGTCAAGGGGCGGGTCGAAAAACCGTTCCACTTGGATTTACCATTGTAACGCCGGCAGGCAAGTGGAGCGGGATAAATAGCGGTCGTTGTGAGTCCTTAATGGAACATAACCTTGGTGATGTGTTTCTAAAAATTGCATTTTCAGAATCCTCCCTAATTTCTTTCGCATTTTTATTGTGACATTACAAACAGACACTGCAATTATGTTGATCTGTATAGGCGTTGATTGTTTTTTAAGCGAGAATTTGGTTTTAGATGTCATTCAAACACCAATGATTTTGATGATGATAAGGTTTAACAAGTAGGTGGTATAGTCTTATTCTATCTTTACTATGTAATAAAATGTTAACATTGTGGTTTCTAACATATACGTATACACATCTTATATGTATATGTTACATATATTTGCATCTGTGCAGGAGCGGAGAAAGAATACAATTTCCTGCGGCCGGGCGGCCTGTCGTAAGAGGCGACTTAACAACCCACAGCCAGGTGGTAGGGCATTTGCCCGGCTGAATGGCTACCTTGAGTTGTTTTCCGGCATTAGTGACCAGGTTCCAGTCGCCCTTAAGAGAGCAACAGCGCATTTGTAACAACTTTGGTGTTGCAAATGTCCATAGGAGATGGTAACTGCTTTCCATCAAGTGGGCCGTCTGCCAGTCTGCTGATCTCCTGCAATAAAAAAAAGAAACAATTATACATTATTTATTTATTTTAATTATACATTAAAACAATAAAGAAATTTTTAATTATTATAACCATACAAGACTACAAAGGAAAGGCCAAGAGTTTCATAGTAGTGATTTGTTTCAGTTTAGAATCCTATTTCCCACTACTTTATTAATGCTAAGTAAGAACTAGATTTAAATTGTAACAGTGGAAGGTAGAGGTTAAATGATATTTCAGATGGCAGAGAGTAGTATTCACTGTTGAGTGCTGATGTGAACTAATTTATTTTGGAAATGGTAACCTTAAGTATAAATATTAACATGTCATACTGCTAGTACAGTGTATAGCATAGTGTATGAGCGGAACAGATGATGTGCGAGCGAGATAGAGCAACTATTAATATGTGTGCTCCCGCATTGCGCTAGCCACTAGTTCGTTGCCTGTTGCGATGACTAGATGTTTGCAGCTCCCAAGAAATCATACACGTACTTATATAATTTTATAGCTCAGTAAATGTTTATTTGTTATTATACTTTTGTGTTTAAGGGAGAAAATGAAGAAATATTTATTTATTATTTTGTATGCAGTCCAAAGTGCACTTGATCTGTTATTTATTATTGATGATTAATCACTACATATTTCAGGTGGGGGCTCGATCGACTGTTGCGATAAAATGTGTGGACAAGTCCAGAGTGAAACACTCTGGCTCTGCTGTGGACAACTTGATAACAGAGATACGCCTTCTGAAGACACTGCGGCATCCTCACATTGTGCATATGCACAATTTCACATGGGATGATAAGTAAGTGTTGAAATTATAAATTCAATCAATTTTAATCAGTCTATGTTCCAGTGGAGAACAATTTTTTTTTTAATTAAAAAAAAACATCTAGCAAAAATAAAAACCAACTTCTATTCTATTACTATTTTGTTCGGCGGTAGCTCCAACGCTTTAATGTGCGTTGATTTTGCCAATGTCCGAGTGACTTTGGGAGTGACTATATAAAAGTGACAGGTGCTGGGTGATCACAAATTAATTTATAATGACAACTGAATGATGGAGAACTGACCTGAGGTCAACACAAAACATTAATAGCCTTATTTATAATCGTCTCTTAAATTTTAAGCAATTGCTTAAAAACTGAATAGTGAAAATCTTACCCATAAACTTCTCTTAAGGATGAGAGGTGGGAAAGTAACTCTTAAGTAACTGTCAAAAATAACCAATGTCAAGAGATAGTTTAAGAGACTGCTGAAAGGCAAGATGGCGATTGGTAATACTGACCAAATTTTGTTATCTGCTGGTCTTTAATCGATCGTTTATCATTCAAATTTCATTTATCTGTACCCCTCTTAGGTTAAGAACAGCTAATACATGTTTATAAGTGAAGAAATAGATAAGTACTATGCTCATTGAAAAGGGACTTATAGCCACATCGATACAGATGTTCTTGAGTTATAAATAGTGTAACTAACACGACTTTTATATATATATATATATATATATATATATATATATATATATAGATTTATTAATCCAAACAATGTGCTTGCATCTCCTTGGAAAGTTTGAGTAATTTGTATGTTGTTGTTTTTAATTTTAGGTATGATTCCAAGTTGTCATCAATAAGATTTCTTATTGCGCCTGCTGTGGATATTTGTGCCAGAGCCGCACTTAGGAGCCAATGAGCCACATGCGGCTCTGTACCGCACATAAGTAGCCAAAAAGCCACATGCGGCTCTGGAGCCGCACTTAGGAGCCAAAGAGCCACATGCGGCTCTGGAGCCGCACTTAAGAAGCCAAAGAGCCACATGCGGCTCTGGAGCCGCACTTAAGGAGCCAAAGAGCCACATGCGGCTCTGAAGCCGCACTTAAGGAGCCAAAGAGCCACATGCGGCTCTGGAGCCGCATTTAAGGAGCCAAAGAGCCACATGCGGCTCTGGAGCCGTACTTAAGGAGCCAAAGAGCCACATGCGGCTCTGGAGCCGTACTTAAGGAGCCAAAGAGCCACATGCGGCTCTGGAGCCGCACTTAAGGAGCCAAAGAGCCACATGCGGCTCTGGAGTCGCACATAAGGAGCCAAAGACCCACATGCGGCTCTGGAGCCGCACTTTGCCGACCACTGCTCTAGTGGAGTAATCTTATATCCTTAAGAAACCGACTTCAAGAATATCTAAAAAGCTAAAAAAAATATTTTCAACAACATCATAAAGTTGGTGCAAAATAAAATGTAAAAATTACTATATTTTGTAAATTTCTTCTTGTTATTATGTTTTACTAGGGATAGTGGAGTGGGCTAGGGATAGAGTTGTCGGATAGGAATTAGAGAGATGAGAGATGTGGGATTCAATCAACCTAATTGTTTTTTTTTTTTCAGAAACATCTATATCATAATGGAGTTCTGTTGTGGTGGTGATTTGTCCAAATATATTCATAGATATGGACGGGTTCCCGAGAAACAGGTGAGGGTCAACTATAGTAGAATCCGTTTGTTCCGACTTATTAACCAACTGCTTAAGATGAATTTATTACGCAGCTTCGTCTGATTTTCATATAGGATACTTTATAAAAAAGTTAAATGTAATGATTATATGTGACACTAGCTGTGCCCGCGACGTCGTCCGCGTGGAATTTGCTTTCAAAACCCTCCGATTTTGAAACATTCTTCATTGGTGCTCCGCTCCTATTGGCCTTAGCGTGATAATATATAGCCTATAGCCTTCCTCGCTAAATGGACTATCCAACACTGAAAGAATTTTTCAAATCAATCGGACCAGTAGTTCCTGAGATTAGCGCGTAGTATATTTGGCTACAACACTAATACTTACATTTTAAATATCGCGATATCTTTTGAACGAAACGTCCGAATTGAATAATTCAAAAAGTTCTAGAAAGGTATTGAATTCGTCTTGAATATGGAGTAATTTATTTTGATAAGGATTAATACCAAGGTACAAAATAAAGAGTTTTTGAAGCGACGGCATTTTAATTATTTAAAACAATAAGAAAAGAAAGAAGAAGAAAAATGTTCTGCAAAGTAGTAGTACATTGTTTTGTTCTATAATCAATAGTTTGCGCAGCGCACGCCGTGTAACTATTTTTTCGTGTCATTTTTTTACACCTTGGGTTACATTATTGAACTTTTAGTAAGGATCCCTAATTTTTTTTGAATATATAATATAGCCTTCCTAGATAAATGTACTATTCAACACTGAAAGAATTTTTCAAATCGGACCAGCGGTTCCTGAGATTAGCGCGTTTAAACAAACAAACAAACTCTTCAGCTTTATAATATTAGTATAGATTATATATGTGACATGTGGATTAATATCATCATTTTAGACATTCTAAGCAAAATAATTCTTTTCTTAAGTTTTTGCGACTAGTGTACATAATAAAACTATGTTTTAACGGTTTTAAGCGCGGTAATTTATTTGATTTTTATTATTCTGACGTATCGGTCACTTTTCAGTAGCCGTGATCATGGAAGAGAAAGATGTCAAATGCCAATGGTTGAATTGATTGATAATATCTTTTTATTTTTCCTCCCACCCATTTTAATATTATGTAAAATTATTAGAGCTAGGCATGTTTGCTGAAGAGTTCCTTGCACTGTTTCTTCTCTTCAAGCCACAACATGTTGCGAAGCGATGGTAAATTAGGCTCCCATAGAGTAAATAATAACCATAAACAAAATTAAAATGAACAGCTTCGCGGTAGGCTACATAAAACTTTAATAATACTCATTAACACTTGACATCTTTATCTTCCGTGATCACGGCCACTGAAAAGTGGTCGAAACGTCGGAATGATAAAAATCAAATAAATTACCGCGCTTAAAACCGTTAAAACGTAGTTTTATTACAAAACAATTCTCCTACAAAAATAACAATGCTGGATGCAATCCTCATGGTTAATTGTACGGTTCAACGTACAGCGTTTTGCTGACGCTGTGGCCTACTTTAGTCTTAGTATAAATAACGCTCACAAACACTTTGTGATTGAATTGCTATCAAGTTGGTATTAAGTCGCTACGAGTTGCTATCAGTCGTAACATACGACTTCAACTACCACTAAGTTGAACCCAGGGTTCAGCATCCAAGCTCAACTAGTACAAGGTGTATTTTCTTCACTGTGCTATAAGAAAGCACCAGCAGTTTTTTTTTTAAGGCGGGGGAAATGCTATTTACGCACAATACTGGGTCCTTTGCAAGGGATTAGACCATAGTTGATCATGAAGGCTTTCCCCTTTGATAAGGGGCAATCCGAACAATAATCAAGCCAGCTTGTGTGGAGACTCAGAGAAGTTGCACGGGCAGCACCCACTACCCACTAAAACCACCCTCCTCCCATGTGCCCCGCGCTTTTTATGTAGGAAAGGCTGAGACCTAGAACGTAGTTACGCCCAGTCCGATCCAGCGCAAAAATGCCTGAATGTACCCCGGGAATCAGAACACATTCACTTCGTCAGCGGGGGTGATGAATCCTTTGCTCCCTTGATGGCTAAAGGCCCCCCGAAGCGGTATTATTCAGGGTGGGAAGTCATGCGCATACCTGCGTCTCCGGATGCCAGCCAACCGCCGGCGTCCGCGTGGAATCGCATTAGTACGCGCAATAATACTCCTCTCCCTATCTCGTTCGGCGGCCTCTTTGAGAGACATTACCGTCTCACAAAAAGTAACCGCAGCCCCCCCAGGTATCCCTGCTATGCAGCATGGCTTTCACCAGACTGCAGAGCGAGTCGATCGCTCCTACTTGTGTCTCGAGTTCGAAACGCTGCGGCGCCCATGCCGCGCACTCGACTAGCGTGTGAAACGCCGTGTCGGGTGCGCCGCACTGGCGGGAGAAAGCACCAGCACTCCACCAACTATTGCCAGCGTCCACCACCACAAGCAAGAGCAATTGTACAAACTGCCTGGAATAAAGTATCATAAGTATCATAATAATTTTCTAAGTATGTACTCTCACGGAATGAATATGTTCATCACCTTAAAGTCAACTTTTGCTTGCACAAGTATAAAGTGCAATGCTGTCAACATTTTTATAAATGTTACATTTATAACATAGTAGCTGTGCCTGCGACTTTGTCCGTGTGGAATTTTTTTCTTAGAATCCTAAAAAAGTAGCCTTAATTACTACTTATAACATCAGCTCTCTTAGAATTGTATAAAGTAGTATGAATAAGCAGTAGTATGTTTTAGACCCAAAATCTTATAAACCTATAAATATTTGTATTAAAAAAGAAAGAAAGAAACGAACGCAAACAAAAAGATATGAAAATTCAAAAATAAGAATAAAAAATACCCTGATAAGCGTTTGCGTTAGGAGAAGGAGAAATCTGCCAGTGTAAGTCAAAATCGGTCCAGCCGTTTTAGCCGTTGGAACATCCAGACAGACAAAAAAATCTTGAAAATTCAATTTTTGTAGTCTCCTGCTCCGAATTATCCCCCCCCCCCCCCCCGCCTGATTTTTTTCACATTTTTATTTTGACATTACAGATAGACAGACTTCAATTTCTGTATGGATGTATTTTTGAGTTGCTTTAAAAATGCGTTGATTTATTTAGTTACTTCTAGGTGCTGTATTTTCTGCAACAACTCGCGTCGGCGCTAAGGTTCTTCACAGAGAAAGGTAACTATGTCCTACTGTCTTGAATTGTTGGTGTTGCCGACTTTATTGTATGATTTCAGCAGGCTGCCGGACCTAATGGAAAGTGGTAACCGTCGCCTATGGACATGAGGGCCTTGAGGGGGGATCTGCTCTAGAGCAGGGGTGATAGCCATCCAGGCGGGCAAATACCCTACCACCTGGCTGTGGGTTGTATTGCCGCCTCTTACGACAGGCCACCCCAATGCAGATTGTTCTTTCGCTATTCCTAACCACCCCCGGTCTAGAGTATGCCACCATAACAACCTTGAATTGTGTTTCGGCATCAGTGGTCATGTTACACATGTCCATAGGCGATGGTAACCGCTTTCCATCAGCCGTCTGCCTGTCTGCTGAAGTCATGGATAAAACTACATACTCAAAAGAATTATTATTTATCTATCTAGCCTTTTTGGTTTCAGGTGTGGTCCACATGGACTTAAAGCCGCACAACCTTCTGCTCCACAAGGGATCGGATGGAAAATACATTTTGAAAGTCGCCGATTTTGGGTAAGGCAATAGATAGATAACACTTTATTATACACCAATACAAAAATGAACTTAAGACTAAGGGCCTTACTTATAAACGTTTCTTAAATTTAAAGAAACTGCTCAGCAACTGATTAGTGAAAATCTTACTTATAAACTCCTCTTAGTCGAATATTTTGGGTACAACCTACATTAATCATTCAAATTTCGTTTATCTGTCCTCCTCTTAGGTAAACAACAGGTAATACACATAAGTGAAAAAAAATAATTGATTAGGGTGATTCTGATTCTCTTACTTAAGAGATGCCTAATCGTTTCTTAACGAAATTATTATAAGTAAGGCCGTAATCTTATTTTATCCTATACTAATATATAAGGCTGAAGAGTTTGTTTGTTTGAAAGCGCTAATCTCAGTGACTACTGGTCTGATGTGAAAACTTCTTACTGTGTTAGATAGCCCATTTGTCGAGGAAGGCTATTGGCTATATATTATCACGCTAATACTAATAGGAGCGGAGCACCAATGAAGAATGTTGCAAAATGGGGGGGGTTTAACTATTCCACACGGATGAAGTCGCGGGCAGAAGCTAGTTTAGTTATGTACAAAGGGCGGTGTTGTCGCCAAAAAGCGATCTCTCCCAGACAACCCCAGGAATGAAATAAGATGATAATGGCGATGGTGGTATACCTAACATATAGTACGATCTACTTACATCGATATATATAAAAATCAATTGCTGTTTGTGTTAGTCTTGCTAAAACTCGAGAACGGCTGAACTGTTGGTTTTAAATTATTTGTGGAAGTCCAGGGAAGGTTTGAAAGATGATTAAATATGAAACAAATGCTTGGAATATAGTAGAAACAATAATTTCGCTTTCCCTTAGAAACTATTCCTACCTGTCAAACATTTGATGTGCGTCCCGTCGTTCAGAAATCAACGTTTTTTATTTATTGATTCTGAGGCGGTACGTAGTTAGCCGGGTCAGCTAGTTTCAATAATAAATACATAAATGATATATATTGAATAGATATATACTTAATATACATTTCTATAAAATATATAAATGTTTATAGCTGAATTTAAATATCGTACCTATTCCAAGGATCACATTGATCGTGTACTAGCAGGTGATGTTAGGAGCCTTAAGAACAGACGAGCGTGCATGACAAGAGTTATGAATGTCAAAGAAGCAAGTGAGGTGTGTAAGAATAAGCCTGAATGGCGCTCTGTTGTTCGTGCCTACCCCGCAAGGGAACTAGCATGAAGTTATGTATGTATATTCCAAGGACAGGTAGTATTTTTTGATCATAGTTTTAAATATTGCGGTTTTGCTTGCCTGATAGCAACAGGAAGCTGTATAGCCTTAACCCTTACACTCACTATTTGCACATATGTGTCCGCGATGAGAGTGCAGATCGCGTTTGTGTACGTGATCGTTAATTGTGTTGTTGTCTCACTCTGTTTATATAGGATTTGTATGATTTGTATGAAATGGTTATATTTTCTTGGTATATTATCCTCCCCTCTCGTACGCCGTACAGTCCGGACGTGTTTTCTGTGTGGTGCGCGAACGTTCGTTTTTGTTATAATTAAAGTGAATACAAGGTAGTTTTAAAAAGTTTTAAAGTGACTATATTTTAATTATTCTGCTATTTTATCATGAAGATGAATAAATTTGAAGAAATGTTTAAAAACTGGACCACTCAGATTGAAAGTAAATATGATAAATTATTGGATACTGTTAATATAATCAAAGAACAAAATACTATGATTTCCTCTTCAATGGAATTTTCTTCCGCAAAATATGATGAATTAACTTTACAAATTCAGAAGCTACAAAACTCTAGGAAAGATGATCAAATATACATTCATACTTTGGAACGGAAAATTGTGAATATAGAAAGAAACGCCCGTGTTTCATCCGTAGAATTGAGAAATATCCCCGTCAATAAAAATGAAAGTAAGGAAGATTTGCGCGTTTTAGTGAAGAAAATAGGACAGATTTTGGACATGCCTATCAAGACATCAGACTGCAGAAACATTTATCGAGGTTTTTCCAAAACTGAGTCTAAAAAACCAATTATTTTAGAGTTTAACTCAGTCATACAAAAAGACAAAATGTTACTCTCTTATAAGCAGTACAATAAATCAAATAAAACAAATAATTTAAATTTATCCCATATAAATATCAACGGACCTCCTACTAAGATCTATATTACGGAGTATTTATCTTCTAAAATGAAAAGATTACATTTTTTAGCCAGAGAGTACGCCTCATCCAATGGATATCGCTTTTGCTGGCCGACACCTGGATGTATATATATGCGGAAAAATGAAGGAGATTTACCTATTCAATTAAAAAACGAAGACGACTTAAAAAACTTGCAGGAGACCTAATTAATCAGTTGTGTACTTTATCTTACCTTTTTATTTTCTTAAATATTATGTACCTTTTATTAGGTGATTCTTTATGTTACATAACTAGTTATTTTTATAAAAAGTTTTTAATAACATTTAAGCAAAGATGTGTACTGACATGTGTGCAACGTTTAAAATATACACTATACAAAATCTACACTATACAATAACGCCAAATAAAATACAACATATAATATTTAAAATCTCCCCACACTCATCAACACAAATTAAACGATTATGTGTTCTTATCTATGCAACAAAGTTATAATTTATATAAATCAAACCATGATAAAGTTTTATTATGTTACTAGTTTCTATTCTATTGATAGAATATTTACAACCTCATATCTGCTTCTATTTTTAATAACACTTAAAATTCGCGTTAATAAATGACCTTATTAATAGTATTGATAATATTAACTTATTGCAACCAATTTCTTGCGAACCACAAGATTGTTTTTCATTACTACAAAAGCCAAATAATTGTGTAAATATACTACAACAGAATATTAGAAGCATAAATTGTAATTTTGATATTTTTTGTGTTTCTTGCTAGTATTAAAATCAAATGTGATATTATTGTATTAAGTGAATGTTGGCTATCTTGCGTTAGTAATCTTCAAATATTGGAGGGATATTCTTTTTACAGTACTACCCGCAATTTTAATCAAAATGACGGTGTAGTGGTAATGATGAAAAATAGTCTAAACTTTTCTGTGGAAGAGTACGAGTTGCAGGATGCAAACTGTTTGCTCATTAAACTTGGGTCTGATTTCGCTATAATAGCAATATATCGTCCACCATCCTTTATTGTAATTGATAACTTTCTAACATCTTTACAACAGCTCCTGTCGTCACTAAAGTGTTATAAAAATATAATTTTGCTAGGTGACATAAATATTAACGTTGTAGAGACCAACATTATATCTTCCAATTATCTTAACATGATGTCCATAAATGGTTTACTTCCAGCGCACTACTCCTCAACGAGAGTTGACAGCTGTCTTGATCACGTAATTATTAAAACTAAATGTATCACGCAAACCTTTATCTTACATTCTGATAGTTTTTGAAGTCGGTTTTTTTAAACGAAGTTTTTTTTAGAAATTAAAACTGCACAGCACAACATCTCCTTTCAGTTCCCGCCAAAAACTCTAACGGCGCGCTGTTTCGCATTCTACACAGATTAATATTAGTTTCGCGCTTGCGTGAATGCTTATAATGTTGGCATCAATGTCATTAATTAGTTATGAATGTCAAAGAAGCAAGTGAGGTGTATAAGAATAAGCCTAAATGGCGCTCTGTTGTTCATGCCTACCCCGCAAAGGAACTGGCGTGAAGTTATGTATGTATGTATGTATTAATGTTGCCACAATGTCTATTTAGTTTAAATGAGGTCAATATTGAACAACAACAAAAAAACTACATGTAATATCACATTTTAGCAAATATGTTCCTGTAGATTTTCCATAAAAGCGTAAAATTAGTAATACTAAGCGAGGTTTATATTTTTACAAGCTGCGCCCGCGACTTCGTGCGCGTGGATTTTTTTTTAAGTAGCCTAAGTTACTCCTTATAACATCATCCACATACCTGCCAGTGAAAGTCTCGTCAAAATCCAGACAGACAGACAAAAAATCGAAAAATTGCATTTTAGTAATCTGTTGGTCCGAATCGTCGTGCCGAATAAGTCGTGGTAGCGTAATGGCTAGCAGACGCGCCCAGACCCAAAGGGCGCGGGTTCGATCCTGGCCGGAACGCATGCACCGCTTAGGCAGTTTTCTGACCTAATGTGCATATTGTTACGATTACCACGTGCTAATAACGGTGAAGGAAAACATCGTGATGCAACCTGCACATCGAGATAACCGATGTGTCAAACCTGCCAAGCCGCCTTGGACAAGCGTGGCGGGTATACTGTCCGTTCCCCCCTATAGTGGGAGGCCCGAGCCCAGCAGTGGGACATTTATGGGCTGCTATTATTTATTATATATATGGTCCGAATCCCCCCTCCTTATTTTTTTCACATTTTTATATTCACATTACAAAGAGACATTTCGATTTTATTTATTTGTATAGATCAGCGATACTCAACCTTTTTCTTATAAGGGCCACATGGATGTATTAGATAAGGTGCTGCCTGCATACCTGTAGACAAAGCACATTTATTACCTGCCACGGCGTTTAAACTAATAACATTGAAACTGTTTTATGACTATCTTCTTTTGTTTACTTGGTGTTTAAAATTTGTAATTAGAAAACAGCCTATTGTGTATTGTACTCTTTTATGGCCGTTTGCAGGCATAATTACGCAGGTGTGCGGATTATGTTTTCTGGGAAATTGCGTCGACGCTTGCCAGGTAGACATATTGCATCGGTGCATTAGAAAGCAATGGCCCAATGGAGAGATCGTCAGTCTAGCGATAACCACGATCAAGGCGAGACTTGTGTAAATTCGATAACCTATATAGTGAATCGCGCATTACGTTTGAACTGATTGTGTTCAATTTTATTTGTACCTGTGTTATACGTGTTTGTAAAGTACTAATAAATTCTATAGTAATTCCAACGGCATTTTAATTCGAGTCCTGTAAATATATACGTGCATGTATATACAGTGTAAACTCTATATAACGACACTGAATGGACTGTGCATTTTATGGCGTTATAGAGAGTTGTCGTTAACTGGAGAGAAATCTGTTATTTTTGTCTGACGTCTTTTGCTGCACCAGTAATTTTGTTGTATTTTTTTACTTATTTTATTCATATCTTGCGATATTGAGGCATCTTGGTGATAAAGAAAGTACTTAGAAATTTCGGTATGCATGATGCCGACAGTCGAGTTTATTACGGGCTAGGATAATAAAGCGATAAAAGAACGTACACAACTGCGCAGCTTTTACTAATTTTAGCCTTAACAGGTACTTTTCTTACTACATTATTGTCGTTATATAGAGTGTGTGTAATGTTATATAGAGTATATCATTGTATGGAAAACAAGCTAAACCAATCAAAGCCAAGTGATTTGGACGCTTAAGGGAGTATGTCGTTAAATCGAGTGACGTTACATGGAGCTTACATTGTACCTATGTAAATAATATTCTTTAAAAATTGTAAAGCACCCTTTAAACTTACTGTAACTCAATATGAATGAGGCCGTAAATGTATGGATTTGAATATTATCAGATCAAGGCTGTCAGTCTAATTTTCTGGTGCTATATCTCCATGGTGGATATGTTGTCAGATCCCCCGCAACTCTTCAATATCGGCCCCATGCCTGGACCTGCTGATCCGTCTGCTGCAACACGACCCTGACACCAGAATCTCCTACGAGGAGTTCTTCGCGCACCAATATCTGGATCTGGACCATATGCCCTCCAAGGAGAACTACGAGAAGGTGGGACTTGTTTGCCTGGGATTAAACCACTACACCATACATAGTAATGAGATGTTGCCTGCATTTGCCAGGTGGTAGGGTGTTTGCTCGCCTGGATGGCTACCAGCCCTGGTCTTGTCTAGAGTATGCCGCCATAACAACCTTGATTTGTGTTCCGGCATTAGCGGCCAGGTTCCAGTCTCTCTTAACAGACCGGCAGCACATTGGTAGCACCTTTAGTGTTGCAAAATTGCAAATGTCTAGAAGCGATGGAAACCACTTTCCATCAGGTGGGCCGGCTGCCTATCTGCTGAACTCATGCAATATAAAAAAACAAATAAACATACAGTCCTATAGACTTTATAACGAACTTCACTGTTCCTGAAGTGCAGCTTTCGGATGGTTTCATGTGAATTTCATTGTAACTGAATAATATGAATGTAGTCATTTTTATGTTTTACTTGACACCAACTTCAAGATGCTTTTTAGTTACTCTTGAAGACGGTTTCTTTTTTGCTATGTTTTTGAATGTACCCTCTTTTTAGGCTGTATTCCTAATAAAGCAAGCCATCGAGCTGGATTCGTGTGGCAAATTGGAGCTTGCGTTCGAAGCCTACAGGGATAGTCTGTTGTATCTGGTACCTTGCGTCAGTTGCGAAACGGACGCTTTGAGGAAAAGTGCACTTACCGCCAAACTTACCAGGTAAGAGTTAAAATTACTTGTAACGATTTTAAGCGCGGCATTTTATTTAGGTTTTATTCCGGCATTTCGGCCACTTTTAATTAGCCGTGATCACATGTTGCGAAGTGATAGTATTTTTTTTTTATTCAGTTTTGGTCCGGCCGAGTCTACTATTTTTATTTATTTAATACCAAAAAAAAATTACATATTTCTATTACAGGGTTTTTCTTGGTAGAGGATACATTGTTTTACTTACTACTACTACGGATATATATATTTAAAAGTACATTTTTAGCGTCTGTACATTTTTATTTACTAATTACTGGAAGAGACAACATTTTTCCTTGATCTATCCTATATATATATATATATATATATATATATATATATATATATATATATATATATATATATATATATATATGTATATATATTTATATATTTATTTTTTTCACCTACTTAATTACCTATCTTTTATTTAGTATAATAAGTGGTAGACTGGAGTTTTTGGCGGGAACTGAAAGAGGACGTAGTGCTGTGCAGTTTTATTTTCTAAAAATGTGTAAAATCACTCTGAAATGATGAAATAGTTGTAGGATATCGATAGTTTTCGAGTAGTAATTATGTGTTTTTGTGAGAAATGTGAACTGTATAGTCAAATGTGGCCTTTCGCGTTTTCACAAGAACTCCGTTATACGGCATCGAATGTAGCCTACAATACAATTGCGCCTGGCTTAAAGGCCTAATTGCCAAGCCTTAAACATAAAAAAATAAGCGGTAGTACATTAAATTATGCTCTCATAGAACAAATATTGGCCATAAACAAAAATCATTATAATGAACAAGTTGGCGATGTACTAAATAATTTTTTTAACATCTCATCTCGTCTTTGAATATCAACGTAGCACAGCGTTGCCCTCGTAATTCTTCCTCACACAAACTGTTTACTACCCCCGTTTCCAAAATCAACTACGGATAAAATGACTATCTGCGACGTTGTACAAACATTTTAGTGTCATACATACATATTATCACGCCTGTTTCCCATTGGGGTAGGCAGAGACGATGGATCTCCACCTGCTACGATCCTGACAAACACTATTCGCTTCATCAACTTTCATTAATCTTTTCATACATAAACGTTAATTTAACCTACTTTTTATCTGAGCTTTCTTAAAAATATCTTCAAACTGATTACGGTGAGTACTTCTCGGTCTACCGGCACTGACTCTACATTGCTGTCATATACTTGTTTTGTGATTCTGCATTCATTCATTCTCTCTACATGCCCAAACCACCTTAACATTCCTGTTTCAACTCTTGTCACTACATCTTCTTTCAAACCACAACACTCCCTTATCGCACTGTTTCTTATCATATCACTTAGATTAACCTTACATATACTTCTCAAAGCTCTCATTTCAATTGCATTTATTCTACTTTTATGCGTTTTCTGCCATACCCAACTTTCACTGCCATACCTTAGCGTTGGTACTAATACCTATTGATGGACAGCCAGACATGTCTTTACAAACACTTTCCGGCTATTCATAAGAGATTTTAGCGCTCCATTCACCTTATTAGCTGCCAGTACTCTCCTTTCAATATCACTTTCATGCTTTCCGTCTCTGGTAAACAACTCTTTAACTTGCTGTAGTTTTGCATTTGCTATCTGTACGTTACACCTTGTCATCCTTTCATCTCTTTCAAACACCATAACTTTCGTCTTCTCTACATTAATTCTTATACCCTTATTTAAAAAAAAATTGTCTCACTCAGCACTCAGCTGAGATGAGAATGTTGAGATGAATGCGTGGTGTTACAAGAATGGATAAGGCGAGAAATGAGTACATAAGGGGATCTTTAAAAGTTGCACCCGTGACTAAAAAATTGAGAGGAAGAAGATTAAGTTGGTATGGGCATATTATGAGGAGGGATGAACGTCACGTGACAAAAAGAATGTTAAACAACAAGATGGATGGGTACAGCTGTAAAGGTAGACCAAAAAAAGATGGATGGATTGTATGAAGGGTGATATGTTGATTTGTGGTGTGACAGAAGATGTATGTCAAAATAAAGGAGTGTGGAAGGAAAAGAAATATTGTGCCGACCCCAATTAATTGGGATGTGGTGAAAGGAAAGAGAGATTTTTAAAAATTAGTGATACGATTTTAGTGTCATAGATATTTTTAATTCTTCTATACTAATATTTAAGTCATCATTTGTTAGAAAAGTTATTAAAAAACTTCAAAAGCAATGTAATGTTTATATTTAAATTTAATCATTTAGTTGTGTCTAGTTCTCCCGTTAGAAGTGTAACATTATTAGATAGATTGGATAATTAATTTTGGTTTCTGTTCTTTTTCCAGATCAGAAGTCTCCATTTTTGGTTTTGACTTATTATTATATATTTTTAGGTCTTAAATTTATGTAAATACTGTAGGATACTCTTTGATAATAAATAAATAAAAATATAATAAAACTACGTTTTAACGGTTTTTAAGCGTGGTAATTTTATTTGATTTTGGGTTTTTCCGACGTTTCGGCCACTTTTCAGTGGCCGTGATCACGGAAGACAAAGATGTCAAGTGTCAACGAGTATTGTTAAAGTTTTATTTAGCCTACCGCCAACTTGTTAATTTTAATTATTTAATTTTAATTTTGTTTATGGTTATTATTTACTCTATGGGAGCCTAATCAAATTTACTTTTAAATTACCGCGCTTAAAACCGTTAAAATGTAGTTTTATTATGTATACAAGTCGCGAAAACTTAAGAAAATATTAAATAAAAATATGTTTGTCTTCCGTGATCACGGCTACTGAAAAGTGGTTGAAATGAAATACCATTAAAACTTACTAAGTACGTCTTATTTAAAATTAAAAGAGAGAGAGAAAGAGTAGTGGGTTTTTTTTAATCTGTAATAGGTATATGGAGCGCGCTGAAGAGATCAAGCAGTATCTGAAAGAGGGCACCACCGGACCCTTGCCGGTCCCTGACAAAACCGGCACGCGGCTTCCACGCCCCAAATCCGACATTAAGTGTTGCCTCAATGCCTTGGACACCAGCACAACCAGCTACGAGTTTCGTGAGTACACTCCCACTGCTGGGCTAGCCTTTCCCACCATCAGGGGAATTTTGAATAACATGTTCCGACACCACTGGTTCTCAGTACCCACCTCCAAAATCTTATATGTCCTAAGACCGCAAGTATGTTAGTAACCTTAAACTATTACATGAATAATATATATATACATATATATATATATATATATATATATATATATATATATATATATATATATAGCGATATTTAAAACTATGATCAAAAAATTAATAAATTCACTTATAAACATATAAAAAAAATAAAACATGTATGTATTTTGTAAATATGTATTTGTATGGTATGTATATATAGTATATATCTATGTAATATATAAAATTTCTGCATATATATATATATATATATATATATATATATATATATATATATATGTATATATATATCATTTATGTATTTATTATGAAAATGTAAGTAATTTGTACTATACCACCATCGCCATTATCATCGCAATTCATGCCTGGGGTTGTCTGGAAGAGATCGCTTTTTAGCGATAAGACCGCCCTTTGTTCATAACTAGATATAATTTTAGTCTTTAAGTTCATGTTTCTTTCTATCTATGTGTCTATATATATATATATATATATATATATATATATATATATATATATATATATATATATATATATATATATATATATATATATATATACATATATTGTAAACTCCATATAACGACACTGAAGTGCATTTTATGGCGTTGTAGAGAGTTGTCGTTAAATGGAGAGAAGTCTGTTATTTTTGACCGACGTCTTTTGTTGCACCAGTAATTTTGTTGTATTTTTTTACTTATTTTATTCATATCTTGCGATACCGAGGCATCTTGGTAATAAAGGAAGTACTTAGAAATTACGGTATGCATGATGCCGACAGTCGAATTTATTACGGTCTAGGATAATAAAGCGATTAAAAAACGTACACAGCTGCGCAGTTTTTACTAATTCTGGCAACTCAAAAGTTACTTTTTATTACTTAATTGTTTGTAATTATTGAGAGTGGGTGTAACACTATATAGAATGTATCATTGTATGGAAGACAAGCTAAACCAGCCAAAGCCGAGTGATTTGGACGCTTAAGGCAGTTTATCGTTAAATCGAGTAACGTTACATGGAGTTTATACTGTATAAGAATTATACAATAATATACCCTAACAAAACAATAAAATAATAATTTAAAAAAAATACCCATAAATAACTGTTTCTGAATTTATAATGGAAACTAAAAACTTTAAGACATGTCAAGTATTACTTGATCTTTCAAATCGTGGATATAAATTAATTACAAATTTCATTATTCCCATCCCCAGGTAAGTAAAATGATATGTTTCGTTTGTATAGAACAGGGTTTTTCAATTTGAGGGTCGCGACCCCGGGGGGGTCCCCGTAGAGGGGTCGCATAGCCTTGCTCGGGAGGTCGCCGACAAAACGGAAATGGCAATTTAAATTTCTATCTCGTACTACGGTACTTTCTAAGCTCATCAACTTTTTGCAGAGTATAAGGCCCTAATAATGAATATGAGTAACAAAATTAGAAAAAAAACATTAACGTAGTCTTTTAAATGACTAACTTTTTGTCTGTCTATTACCCAAAGGGGTCCCGAAAATTTTTCAACCTGTAAATGAGTTGCGTATTCATAAAGATTGAAAAGCACTGATATAGCAGATTGATTGAAGACATATATATTGGGTTAGTAGGTTTTACTTCACTGTAATTTTAAGGATAGTAAGTTCTTTTTTATTTTTCACTAGCGGATTTCGTATATAGCACCACCTATCGGATCCAATTGTGAATCTAAATCATCTCGCAACCCACACAAAGACACAAAGTTGATTCAATATTTATGTTACAATGCACATCACTACTATACGTTGACATCTTTATTTTTCTCTTAAGAAAAATGGCTTCCTAGAAATACAGTATTCACGTAAATATATTAATTAAATCACTCCTAATTGAAGAATTTCTTTCATTGATCCATAATAGACCTCAAACATCAAAAAACTCCTCAAAATCCTGAAACGTGATACAAATACATCCAAAATAGGTCGTCATAATCGGTCGGGCAGTTTATGCTCAATACAGTGACATACAGAAGAATTACATAATAACATTATCTTTATATTTTCAGCTAACTCCCCTCTAGTAGCAACTAACTCATGTCCAGAAAGAGTTGGACCCACAGATGGCAAATATTCGAGCCAGCAAATGGGGGATAGTGAAATAGAAATGAGTGGGAGAACTATAGAAACGGGAAGTTCTTGCGACGGAGACGTTGTAAGTATTTCAATATGTCAATGGGAGAATAGACACACTCTTACTTAATAACTCTCTCTCTCTATCTGTCTTTCGCACGCACGCACTTTCATTTAAATTCAAACAAAATGAGTAATGGCTGTGTGCCAGTTAAATTCAAACAAAACCAATCGAATGCTGTTTTACCGACGCTTAAGAAAACGCAATGTGTTAACAAAGTAACTCATAAATACAAACGTAGTCACACACATTCAAGTTCGAACAAAATAATTAATGACTGCGAGCCAGTTTCACTGACGTCTAAAAGAGTGCAGCGTAATTACAAAACAACACACACGCCACAAACTATAAATACACGCCTACATACACATGTTCGCTTAAATTCAAATAAAACGAGTAATAGCCGTATGCCAATCAAATTCGAATATAGAATCAACTAGATGCTGTTTTACCGACGCTCGAGAAAGCGCAGCGTAATTACCAAATGACACACGCCCAAAAAAACGTAAACACACGTTTACAAATACAAACATGCAAACGTAGATACATACATATATTCGTTTAGGTTCTAACGAAACGAATAATGGACGAGATCTATTCAGATTCAAATATTGAATCTATTAGATCAGGGATTCCCAAATTGGTTGATATCGACCCCCCGGGGTTAAAATCGGTTTTCCAGGGGTCGATATAAACGAAAACTGATTGTGGGAGTCGACGAGGTCTAAAAATAGTCCCCTATTAATTAACACAAGTTTTTATTTGAAACTTTCAAGATACTGTATAGGTTGTGATACGTGTACCAACTTATTATAAAAATGACTAATATTTTAGTAGGAAGTAAAGAGAACGCCCCGTAAAGGGTGGAGGAGCGAGATGGAATGCTCCTCCGTCTCAAAGGAAGATCTTCCAGCGAGTCTATTGTTATTCATCGCAGGTCTAGGCCCATCTATTTTTGTATATATTCTTTGTACGTGTTGGGAATCGTTTGCAACTTCAATTATTGTACAGCGCCATCTGTTGTCTTGTAAGTATTCCACTACAGAAGTATCATTGTTGTAATTTTTCAAAAATTCAACATAAGTAAGTAAAGTTAGATAAGTATTTTGTAAAAACGAAAATACCAGACATAGGATTTTTAAAGTACTTTGGCTATAGGGTTTGAGGTATCAGTTGATTTTGGGAAAGGGGGTCTCTTGCCCAAAATAGTTTGGGAAACTCTGAATTAGACGCTGTTTTACCGACATTCAGGTAAGCGCCGAATAATTCTTTTTAGAGCAACATTGAGACGTCTCACTGTAACTCGAGCACGCAGTCGCAGAGCAGCACTAAGTCCGCGCCGCGGTTTGGCCTGCTCAGATTGTTCGGGAAACAGAACAACGTGCCGTATTTAGACGCGAAGGACTCCAGTATTGTAAGTAGAAACGAACGCCGCTACAGTACTTTAGACCGCGACTGTTCATTTCTGCGCAAATTGTCCCATTTTTTTATAAACCGACTTCAAATCCAATTCATGCCACAAATTTTTCGTTTCTGAAGCTATTTTGATGTCTCTATGCGTTGGATTCAATACAGCTTTAAGATAGTTTCGTATGGAATTTCATTGTTATTGGGATATTGTAATACTTGCAACAACTCAAAAGGATTTTTGGTAATAAAAGAACAGCAACTGGTCACTATATTTAATTAATCAAATAACCTTATGGTTTTAATATATTTCATAGACTGACTCTACACATACGTTTTTAGAACACCTCGCCATCCCTCCAACAGTTTTACAGTATGAGAAACTTAGTAAATTGGCTCAACCGATAGCGGATTGAAGTCATTGATAAACTATTTTAATTAAATAGGTTATGAATGATAGGAATTTTGTGCTGTGCAATTTTATTTTCTAAAAATGTGTAAAATTACTCTAAAATGAACAATAGTTGTAAGATATTGATAGTTTTTGAGTAGTAATTATGTGTTTTTGTGAGAAATGTGAACTGTATAGTCAAATGTGGCTTTTCGAGTGAAATTACGGTAAAAAATATATTTATTTTTTTTGGATTTTATGACTTGGCAGCTAGGCCTTTAGGCCAGATCTTAGATTCAATGTAGTTTCTTCATTTTCTTAAGCCTATGTGTAGCACAGCTGAACTGTAGGTAATCAGCTGGTGCTATTCAACGGAGTTCTTGTGACAACTTAAAAGGCCACATTTGACTTTACAGTTCACATTTCTCACAAAACACATAGTTACTACTCAAAAACTATCAATATCCTACAACTATTGTTAGTTTTAGAGTAATTTTACACATTTTTAGAAAATAAAACTGCACAGCACAACGTCTTCTTTCAGTTCCCACTAAAAACTCCGTAAAAATAAATATATAATATAAAATCCCAGAATAAATAAAAATATAACATTATTATTGTATCGTTTAGAAATAAGAGGGTACATAACAAAATTAATTATTAACCTTAAAAAGAAGCATGACAAGAACAACTATGTAACTAAATAAATGTAACAACATACTTAATTAAAAAGTGAAAAACACAAATTTTCAAGTGAATTTTTTTCAACAAAAACAAAACTGACTTCACACCAAAAAATTAATATTTAACCCACTTCTTTTACAACATCTTGAAGTCGGTGCCAAGCAAAATATAAAAGAATAACAACAAATTAACAAAATATAGTAATTTTTATGTTTTACTTGACACCGACTTCAAAGTGTTGCAGTGCGAAGTAGACCGTTTTGTTTTTGTTAAAAAAATTAACCTTAAACTAGGTATTTAGTAGAATATACTTACAATAATTTATGTTTTCTAATTACAGACTAACGATGTGAGCAATTCGGAGAAATCTCAAAAGATGAGTATAGGCGAAGCCGCGAGCGACGCTTGTCGTATCACGTGAATCTGTTTGCATGTTAATTTTGTCAAAGGTCTCTAAAGTCGCGAACACACCTCTATCCCAAACCCTCTATCCCCAATCTCACCCCTCTATCCCATTCCTTCTATCCCATCCCAAAGGCTGGCTACGTGTTAGCTGCAAATCTCTATAGACAACGGTAACTACTTTCCATTAGGTGAGCCATTTGCCTGTTTGCCAGTGTTGCAACATAAAAAAATACCATAAACAAAAAATAATGATGTTCTAGTTCACTGGAACGGTAACATGGTAAATTTCTTAAACAATTCTTCCGTTATTTACTATGGTCTGGGTGTCTGGGATCGTTCTCAGAGTGGATCGTTGTATATCACTCAAAACACAAGTGTAACTTGCTCAGCTCGAGGATGTACAATATGTGCGTTGTCTGCTGATCTAACGACATAGACAAAGTCGCGGGGAATACTAGTGAATAAATATATTAATGTGCCTTTATCTTGCCTATTCATATTTTAATGCTTAAATTAGTTAAAAATGGTTGTATTAGATAAGAAGCACATAATATTCTAGAACAATTAACCAATGTTGTAAAAAAATCAAAAATGGAATAGTTACTATTTTTTAAATTATGACTTGGATAATAAATGTAGTACAATTTATTTAATTTCTCGTCAAGTTTATAAAATTTGTTATAAATATTTTTAACATATTTTGTGACAGGTAAAAACAATCATTTATGTAAGCAATACGAGCTGCGTGATCTGTTGTTTAGTTTTATTTATATAATTAATTAGCAGGGATTATATTCTAAACTGAGACTATTATGCGCGCTCTACATTCTCGAGAGAATAAGTGAAAAGTGCGAGAAATAAGTATGTGAAGAGCTTATTATGCTTTTATGTAACGCGATAATCTTAAAACGATATGCAAAAATACTTTTATGCATAATAATTGTTGTGATAAATAAATTATAAAGTTCAGTAAAATATATTAACGAAATTTGTTTTATTTGCGAATGTCAGGAGCCTTAAGAACAGACGAGCGTGCATAACAAGAGTTATGAATGTCAAAGAAGCAAGTGAGGTGTGTAAGAATAAGCCTAAATGGCGCTCTGTTGTTCGTGCCTACCCCGCAAGGGAACTGGCGTGAAGTTATGTATATATGTTTTATTTGCATAATATATTTTGGTCATTTCAAACTTGAAGGAATATTGCATACTACATAAGTTTTAAATTATCCTAATAACAAATATCGTCGGTGTCAGTAGTAACTACCTTTTGTAAATCAGTTATGTAAAATATAATGTCACCAAAAAATGTACGTGCAAGGTCCTTATACTATGGCTATGTTCCATTAGGGACTCACAACGACCACATTCAGGACCGCGATTTTTCCCGTTCCACTTGCTTGCCGGCGTTACAATCGTAAACCCAAGTGGAACGGTTATTCGACCCACCTCTTGACATGAGTCGTTGTGAGCGCTGTATGATCGAAAATGATGACGTCATTAGTGACGTTTTCGCCACGACCACAACGATCACGGTCGCCTTGTGGAACGGCTAACGGAGCATTTTGGACGTTGTGAACTACTAATGGAACGCCCTGTATATGATTTGTGGTACTGCACTGATGCCGACAACTCTAAGTGCTAGAATGGTAGTTGCATGTCGAATAATACAAGGTATATTATAATCATTGAGTTATAACATGTCTAGAGAGAGCATTGCTAACAAACAACAGCGGCAAAAACGGCATCAAAAACGCGAAGCGTTGCTAAATTCACTCTGCGCTTTCGGGATATCAGGAAAAAAAAATCATCCCATTTTTAATAAAAAAAAAAATATGTAAGTGAAAAGTTTAAATGATCGTTATGATTTATTTGCTTTATGTGTTATAATTTAATATTACTCAGAGGTTTTAGTTTTTTTTTAAATAAACTATTAGCAACAAAAGTTGTGTGCCTTGGAACGAACCATAAAAAATACATGCACAAATGAATTCATAACATATTTTAGTACATGTAGTAATTTTAATTCGCAATAAAATGCTTTTACAGATATATTAGTACATATTTATAAGTCTGTTAATTGCCAATACTAATGTAATAATTCTAAAAAAACTTCATAATGGCAAATTATTTTTGTGTTACACATCATGTTCACGAAGGTTATTAGATGACTATTTATAACCCAAAGATTATCATGCGCTAAAAGTCAGTGAAATCATTTGTAATAGTAGACTTGGAACGATTCGATAGGTTCATATTGGGTAGTAGGCTTTATGTATAATCCAAAGTTTATATCAGTAGTAGGAACTACGGGGTAGTTACACAGGATAGTTTAATGCAAGGACTTAAGTGCAACTAAACCACTTGAAAAGGGCTATTATAAAAATAAAAATATTCATATCCAAAAGTTTTTATTCAAACTAGTTCAGTTTGATTATTTTATGAACTAAAATTTGTTTTTTATCATATTAATATATAAAATTATTTCTTTATTAGGAATTAATGGAGATGCAGCTAACAGAACATAGACAAAATTAATATCTTAATTATGACAATAAAGATTTATCTATAATATTACTAGCGGCCCGGCGCGGATTCACCCGCGGTCTGTCCCGCTCCCGTGGTATAAAGCGTCATGTTATATAGCCTATGACACTCTCTGTTAACGTAGCTTTCCAACAGTAAAAGAATTTTTAAAATCGGTTTAGTAGATCCCGAGATTACCCCCCTACAACGTCACAAACTTACAAACTTTGCCTCTTTATAATATTAGTACAGATAACTCCGACCGAAGCATCTGCTTTAAACTATATTCAGTTTTTTTTACATCCTCTTTGACGATACTGGCAGCACGCATTCTGTCAATTCTATGTCAAATGTCATAAGCTTACATTAAAAAGTTTATATTGTCCAAAGCGCTAAGGTTAGATTAGAAATAATTTTATATGATGGTTAAGTATTCTTAAATTTTCTAATTATCCTTCACACAACTTACATCTTATCGGCCACGATCATATATAATTATTTTAGGTACTTTATTTCAATATAATTGTGCCGTTGATAAGAAAATATAAAAAACATAGTGTAAAAATATCTCCGAAAATGATTCAAAATACTTCCTTTCAAAATCCATCTAAAACATAATATAAACTAGTTTAAGAAAATCGGACACACAAACATTACATGTCTGTTTTCTATAGATTTTTTCAATTATTCATATTTCATAAATTTAAAAAAATCGTAACAAAAGTCCCCAAATTTTTGAAAATAAGTCACACTTCTCACCTGACCACATCAATCAATTCGATAACCTTGAAAATGTCGAAATTAAATTTCACGTTTTTACAAAGAAATCATGAGAAAAGTGTTAAGTTTTCCGATTAAATGACATCTCATCCTTATCCTTTCCCGTTTTAAAATAGTTCCGATACATTTTAATAGCGCAGGCCGGCATAATGTTTTTTTTTGCGAGAGCTCTAACCAGTAAAGTAATCGAAACGATACTAACAGGCGTGGGAAGCCACTGAAGCCAGTGCACCAATTTTGGTGCACTGTTTTTGGGCCGTTTTTGTGCAATTGATGCGTGATCTAGACGTTTATATGATCTAAGATTATAATATAGTCTTTGTACGATCACCAAAGTTTAGTGTTTTTTAAATTATATTACTTCACCAAAATATCAACGTATTTCGGAATGTAAAATTCAAAGACAGCTTTTTGTAATATTGAGATTTTATTTTCACCATTGAAGTAGGAAACGTATGGAAGTGAAACGTCATTAAAAAATGCGTGCCACTGTGACGTCATTTGGGCGCTAAACATGGCGGTTTTAGTGCTGCCCAGTGCGAGCGAGACGACAACATACGAAACGACGTAAAATTTAGCATGCTAGAGATGGGCAGATGGCACTGTACTACTATGTTTATGTTTTGCGGTCACTGAGTTGTCAAACGACAACTTTATAAAATCAGTGTAGCAACTTTTAAAAATCGTCATATCGTTTACTTGGCAAATTTGAAGCACGAACTTGTCTTAGATTTCACACATCTAAATCAAAGTATCTTTGCACATAACAATATACTTACTTGCTATTAAAGTATAAATTCTACAAATAATTAATACTCAATAATATTTAAAATAAAATGAGCCAAGAACGTTTATCGATAACACCTAATAACATTAAAATCTTCTGGGCAGCACTAAAACCGCCATGTTTAGCGCCCAAATGACGTCACAGTGGCACGCATTTTTTATTGACGTTTCATTTCCATAGGTTTCCTACTTCAGTGAATTATTTATATTTGGCTTCAATTCTTTTAAATCACAAGCAAAATATTGAAGGATAATTAGTTATTTTGATTTATACCACGACTTTTTGACAAGACAAGTACCGGCTGAACTGACTGACAATGACATTTGGTGCGCTAAACATGGCGGATTTTCGGCCTCATTATTTACGTATATTCATGTTCCACTTTATGTACGCACTGAAATACTGTTATATTGTTTTCCTGCGAGTTACAGTGCTGAGTAAGAACGAGATAGATATATGTTTATGTGTGTGCCTTCAAAATGGATGCTATTTGTATAAGCAATTGTACGTATAGAACAATATGTCGCGTCTCTATTATAGAGGTCCGTGATTTTTACTCCATTTTAGCGCCTTTTTTCAAAACATACCAATCTAGCACATTGAAGAGTTGACACAGCAGTTTTTTCTAAAGAGACCCATTCACTATCCTGCAGTGGGCGGAGTTTGAGTTTGCAGATCTCAATCGTCACGTGTTCAGTGTTGCAGGACGCAACAACATTCAGTTCTACATTACGTAACAGTTTGCCATGTAGGATAGCGAATGGGCGCCTTAGCAAGAGATGGCAACACTACATATATTTTGTGAATTACGCAGCTGTAGCCAGAACCATAATAATATGTCAATGTCCAAAAAAATAAAAATTGCTAAATGAAAATGGTTTTAATTTGGTTAATTCTTTATTTTTAATTAATAGAATTTTGTTTTAGTTTTGGGGTTTCAAGGATTAGAATTAAACTTAATCGTAAATTTCTTGTTGTCCGCCGAACTGTTTTTTAGACAACTAAACTAAGCCTTTTCTATTCGAACCAAGTTATTTATATTAAAAATATTGCTTCTCTATTTCTAACGATTTAATTACATTAATATCCTAAACACATCATGTCAGATACGTGTAGGGTGTGTTTGTGCAGTGATAGACGCATGCACGCTATAAGTAACACCGTGTTTGTAGAAGTATGGGAAAAGCTAACGAATGCTAAGGTGAGTTCATGAACTATCTAATTAATTTTCTTAATTGAAATTGTGTACATTCGCTGCCATATAAGGCTGCGGGGTTAAACTTTTCAATAGTGTTCACTGAATTTTAAGTAGTGGGGCGCATAGGAGGAAGGGGAGAGGAGTACTTCTCCCTTCCGCAAGCCCCATGTCTAGGAGATATGTAGTTTTTGAGATATGATTTTTTTTGTAAACATAACTTCACTATTTTCTTCACTAATGGTGTACTTATTTCTTATATCTAAAGACGAAAAATGCAGAAAAAAGGTAGTGGTCAATGTAGAAAACATTCAAAACAGTCTAAAAATGCAAACTAACGCCCACAAGCCGAGCGAGTGAAGCGAGCGTGCCACGTCAGCGGTCAGTAAATCTCACAACCGTTTTTTATCCATTATTTAAATAGTTACCACTGAATAAATGGTTCTGGCACTTGCCAGCCACCACTGCGCCATCCTCGCTTCGGTCGCTCGGCTCGTGGGCTTTGGTCTAAAAACTTACCTAATCTAACCAACTCACCATTTTAATTAATCAATATAACCAAAATAGCGCAAGTCGTCGAAAAAAACAAAACACAAAGTACATCCATATAAATAAAAGAGACATGGAATAAAAAAGGCACAAATAGAATATAGCAAATTATACATCGATTTTTTAAATAAAAATAAATCAAGAAAAAAAAACTCAATTTTTGTATTTAAAAGTCAATATTATTGACATATCGAATTGTTAACAATTCGATATCGTTTATCGTCGTAAAGTATAAGAAGTGACAGTACTGTGATTTATTATTATGAACTTTAAAATTATCATAACTAAATTCAAAACTCATTCACTAAACTAAAAAACAGTTTTAGTACTTATATATTAGGTGTAAGTGTATTCTTAAACATAAATCAAACTTTTTTATTAAGAAAAGTGACATAACCTTGTTTATCAAACACATTTTTGTTTAATATTTTCTTAAGTTTTTTGCGACTTGTATTCCAACAATAAAAAAATCAAATAAATTACCGCGCTTAAAATTGTTAAAATGTAGTTTTGTTATAATTTTGTTTTTCCCACTATTCATTCAAAACTTGTTGGTGAACCCTAAAAACGTGTTTCCTAGCCCAAATAACAGGTCTCGTATCTGTATATGAGGCGTATGTATTCCCCCTAAACTTTATTTCCCTTAATGTCATGCCACTCTCTGCAAAAGTTCTGTCGGGTGCGGTAAGTAAAAATAGCAGCTTTACTCTTTAATAGGCATCAGATAATCATTAGTTAAAAGATCATAAATTAAATACTAGTTGTCATATAACACTTGTGGTTCCTACCCTGTTCATCACATGTGTAAGTACAAGCGATGGTAAGTCTTTAGATGTTTGATGCACGAATTTTAAGAAGTAGGGTGGTGTAATCAGGATGGCGAGGCATATTTACCTCTACTACAACCCCAATGGTCCAGAGATCTTCAATTTTTTTTAATAAACATAACCTAATTATTTTTTCACAAATTACACTTCAACGTTGAACAACCCTTTTAAAGTCAAAAAGAATGCCAGTAACCAACAGAACCCTCAAAAACAAGACGAACCTAAAACAGCATAAGTCATCAAAAAATGAAGAAAAAGCAACAAAGCACATTCACATTTTTATCCGTGCGGGAACAGAGAAAGAATACAATTTCCTGCGGCCGGGCGGCCTGTCGTAAGAGGTGACAAAACAACCCACAGCCAGGTGATAGGGTATTTATTCGACTGGATGGTGACCACCCCTGGTCTAAAGTATGCCGCCATAACAACCTTGTGCTGTGTTCCGGCATTAGTGATCAGGCTCCAGTCTCCCTTAAGAGAGCAGCAGTGCATTTGTAGCACCTTTGGTGTTGCAAATGTTCATAGGCGATGGTAACCATTTTCCATCAAGTGGGCCGTTTGCCTGTCTGCTGAACTCCTGCAATAAATAAAAAAATCTACACTACAAGAATAACCATGAAAATATCCAAAATAACGGTCAATAAAGATGAATTATAAATGGTGTATAAAATAAATAATAAATGGTTATCAGTCGGTTCTGGCACTCGCCGGCCGCAACCACGACACGCTCGCTTTGCTCGCTCGGCTCGTACGCTTTGGTCTGAACCTAACCTAAATCACTGTTGTAGTCACTGGTCGCGACCTTTCACCACCCATAACAATAATGTTAGTGAAAAAATAGGTGAAGTTACGTTTACCAAAAATAAATATTTCAAGAACTCCGGACCCAAGAGGTTGGAGAAAGAGTAAGTATACCTTCTCCCTACCTACTACGCCCACTCACTACTTAAAATTCGTATCCTGGATATCTGAGTAGCAACCCATATTAATAAACAGAGGTGAATAACATATTGCATCGTAATTTCAAACTAAAAGTAGTGTTACATTTTAGTTCAATACCAATGATGGGAAACCGCTCCTTGTTTGCTACATATGCTGTGCACAGTTAAGAAAATCACATCAGTTGATGAAGAGGGCTCAAAAGGCTGAGGAGTTGCTCATGTCTGTCATTAAAAATGGTTCTGAGGTAAGTTTCTGATGAGTATTGAATTTATTAGTTTAAAGTTTAGAATCTTGTCTGTATGAAAAGTTGTGTCTGCTGCGAGACACACTCGCATCAACATTCTATGTTCTTAATACACTTGCTGATAGTTGTAGAGACTGATTGCAGATAAAAGAAGTATGGCTGTGCTTTGACTCAGTGTAGCATGAGATTAGAAATAATTTGAGGGGGTAGGGGTGTACATACGCCTTTTATATAGCCACTAGACCTGTATTTGGGGCAGGAAACAAGTTGAATGAATAATGGGAAAACCAAAAAAATGTTTTGATAAACAAGGTATATTATACTTTTGTTGTTGAATAAGAAAGTGTGATTTGTGTTTAGGAATACACTTGAGTTTAATATATAAACACTAAAACTGTTTTTCAGTTTAGTGAAAAGTTTTAAATAACTTTATTCATTTACGAAAATAGATATTTTTTGCTTATATATTGTGACGATCGTTAGAAATAGGTGGTGACACTCGCTGACTGCTGCCACGGCACTCTCGTTTCGCTTGTGGGCTTTAGTCGAAAGTCGCGACCAGTGACTAAAACGGTGAGTTAGGTTAGGTTAGCATATAAACCAAAGCTAGAATAGACTTGTCACCATCATCGCAATTTAACGACAGGAACGAATGAAAAAAAATAATACTTCAAAACCTACATATCCTCTAGACATGAGGGTTGCAGAAGGGAGGATTTCGCCTCCCCCCTGTCCACCTATGTTCCTCCACTGCTTAAAATTCTGTGACCACTAAGTTAAATTTTAACCAAAAGTACACAAAAAAATATTGTCTGAATTAGGGGATTCATTTTTTTTTAATTATGTTCTTGCTTCTCGGGAGCAGTGGCAACACTATAAGTAGAAGTAATGTGAGAAGATTTGACGGTAGAGATTAATAACATTAAAGGACATCTCTCTTTTACAATAATTGCCGTATTTCTACAAGTAAAAATGTATTAAATATATTAGTGAAGCATGGCCTTCGAGCTTGGAAAGGTGGTATTGTTTCAATCGTTTTACAGTCTGGCTGGTATCAGTGAGGGCCACAGGCAGTTGGTTTATGTTCTTAATTAGCTTGTGTTTGTAATGGATAGTTACAGTGTTTATATAACTTCTTTGTTTGCATTTCTAACTACTAGGTGCATTTCATAATTTTTATGAAACATTGTGCATTAAGTATTATACAGAATTCTGTATTTTGGAAATACTGTATAACAGGGATTCCCAAACTTATTTTGACAATGGACCCCTTTTCTAAAGTGAACTGATACCTCAGACCCCCATAGCCAAATTACTTTATAAATCATATCCCTAGTTTTTTAAAATACTTACGTTTTACTTTTATATACAATTTTATTAATTAATAAATAACTATTATTTGAGTATTTAAAAATAGCATTGCTTGTGTAAAATGGCCATATTTCAACCTTTACCGCAAGTTGAAAAGTTTTTATTTTTGCTGTCACTTAAAGATGGAGTTTTGATGCTTTTTACTAGTATTGATTATAACAATATAATAACATAGAGACGAGATAGGGAAAAAAGCTAAACTAACTTAAAAATAAGATTAAATACAAAAATAAACTAAGTAATAAATATTAAGATAATCCTATAAATAAACCTAGCTTTAAAAAAAACGTTTTCCTTGAGTTTTTTTTTTCAGAGTACAACAATGATATGTCCTACTAAAATATTAGTCATAACACAACTCAAAATATCTTGAAAGTTTAAAATAAGAACTTGTGTTAATTAATAGGGGTCGATTTGAATTATGTTTATGTCGACATCTGAGAAATCAATTCCGACTCCAGGGGGTTGATCCGAATATCGTAAAAAGCTCAATTGGCTACCAATTCGACTTCGCCGAAATGCTCATGTTCTGTCTCTTCTTTATAACGTATTGTTTGACCCTCAGTCTTGTCTTAAAGAACGCTTCCAGTTCTTCTATAGTGATACGAGATCCCTGAAATCGTCCGGCAAGTTGCGGCTGAGTACACCTTTACATACCACGGAGATTTACGCACGATCGTTCCCTCTTTGTAACGCATTGCTGGCAGACGTGCGCTCAGCTAAATCGATCGAAGACATCGTTGGGATGTCTTACCTTTTAAGATACCCACACTTTAGAGGCCAATTTATTCACTTGTCTAACTATTGGTTGAATTTTGACATTACGTGTATGGAGTTTGTGTCAAATTTTAACCAATAGTAAGGTTAGTGACCGTTTATTGAGATACTTGCTAGTAGCGCTCCTCGGTTTTACCCGCGTGCTGATGGAAAATCGTTATATTTTGATTAATTCACACTATATCTTTACAAATTACAGCCTATATGTTATTCTGATGTGTAAACTATATTATTGTAAAGTTTCATCAAAATCCATTCAGCAGTTTTTGCATGAGAGAGTAACAAACATACCTCCATACATTCTTACAAACTTTCACGTTTATGATATTAGTAGGATAGGAACTGGCTATAAGTGAAACTAATTCATGCTTGCGATTTAAAATGTATTTAAATTTCAGCTGTCACAGAAAGCAATATTACTGGTAGCCAGTCAGACACATGATTTTGATTATAAGTATGGCATCGGAGAAGTGTACCAGTTGGAATGTAACCAGTTTGACAAATACGCTGTGGAAACAATTAAAAAGGAATATGAAGGAGGAACTGAAGAAAAGAACGACATTCACATCAAAGAAGAGGAAGGAGGCAAGTTGCCAGTATAGATTAATATGAAATCAAACTTCGTTTTAAGCGCGGTAATTTATTTGATTTTTATTATTCCGACGGCTCTCAGACACTTCAATATCCATGATCACGGAAGACAAAGACGTCCAAATGTCAATAAGTATTGTTAAAGTTTTATATTGCCTACCGCCAACTTGTTAATTTTAATTTTGTTTATGCTTATTATTCACTCTATGGGAGCCTAATCTAATTTAGCACCGCTTCGCAAGATTTTGTGGCTGGAGGAGAAGAAGCGGCGCAAGAAACTCTTCAGCAAACATGCCTAGCGCTAATTTTTTTTTTTATATTAAAATGGGCCGGAGGAAAAAGAGAAGGAAATTTTTCAATGATGTTGTTTGTGTTCCGGTGCACGAACTAAACTAAATAACATTAACAATTGTAGTGGAACACTTACAAGCCAATAGATGGCGCTGTGCAATAATTGATGTCACAAACGTTTCCCGAAACATACAAAGAATATATACAAAATTTCAACTATAACAGATGGGCCTAGGCCTGCGAGGAACAACATTAGCCTCGCTGGAAGATCTTCCTTTAAGACGGAGGAGCATTCCATCACGCTCCTACAACCCTATCGGGGCTCATCCTTCACAATACTCATTTTATTGGGTTTATACTTGGAATTATTTCTGTCCGACATTTTAGATGTACATGTGTTCGCGATCTTACGCCAAACGTCAAGAAAAATGCAAAAGAACACGGAACGCGCGGTTCAAATATTGGCAGCGTTAACCGTTAGGGGATTTCCCTGTCCTAACGAAACTGAGTTACGAGACATTACACGATATTAGCCTTTTTTAGTTTTTTATTTAAATTCAATTACTACAAAAGTATCTCCATCATATTCAACATATATATTTGCTGTTGCCTGCGACTTGGCTGTCTTCATTTGCATAGATTTAAAAAATAGTCATAATTTAAGTAGTCAAAAAAAGTTAGCCTCTTTTTCACTAGCATAGGGGTAGAATTTCCAAAAATGGCGATATAAGTATGTATATACATGTAAAATGATGGATTTTCATACAAACTTTCACCCCTAATGGATATAATTTTCAAAAATCCTTTCTTAGTGTACATACATACATAATATTACATCTGTTTCTCATGGGGGTATGCAGAGACTATGGATCTCCACTTGCAACAATCCTGACAAACATCTATCGTTTCGTGTACTTTCATTGGCCTCTTCATGCATGCACGTTTGTTTGAGATGCTTTTTACTTGAGCTCATTTTAACACTTCTGTTATTTGATTATGATCAGGATGATGATCTCTTAGTGTGCACCTACGAATTTCCACTGATCTACCCTCAGTAGTTTTCGCATCTTTGATATGTCACTCAGTCAAGCAGTGAGCTCAAGTAATTATATATAGTGTATAATTTCTCCATCTAATGTCATACGATTTAAGGACAAACTTCCTTAAGCGTCCAAAACATTTGGCTATGGTTGGTTTAGCTTGTCTTCCATACAATGATACACTCTATGTAGCTTTACACCCACTCTCAATAACGACAACAATGCATCATACATACCACCAAAATGCCTCAATAGCGCAAGATATAAATAAAATAAGTAAAAAATACACAAAATTACTGATGCAGCAAAAGACGTCTGACAAAATGCGAATGACACTGCTGAACAAACCATAGTTGACGTAAAAATATTTTCCCAGATTCAGGGCAAGAGGGCAATGTAGACACTGCTGATGTTCATCCAGAAATACCTTCCGACTATGATATGCCTCTGAAGAAGATACAGGAAAGAGAAGTACGAATTATTTTGGAGAAGATCAATACAGGTAGGAGTTCCCATTTTTACCTGCACATCGAGATAGCCGGAGATAGCTGATACATTAAACCCTTCAAACCGCCTTGGACAAACGTGGCAAGTACACTGTGGTGCCCCTAAAACATTGGGAGATCTAAGTCCTGTAGTGGGATGTCTATGCCCTGTTATTGTAATTAAATGCATACAACCCTGTTTACTTACATACAATACAACACATATATAAAAATCCATGACAATGGGTCCATGTTCAAAGCAATTATGAATTAATAAAAACACCCAAACAATTACAAAGTTGTTTGGGTATTTTTATTCATTCCTTCCTTAATTTTTTTAATAATCGGCATACAAACGCACACTTTGTAAAGTCCCAAGCTAAGCAAGTTATGCTTGTGTTATTGGTAATACAACGGACCACTCTGGGGCCGATCCTTGACACCCAAACCATAGTACATAACAGAAAGTTTTCTTCCGAAATTTACCATGCCAGGAATTGAATCCGGAGCCACTGCATTCCAGCGAGTTCGGCCAGCTAAGACTAAACTCAGTCCCGGTGGCCATCATCCAACACGTCACCGGAACAAATTATATACTTGTTTTATGCAAATAAAACTTAATTATTTGTTGGGTGACAGAGGATTTATGCCAGATTAAATAAGTGTAGAAGCAAAAGGAATACTATGCCAACCCCAAATTATTGGAAGAAGAGAATGGAGAAAATACTAGAGATGTGCCGATTAGTCGGCGACTAGTCGGTAAAGCCGACTATTCGGCCACTATCGTAGGCGGTGACTAGTCGGCACTGTTCGGCAAAGAGCGCCGACTATCCGGCTTCTAACTTTGTAATTTGTAATCTATACTTTACTAATACTTTGTAATATATACACGAGACTTTCTTTTTGACATGATTACATTTTAATTGAGCTCTTTCACTGTAATGAACAATAACAGTATTATCTTTAAACAGAAATATTTTTTATTTTTACACAAAAACACCAGCCCTGACCTGTACAGAAGTAAAAATCAAGAAACAGATGCGGTGGTTGCGACTCACGCGCGAATTGGCTATAAACGAAGCGTCACGGAAGTGCCCGAAACCGTGATCAGCTTGGCCGACTAATCGGCCAACTAGTCGGCCTCTTTACAACCGACTAATTGGCTAGTCGGCCAAAGTCATAATCGGCACATCTCAAATTTTATTTATACTTTAGTCTCTGCTTATTTTCAGGTGCACCAACGAGAAAACGAAAGTTAACTAATGTACCACGAAAATCAAAGCGAATTAAACCCGACGAAAAGATTGCGGACGTAAAACCTAATGATGCTTTGAAAAGCGAGTCAAATAATCAATGCAAAGCACCAAATACAATCTCTAAAAAGAATTATATGGACTCCAATATGAGAATTTCCAAACGAACACGTTTATTTGAATCAGCAGACAACTGCTATCAAATAAATAATATTTCGCCAAAAGTTAATACTTTACCCAAACATAAGATTCGAGCCAAAAATTTGAGTATAAAGACAAATAAGGAATTAGTTTCCAAAGTTGGTTATAATAATGCTGAAAATGAAATCTTTGAGAAATTTCTTCGTAATAGTGCAGATGCGGTTGCTCCAAGTACATCATTAAATAGATGTGACGAAGAAAATAAAACAAATGTCTGTAATGGGACGAGCCGTGAAAATTACTTTTCGTGTCATTTGTGTCAATACAAATGTCTCACAGAAAGCGAATTAAAGAGGCATCTATGTAAATATACCGAGGAGAAATCATATACATGTCATTTATGTGCTTATACATCTTTAAAGAGAAATAATTTAAAAAGTCATATGAATTATAAACACTCAAAAGAGAAGAACTTCTCATGTCACATATGTTCATACAGATTTGTCAGTAAGGGCGATTTGAATAAACATTTTCGTACACACACTGGGGAGAAACCGTACATCTGTGATTTATGTGCTTATAGGTGTTCAAAAAGATGCAGTTTAACAAGCCATATAAAATTTAAACATACAAAGGAAAAGAACTTCTCATGTAATATATGTCAGTACAGATGTGTTACAAAGAGCGCCTTAAATGTACACATTCGTAAACACACTGGGGAGAAACCGTACATGTGTGATTTATGTGATACCAGATATTCACAAAAGAATAGGTTAAAAAAGCATATAAAGTATAAACATACAAAGGAAATAAACTTCTCATGTTATATATGTCAACACAAATGTGTTAATATGAGCGATTTAAATAAACACCTTCGAATACATACTGGGGAGAAACCATACATATGTGATTTATGTGATTTGAAATTTGCAAAAAAAGTGGAAATAAAAAGACATATAAGGTATAAGCACACAGAAGAAAAGAACTTCTCATGTCCTATATGTCAATATAAAAGTATTAGAAAGGACAAAGTAAAACAACACATTCGTGTACACACTGGGGAAAAACCATATGTATGTGATTTGTGTGGTCTTAGGTTTGCCGGAAAAACGGGATTAAATATGCATGTTAAGAATAAACATACAAAAGAAAAGAACTTTTCATGTCATATATGTCAGTACAAATGTGTTACAAACTTCAAATTAAATTTACACCTTCGCAAACATACCGGGGAGAAGCCATACAAGTGTGATTTTTGTGATCATAGATCTGCGCAGAGAAGTAATTTAATTATTCATATTAGAAATATACACGCAAAGAAAAATATTATCTCATATCTTGCTAATGTGTCACAAAAAGCGCCTCAAATATACAAGTTTTGAAATTTCGTATGTACATATACGCTCTCTCCCCAAACACATTGGCGAGAACCCATACATGTGACAATGTGTTTGGGGAGAAAGAATACATATTGTTGTTTTAATAACTTGGTATCCCTACTTGTATTTGTAAGCTGGTGAAACCGGTTGAGTCGTAATAATTCACCACTCCCGTCTATTATAAAAGGCAATGCACAATTAATTGATTACTGCAAGCATTCGAAGGTGCAGAGTCAAGGAGGAACGTAGATTTTGGTGAGATTATTATTATTGTGTTTAACTTGTTGTGAAGACCAAAGCCTTGTTACAGTGCAAATAAAAATAAAACTGAATGTCAAAGTAGTTGTCACTGACAGTAACACTTGTGTATTCAATTTCCCGCGTTTATGGCTTGCTTCGCGCCCCGCTCTCTGTTCCTGCAAGTTTCCCCTTTTCTAATACCAATATAATTCATATTTAACCATATAAGGTGGCTTTTTCTGCATTACCAACACCGCAAACACAGTGTTAAAGTGTCACATCAAAAAAGAATGTATGTTATGTATACCACCTTCGCCATTATCGTCTCAATTCATTCCTGGGCTTGTCTGGAAGAGATCGCTTTTTAGCGATAAGGCCGCCCTTTGTGCATAATGAGACATAAAGTTCACTTTTGGGCTAAACTTTTATTTTATTTTTTATTTATTTATTAATTTAGTAAACAACTTTCGAAATAGTTATTATAATTTTAAAGTTGATAAAATAATAAATCACAGTACTGTCACTTTTTTTTACTTTACGACGAAAATAGGCATAAGAGAGAAAAAAAATGTTATCAATTTGATATGTCAATAATATCGATTTTGAAATACGAAAATCATATGATATGTCAATAATGTCGATTTTTAAATAAGAAAATTGTTTTTTTTTACTTACATATTGTGAGTTTGAATTAGTAGTATGTTTTAAACGATTTATTGTTATGAAAAAATCGATGTATAATTTGCTATACTCTATTTACCGCCTTTTTTATTCCATTTCTCTTTTAGTTATACGAATGTACTTTGTGTTTTGGTATGGATTTTTCCAGGACTTACGTTGTTTCGGTTATATTGATTATTTTTATGTTGAATGGCTTTTTCACTGAACTTCCATTGCATTGCTTAAATTGGATTTTGGCGAAATCCTCTATCTGAATTTTTGGGTGTGATATAGATAAACGGGAGATAAATTAATGGTGATTTGAGTTAGGGATATCCTTGCAGTTTATTTATAGCCACTAAGGTTGTGAGGGGTGATCGAAAGTCGCGACCAGTGACTAAAATGGTGAGTTGGTTAGGTTGGGTTAGTCTTTAGACCAAAGCGCACGAGCCGAGCGAGCGAAGCGAGCGTGCCGCGACAGCGGCGGGCGTGTGCCAGAACCGACTGGTCACCATTTATTCATTGATAACTATTTAAATGATGGTTACAAATCGGTTGTGATATATGCTGACCGCTGTCATGGCACACTCGCTTTGCTCGCTGGGCTTGTGGGCTTTAGTCTGCGTTTTTAGACTGTTTTAAATGTTTTTTACATTGACCACTACCTTACTTCTGCATTTTTTGTCTTTAAACAATAAATAAGTACACCATTTTGAAAAAATTAGTAAAATTATACATACATACATACGTAACTTCACGCCAGTTCCCTTGCGGGGTAGGCACGAACAACAGAGTGCCATTTAGGCTTATTCTTACACACCTCACTTGCCTCTTTGACATTCATAACTCTTGTCATGCAAGCTCGTCTGGTCTTAAGGCTCCTGACATCACCTTCTGCTAGTACTCGAGTAAAATTATGTTTACAAAAAAATCATATCTTAAAAACTACATGTTTCCTAGACATGGGAGTTGCAGAAGAGAGAAGTACTCCTCCCCCCTACCCCCTCCGCCCCGCCACTACTTAAGATTCAGTGACCACATTGTAAAGTTTAACCCATTTTTGTATTGGCGTATAATAGTGTTGTCTATCTACTTTGCTATATGTTATGCATTAACTTTAAAAAAATGTTTTATAAAAAGGTTTTTAAATACAAGATTTTGAGACCCTGGATATCATGTAGCAGCAGAGTGCTAGCCAAGACAAGTAAAACGAGCCCAAACACGACGGGTCTATCTTATTGAGTATAGGAGTTCCTATGGCCACCTTTCGACTCCATCATCAGATCAGCTCCATGGTACCATATGATTGCATTGTCACGCGATATACATATGCGTGCAAAATTTCAGCTCAATCGGAAACCGGGAAGTTGGTCAAATTTAACTTGCAAAATTCTACCCGAACTTACATACATAATTACATCCATCCAAGTTAAATAAAAGCTTGTAAAAAAAACCGCCCTACGTTCCCGGTCAAGTTGCATTTATGCAATGCCTTGTGTTTATTTATTTGACTACCAACACGATCTGCGGGTGTTTCCCCAACACAATACATATACCTAATGCTTCGTGTAGGTTTTTATTGTAGCATAGGTTCGCGTTTGACCGATACTAGGCAAAGATATGGTGCGATCATGAAGAAATATGAATCATGCATAACAATAACTCTGTAAACTACGTAAGTGCTTGGATGTTCCAAGAATTAGAAGTTCGTGTCTGAGAACATTTTTACAAAACTCATATATAACAAAAAAAACCCCTAATAAAAAGCAGCACATACACAGCGATGTGAAATTTAAAAATATTTAAAATATACCTGTTCCTAGCATGTATGTATTTTCAATGGCTAACTTTGAACAAAACAAAACGAATCGATATCCAAAACTATTGTTCACCTTTAACCAATGATCTAAGAACCAATATTACTATTTAAATTGCTTAGCAATTTGTAGTTCTTCCTGTTCCCGCCATATCTTCGAGGCAACTCGATAAGAATTTATTTTTAATGATGGTAATTTTCGCCACAATGGCAGGTAAAGGATATTAGTTCATACAACCAATTCTGAAATGTACTCATTCGTTATCCTGTCGTCGGAGCTTGCAGGAAGCTACAGGCATACTTTTCAGTGTTGCCGGAGCCGATGTAGGCTTTTTTTTTTTTGAGGCGAGGGAAAATGCTTAACCGATTTACGCACAAACTTAGCCGTTGCTAGGGGAACGACACGCGTCGTTCGGGGGCGATAGCACTGCAGCAATAGTATGCTCTTGGCAGTGCTCCGTCCGCGATCAACGTCACAGAATAGTGTGGAAGACTCCGAGCGTTGCTGAACGGGCGAGCAACCCCAATACCCACTAAAAACCCCCTCCTCCCTGTCGACCCTGCGCTTTTGCTTGTGTTGGAAAGGCTGAGATTTAGAACATAGTTATGCCCAGCCGGTCCAGCGCAATAAAGTGCCTGGAGTGTGCCCTGGGAGAACACACCCCACTTCGTTGTGCGGGGGTAGAAGGTCCTTTGCTCTCCTAGCAAGCTAAAGGCCCCCCGCGGTAAACGGAACCTAACTCAGGGAGGGAAGTAATGCGCGTACCTGCCCCTCCGGGTGCCAGCTGAAGGCCGGCGACCTCAAGAAGACGCATTAGCACGCGCTGCAGGACTTCTCTCCCTATCGCGTTCTGCGGCCTCCTTGAATGACATTACTGTCTCACAAAAAGTAACCGCAGCCCCCAATTGTCGCCGCTCTGCAGCATGGCCTTGACCAGGTCGCAGAGCGAATCGACCGGACCTACGTGCGTCTCAAGTTCGAAACTCTGCGGTGCCCATGCGCCGCACTCGACTAGCGTGTGTAGCGCCGTGTCGGGCGCGCCGCACTGACGGCAGTCCGGGGAAGGCAAGCAGCCCACAATGCGATACAGATACTTATCGAAACATCTGTGTCCGGTAAGTATCTGCGTCGTTCTGAAGGTCAGAGTGCCGCAGGTGCGGTTGAAACATTCCGTCAGCTGTGGCCCGATTGCATCCACCGTGTAGCTTCCATAGGCCGCAGGGTTGTCGAGCTCTTGAGACCAGACGGCGATCATGGAGGCGGTTTCCCGCTTCCTGATCGCCTCGATTTCGACCTGACAGAAGGTCAGGCCTCTAGCTAGGGCATCCTGCCGGGTGCGGCGCACCACTGTCAGGACGTCCGCCTGGAGATGCCAGGGCGGATCGCCTGCCAGGAGGGTGGCCGCCGTCCGCGACACTGTGAGATACCCCCGTATGGTCCTCACGGCTAGAACCTGCTGCGCCCGATGCAGCAGGGTTCTGTTGTGGCGGTGGAGTGCAATGGACCAGACGGGTGCACCGTACAGTGCCATACTCCTCAGGATGCCAGAGTAAAGTTTCCGCGTCGCACCTCCCGGGCCCCCTACGTTGGGAAGCAGCCTCGAGAGTGCGCCCACGGATTTGACGAGTTTGGGAACTAGCTGCTCAAAGTGCGCTTTGAACAGCCATTTCCCATCGAGAACTAGCCCCAGATATTTCATCTGAGGCCCTACTCTAATCGCCATCCCTTGGACTGAAACGGTCAAGTCCGCGGGGGGATTGCGAAATTTCCTATGGAACATGATGGCCTCCGTTATCGCGGGGGATACCCTCAAGCCCAGCCTAGCTATTCGATCTACGACAATCGCCAACCCGGCGTTGGCGACGACCACGGATTCCGCAAATGACGCAGCGCGTGCCGCGAGTAGGGTGTCATCCGCAAAGCAAATCAGCCCTACCCAGGGCAGGACCGGAACCCGAAGGATCCAGTCATAACCTACGTTCCAAAGAATCAGCCCGAGGACCGACCCCTGTGGAACGCCGCACGCGACGCGTCGCCGACCTAACACGGAATTGCCGGACTCATCGCCCTCCCAAGGATATGTCGATCCTGCAGGTACGCGCCCAACAGCCTCGTGAGGTACGAGGGGACTCCATGCGCGTGGAGCCCCTCCCTAATCGTCTCATGAGGGAGGCTGTTAAAGGCGTTCGCTATGTCTAGCGACACCGCAAGAACGACATCCTTCGCTTGGACGGCTTCGTCCGTCAACGTTCGCAGTGTCTCGAAGGCGTCCATTGTGGAGCGCCTCCGCCGAAACCCGAACTGCGTTTCTGAAAGCCCCGGCTCCACAGCGTCGAGATGCTTCACGAGCCGCTCCGCCAAGATCTTTTCGAAGACCTTAGCGACCTCGTTCAGCAGCACTATGGGCCTGAAGGCGGACGAATCGTTGGGAGGCCGACCTCCCTTGGGAATCAGGCACAAACGCCCCTCCTTCCATTGCGACGGGAACCGACCTGCGCGAATACATGCTTCGAACAGTTCCCGCAGCTGGCCGCGTAGGTGTTTAGCGGCCGGCCGATGCAGGCTGCAACAACATTCATCGTCCTGCAATGCGCGGTGTACTGCTAGGAGAACTGCAAGGCAGGTTCGTGAATGGGTCCTTCAAAGTTCAAATGCTCAAAATATATTTTAAAGTTTCGGAATCATTGCTTGCGGGGAGAATTTATTTTTGTAAAGGCTTACATTAATAGTTATTTGTTACAATATTGGGATTCAAGGATTGTAATTTTGTAAAACTTAAAAATACATTTTTCTGTTGTCCGGCGAACAGTTTATTTTGTAATTTGTATCGAACTGAAGTAAGGCTTCTATTCCAACCAAATTTTTTATTATAAATGTTTCTTCTCTATATCAGTCTATATCTAACTTTTTAATCATATTACCCTAAGAATAGCATGGCAGACTCGTGTAGGGTGTGTTTGTGCAGTGATAGGCGTATGAACGCTATAAGCAACACCGTGTTTCAACAAGTATGGGAAAAACTAACGGGTGCTAAGGTAAGTTCATTCATATTGGATTTCGGTTGTAACGACGTTGAAGGGACTACTATAATTCCATCGCTATATATGTAGATAATAAGAAAAAACAGGTCATTATTCTACTTTAATAATACCATCTGATTCTTAGCTAAATGCTTACCTACCTGATTGTTTATAAAAATATATATATAAATTACAACAGCTGACTGTGGATGAAAATCAAATGTAAGAAAGCTATAAAGCTTACTTATAATAAGATATGAACATATATGTTTATATGCATGTCCATCCGAATATCTGTAAGGGATTTCTAGGAATTTGTTATAAATTCTTCATTAAAACCTTATGTTATCTAAAAATAAGTTAGATGATATATCTTACAAAAGTAACATTAGAAGAATTTGTTGAATCCTACTATAAACATATTTACAAAAAGATATAGTCCAGAATGCTGTCGGTGGGGAGCGTTCCCAAAATGCTGGCCGCATTCCCCTGTTGTATGGCAATGCTTATTCGTTGCCCTAAATATAGGCCAGCCCTTTGGTCGCGAGACTTCTTTCAATCGCTTTGAAAGGTCTAGATAAAGTTGATAAGCCTCACATCCCTATTGCCTCAAAATCTCAACCCCGAAAGCCACAAATATGTATCCTTCACCGATGGATGTATATTTGTGGAGTTTCAGGGCTTCTTGAAGTGTGGCAGCTCCTCCGGCAGTGACGGCTGTATGTGGATGGGAAGCTGATGTTTATATCTGAAATCATTATTACACCCGATGTCATAACCTGTTAGATCACATTTCATGTACCAATTTGTTGATGTATGAATTATAAAATTAAGAGCTGACAAAGCAAATATTGATCTAACCATGATGTGTAGTGTACAAAATAATTTATGACCTGTTTGGAGATAAACATTGCCAAGTTGTAAATGAGGTTTCAGAGTTAGAGAAGCGGTCATATGGTGTAATTTCTTATATGAGTCTTCTTATATTTTGTTGCTATACAAGCCTCAGACATATTATTGTTGTGTTATGTTTTGACGGCCTCTGTGGTTGAGCGGGCTAAGCTTTTGCCAGCCTACCTCACTGCAATTCAGAGACTCTGGGTTCAATTCCTGGTATCGTAAATTTCAGAAACATATTTTCTCTATTATTTACTATGGTCTGGGTGTCTGGGATCGGCCCCAGAGTAGTCTGTTGCATAGTATCCATAACACAAGCGTAACTTGCTTAATTTTGGGATATACAATATTGGGGTTTGTCTGCCGATTATTATTATATTATTGTTGTTTTTTTGAAAAATATGTACTATTTCGTTCTTATAAAATACTTCTTTTATACAAATTCGACATAATAATGTTTGTAAAGACTTATTCATATTGAATTAGAGTAAATCTGAATGCATCTTTAAGGTTCTTAACATGTAAAGTGTCTCAGAGCGCAACACTCCTCTGGAGCGTCCTGCCGGGCTTACACACAATTGTCAATGCTGCAAATCTGGATCCACAGCTAGCCGTAATTTTTGGACCTCCAATTTCCATGCACGTGTTGTTAAATATTCCTCTTGTATATGTAAGAATCGTGTGTGTTAACTTAACGTAAACAAATGACGGAAGTATTCAATAACCGGATGTTGGAAGTTAATACGTATAGCGGAAGTTGGTTTTATGAAGGAACTGTAACTGAAGTGGCGGTACAGCATTATCAGATATTGTCACTGCAGAACTAACTCCGTTGGCTCAGCGACCCAAAGTAAGTCTTGGCCTCCGAAACGAGAGCACGCCACTTTCCTTTGTCCTGCGCATTGTCTTGCCAATTGTGGGCTTGTAGTGCGGTCAGGTCAGCTTCCACTCTATCCTTCCATCGATACTTGGGACGACCAACCGGTCGTCGACCGACTGGTCGCCCCAAGTATGCTTTCTTCACTCCCCGATCCTCCTCCATCCGCTCTACATGACCGAGCCAGCGGAGACGGTGAGATTTTATCTCCCCAATTATGTTGGGCTCGGCCATGAGGTCTTCTATTTCGGAGTTGGTTCGGACCCTACAGCTGCCATCTTCTTTTATTGTTGGCTCCAGTTCTAAAATTTGATAATTAAACTTCCTAATTGTATCCAAAGGGATGGAATGATTAACCCCTGGAATGTCAATTTTTTTGTCATAGATGAGCTTAACAATCAGGTCTTTCCATTAGTAGCTCACAACGCCCAAAATGCTCAGTTAGCCATTCCACAAGGCGACCGCGATCGTTGTGTTCGTGGCGAAAACGTCACTAATGACGTTATCATTTTTGATCGCACAATGCTCACAACGACCCATGTCAAGAGGTTGGTCGAATAGCCGTTCCACTTGGTTTACGATTGTAACGCTGGCAAGCAAGTGGAATGGGTAAAATCGCGGTCGTGAACGTGGTCATTGTGAGTCCCTAATGGAACGTAGCCAATATAAAAATTATATTTATATAAAACTAATAAAAACTCAGTTGAATTCTTCATTATATTTCACACGAAACATAGCCAGTGGCAAATTCAGGATTTTACCATTGCCCAACTGGGCATACAACATGAGTGTAGTTGAAAAGTTCGCAACACGGAAGATTGTGTATCAGACATACCACATTTTAATCAAACAGAGATGAATAACATTATTGCATGCAAAGTATCAAACTAAAAGTAGTTTTGCATTTCAGTTCAATAATAATGACGGAAAACCACTTCTTGTGTGCTACATATGTGACGCACAGCTGAGAAAGTCACATCAGTTGATGATGAGGGCTCAGAAAGCTGAGGAGTTACTCACAGCTGTCATTAATAATGGTTCTGAGGTAAGTTTCTATGAATATTCAATTACATTAATTTTTTCTAATGTTTACTTTCGCTTTGCACATGTTATTTGTGATAAAACGTGCATTAAACTAGAAAACCTCCCTTTCTAGCCTTCAAACTTAGCCATTAAGATATAAACACTATAATAAAACTATGTTCTAACAGTTTTAAGTGCAGTAATTTATTTGATTTCTACACCTACTCGCTATCCCGGCAGACGTTGTTCTGCCCTGAAGAAATAAAATTTAGAACCCGATTGCAGCGCCACCTACCAGGTCTAAATGTAAGCTATCCTATCTTTCAAGTCGGATTAAACTGCACACAGTGTGCAAATTTGATTAAAGTCAGTCAAGTAGTTTAGGAGTCCATCGCGGACAAACAACGTGACACATAATTTATATATATATATAAGATGTCAAGTCATCTTGACAAAATGTCAAGTCATCTTAACATCTTTGTCTTCCGTGATCACAGCCATTGAAAAGTGGCCGAAAAGTGGGAATAATAAAAGTCAAGTAAATGGTCAAAACATAGTTTTATTATGTATACAAGTCACGAAAACTTAAGAAAATATTATACAAACACTAATAATATTTTCTTAAGTTTTCGCGACTTGTATACTAATAAAACTATGTTTATTAGTCGTAAAACGTCGGAATAACCAAAATCAAATAAATTACCACACTTAAAAACCGTTAAAATGTAATTTTATTATAAACACTATAAGTTAATCTATTTCGTATTTACAATATGCATTTAAATTTCAGCTATCACAGAAAGCAATATTATTGGTAGCCAGTCAGATACATGATTTTGATTATAAATATGGCATCGGAGAAGTGTACTGGTTGGAGTATAAACCATTTGAGGGAAACACTGTGAAAGGAATTAAAAAAGAAATTGAAGAAGGAAGTGAAGTGGAATACGAAAAAAAGAATGAAATTAACATCAAAGAAGAGGCAGGAGGCAAGTAGGCCCCTTATCATATAAGTTTGTGTGAATGTTAAGGAATGGTGGTCAAATAATTGTTGTGTGTGATGCCACAATCCTATTAAAAATATTCATGATCATGGTGTGTATGGTTTTTAGTTTAAATTCAATTCAAATCATAGAACAGTTGCAAACTAATTTTTATACCATACAGTTATGTTCGTGTTATTCATTTTTTCATATACAGCAATTGTGCTGTAACTTTTGTGACTATCATTTTCGAGATGCTAGTGGTAAGGAATCCACTCAGAGTGTGCATTAGCGTCACACTCCTAACAAATAAGAGGAAGGGTAACCATAGGGTTGTAGTGAGACTTGCCAGTGAACAAATACCTCGGGAACTAGACCTAACCTTTGTTTCATCCATCTTGGGACACAAAGGATAACCTACTAGATTTTTTGTTTTGGTCTTTAAACCAATTTTTTTGTAATCTTCAAGCCACAACATGTTACGAAGCGGTGGTAAATTAGGCTCCCATAGCGAAAATAATAAGCATAAACAAGATTAAAACGAACAAGTTGGCGGTAGGCTAAATAAAACTTTCACAATACTCCTTGACACTTGACATCTTTGTCTTCCGTGATCACAGCTACCAAAAAGTGGCCGAAACGTCGGTGTTGATGATAGAATTCATTGTATGAAAGGCTCGCTCGGTGTTGCCTGTAAAATGAAATAAATTAAATACAAATAATATAAATATGGCCCAAGATAGTTGCCCGCAACCACCGACCGTGATATACTCGTACATACCCTGCATTCACTACTCCCACAGCAATCAACAGCTAACTTTCAAACTCTAAAAAACCTTGTGTACAAAGGAGAAATTTCCTTTATACTATTGGACGGTTATATCCGTTGCGGAGTGATGCTCGCGGACCGTAATACCGAAGTAAGAAAGAGAGTATTGGGGTGAAGGTAAGGAAAGGAATGCTCCGGTGGTTCGGGCATGTGGAAAGAATGACTAAACAGATATACAATGCAAAAGAGGATGGATGCAGAAGTCGTGGAAGGCCATGACACACCTTCCATGATCAAATTGATCATGTACTAGCAGAAGGTGATGTCAGGAGCCTTAAGAACAGACGAGCGTGCATGACAAGAGCTATGAATGTCAAAGAAGCAATTAAGGTATGTAAGAATAAGCCTAAATGGCGCTCTGTTGTCCGTGCCTACCACACAAGGGAAAGTTATGTATGTATGTATATCCATATAGTTGGACTAATAAAAATCAAATCAATTACCGCACTTAAAACTGTTAAAACATACTTTTATTATCTTGAAAGTTGAGTATACAGTCCATGCTTAGCAGTGAATGAAGCTGCTGACCAAACCATAGTATGTCGACTGACATCAAAACATTTCTCAGATTCAAGCCTGGAGGAAAATGCAGACTTCCCTGATGTTGAGCCAGGAATATCTTCGGATGATGATGTACCTCTGAAGAAGGTGCAAAAAACAGACGTTCGGTTTATCTTGGAGAATACTGGTATGAGTAAGAGTTCCCTTTTCATCATCATCTCCAGCCTGCATATAGAGATAGACGATGTGTTAAACCCTGTAAGTCACCTTGGACAAGCGTGGCGAGTATTCTGTGTTTCACAAAGAAAATTGGAAGATCCCACTCTAGTAATGAGACCTTTATGGACTGTTATAATATTAGTATAATAATTTTATCCATGCGGGAAGGAGAAAGAACACAAACTTTCTTGTGTTGAGACGGCCTGTTGTAAGAAGCGACAAAACAACCCACAGGCAGGTGTTAGGATATTTGCCTGATTGGATGGCTACCACCCCTGGTCTAGAGTATGCCGCCATAACAACCTTGAGTTGTGTTCCATTAGTGACCGGGTTCCAGTCTCCCTTAAGAGAGCAGCAGCGCGTTTGTAACACCTTTGGTATTGCAAATGTCCATAGGCGATGGTAACCACTTTCCATCAAGTGGGCCCTCTGCCTGTCTGCTGAACTCTTGCAATAAAAAAAACTTGTAATCATTGCAGACAAACACACATATTTTACATCCACAAATTAAGCAAGCCACGCTTGCGTTATCGCTAATATGCAACGGACCAATGTGGGGCCAATCCGACACCCAGACCATAGTAAATAACGGCAAATCGTTTCCGAAATGCCAGGAATTTTATTCAGAGCCTCTGCTTTGGAGTGAGATAAGCCGTCAAAAGCTTAGCCTCCCCAACCACAGAGGCCGTTATTATAATTATAATATGCAAAGGCCTCTATTTACATATTTTCTCTTTATATGCTCTACTAGCTGTCCCGGCAGACGTTGTTCTGCCCTGAAGAAATAAAATTTAGAACCCGATTGCAGCGCCACCTACCGGGTCCAAATGTAAGCTATCCTGTCTTTCAAGTCGGATCAAACTGCACACGGTGTGCAAATTTGATTAAAATTGGTCAAGTAGTTTAGGAGTACATCGCGGACAAACAACGTGACACGTGATTTATATATATTAAGATTAGTTACATACAACAATGTGGACTTACATAAATCAATGAAGAAAGAACATTTTTTTTTATGGAAGTATAGGTTTGCGTTTGACACTGACTCACCTGATGTTGTGTGATGACGCAGTCTTGAAGACTTCGAGATTGTATTTGTCAGGAAATACAGACTCCGGCAAATTATTCCACTCTTCGGTAGTACCCACCAGAGAAGATGAAGCAAAACGCTTGGTTCTGACCGGTGGTGTCTTCATCATATAACGGTGGCGCAAACGGGTGCGTCTGGTTAATAATAAATTTAAAAAATACCCAAGCAATTAAATTACATACTAGTTTCATACAAAACTCATGATCAGTTCCTATAAAAACAAACAGTTCATTTGCCCTAGTATTGGTTAAAAATTTTCTTAAGCTCCATACAACTAATGTTAAAACCCAACCGATGCATGGTAAGGTAAGTGAATTAATAGTATGTAAAGCATCGTTTCCCAAAGTGGGCGATAGCGCCCCATTGTGGGCGCTGCAGGCCTAAAGGGGGGCGGTAAGAGACACAGAAAAAATAATAGGGGCGTTGTGTAGAGGCTTGGACGATTTGTAATTTCATCTAGCTAGGAGGACTCTTAGACACCGACTGAACTCTCGAGTCTCGACTACAACTTATGAACATCAACTAATATTAATTAAGAGATTGCTCAAACTTGGTTCGATATTTCTCTCCGCGTAATTCATATATCTGTCCTGTTTTATTGAATAAATGAAATAACAATCATGTCAATCGGTCGCTCCGTTCTCCGCTAATATAGCTCACAATAATCAATTAATTTAATTTGACGATATAGCGCTTTTTAAATAGGTGAAAAAATGGGGGCGCTAAAAAAGAATTTATTCTCAAAGTGGGCAGTATATAAAATAAGTTTGGGAACCACTGATGTAAAGTATAGGAACCAATCATCGATGTTTTGTTGCATGACAGGACTTTGCCAAAATAAATATATATGGAAGGAAATGGAATTCTACGCCCATCCCAAATTATTGGGAGAAGAGGTTAGAAAAGATAGACAAATGAAATTTGGTTTAAACTTGCGTTAGTGGGAGTTAGTAACTAACTTTAGTTAGGGGCATTGCGCGGTGAAAAGAGCCTATCTGGTCAGATCGTATATCGCTGGAGTGATGTAGTGGAGGCTGATCTGCGAGTGCTTCAAGCCTATGGCTGGCTCCTGCCAGTCCGTTGTTGTCAGCTTCTGTTCAGCACTGTCTCCTGACAGCGCTGGACAGAAAGAAGTGAAGTATTCTCATTTCGGAGGCCAAGACGATAATAAGACAACGCGAGATTGAGTCTATAATTTAGGCTGACTAAATTTATTAAATTATATTATTATTATATTATATTGCAAGTTACGACACGTGTTGAATGTTAGTACATACAAATAATAACAAAAATATATCAAGAATACAAAAATCGTACTAAAAAAAAATTACATTAATTAATTACTTGCTGATAAATAATTATACCATAATTTATGACTTCTAATGATATTTATTTAGACATTTGAAATTTTTTTTTTACTTGATAACGAATGTTAGATTTATATTAGTATTTTTAATAATGTGATATTTTTTTGTATTATTTTTGTGATGAATAACAGAAAAAATTAATAACATAATAATAATAATATTATATAATGGCCTGACAACATTATAAACTGCCTGTATTGTACGTTCGAAAGAAGAAACAAACTGTCGTTGCTACAAATAACACAACATCTTCTCTATCTTTCAATTATATGTATGTGACAGTTTATGCAATAAAATGATATTCTATTCCATTCTAAAGACTCATTTTGGGTGGTTGAGCCGCAGCAGTTACTTAAACTTTAGTCTTTTGTACTTTTTTTTTTATTGAAGGAGTTCAGCAGACAGGCAGACAGCCCACTTGATGGAAAGAAGTTACCATCGCCTATAGACATTTGCAACACCAGAAGGTGCTACAAATGCGCTGCTGCTCTCTTAAGGGAGATTGGAACCTGACCGCTAATGCCGGAACACAACTCGAGGTTGTTATGGCGACATACTTTAGACCAAGGGTGGTAGCCATCCAGTCGGGCAAATGCCCTACCACCTGGCTGTGGGTTGTTTTGTCGCCTCTTACGACAGGCCGCCCCAACGCAGGAAATTGTATTCTTTCTCCGTTCCTGCACAGATAAAATTAAAAAGACTTATTTTCAGGGGCACCAACGAGAAAACGAAAGTTAAAAAAATCAATGCAGAAAGCAAAACGAATTAAACGTGAAACAATTGAGGATATAAAACCTAATGCTGCTCTGATTGGCATACCAAATAATAATTGCAAAACAGATGAAAATGTCTCTAAGAAGATTTCTATGGACTCGAATGTGAAAATAACTAAAAATAAGACGTCGCAAAATATTAATGTGGCCAATAATTTCATTATACAAACAAATAAAATTGGTTCTAATGTTTGTTATAATACTGCAGAAAATGGAATCTTTGTGGAGTTTATTCCAACGAGTGCAGATGCCGTTGTTCCAAGCACTTCATTGAACAAATGCGATGAAGAAACTGACTTTTCTTGTCATTTGTGTCAATACAAATGCCACACAGAAAGGGAATTAAATAGGCATCTATGTAAACATACTGAGGAGAAACCATACACATGCGATTTATGTGCTTATAGTTGTACGAAGAAAGGTAGTTTAACAAGCCATATAAATTATAAACACTTGAAGGAAAAGAACTTCGCATGTCCTATGTGTCCATACAAATTTGTCAATAAGGGTGATCTGAATAAACATGTTCGTACACACACTGGGGAGAAACCGTACAAGTGTGATTTATGTGCCTATAGGTGTGCGAAGAGTAGTAGTTTAACAAGCCATATAAAATTTAAACATACAAAGGAAAATAACTTCTCATGTCATATTTGTCCATACAAATGTGTCAATAAAGGGGATTTGAAAAAACATGGTAGTAAACACACTGGGGAGAATGTGTACATCTGTGATTTATGTCCTTACAGTTCTTCAGTAAGAAGTAGTTTAACAAGCCATATAAAATTTAAACACCCGAAGGAAATGAACTTCTCGTGTTATATATGTCAGTACAAATGTGTCACAAAGAGCGCCTTAAATGTACACATTCGTAAACACACTGGGGAGAAACCGTACATATGTGATTTATGTGATTTTAAATTTTCACAAAAGATTGACATGAAAAAGCACATAAAGTACAACCATTCAGGAGAAAAGAACTACTCGTGTCCTATATGTCAGTACAAATCTGTTAAAAAGTATAAATTAAAACAACACATTCGTATACACACTGGGGAGAAACCGTATGTATGTGATTTATGCGGCCATAGGTTTGCACTAAAAACTAGTCTAAATATGCATATTAAGAATAGACACACAAAAGAAAAGAACTTCTCATGTCATATATGTCAGTACAGATGTGTTACAAATTTCAAATTAAATTTACACCTTCGTAAACATACTGGGGAGAAGCCATACAAGTGTGACTTTTGTGAACATAGATGCGCACAAAAAAGTAATTTAGTTATTCATATTAAGAATAAACACGCCAAGGAAAATATTATGACATATCTTGCCAATGTATCACAAAATGCACCTTAAATGTGCAACTTGGCAAATTTCGCATATACTCGTACTCCCCAGATATTGGGGAGAACGTATACATGTGACAATGTGTTGGGGAGAAAGCGAAATTATACTCAAATTTAATTCTCCAAGTGGAGAAGAGGTGGTGCTCCTACTTCCACGAGCTCCTGAAGAAGCATCATAAGAGGTACAGCTACTGGACCTTCCTGTCTCGGAATGTAAATATTGGTGATTGGTTGATTTCTATTCTGACGTTTCCGCGTTGACCGCGGATGACAAAGATGTCAGGCGTCAATGAGTAATGTTACAAGTTATTGTTACTGTTGTGATTGTTGTAAAAGTAATTTTATTATGTGCACTACTTACGGCTTTTTTTTTAATATATAAAAGTCGTTTTTTTTTTTTTCAAAAAGCCATTTATCTTTAGAGAGAGAGATAACTCGTTATTGCACACCAAAACATACAATTATAAAACAGACCATATTTACAATATTTTCTAGGTGATACAATAGGCGGCCTTATCGCTCAAAGCGATCTCTTCCAGGCAACCTAAATTAAAAACAAATTTGAATCAGGCGATGTAGGTGGCGCAGGAAAAAGACAAGAGACACAAATACTCAAACTAATTTAACAAACAAATACATACATATATACATAGTCATAAATATAATATACAAATATATACGTATACAATAATATATGACAAAATACATATAATAAATGTATTAGCATGATTATATTGTTTTAATCAGACATGGCTATTTATGGACAAATAGTGTTTTCTGATTAATTTTCTAAATATTGGTAAGGATTTGGCCTCTCTGACAGTAAGAGATAGCATATTCCAAAGTTTGACAGCTTGCACTGTAAAAGAATTATCATTAATGGGATGAAGTGTGTGCAGGTGTCATAAGTTTTCGGTACGTATCAGAGCGCAAATTGTGGGCAGTGGATAGGCGAAGGAATTTAAAACGTTCCTTAAGGTACTGGGGACTATTAGGAGTAAATAATATATTAAACAGGAGAGTGAGAATGTGAGTATTCCGGCGAAAATGAATAGGAAGCCACTTGAGTCTTTTACGATATTCGGAGTCTTTCTTGTGTTTATTAGCAGAGAAGACTTTTAAATTTTATCATTTTACCACCGCAATGCCCGCCGGCGACTAGGAGTTCATCCACAGTTCCTTGACACCTCCCGCGGATTTCCCAGAGCGCTACTATATGGGACTCTTCTAAAAAGAGCGTAAACAGATTTTTAAAGTCTCAACGAGGTAGGTAACGCATCCGCTCCCTTAGTGTTGCAAATGTTCATGGGCGACGGCAGCTACTTGTGATCGAGTGGACCCGTCTGCCAGTTTGCCTATAAGCAAACATAAAAAAGATAAAAAGAAAGGATGGAGTAATGAGAATGCTGTTTTTGGTCAATTCCACAGCTCCAAAACTGCGGCCGGTTTGGCGGTTGTACAAGGTGCACGTATTAAATACAACAATAGGTGAAACGCTGGAGATAGTATATAACGACAGTAGACATAAATAATAGAATATAAAGAAAAACAACATTTAGCTAGACGTGTTGCTGGGGAGTTTCTTGCCGCTTCTTCTTTACAGCATCAACACCTTGTGAAGCGGTGTACATAGAATAGGAAGTAAAAAATTAAATTTTAATTTACATGTATGACTTTCAAAAAGTGTTCTCCAGTGGAACTTATTTTGAATAAAAACTTAAATTTGACAAATCGCAGTGTGAATTCTATGCACGTTTTAAAGAGACTAACATTTTACCTTCTTAGCCCTTTTAGAATTGGGAGGATGTTCGAAACTTTAGTCTCTTTGTGTTTGGAAGATATTCAAAATAGAACCTCCATGTTTGTACCATAGGGTTTGATAAGTTGTTGTTTTTATTTGTTGTATTTAAAAATAAATGATTCGAAATATAGGAATGTAAAATAAAAGACGTTTTTTTCCTCTCTTCACAAAATTTTATAAAAATATTAATGATTATAGCTTTGAAAGGTATTGTTGAATCGATTTTTTTAACAGCAACATTTTTAAGTACGTAATAATTGTGTCCTGTCAACTGTTTAGCTCTAAGAAACGATAAAGTATGGTGTAGATTATTTTTTTTATTTTTTATTGCAGGAGATCAGCAGACAAGCAGACGGCCCACTTGATGGAAAGCGGTTTCCATCGCCTATGGACATTTGCAACACCAAAGTTACCACAAATGCGCTGCTGCTGTCTTAAGGAAGACTGGAACTTAGTCAGTAATGCCGGACCACAACTCAAGGTTGTTATGGCGACATGCTTTAGGCCAGGTGTGGTAGCCATCCAGTCGGGCAAATGCCCTACCACCTGGCTGTGCGTTGTTTTGTCCCCTCTTACGACAGGCCGCCCGGTCGCAGGAAATTGTATTCCTCCTCCGTTCCTGCACGGATAAATACATTTATAAAGAAAACAAAGCCTCGTTTCAATGCTTCCCGTATCCCGAATAAGTCCTCTGTACTATGCGAGTGTGACTCGATATACACTAGTGATTACTAGTGCTAGTGCAACGTCGCGTTGATATTATTTATTTAATAGCGATCATCGCCTTTTCACAACACATTAATAAAAAATACATTTTAAACAGCGAAGAGAGTTTACCTTGCCGCAAAAATTATATAAAGTTCGTTATTTTCCGTGGACTCCGACACTATATTCCGTGATTTATTTAATTAAATCTAAAGTCAAATAAATTGAACAATAGTGGTGAACACTAAAAAAAGTAAGTTACAGCTTACAACATAGTACTCTGTGAAACAGGTAAGCGCAAAATATCGTAGCGTGACGGTCCCACCTCCACAGCCACGAAGGCAGAGTTGCCACAAACTACTATGAATACTACGTATAGATGGACTCAATATGGTATGAAAGAAATGTAGTCTCCTTCCCATCAAAAAAAAAAAGTTACAATCATGGACCTCTATAATAGGGACCATGGACCTCTATAATAGGGACCATGGACCTCTATAATAGGGACCATGGACCTCTATAATAGGGACCATGGACCCCTATAATAGGGACCATGGACCTCTATAATAGGGACGCGACATATTGTTCTATACGTACAATTGCTTATACAAATAGCATCCATTTTGAAGGCACACACATAAACATAGATCTATCTCGTTCTCACTCAGCACTGTAACTCGCAGGAAAACAATATAACAGTATTTCAGTGCGTACATAAAGTGGAACATGAATATACGTAAATACCTAATGAGGCCGAAAATCCGCCATGTTTAGCGCACCAAATGTCATTATCAGTCAGTGCAGCCGGTACTTGTCTCGTCAAAAAGTCGTGGTATAAATAAAAATAACTAATTATCTTTCAATATTTTGCTTGTGATTTAAAATAATTGAAGGCAAACAGAAATAATTACGTCGCAGATATGCCCGTGTGCAGTGTAATAGGGTGCGGCATAAGAAAAACACCAAATCAGTCATCTTTAACCATACACAGGTACGCTGTAAATAACTTTAAAAATATTGCTTATTGTTAATGTTTCCGGGAAAATAAAGGAAGATTTTCATTATAATTAGCATGGTTCTTATGTGCAGTTATAGGTCATGAATGGATTTAACTTATTTAACTATATTTTTACGCTTAAATAATGTTAATTTATTAGCTGGGGTTGTACATTTTTTATCGACTTTGATATCGATTTAATATGATTGTTTATATCAAATTTCTTATTTTATCATGCTACCCCGCTTAAAACATACAAAAATAATAATTAATACATATTTTATAGGATCCCAAGAAATGAGCGTAAAAAGAAAAAGTGGCTGGAAGCCATTGGAATGGAAAATATGAAGCCAAATGTAAAAGATATTTATATTTGCTCGTTACATTTTGATAATAAATGTTTCAACAAAACTCTGGATGTGACTCGACTACGAGATATGCCGTGCCTTTCAAATTTGTAAGAGTAAGTTAATACTGTATATACTTTTATAGTTTGTATTGATATACTTTTTTTAAATTATATATATATTTTAATACATACATTTTATTATACAACAAAATGTGCTATAAAAGAATCAAAATTAATATATTAGTTTTTTATGGTGGGACGATGATCAGCAGGATAGTCGTTGGACTGTCGGCTTATTATATAATTCCTGTTCCGTCTTCGCAGTCGAAGACTTTAATATGTCTTCTCGTGCCTCTCACCCCCATGGAGACTGCTCGTATAATTGAAATTTGTACTGTTACTTTTAGCCTTTGATATACTTGTTGCTGCTACGTTATTACTGATATGCTAGTTACGACTAGTTGTGGTCTATGTCATTCTCATTCTATATAACTATTTTAGAAAAACTTATGGGTTTTCTGGCTGCGATTCCATCCAAGAAACATATTTGCCCAATTTGAATGATAATGTCATCATTTAAGCAAACTTTATGAAAAAAATAATGTGGACACAATGATTCTAAACTAATATTTCAATATTTTGCAGCAACATGCCAGCCAACATAAAACTGGCATATTAAAAGAAAATCAGTTGGAAACAGTTCCTGTTTTGGCCGGTCCTGACACCTCTACCTTGGTAAATGCTTATATAATTTGTATTTGTTTACTTATACCATAAATGAAAATTTATCATCAATCATGTAAACTATTATCTTACACCACAATTTTATTTACAGGTCCCTCTAAAAGTTGCTAATACCAGTACACATACTGCTCCTCATGCTGTTGCTGGTACTTCAGGAATTTCAGGAGTCATTTTGTCGGTCGGAATCAATTGATCAAGACACTAATCATAAATACCTCTTAATAAAATGTGTCATCAAAACATATTTAGACATTCGGTTTAGATATTTCGGGAAAAAGGTTACCGACAAAATCTCTCTTCGGAACTATTTAAATAAAATAGTTTTATTCCGTAACGAGTAAAAAACTATTGTAAATTCGTTAAATTTGTAACAATTAAGTGATTTTAGAGCGGAAGTCATAAGGAATGACGTTTGTAATTAAATAAATGTTCTGAAGGTGTTTTGTTTTTTTTTATCACGCGGTCTCTTGATAAGTTTAAAATTTGAATTACTCTCACTTATGGTGCGGCGCACCTATCTTGAGGTGCGTTGCGGTAGTGTGTTACGGACTTTAGAACGCGATAGGGAGAGAAATCCTGCAGCGCGTGCTAATGCGTCTTCTCGAGGTCGCCGGCCTTCAGCTGGCACCTGGAGAGGCAGGTACGCGCATTACTTCTCTCCCTGTGTTAGGTTCAGTTTACCGCGGAGGGCCTTTAACTTGCTAGGAGAGCAAAGGACCTTCTACCTCCGCACAACGAAGTGGGGTGTGTTCTCCCAGGGCACACTCCAGGCATTTTATTGCGCTGGATCGGCTGGGCGTAACTATGTTCTAAATCTCAGCCTTTCCAACACAAACAAAAGCGGAGGGTTGACTGGGAGGAGGGGGTTTTTAGTGGGTATTGGGGTTGCTCGCTCGTGCAGCAACGCTCGGAGTCTTCCACACTATTCTGTGACGTCGATCGCGGACGTAGCACTGCCAAGAGCATACTATTGCTGCAGTGTTATCGCCCCCGACCGACGCGTGTCGTTCCCCTAGCAACGGCCCAGTTTGTGCGCAAATCGGTTAAACATTTTCCCTCGCCTCCAAAAAAAAATTCCTCATGTTTGGGTACAATTTTTTTTACAATTTACTGTATGTCTTGGTAACCCGAACGATAGAGCGAGTGAGATGGAAGACATAAGAAAGGTCAATGGAGTTCATATTTTTGGTCTTCAAAAAAATTTTAGCATTGCAATCTCCATTGTGTGTAAGCTTCTTGGCCATAACGCATAAAACATAAACAATGTTATTAAGGCGTGTGCATAATTCAAGCCACGGAAAATGAACGCGACTGAGCGATGTGACTTACAATGTATCTTCTGGATGAAGAAAGTCCATTGAAGTATGCATATTATAAGTCGAAGATCGCAGACATCATCTTGAGCGTTCGGACGTCCTAAAACAATATGGAGAATATGTTACGGTTCTGGTGTGGACATTTTTCTGACGCATCGGTTAGCCGCGGCTGGAGGACGCGTCGCGTAATGTGTGGTCACCTTAAATGTTACACTATGGAAATTTTACTATTTTTATTCCAGTTTTTATTGTATTTTATATATTTGTAGTACTTGTGTTGTTTTAATTTTTGATAATAGAGATATTGATGAAGATATGATATAACGGTAAGTCCTTTTTTTGTAGAATTGTTGTATACGGTGGATGGAAACGTCCCATCTGACAAGAAAAGAAACTGCGGATGGCTCCGTGGAACAGTTATAGGAACTTTCTACAATTACTGATACTACAGAGAAATCTACGACAAAACGCTCTGCATATTGCTTAAATAGCACTTGGATAATACCCGAATAGAAACATTTTGCCTGTTAATAACTTAATCAGAAATGGGTTCCCCTCCGTACTATAATGCCGTCGGCTTACTGCAAGAACTAATATTATTAGAACATAAATTTAGGCTGATGAAAGAATGACTAAACAGATATACAATGCAAAAGTGCATGGATGCAGAAGTTGTGGAAGGCCACGACACACCTTCCATGATCAAATTGATCGTGTACTAGCAGAAGGTGATGTCAGGAGCTTTAAGAACAGACGAGCGTGCATGACAAGAGCTATGAATGTCAAAGAAGCAAGTGAGGTGTGTAAGAATAAGCCTGAATGGCGCTCTGTTGTTCGTGCCTACCCCGCAAGGGAACTGGGGCGAAGTTATGTATGTCTGTATGTATATTAGAAAAAAAATCTTGGCTAGCACTCAAACTAATATTAAAATGTCTTTGCCGTTAAGCTACTCTGATTTTATGTCAGCCTATTTTATATTAACAATATGCATTTAAATTCTAGCGATTACTGATAACAACCACCAATCAAACAGACACATGGTTTTGATTATAACTTGTATAAGTTAGCCATTGAAGAAGTGGAGATGGAATGTAAACAGTTGGAAATAAAAATTATGGAAGAAATTAAAAAGGAAAAGGAAGAAATAAGTGAAGAGGAGAATGAAGAAAACATTAACATCAAAGAAGAGGAAGGAGGCAATACTGTACAGGAAATTAAAAAAGAAAATGTAGTAGTGAGAGAAGAGGGCAATGAACAAAAGATTTACATTAACATCAAAATAGAGGAAGAAGACAAGACTCAGGAGGAAATTGTAGAAGTAAGAGAGGAGGGCAATGAACAAAAGATTGCCATTAACATCAAAAAAGAGAAAGAAGACAATACCGAGGAGGAAATTGAGAATGTAGGAGTAAGTGAGAAGCACAATGAACAAAAGATTTACATTAATGTCAAAGTAGAGGAAGGAGGCAATACTGATGAGGAAATTGAAAACGAAAATGTAGGAATAAGAGAAGAGGGCAATGAACAAAAGCTTTACATTGACTTCAAAGTAGAGAAAGGAGGTAAGTTACCAGTATAGATTAGTATTGTTTCATACTTAGTTTTATTTGTTTACACTTGGACCTCTATCTGTTGGCAATTGTACATATACATTACTTTTTCTGAGATCTAATGTATCCTATGTTTTAAATCGAAATGGCTTAAAAATTTAACTATATAATGATATGCTCAATGTAATTTCATTCATATGAAAACATCCTTGAATATTAATTAAAGATGTAACAATGTGATCTACTGTTACGGATTATTTTATATTATAAATATCTTATTAGCGAAAAAGTAAATAAATAAAATTCGCTTCTGTGAATATTATATTGGACTTACTCTTAGAAAAATTTCTTACAAGTGACATAAACAAAACAAAGAAATTATGTTACATATAAATTTAAATTATGAAAAATAATACATTCTAAAAGTTCCAACATCTACATTCCACTTGTGACTCATAACACTCAAAATACTCCTTCAGCAGTTCCGATACATAACGAGCATATCTGCCTGACGCCGCTGTTGAAATGAATGCCTCTTTGCTGTTTTAGATCTCTTTTGTTCCAAGTGATCGTGTACTAACTCAACTGATTCCTAGGAATCTTGCTTCTATGGATGCTGGAGCGAACACAAATCACATATAGTCTGGTATGTGGCCGCTTCGATGCAGTTCATCAACATGGCCGCACACAACTCGCAATTTTTAATGTTTAACACAAACTTCCCTGAGCAATACGTACAATATGTCCCAATATGCACAACTGTTGCATGAAGTTCGTGTTACTTTCCAAAAGGCAATTTACTATGATATACTTATTTAAATTTTATTTCTCGTCGCCAGTTGTAATGTACTACAAATAAAACAATGGCAGCGGTAACAAGACTGATTTATTCGTCATTGGATAAAATACAAACTACTCGCAATTTATATACATGACATACATTACACCACATAGCGACCACGGTCGTTATGGTCGCCATCAAAACGTCACTAATGACGTCATAAATTTCGCTCACACAGTTCTCACAACGACGTATATCAAGAGTATGATTGAAGTGGGCGTTGACCATAGATAATTAATTCTCTCTATTGAGACATTAACAAAGGCACGTTTTTCAAATCAACCAATGACATTTGTGTATTAATGACATCAATGCTCTGTAATGAGTGCGGAGGAACTTACACTTAGTTATGTATGTCTTAAAATGTCATGAGGTTAGATATCTAAACCTAATATTTTGGGGAGTATAAACTTTTATATACCTGACCTGACTATACTATACCCGCAGTAGACAACAAAAATTGTTTGCAGTACAGGCCAGTAGAAGTATAATGTGCTTCTACAAGCGCCTCTAGCCAGGGCTCTTCGGATATTGAACCATATTTGCGAGTGAGCACACAGTTAGAAATTTTCATGTTCCTTAGGGAAATCAGAGAAAGTGCATTGAAGTGTATAACTAACACAATCGGCTGAGACTTCGTCGCTTTAGTTGTGAGGCTGTTATAACATTGTAATTGAATGAAATAAATAAAAATCGAAATGTGTGCTGGGACACAGTAGAAGTGAAACTTCAATGGACAAGCGGAAAAATGAATCGCAACAAAATTTTGACCTGAAGTTTTTACGGGCAGATTGTTAATGTACTTGTCCAATTTGAAAACTTGCCGGTAAAACTTCCAGTTAAAATTTTGTTGCGAGTCCGTTGACGTTTGACTTCTACTATGTGTCCCAGCACACATTTTGATTTTTCGCAGGTTTACTGCAAATTATGATTTGGTTAGGTTAGGTACATTTTAATTAATGCATTTTTTATTTAAACATATTTTATTTTATCAAACAAAAAAAACTGAATTCGATCCGGAACCAATAAAAACATCGATAATCTACTCTAACTTTATGCCGCCTCGCACCATGTCTAGTCTAAATTTATGCCGCTCCTCCGCGCGGTTGTAACGCTTTTTCGTTTTCGTGACAGAAAAATCCTAAGATCCCCCGTTTATATAGAAGTTTCACTTCAATTATCCATTCTATTTGAGCGCCCGCAAGCAAGTGGTACGGGAAAAATCGCACTTGTGAGCATGGCGTTATGAGCTTCAAATAGAACGCGGCTCACGTTTTACTGTTATCCAGACATTGCCAAATGTGTGGTAGACGTATCATATGACCAAAGAGGTGAGCTTTATGTTGGCTAAAGAAGGGTTGCTAGTTAACACCACCAATCTTATGGAGATGTTCTCAAAGAAGAATAGTGATTTGGGATCAATTTTTTATCTATAGTTTGACTGTTAGTATGATATATGTGGAGTTTTTGGCGGGAACTGAAAGGATATATTGTGCTGTGCAGTTTTATTTTCTAAAAATGTGTAAAATTACTCTAAAATGAACAATAGTTGTAGGATATTGATAGTTTTTGAGTAGTAATTATGTGTTTTGTGAGTAATGTGAACTGTATAGTCAAATGCGGCCTTTTGAGTTGTCACAAGAACTCCGTTGAATGGCACTAGCTGATTACCTACAGTTCAGCTGGGCTACACATAGGCTTAAGAAAAAGAAGAAACTATATTGTAAAGTAAGATCTGGCTTAAAGGCCTAGCTCCCAAGCCATAAACTTAAATAAAATAATGTGATATATGTAGATCGAAAGTAAATCAAATCTAGCTTATAACAGCGAGAGGTAGAGGTTAAATGATACTTTATATGGCAGAGAGTAGTATTCACTGTTAAGTGCTGATGTGAACTGAAGTGAACTAATTTATTTTGGAAACTTTTGGTGGTATAGATGGGAGATGGAAGAAAAACCCGAGTTGTTTGTACAAAGAAGAATATTTTTTTTTTGCAACACAGTTTTACTGACACAGACAATTACAAATTTAACACAAACCAGCCTGTGATGAACTAAACAGTTCAACGGTAACCTTAAGTACAAATATTAACAAGTCGTACAGCTAATACAATATATAGCACAATGTGTGAACGGGACGGATGATGTGCGAGCGAGATAGAGCAACTATTAATATGTTCGCTCCCACGTTGCGCAAGCTACTCCCTCGGGCTTTATATTACCCGTTGCCCTTTCTCAATTAGTACATTGTATCTCCCTCTAGTCGGCATCGTTAGATTCATCCCCCTCCCATGGCAACAGTCCAGCCGAGGTAAAGCCCCCAGGGAGCTCCCTTGAGCAAGTCGCCCCCCGGGCTCGAGCGCCTTTGCTTCGCGAAGCCACTCGCCCCGGAAACCCCGGTAAATTTGTGAGGTATTCCAACCAACAACATAAACTCATATAAAAAAAATCGTTGTCTAGTAGTTCGTTGTCCGTTGCGATGACTAGACGTATTCAGTTCCCATAAGCTTATATTCTCATGCAGCAAAGCTTTCTCTTATAAATTGATTTAGATAGATAGATAACACTTTATTGTACACCATTACAGCAAAACTTACGAACTAGTATTAGTCTAGTTGGGTACAAAGGGCGGTCTTATCGCTAAAAAGCGATCTCTTCTAGACAACCCGTGGCAAGAATATTCTGATTAGAAGTGGCGACGGTGGTATACATAATTATTGTACGATTACTTAAATTTTAATAATAAATATATAACTATACTATATATACAAATATACACATAAGTTATATACATATACAAGATATGGTGATAATATGCAACTATTTAAACATAATAAACATATAACTATATGCAATATAATATCTACTAAATATATAAAATTACATATCATTATATTGCAGATAGAATTTCCTGACTAAGTTCTTAAATGTTATTAATAACTTAATTGATTTAATGTTTACTGAACATAATAATAAATAAATGAATGTTTAAACGAAAACACTTTATTGTTCAAAAAGAAGTAAAAGTATAAAAAAGTAGATATAATAAATATTGAACAACCAACCAACGCGCACTACCACCGCATTGCATTACACGCACACTTCACAAAGAAATCAAGACACACAAAGAGCCTAAAAATTAAAAACCCAGGCACAGAAAAGAAAAAAAACAACACACATGACACTAGATAGGACAATATATATAAGTATAGATATAAGGCCCACACTGCACATGCACTTCCTCACAACACCAGCATGTAACAGATACACTCTACATTAGTATAAGTTTAGTATTAAAACTAGAATAAATTAATATAATAAGTTATTCGTAAGATACATACACCTCAACACAAAAATCAATAAATTAATGTCACACACAAGAACCAAAATAACTAATAAGCGTGTTAAATTCAAAAAATTAAGTCTAGAAAATTAAGTTGTAAAAAAGGGTATGGAACTCGAGTCCGTAGAGTTGTTAATAATAAAAAAATAATAAAAATAAACAGCATGTTAGTGCCACCCCGACCTGGCGAATCCCACACACGGGTCGCGAATTATCTCCCCAAGCTTCAGTGCTTGTCGCGACTTATGGTCTTCAAACGGATTTGTCCCGGTTAAAAAAAAGGTGTCCATTCTACGCGAAGCCATATGTGTGCTCAATCTGCGGCAGAGAGAAACAAGCGACAGGCGGAAGAGGGCGGGGGTATGGGTTATCGACATCCGACGCTATTTGAACAGCGGCATACTTACTTATAGGGGAACGAGATTCGATGCGATTTTTTACGAACACCCAACATTTAACTCACATTAGACACACACAACAACACGTTAGATCTAAAAAAGTAACCACTGTAGTTCTGATAATCAGATCACACATATTAATTTTGAGGTACTCACATTATTCTCGCAAACGGACTGTACGGTTTGTACAAGCCAAACCAAACCACGTTGACATGTTGTTTATTCAAGTCGTTTGATGACTTGAGACACACAACTTGCAGTGCACAAGTGCCGAACGTGATGGTCATATTAATACCTGTTAGTATATTGTTGCGTATTTATATATAAAATACATACACAAACTGATCTCGTAAAATAAAAGATTTTTCTTAGGATAACAAAACAAGTGTAAGCAAATAAAGACGCAATTAAAACTGTGTTAACATAAAAAAAACTTTTCAGATACAGATCAAGAGGAGAGTCTAGACAACTCTGACGTTGAGTCAGGACCATCTTCAGTCCATGGTATGCTTCTGAAGAAGATACTGGAAAGAGACGTTCGAAATATTTCTGAGAAGACTGGTATAGGTAAAAGTTCTCATTTATCTCGAATGAAACTGTTTTATCGACGCCGATGTAATAGAAGAAGTTATTATAGAAAACAGACAAAATAACCCACAGCCGAGTGCTAGGATATTTGTCCGTCTGGATGGCTACCACCCCTGGTCTAGAGTATGCCGCTATAACAACCTTAAGTTGTGTTCGGGCATTAGTAGTCAGGTTCCAGTTTTCCTTAAGAGAACAGCAGCGCTTTGGTAGCAGCTTTGGTGTTTCAAATGTCCATAGACAATAACCGCTTTCTTTTAGATGGGCCATGTCAGCCTATCTCCTGTACTCCAACTATAAAAAGAGCGGTTTTATCAGAAAATAAATCACGTATGCAAGAATATAATTATATAATTTAGTGGCAAAAGTTCCTCAGTATGGGAGTTTTGTGTTTATCGATTGTATCTTATACTATACAACTCTTTTGAAAAGCTCAAATATCCTCCTATGAGATGCAGTAATCATAAATATTCATAACCAACTCTTCCTTTTTCCACATGCCTCATTTCAGTTTTTTTTTTATTACAGGAGCTCAGCAGACAGGCAGACGGTCCACTTGATGAAAAGCGGTTACCACCGCCTATGGATATTTGCAACACCAATCGTGCTACAAATGCGCTGCTGCTCTCTTAAGGGAGACGGGAACCTGGTCACTAATGCCGGAACACAACTCAAAGTTGTTATGGCGGCATTCTCTAGATCAGAGTATAAAATTGTTTTTTTGTTACCCACAATTATAGGTAATGCAAGCTTTTATAAGTGGTCTTAAACTTTTGCCCAGCAGTGTATATTAGTTTCATATGAATAAAATATATTAGATGATTCACGGTATGACAGAGGACTGTAAGCCAGAACCAAAAGACATATTGTGGTGACCCTAATTATTTTGGAAAGAAAGTCGGTTAAAGTTGACACAAAATTGAATTAGTTACTTGCTTTCAGGCGCATCGACGAGAAAACGCACTTCAAATGAAATACCGCATAAAGCGAAGCGAATTAAGATCGACGAAACAACTGCGGGCAAGAATTGTTTAACTAATGCTACTGTAAAAAACTTGTCAAATAAAAATATCAAAGCCTCAGATATAAACTATTCTAAAAATGTACCTGTGGAGTCGAAGGAGGAACAAAGCAAGCAGAAACAAATATTAAACTCAACAATTAATAGCCATCAAGTAAATAATATTTCCCCAAAAGTTAATGTCGTACCAATACATAAGATTCAAGCCAAACATACAATTGAACAAGTCGATAAAACACTTACTTCTAATATTTGTTATAATAATGCTGAGAATGAAATTTTCAAGCAGTACCTTCTGAAAAGTTATGAAGAAGCTGTTGGCGCAAGTGCTTTAATAGAGGGAAGTGATGAAGGAAATAAATCAAATATTTCTAATGAGAAGGGAACTAAAAAATACTTTTCGTGTCATATATGTCAGTACAAATGTGCTAGAAGGAATAACCTAAATGCACACATTCGCAAACACACTGGGGAGAAGCCGTACAAATGTGATTTTTGTGATCACAGATGTTCACGGAAAGATATTTTAAAGAACCACATAAAGCATAATCACACGAAGGAGAAGAACTTCTCATGCCATATGTGTCAGTACAAATGTGTTAAAAAGTACAGCTTAAATGTACACCTTCGTACACACACCATCGAGAAACCGTACACATGTGATTTTTGTGATTACCGATGTGCACAAAAAGCTCATCTGAAATGCCATGTGAAGCATAAACACACAAAGGAGAAGAACTTCTCCTGTCATATATGTCAGTACAAATGCGTTCGAAAGGACAGCTTAAACGAACACCTCCGTACACACACCAAGAAAGAGCAGTACGTGTGTGATCTTTGTGATTATAAATGCGCACGAAAGCGTAATTTACAAGAGCACATAAGGAATAAACACAAGCACGAGAAGAACTACTCGTGCCATATATGTCGATTTAAATGTGTAACAAAAGAAAACTTGAATACCCACCTTCGTACACATACTGGGGAGAAACCGTACAAATGTGATTTATGTGATTATAAATGCATACGAAAGAGTCAATTAAATAGTCATATAATGTACCAACACACAAAGGAGAAGAACTTCTCGTGTCATCTATGTCAGTACAAATGCTTTAGAAATTATGATTTAAATGTGCATCTTCGTAAGCACACTGGGGAAAAGCCATACAAATGTGATTTATGCGAGCATAGATGTGCACAACGAAGTAACTTAACTATGCACATTAAGAACAACCACGCAAAGGAAGATGATATCAACTCACATCTTTCATATCTTGCCAATGTGTCACAGAAAGCGCCTTAAGTACTCGTATGTAACTTCGCAAATTGACGCTTTCTCCCCAAGGTCTTTGGGTCACAGAGCTGAAGCTAGGAGGAGACGAGATCAGTTATGACTGCTTTACAATGAGTTGGAATTGTCGAAGCTTCATCTATATGTTGGCAAGTAATTTCCAAACTTTGCTATGGTAGAGATCTAGCGCCAACATGGTATGTGATAACCTCAACATGAAGGAGAAAAGGTGCTTCTACATTCACAATCCGCTGAATAAGCAACATAAAGGGGTTCAATTACCGAACCTACCTCTGAAGCAAGGATTAGTGCCACATATAAAGCTTGAAGCAATACATAGGGCTCTTCGCCATATGAGGATTGTTTTTGAGGAGGGTGTTAGAGCCGATGGGGTCCCAGTCGAAGCCAAGAAGGCGATGAATTATAGTACTCCATTGAAACTGCTTACTCTTTTCTGGAAATATCTGTAGCCAGTGGAGATTGAGTGCGAAACTCCAAAACTTAATGACCTTTTAAAAGAGAACTATATTCAGCAGTCTCATGTGTTTGAGAGGTCTTAATCTCAAGTGCATTTAGTTGTTTGTTTGCGTCCGATCAGCCGAAGGAGTCAATAAAATGTATAACGATAAATAAAATTGAATCATCTGTTTGTAATGTCAAAATAAAAATATCAGAAATGAAAGGTATAATTTGGACTAGGAGATTCCCAAAATGTAATTTTGAGAATTTTTGTCTGTCTGGATATTCTGGCTAATTTGTGAAACGGCTGGACCGATTTTGACGGGACTTTCACTGACAGACAGCTAATGTTATAAGGAGTAACTTGGCAACTTTTCTTAGTGTGTCCCGAAAAATAATAACGTGGAAGAAGTCGCGGGCACACCTAGTTTTATATAAAATTTCATTCTATCTCAAGAAAAGACTTCTTCAAAACTTCAATAATGGTCTATATAACACAAAAATAAATGGAAAATTCAATAAAAAAAATATACTTAAATATTTAAAAAACACAAAGAAGTTGTAAGACCAAAACGAACGACGTTTGAGACCTGAGACCCTCCGGCAACGAGTTATGTAAAGACTTCGCGCCGTAGAAGATACTTCCATGCGCTGCTGGAAATGAAATGGAATTTTGGGCCGCAATTTACGAACTGAGGTTCGCACTCAGTATTTGGCTGTGCCGAAACACAGGACCGATTTTCAGTGCCCACCTCCTAAATCACAATTGTCATGCGACCCACGGTAAAAACGAGAAAAATTAAAATTATAGTGACTACATGGAACACGTAGCGATGCGAAAAAAAAAATGTTCTTTAGACAACTCTTGTTTTATTAAGTCTTTTCAAAGTACTCTCCACCAGCTTCTATACAAAGTTTCATGCGTCTGAACTCTCTGAATCAGTTTTCGAAACTTTTTTTCCAGTCCGCCGCAGACACCTCGTTCGTTGGACCTTCCTCGAACGCTGGCATCGACGACGCGATACGTAACTCGTCTACTGTCGGATTAAATTTTTTACTTCTAGCAATTTTTTTTCCGTAACAGCCGTCAAAGGACGACCACTTTTTTCTTCTTCCCCCAAAGTTAGTAGACCGCGCTTGAATTCGTTGTACCAACGATACACAGTCGCTTTAGAAGGGCCTTCATCCATGAATGCCATTTGAAGTCTATCATACGATCCGTCCTGTTTCAGGAGACACTTGGAATCGTAAATAATCATGGCGCGAAAATGTTCCCGGCGCAGATCCATTTTTCAATGAGACACTATAATTTAAATTAGCTCGCAAACAATGTGGAGGGAAATTTTGAAATTGGAACGTACCTATTTTAAGTTTTAAATAGTCATATTTTCGTAATAGATTCTAACTGGCCAGTTTCTCATAGATGAAAACTTTTTTCGCAATAATTTCTGAGTGACCTGATACGTGAAAAAAATAATAACAATAAAAACAGAAAATAGTAATACTTAGTAAAAAAAAAAAGTAAAGATGAGTACCTAAAAATAAAACGCTTTATTAAGTACAGATATTACATGTTGTTAAGCTGTATGGATTTTGTTCCTATTCTTATTGTTGCGTTACTGAAAAACGATATATGTGGTGCCAGTTGCTACATCACTCTACGTTTGCGAAAGCCCGGGCTCGGGCCGAGCTCCTCGAGACGCTCGATCGGGACCCTTGGGGGCGTCCGTACCGTGGGGCCCGCAACACGTTGCGGCCTTGCATATCCACGGTCACGGAAACGCTCGAACCCGAGGTGCTCCCGTCGCTTATCGATGGGCTCTTCCCGGATCCGGGAAACTTCACTCCCCCCAGTATGTGTCCACCCGTTCCCGACACCCCCACAGATGAGGAGCCTCACTCCATCTCCGAGGGGGAGCTAGGTATTGCCCTGGACCGGCTCCGGGGCAGGAAGACGGCACCGGGACCCGACGGGGTTCCAGGTCGACTCCTCTTCCTGGCCACTAAACATCTACGCGGCCAGCTGCGGGAACTGTTCGAAGCCTGTATTCGCGCAGGTCGGTTCCCGTCGCAATGGAAGGAGGGGCGTTTGTGCCTGATTCTCAAGGGAGGTCGGCCTCCCAACGATCCGTCCGCCTTCAGGCCCATAGTGCTGCTGAACGAGGTCGCTAAAGTCTTCGAAAAGATCTTGGCGGAGCGGCTTGTGAAGCATCTCGACCCTGTGGAGCCGGGGCTTTCAGAAACGCAGTTCGGGTTTCGGCGGAGGCGCTCCACGATGGACGCCTTCGAGACACTGCGAACGTTGACGGACGAAGCCGTCCAAGCGAAGGATGTCGTTCTTGCGGTGTCGCTAGACATAGCTAACGCCTTTAACAGCCTCCCTCATGAGACGATCAGGGAGGGGCTCCGCGCGCATGGAGTCCCCCCGTACCTCACGAGGCTGTTGGGCGCGTACCTGCAGGATCGACATATCCTTTGGGAGGGCGGTGAGTCCGGCAATCCCGTGTTAGGTCGGCGACGCGTCGCGTGCGGCGTTCCACAGGGGTCCGTCCTCGGGCCGATTCTTTGGAACGTAGGCTATGACTGGATTCTTCGGGTTCCGGTCCTGCCCGGGGTAGGGCTGATCTGCTTTGCGGACGACACCCTACTCACGGCACGCGCTGCGTCATTTGCGGAATCCGTGGACGTCGCCAACGCCGGGTTGGCGATTGTCGTAGATCGAATAGCCAGGCTGGGCTTGAGGGTCTCCCCCGCGAAAACGGAGGCCGTCATGTTCCATAGGAAATTTCGCAATCCCCCCGCGGACTTGACCGTTTCGGTCCAAGGGGTGGCGATTAGAGTAGGGCCCCAGATGAAATATCTGGGGCTAGTTCTCGATGGGAAATGGCTGTTCAAAGCGCACTTTGAGCAGCTAGTTCCCAAACTCGTCAAATCCGCGGGCGCACTCTCGAGGCTGCTTCCCAACGTGGGGGGGAGAGAAGTCCTGCAGCGCGTGCTAATGCGTCTTCTCGAGGTCGCCGGCCTTCAGCTGGCACCCGGAGAGGCAGGTACGCGCATTCCCTCCCTGAGTTAGGTTCCGTTTACCGCGGGGGGCCTTTAGCTTGCTAGGAGAGCAAAGGACCTTCTACCCCCGCACAACGAATTGGGGTTTGTTCTCCCAGGGCACACTCCAGGCACTTTATTGCGCTGGATCGGCTGGGCGTAACTATGTTCTAAATCTCAGCCTTTCCAACACAAACAAAAGCGCAGGGTCGACAGGGAGGAGGGGGTTTTTAGTGGGTATTGGGGTTGCTCGCTCGTGCAGCAACGCTCGGAGTCTTCCACACTATTCTGTGACGTCGATCGCGGACGGAGCACTGCCAAGAGCATACTATTGCTGCAGAGTTATCACCCCCGACCGACGCGTGTCGTTCCCCTAGCAACGACCCAGTTTGTGCGTAAATCGGTTAAACATTTTCCCTCGCCTCAAAAAAAAAAACTACGTTTGCCACGTGCCAGGACCATAGCTTAACCTAAAAATTAAAGTGCAGACCTGTTACAGATATTACACTGGAGAACATTTTTTTATAGTCATGCATATCGATACCTCGGGGCTCAAAGGGCGTAAGCACTAAAACTCGATTTTTCAGGAGACCCGAAAAACAAAATATAAAATATTATTTCGGCCATAACTTTTTGGGATTCTTGGCCTAAATAAACCATTCTAAAACCAAAAATCTTAAAATTTTATGATGCAAAACACTGTTAAATTATATTTCAAATAGATTTAAAAGTAACAAAAACAACTTTCCCATACGCCCCGGAAAATTGCATGTTTACAGGGCGTTTACACCCTAAAAATCTGTGGATGTGTGATCAGAGATGGTTGTAACTGCCAATTTGCCTACTAATTGTATCAGTTTGTAGACTGTTGATTTGTTTTCTTCAGTTGATTAAATATCAAGTAAAGAGAGAAAATAAGAAATTCTTTTCTTTCTTTATTTGCCTGTTTAATTTTATTTTATTTATTAACTTAGTATATCAATTTATCAAGTCAAACAACTAATTGTATCATCTACGGTGTCGTTTACCACCCCCGTGTTTATGATCATTAACATTGGTTGCTGTTACGACACAAAATCTAAAAATATATATTTTATTTTCTACAAAAAATGGGGTCGTAAACACCATTGTTTATCGAATTGGAAGACTTTACATATACTGATCGATAGAGTGGATGCAAAAGTGGATGGATGCAGAAGTCGTGGAAGGCCACGACACACCTTCCATGATCAAATTGATCGTGTACTAGCAGAAGGTGATGTCAGGAGCCTTAAGAACAGACGAGCTTGCATGACAAGAGTTATGAATGTCAAAGAGGCAAGTGAGGTGTGTAAGAATAAGCCTAAATGGCACTCTGTTGTTCGTGCCTACCCCGCAAGGGAACTGGCGTGAAGTTATGTATGTATGTATGTATGTATGATCGATAGAGGAGAAAAAATTTAGTAGGGCTGCATTAAAAAGTAAATTTCGCCGAAATGGCGGTTACGTCCTTTGAGCCCCGAGGTATCGATATACTCCTTCGCTGTGCAGGCTGTCCGACTGTGGAACTCTGTCCAAAATCATTAAGCCCGTCACAGACTTAGCTATAATACATATTAATATATCAGGCATTGAGATATAACATGTCTAGAGAGAGCATTGCTAACAAACAACATCGCCAAAAACGCGAAGCGTTGCTAAATTCACTCTGCGTTTTCGGGATATCAGGAAAAAATATTACCCCATTTTATATAATTAAATATTTTTTTATGTCATTGAAAAGTTTAAATGATCGTTATGATTTAATCGCTTTATGTGTTATAATTTAATATTACTCAGAGGTTTTAGTTTTTTTTTTAATACAGTATTAGCAACAAAAGTTGTGTGTCTTGGAACGAACCATAAAAAAATACATGCACAAATGAAGTCATAACACATTTTAGTACATGTAGTAATTTTAATTCGCAATAAAATGCCTGTACAGATATTAGTACATATTTATAAGTCTGTTAATTACCAATATTAATGTAATAATTCTAAAAAAAACTATTCATAATGGCAAATTATTTTTGTGTTACACATCATGTTCACGAAGGTTATTAGATGACTATTTATAACCCAAAGATTATCCTGCGTTAAAAGTTAGTGAAATCATTTGTAATACTAGACTTAGAACGATTCGATCGGTTTATATTGGGTAGTAGGCTTTATGTGTAATCCAAAGTTTATATCAGTAGTAGGAACTACGGGGTAGGTGCTCGGGATAGTTTAACGCAGGAACTTAAGAGCAACTAAACCACTTGAAAAGGGCTATTATAGAAATAAAAATATTCATATCCAAAAGTTTTTATTCAAACTAGTTCAGTTTGATTATTTTATGAACTAAAATTTGTTTTTTATCATATTAATATATTAAATTATTTCTTTATTAGGAATGAATGGAGATAACAGAATATAGACAAAATTATTATTAAAGGCTTCGATCAACAATAGTTACTAACTATTGTTGATCGAAGTTTAAAGGTTATCAAATTGATTGATGTTGTCAGGTGAGAAGTGTGACTTATTTTCCAAAATTTGGGGACTTATGTTACGATTTTTTTTTATTTATGAAATATGAATAATTGAAAAAATCTATAGAAAACAGACATGTAATGTTTGTGTATCCGGTTTTCTTAAACTAGTTTATATTACGTTTTAGACTTCCTACGGATCCAATTGTAGCATATTGTTGGACAAAGAGATGGATTTTGAAAGAAAATATTTTGAATCATTTTCGGAATTATTTTTGCACTATGTTTTTTATATTTTCTTATCAACGGCACAGTTGTATTGAAATAAAGTACCTGAAATAATTATATATGATCGTGACCGATAAGATGTAAGTTGTGTGAAGGATAATTAGAAAATTTAAGAATACTTAACCACCATATAAAATTATTTCTAATCTAACCTTAGCGCTTTGGACAATATAAACTTTTTAATGTAACCTTATGACGTTTGACATAGAATTGACAGAATGCGTGCTGCAAATATCGTCAAAGAGGATGTAAAAAAAACTGAATATCGTTTAAAGCAGATGCTTCGGTCGGAGTTATCTGTACTAATATTATAAAGAGGTAAAGTTTGTAAGTTTGTGACGTTGTAGGGAATAATCTCGGGATATACTAAACCGATTTTAAAAATTATTTTACTGTTGGAAAGCTACGTTAACAGGGAGTGTCATAGGCTATATAACATGACGCTTTATACCACGGAAACGGGACAGACCGCGGGTGAATCCGCTCCGAGCCGCTAGTAATATTATAGATAACTCTTTATTGTCATAATTAAGATATTAAATTTTGTCTATATTCTGTTAGCTGCATCTCCATTCCTAATAAAGAAATAATTTAATATATTAATATGATGAACAAATTTTAGTTCATAAAATAATCAAACTAAACTAGTTTCAATAAAAACTTTTGGATATGAATATTTTTATTTTTATAATAGCCCTTTTCAAGTGGTTTAGTTGCTCTTAAGTCCCTGTATTAAACTATCCCGTATACCTACCCCGTAGTTCCTACTACTGATATAAACCTATCGAATCGTTCCAACTCTACTATTACAATTGATTTCACTGACTTTTAGCGCAGGATAATCTTTGGGCTATAAATAGTCATCTCATAACCTTCGTGAGCATGATGTGTAACACAAAAACAATTTGCCATTATGAATAGTTTTTTTAGAATTATTACATTAGTATTGGTAATTAACATACATACATACATAACTTCACGCCAGTTCCCTTGCGGGGTAGGCACGAACAACAGGTAATTAACAGACTTATAAATATGTACTAATTACCTGTACAAGCATTTTATTGCGAATTAAAATTACTACATGTGCTAAAATGTGTTATGAATTAATTTGTGCATGTATTTTTTTTTGGTTCGTTCCAAGACACACAACTTTTGTTACTAATACTTTATTTAAAAAAAACTAAACCCTTTAAGTAATATTAAATTATATCACATAAAGCGATTTAATCATAACGATCATTTAAACTTTTCACTTACATAAAAAAATATTTAATTATAAAAAATGGGGTAATATTTTTTTCCTGATATCCCGAAAACGCAGAGTGAATTTAGCAACGCTTCGCGTTTTTGATGCCGTTTTTGCCGGTGTTGTTTGTTAGCAATGCTCTCTCTAGACATGTTATAACTCAATGGGAAAATATGTCGTAATATGCCTTGCTATGATTCATATTAATATATATTATAGCTACGTCTGTGACGGGCTTTATAAACAGACAAAATCACTCAACATATTCCAAAAAATCGATATGTATGCTGGGACACTTGCCAGATGGTAGGGCATTTGCCCGACTGAATGGTTACCACCCCTGGTCTAAAGTATGTCGTCATAACAATCTTGAGTTGTGTTCCAGCATTAGTGACCAGGTTCTAGTCTACCTCAAGAGAGCAGCACCGCATTTGTAGCACCTTTGGTGTTGTAAATGTCCATAGGCGATGGTAACCGCTTTGCAAGTGGAAAGTCTTTCATCAAGTGGGCCGTCTGCCTGTCTGCTATACTCCTGCAATAAAAATAAAAATAAAACAATAGTAGAAGTGAAACTTCAACGATGAAATTTGCCTGAACATGGCCGCAACCATGACGCGTTAAAATGGATAAAATAAGATGTTGTTTCGAGAATACAACAAACTGGTGGAACGTGACCCCTTGAGTTTTATTTAACTTTCTTGAGTTGTTTCAACAGTAAATTAGTACACATGAAGGCATTTTTGTAATAGTTCATTTTCACTCAAACACGTAAAGTATCGACAAGAGCCCGGCGCAGACTATAAAGGTATAATGTATAAATGATCTAAGGCGCAGACTAAGTTAGTTATGGACATTGAGCTTTAATGTACTACGTACTAGAGAGGCCTGTACTTCTGCCAGGTTGAAATCGAGGCGATCAGGAAGCGGGAAACCGCCTCCATGCTCGCCATCTGGTCTCAAGAGTTGGAAAACCCTGCGGCCGGCGGCTACACGGTGTAGGCAATCAGGCCGCAGCTGATGGAATGTGTCACCCGCGAAAGCGGAACCCTGACCTTCAGGATGACACAGATACTTACCGGACACGGGTTTTTCGATAAGTATCTGTGTCGCATTGTGGGCTGCTTCCCTCCCCCGGAATGCCGCCAGTGCGGCGCACCCGACACGGCGTTTCACACGCTAGTCGAGTGTGCGGCATAGGCGCCGCAGCGTTTCGAACTCGAGACACAAGTAGGAGCGATCGACTCGCTCTGCAGTCTGGTGAAAGCCATGCTGCATAGCAGCGATACCTGGGGGGCTGCAGTTACTTTTTGTGAGACGGTAATGTCTCTCAAAGAGGCCGCCGAACGAGATAGGGAGAGGAGTATTATTGCGCGTACTAATGCGACTCCACGCGGACGCCGGCGGTTGGCTGGCATCCGGAGACGCAGGTATGGGCATGACTTTCCACCCTGAATAATACCGCTTTGGGGGGCCTTTAGCTATCAAGGGAGCAAAGGATTCATCATCCCCGCTGAGAAGTGAATGTGTTCTGATTCCCGGGACATTCAGGCACTTTTCGCGCTGGATCGGACTGGGCGTAACTACATTCTAAGTCTCAGCCTTTCCTACATAAAAAGCGCGGGGCACATGGGAGGAGGGTGGTTTTAGTGGGTAGTGGGTGTTGCCCGTGCAACTTCTCTGAGTCTCCACACAAGCTGGCTTGATTATTGTTCGGATTGCCCCTTATCAAAGGGGAAAGCCTTCATGATCAACTATGGTCTAATCCCTTGCAAAGGACCCAGTATTGTGCGTAAATAGCACATCCCCCGCCTTAAAAAAATAAAAAATAAAATAAAAACACAAACAAAGTACATACGTTCACGAGTGTGACTCTTACACTGAAGTAGGAAACCTATGGAAATGAAACGTCAATAAAAAATGCGTGCCACTGTGACGTCATCTGGCTACTAAACATGACGGTTTTAGTGCTGCCCAGAAGATTTTAATGTTATTAGGTTTTATCGATAAAGGCTCATTTTAATTTTAAATATTATTGAGTATTAATTATTTGTAGAATTTATACTTTAATAGGAAGTAAGTATATTGTTATGTTCAAAGATACTTTGATTTAGATGTGTGAAATCTAAGTTCGTATTTCAAATTTATCAAGTAAACGATATGACGATTTTTAAAAGTTGCTACACTGATTTGATAAAGTTGTCGTTTGACAACTCAGTGACCACAAAACATAAACATATGGCGTAGTACAGTGCCATCTGCCCATCTCTAGCATGCTAAATTTTATCGTCGTTTCGTATGTTGCCGTCTCGCTCGCACTTGCGTATATGCCGGAAAGGGATGGAAGCTTTATGTCGGCGATATAACACGTACTCTTATTTTGATATCCAAAACAGATTAATTAGATTGTAATAGAGAGGTAAGTAGTCTAAACTACTTACCTCTCTATTACAATCTATTTTAATTGTGTTGCTGACTCTAAAGTCCGTAACACATTTTTTTTTTGTTTTGAGGCTAGGGAAAATACTTAACCGATTTACGCACAAACTAGGTCGTTGCTAGGGGAACGACACGCGTCGGTCGGGGGCGATAACTCTGCAGCAATAGTATGCTCTTGGCGGTGCTCCGTCCGCGATCGACGTCACAGAATAGTGTGGAAGACTCCGAGCGTTGCTGCACGAGCGAGCAACCCCAATACCCACTAAAAACCCCCTCCTCCCTGTCGACCCTGCGCTTTTGTTTGTGTTGGAAAGGCTGAGATTTAGAACATAGTTACGCCCAGCCGATCCAGTGCAATAAAGTGCCTGGAGTATGCCCTGGGAGAACACACCCCACTTCGTTGTACGGGGGTAGAAGGTACTTTGCTCTCCTAGCAAGCTAAAGGCCCCCCGCGGTAAACGGAACCTAACTCAGGGAGGGAAGTAATGCGCGTACCTGCCTCTCCGGGTGCCAGCTGAAGGCCGGCGACCTCGAGAAGACGCATTAGCACGCGCTGCAGGACTCCTCTCCCTATTGCGTTCTGCGGCGCCGCAGTCCGTAACACATTACCGCAACGCACCTCAAGATAGGTGCGCTGCACCATAAGTGAGAGCGATTCAAATTTTAAACTTACAAGGGACCGCGTGATAAAAAAAAACACCTTCAGAACATTTATTTAATTACAAACGTCATTCCTTATGACTTCCGCTCTAAAATCACTTAATTATTAAAAATTTAACGAATTTACAATAGTTTTTATTAAAGTAAAACTAATAAAGGCATAAGTTTATAATATGAGTTTTATTTGTACCTTAGATGTTTTACATGGAATACAAAGTTCAAAGAAGTGACACCATCGGTTTTGGTTTATTCCTCTAAAGATGTCAAAGCGTATTACTTTTATCTAAGTAGGTTCAACAGCTTCACTATAAAGAGTCTGTATATACAAAATCTAACATCTTCTCTTGAAGCTAAGGAACAGCAGAGTCCTTAAATGTGCAGCATTTACCAAGGTAGAGGTGTCAGGACCGGCCAAAACAGGAACTGTTTCCAACTGGTTTTCTTTTAATATGCCAGTTTTATGTTGGCTGGCATGTCGCTGCAAAATATTGAAATATTAGTTTACAATAATTGTGTCCACAGTTTTTTTTCATAAAATTTGCTTAAATTATGACATTATCATTCAAATTGGGCAAATACATTTCTTGGATGGAATCACAGCCACAAAACCCATAAGTTTTTCTAAAATAGTTATATAGAATAAGAATGACATAGACTACAACTAGTCGTAACTAGCATATCAGTAATAATGTAGCAGCAACAAGTATATCAAAGGCTAAAAGTAAAAGTACAAATTTCAATTATACGAGCAGTCTCCATGAGGGTGAGAGGCACGAGAATACATATTAAGGCCTTCGACTGCGAAGACGAAGCAGGAATTATATAATAAGCAGACAGTCCAACGACTATCCTGCTGATCATCGTCCCACCATACAAAACTTGTATATTAATTTTGATCCTTTTATAGCACGTTTTGTTGTAAAATAATACGTATGTATTAAAATATGTATATAATAAAAAAAAATATATCAATACTAACTATAAAAGTATATACAGTATTAACTTACTCTTACAAATTTGAAGGGCACGGCATCATCTCATACTCGAATCACATCCAGAGTTTTGTTGAAACATTTATCATCAAAATATAGCGAGCAAATATAAATATATTTTGCATTTGGCTTTATATTTTCCATTTCAATGGCTTCCAGCCACTTTTTCTTTATACGCTCATTTCTTGGGATCCTATAAAATATATTTTAATTATTATTTTTGTATGTTTTAAGCAGGGTAGCATGATAAAATAAGAAATTTTATATAAGCAATCATATTATATCGATATCAAAGTCGATAAATAATGTACAACCCCAGCTAATAAATTAACATTATTTAAGCGTAAGGAGTTTTTGGCGGGAACTGAAAGGAGATGTTGTGCTGTGCAGTTTTATTTTCTAAAAATGTGTAAAATTACTCTAAAATGAACAATAGTTTTGTACGATATTGATAGTTTTTGAGTAGTAATTATGTGTTTTGTGAAAAATGTGAACTGTATAGTCAAATGTGGCCTTTTGAGTTGTCACAAGAACTCCGTTGAATGGCACTAGCTGATTACCTACAGTTCAGCTGTGCTACACATAGGCTTAAGAAAATGAAGAAACTATATTGTAAACTAAGATTTGGCTTAAAGGCCTAGCTGCCAAGCCATAAACTTAAATAATAATATTTAAGCGTAAAAATATAGTTAAATAAGTTAAATCCATTCATGACCTATAACTGCACATAAGAACCTTGCTAATTATAATGAAAATCTTCCTTTATTTTCCCGGCAACATTAACAATAAGCAATATTTTTAATGTTATTTACAGCGTACCTGTGTATGGTTAAAGATTTGGAGTTTTTCTTATGCCGCACCCTATTACACTGCACACGGGCATATCTGCGACGTAATTATTTCTGTTTGCCTTCAATTATTTTAAATCACAAGCAAAATATTGAAAGATAATTAGTTATTTTTATTTATACCACGACTTTTTGACGAGACAAGTACCGGCTGCACTGACTGATAATGTCATTTGGTGCGCTAAACATGGCGGATTTTCGGCCTCATTAGGTATTTACGTATATTCATGTTCCACTTTATGTACGCACTGAAATACTGTTATATTGTTTTCCTGCGAGTTACAGTGCTGAGTGAGAACGAGATAGATCTATGTTTATGTGTGTGCCTTCAAAATGGATGCTATTTGTATAAGCAATTGTACGTATAGAACAATATGTCCCGTCCCTATTATGGAGGTTCATGATAGAACGCAAAAAATCTCTAAGAAAAAATAATTGTACTGACTGTTATGCACTGAAGTAGGAAACCTATTATAGAGGTCCATGCTGTTATGACACTGGTTTGTGCTCTGAATGTTAATTCTGCTCTGTTCATGTATTTTGTGAAATATAATAAAATCAGTTAAAATCAAGACTCATTGTTATTTTTGCCCATAACTCTTCACTGGCCGCAGGAAATTATATTCTCTCTCCGTTCCTGCACGGATAAAAATAGTACATAGTTCATAAACTACACAATATCAGTTTGTTGGTGTCCATACATGTGTTCTTAAGCTTATTTGTAATGCAGAGTTTTGTTTGCTGTAACCCACCACAGATAGTAAGTGTTTTTGTAGTTTATCATGCACTGTTTCTTACAACTCTTTAAATTTTTCGAAAAATAGTTGTATAATATGCTTCTGTATTTAAGTGTAAAGAAAGAAAAAAAATATTTGAAGAAATAGTGTTATACTTACATTACATACATATCCATAGTAGTTTGTGATTGCATACATGTATCTTAAAACATAAAAGCATATTTTGAGAATTTATTAGCATTATTAGTAAACAAGGTTGTATATAAAAAAAACTTGTGATAGACAAATATGAAGTAAAAACATTTTTAGCTAGAAGTGTTGCTAGACAGTTTTTTCCACTCCTGGAACAATGACACATGAAGCAATGTACATTCAAAAGGATCTTCTGTTCTGTGCTTTTACACATAAACATAAAAAAAGCCTGCCCTAGCTTTTGTGTCATATTTCTCTCTCAAACCGGAGTTTTTGGTGGGAACTATACGAAGACTTATACATCAGAATTGGCTGTATGGATTAAGATTCCTTTGCCTGCCCTTGTGACGAATTCTACTACTACTACTCTCTCTCAATCCCATGGTTATCTGGAAGAGATTGTTATCAGCGATAAGACCGCCATTTGTACCTAATTCTTAGCTGCTTTTATGTATTGTTTAATTAATTTTCATGGACAATAAAGTATGTTCTATATATATATTGTTATCTGTGGAGGCTTATTAATAGCTTCTCTAAATCTATCTTATTTTTAGTTATTAATAATGATAGCTGTTAGCCCCCCAAATAAAATAAAATAAATAAATATATTGTACTTTCAAAAAATATTTTTCAATAGAACTTAATTTAAAATAAAGTTGCATGGGAAATACTGTGTCCTACTGTCGGGTTCCGAAAAGGTGCTGAGTGTAAATATTTTCTTTCACTTTGCACATGGTTCTTGTAACAATATGTGTTATGTATTTAAATTTCAGCAATAACAGAAAACGGTTATAATGATAGCCAATCAGACTCAATGTAGTGTTGATTATAAGCAAGCCATTGGACCAGTGTACCAGTTGGAATGTAAGCAGTTTAAGAGAAATAATATGGTAGAAATTAAAAGAAAACAAAAAGAAGTAAATGAAAAAGAGTTTGAGATAAATAGTATGGTAGGAATTAAAAGAGAAAATGATGGAGTAAGTGAAAAAGACAATGATGGAGAGTTTGAGGTAAATAATATGGTACAAATTAAAAGACAAAATGAAGAAAACAATAAAGAAGAGTTTGAGATAAACACTATGGTAGAAATTAAAAAAGAAAATGAAAAGGACAATGAAGAAGAGTTTGAAATAAATGGTATGATAGAAATTAAAAAAGAAAATGAAGAGTTTGAGATAAGTGATATGGAAGAAATTAAAAAAGAAAATATAGGAGGAAATGAAGAAGAGAATTACATTAACATCAAAGAAGAGAAAGAAGGTAAATGCCAGTATAGATTAATATAGTGTTTTACTTGGTTACATTTCACTTGATTATATATCTGTCGGGTAAATGTACATTGTACATATTCTGGGATCTCAAGTATCCTTCTTTTACAGGCTGTCCGGCTGCAGGAAATTGTATTCTTCTCCGTTCCTGCACAGATAATATACTATGTTCATCTCTGGTGCTTGTAGCACTTTTATATCAGTCATGCTCTATATACAATATTATTCATAGTATAGGAAATTTACTAAATACCCATAAAAGTGCTGTCCTTATTAATGCTAATCTAATGGTCCTATTCTCATTAAGTTACCGTGAGTTTGAAGTTTTCTTTAAGACACATACTGTTAAGTAAGAGTTTGGTATAACAAGAAATCAAGATACTTGTTAAGGCACCGTGTGACGAACTATGATTCCCCGAGAAAGTAATTCACCCCACACTCCTGTGTATCTACGACAAGTCTGGTTCGATCCTTCTGTAAATATATCACGCGTCGCGCGCGCATTTAAGATACCCACTTAATTACCCTACTGAGCAAGTGCCAAGACCTCAGTGCTAAGTTCTATCCGTGCAGGAATGGAGAAAGAATACAATTTCCTGCAGCCGGGCTGCCTGTCATATGAGGCGACAAAACAACCCGTAGCCAGGTGGTAGGGCATTTGCCCGACTGGATGGCTACCACCCCTGGTCTAAAGTATGTCGCCATAACAACCTTGTGTCGTGTTCCGGCATTAGTGATCAGGTTCCAGTCTCCCTTAAGAGAGCAGCAGCGCATTTTTAGCACCTTTGGTGTTGCAAATGTCCATAGGCGATGGTGACTGCTTTCCATCAAGAGGGCCGTCTGTCTGTCTGTTGAACTCCTGCAATAAAAAAAAAAGTGGCAAGTGAATCTAGGGAATGCTATATCAGGAGCTCCTAATATCAAAAGTACTAATCAATTACCAAATCCTCCAATTATAATTGGTATAACTATGAAAAAAATTATAATGAAAGCATGAGCTGTAAGTATAGTATTATAAATTTGATCATCTCCAATTAAAGATCTGGGGGTACCTAATTCTATTTTTTAATAAAGTTTTAAATTCTTTATGAAGATTAATTAAAATAAAATTTCATAATAGTAAAAATCGATTAGGTAATATTCAATATGTAAATGGAATAATAGTGTTATAACAACAAGAGAATTCACACTGCTGCCCCTGCATCACTCCGGTTACTCAGCTCATTATCAGCTCAATCATATTACTATAAGTAAGTCCATTTATCTCCAGTCCCTCTTTTACTCTTGCACCCTTGAAATCTGGCAATCAGCCAGATCAATACTTACTAGTGTTATTTGTCCACAATTTAACATAGTGTCATAAATTGACAAACATGGCATAGGAGCTTTTATCTATACAGACTGAATTATTTAATGTTTGCATTAAAAGTAAAACCTTTTTTTATACCTATCGGCAGATTAAGTACTTTTTATCTTTTTATTTTATTTTATTTTATTTTATTTTACAATTTTTGGATGACTATCAGCTATTCACATTGTAATAATAACACATTAGTGATAGTGAGCTATTAACAAGTCACCACAGATAGAAATAAATTAAGATATCTAATCAGAGATCAGAGAACTAAAAACAACGAGAAAAAAAATGTCTAACATCTTAAGAAAACCTACTCATTACACACTAAAATTCAAAATATAGATCATTGAGTTTATTCCTAAAACCAGACACTGAGATACCCATTATATCCAAATCATAGCTGCGAATTAATTTATTATAGGTAGTACACGATCGACACAGAAAACTATATTGGCGATAGTTCGTGTCAACCAATTTCAAAGCAAAATAGGGACTATTATGGAAAGAATGTCGAGGACAATCGAATTTTTGTGAGTTTACAATACGAGATAGGAAAGTTAAATCAGCGATTTCCCGGCTCTGTGCGAGTTTCAAAAAATGGTGATTCTTACATGATATACCACAATCTTTTAATTTGGAGTTGGTCCTAAAATTTAGATATTTAATAAATTTTACTTGTATTTGTTCAATGCGTTTAATGTATATGTCATATCTTGGATTCCAGACTTGAGAAGCGTATTCTAAATGAGACCGAACATATATGTATAATATATCTTTGCTAACTATTAAATAGGTCAGATTAGTTTCCGTCAGGACCATCGGAATGTCTTTGGTTCCCAAGGTCCTGACGTACCGTGTTGAGATGGTATAAAGAGGTGGTTTAGGAGCATACCATCGGGATTCCAATACTATCCTACTATTGTCCCCAAGCGGTAGGGTGTCCATGATGGATTACATCTCGTAAAAACAAAGAAAAAGGTAGTTAGGTTAGGTTAAATAAATTCAAATTATGTTGTAAACAAATTCAACCTAAAACAAAATAATGTTTTTGCCATACTATTAAAAAAACTATCTATCTATCATTTAAGAGCTACCCTTTTGTCGGAGAAGCCTCCTCCAATCTTCTCTATTACAGGCCAGATGTTTTACTTCTATGTAAGACAGGACACCCTTTTTTTATATAAAATTAGCTAAGAATAAATCATAAGAATCACAAAAAACGCATTGTAAATAACGTAAATGAGATGAAATTCATTTCGTAAAGATTAAATCCTTAAAGGTTATAATATAAAACAGCAAATGAAACAATTAATTAACCATCTAAATGTAGTAGTAATTTTATAGATGTTGACATAAAAACATTTTCTCAGATTACTCAGATCCAAATCAGGAAGAAAATGTAGACATCTTTGATGTTGAGTCAGGACTAACTTCAGCCGAGAATATGCCAATGAAGAAAACATTGGTAACAACGTCTGTAATTATTTTGAAGAAGATGGCTATAGGTGAGTGTTTGTAGATAATGTTATCGAAACTACTAGAAAGCGCTGGCGCTACTAGAAAGTTACATCGCGGTATGGTGTGCATTGTGTACGTGCATGACCCGCGTGTATTTGGTTTGATCGTTGTTGACACTCACTGCAATAAATTTTCTTTGAGATCTATATGTTTATAATTTTATTATATCGTATAGAAAATCTCCTCTCTTCCAGGACCGATTATACAGTGAGAGATTCATTTATTTTATTGCATGAGATCAGTAGACAAGCAAAGGGCCCGCTTGATGGGAAGCGGTTACCATTGCCTATGGACATTTGCAACACCAAAGGTGCTACAAATGTGTTGCTGCTCTGTTAGGGGAGACAGGAATCTGGTCACTAATGCCGGAACACAACTCAAAGTTGTAATGGCGACATAGTTTAGACCAGGGGTAGTAGCCATACTGTCAAGCAAATGCCCTACCACCTGGCTGTGGGTTGGTTTGTCGCCTCTCATGACATGCCACCCCAATGCAGCAAATTGTATTCTTTCTCCGTTGCAGCACGGATAGAAATGAACTCGTTATTTTTGTGTCGGAAGATATTATAATGAAATAACAGAGTAAAGACAAGACAGTTTATTTTAGGTATTTACTTGGTAGTATTTAGAAAGCTAATGTCTGTCTGTACGTCAGACAGTAGAATAAATATTTGAATATATTATTCTTATGCTGCCAGGTATTCTCATTGTATCATCACGTAGGTCGAACACTCCCCCGCAATGAGAACACCTCTGCATGTATATAATAAAAATAACATATATATCAAAGCCTATCCTAACTGTACACTTTACAAAACTTAACACTAACATTTGCATTATATCTACCATTAACCTATCACTAACTATAGACAACACTCCTATAAAACAACCGAAACTAAGACATATATACAAAATGAACTTAACTTAAACCTAACGCTTTTGTGCACTGGTAGTGCTTTATTTTTAAGAGCGGTTTAGTTAAAATATCAGCTATCATGTCTTGAGTTGGTATGTATATAACATGGAGATAATGCTGTGAAAGAGAGTCTCGTATAAAATGGTGTTTAATGTCAATATGTTTAGTGCGTGCGTGATATGTGTTAGTTTAATTGAGCTTTGATTGTCAGTATGAATAGTGATGGAATGAGTGACAGCGAGAACTTCGGCGATGAGAGTTTTGAGGTATATGGCCTCTTTGCAAGCTTCTGCCAGAGCCATATATTCAGCTTCTGTGGTTGAAAGTGCTACTGTGCGCTGCTTGCGAGCTTCCCAGGATATGGGGCCTCCGTTCATCATAAAAACGAAGCCTGTGTATGAGCGCCGGTCAACTAAATTATTGCCATAATCAGCGTCTACGTATCCGGTTGGATAATTAGGACCACTGTGGTTATAATGCAGTTTAAAGTCTTTAATGGCTTTTAGATACCTTAGAACTCGCTTTGCGGCTTTCCAGTGTACTCCCCCGTAATGTGCATTGAACTGGGATAGGTAAGAGACCGAGTAAGCGATGTCAGGTCTAGTACCGATAGCAATGTACATTAATGAGCCGAGGAGTTCTTGGTAAGGTACTTCAGTATTATCTTCTCCAGGTTATAGAGGTGTAAGCATCAAGCCAGGTTCCAACGGAGTATTTGCCGATAAAGCGTCCATCATACTGAATTTGTTTAAAAGTTTCTCGATTTATTTTGTCTGATCGAGAGTAATGGTGCCGCTACTTTGTATAACTCTTATCCCTAGGCAGTCTTTGAGAGGACCAAGATCTTTCACAGTGAACAGTCTTTTAAGTTCACTTTTAAAGTGATTTTTCATATCGTCCTTTGTACTAATTATGAAAAAATCGTCAACCGTTACTATAAGAAAATCACTCTCAACGCGTTTGTAGTATAGACAGTGTTCGCTAGATGACTGACTCAGGGAGAGTTTATGCATAGCTTCACACACCTTCAAGTTCCATTGGCGTGGAGCTTGTTTTAGTCCATAAAGAGACTTTTTCAATAAACAAACCTTACTTTTTTTGTCTGTTGAGAAGCCATCTGGTTGTTCCATAAATATTTCCTCTTCCAGATCTCCATTTAAAAAGGCAGTTTCCACATCGAGGTGGTCAACTTGCAGATCATATTGTACAGCAAATGCTAGTAGTAGCCGTACTGTAGATAGTCTGGCGACTGGTGAAAAAGTTTCACTGTAGTCTATTCCAGCTACTTGAGTGAAGCCTTTTGCTACTAATCTAGCTATATATTTGACAATTTGTCCGCTTGTGTCCTTTTTTATTCTATAGACCCATTTACATTTAGTTGTTTTTCTATCAGAAGGTCTGTCTACTAGAATCCAAGTCCCGTTCTTTTTTAAAGAATTATACTCAGCATTCATAGCTTCTAGCCATTGTTCTTTTTGCGGATGATCTAAAAACTTCATTATATGTCTCCGGTTCAGAATCTGAAGTAAGATAAAGTTTAGCTTGATATCTCTGGGGAGGACGTCTGTCTCTAAGAGGATATCTTCTTTCAGATGACACTTCTCTTTGCTCAGATTCTACCATATCGTAATTAGTTTCAGGAGTTATAATGTCATCATTGCATGTAGGCTCAGCAGAAGTAGATGCTTCAGGTTCTGTGTTATGTTGTTCACAGACTAAAGTTTCAGGTTCTGCAGTAGGTTGAACTTGTTGAACTGGATGATAAATAGGAACAAGGGTGTCTGTGGGCTGTAAAGGGGATGGAACGTCATTGATTTCAGGTTGTTGATACATTTTATTCATAATGAAGACGACATCTCTAGAAATAATAATTTGTCTAGGATTATTGGGATCAATGAGACGGTAGCCTTTACTCTCTGTAGAGTACATACATACATACATACATACATAACTTCACGCCAGTTCCCTTGCGGGGTAGGCACGAACAACAGAGCGCCATTTAGGCTTATTCTTACATACCTCACTTGCTTCTTTGACATTCATAACTCTTGTCATGCACGCTCGTCTGTTCTTAAGGCTCCTGACATCACCTTCTGCTAGTACACGATCAATTTGATCATGGAAGGTGTGTCGTGGCCTTCCACGACTTCTGCATCCATCCACTTTTGCATTGTATATCTGTTTATTCATTCTTTCATCATGCATTCTTTCCACATGCCCGAACCACCGGAGCATTCCTTTCCTTACCTTCACCCCGACACTCTCTTTCAGACCAACTCTCTTTCTTACTTCGGTATTACGAACGCGGTCCGCAAGCAAACTCCGCAGATTTTGCGCAGTGCTCGCATCTCGACCGCGTTTACTCTACTATCATGCTCTTTCTTCCATACCCAACTCTCGCTTCCATACGTGAGCGTAGGTACCAGTACCGCGTTGTGTACGGCGAGCTGGGCCTTCTGGCTGAGGTTCTTAGCGCCTAGAAGTTTACCTAACGCTCCATTCACACTATTCCCCAAATTCACTCTTCTTTCTATATCAGCGGTGTACCTTCCATCCCTGCTAAAAGCACATCCAAGATATACAAACTCATGTAGAGTAGCCTACGAAAATGAAAGATTGCGTTTTCGATTCCAGTTTTGATCTTTTTTCTTTAGGAATGAGAACGTGGGCTTCGCAACCAAATACCCTTAAATGAGAAAGGTTGACTTTAGTTTCACTCCACAATTCTTCAGGATTTTATTCTTTAAGGCTTGTGTAGGCGAACGGTTCTTTAAATAAATAGCCGTATTTACCGCTTCTCCCCAATAAGCCTTAGGTAGATTTGCATCTTGTAGCATACATCTCGCTTTCTCAATTATTGTCCTATTCGCACGTTCAGAAACTCCATTTTGTTGAGGAGTATATGGGACTGTGGTCTGATGCACGATTCCATTTTCCTTCAAGAAGGTAGTCATGTCACGGTTAACATACTCGCGACTATTGTCTGTGCGTAAAACCTTGATTTTGTGACCCGTTTGGTTCTCTAATAAATGTTTAAATTCGAAGAACTTTGTACAAACTTCGGCTTTATATTTTAATAAATACCCAAAAGTTTTACGACTAAAGTCGTCTGTGAAAGTTAAGAGGTAAAGAGAACCACCCTATGAATGAGTACTCATAGATCCACACAAATCAGAATGAACTAGTTGTACTAGCTCTGTAGACATATTTTTTGAGTTTAAGGTATTCTCATTGTATCATCACGTAAGTCGAACAGTTATTCTTGCTGTTGTCGCAACACACGAACAGCTCTTCTTGAACAAATGTTCATCTGCCACTGCATCGGCGATGACGAACACAAGGCGCTGCATACCCTCCAGGTCTCGTTGTTGTGGGCATCGGGGCAGATTTGTCCCTCTCGGCCGTGGTGAAAGCCATGGTCGAGAGTCCCGACACGTGGGATGCAAATCGGCATGTCAGCGCAGGAGACGAGAGGGGGCAGATCACGACGTTCCCCTCCTGCCAGAGTCCTCAGCGGAATCATCCACGCGCCCCCTCTTACCTCGAGGCGAGACCCAAAGAACTAGCTCTCCAGCTAACAAATGGAAGGGCCAGCCCCTAAAGGCGCCGACCGTCGTCAGGTCCGAGCTGGAGGATCCCATAGCTTAGACAAGGGACTAATAAAATTAGTATTAAAACAATATCAAATTTGTATGCTGCATTTACAACAAACATGGTTTGCACTTAGCTTGTTGCTGATTTGTGATGTGACAGAGGACTTGACCCGAGAATAATACTCTGGAATAAACATTTACTGAAACAGTACTTATCCACTCCCGAACATTTTCAAAAGAAAGATATAAAAAAACGACAGTGTACGTCTCTGGACGCCCGACAGAAGTGATAACTTGAACTAATCTAAGTTGAACTATTTAATATCGAAATTGTTTAACTTGAGAAAAGCTTAGGTTATTACTTAAATTTTAGGTATATAGCGTGTGGGTTAGAGTGAGAGAGGAGTAGCCTGCCTACTGCTGCCGTATGCGTGAGAGAAAGGGAAGCCAGCCCGACTGACGCCATAACGTGAAATGAAATGAAATGAAATTTATTTACATAATGAGTACAGGGAACATAAAATAACTAAACAATACAATGACAATTCTGTAGGAGCGTCCAAAGTTAGCTCTGGTGCCCGCACTAGGTCTCAACAGAGCCTGTGTGGCGGGCCACAGTGGAGTTCGCTTTGGTTTCGAAACTCTTCTTCTTTTATTGCCTGTTATTATTATTAGAACTAAAGAACAATTAAAAAGGAAAAAAAAAACAATATATAATAATAAAATCTACATACTACATAACTACGTGCCTAGATACGTTGGTGAGTGAGTATATATTAATGGTGTGTGTGTGTGTGTGTGTGTGTGTGTGTGTGGGTGCGTGCGTGCGTGCATGTGCATGCGTGCCTATATGTTATGAGTGTATGCTTGTGAGTACGTGCGTGAAAGTATTAGTTTACGTTGAAAAATAATTGACGAAAGAGTATTAACTGACAGTATGTAACAATTCTTCAGCGTTTTTATATGTAAATGGCTGTAAAAAGTTATTCAAAGATTTCTTAAATTATGGCGTGTCATGGTTACTAAATTTAGATTCCTACTTAGAGTATTATATAGTTTTATACCGAGAAATTTCACAGATTTAGTACCAAAAGTTGTACGACATTTAGGTTGTTGGAATACTAGATTCTGTCTACGCTTCGATTTCAGTTCTTCCATGATCTCTTTTGTTACAGAATTGTGTTGTTTCATAACTACTGCACGGACAAATAGCTTGCGAATATTAAGGACACTTGTCTCATTGTATATCGACTCGGTGGAGTATAGCCTCGGCTTGAAGAACATGCATTTTAATAACGCTCTCTGGGCACGTTCCAGTACTATAAGATGTGTTGATGCTGCCGAGCCCCAAGCTGTATTACAGTAACATAATACTGATTCTGCTAGGGCAGTATACACCTTTAGTAGCGAATCCCGATCGAGTACATGGCGCAGTTGCTTGAATGCATATATTAGCTTTCTTGTCCTATTCGCTAGATATTTGATATGTGTTGTCCATGTTAAGTATTTATGCAGGTGAATGCCTAAATATTTGGTATCGTTAGTTGGCAAAATTTCGTCACAAGTGCAGGAAATGTATTGATGACAGTTAGTCTTATGCATTCTAAGATGAAGCGGTCGTTGCGGTTGAGTATTTGAGTGTTACATAACAAAGCGGTTTACCCTCCCATAAGAAATTATGATTTCAATAAAAAGTTTAATTAGTTTGATGCTTTCAGGTACATCAGTGAAGAAACGCACATTAAACAAAGCACCGCAAAAAATGAAGCAAATTAAACCCGAGGAAGCAACAGAGCATAGAGAACCCATAACTAAGGCTGCTTCAACGTTGCCAAATAATAATTGTGAAGTATCAGATACAAGCTATTCTCAAAATTTGTATGGAGATCTGAAAAATGTAACTTCTAAGAGTAAACAAATTATTAACTCAACAGTTAACCGCTATCAAGTAAATAAGACTTCACGAAAAGTGAATATACTACGGAAACGTAACAAACATAACATTCAAGTAACGAATACCATTGAAGAAAACAATAAGAAGCTTTCTTCTAACATGTCTTATAGTAATGTCAAAAATGAGAGCTGCAAAGTTCTTCCGAAGAGTACAGATGCTGCTGCTACAAGTATGCTAGATGAATGCGACAAACAGGGCAAATCAAATGTTTCCAATGAAAAGGGATCAGAAAAACGCTTTAAATGTCTCATATGTCCATACAAATGTTGTACGAAAAGCACTTTGAATACTCACCTTCGTATACACTCTGGGGAGAAACCGTACATATGTGATTTTTGTGATTATAGATGCACACAAAAAGGTACTTTAACATACCATGTAAAGTATAAACACACGAAAGAGATGAAGTTCTCATGCAATACATGTCAGTTCAAATGTCTTACAAAGAGCACTTTAGACGTACACCTTCGTACGCACACTGGGGAGAAACCGTACGCATGTGATTTTTGCGATTTTAGAAGCTCGCAAAAATCTTATATAAATACTCATATAAAGATTAAGCACATAGTGGAGAAGGGCTTCGCATGTCATTTATGTCCTTTCAAATGTGCTGAAAAGAACAATTTAAGGTCACACCTTTATAAGCACACTGGGGAGAAACCGTACATATGTGATTTGTGTGATTTTAGATGTGCACGAAAAGGTAATTTAGTAAACCATATAAAGGTTAAACATATGAAGGAGAAGAACTTCACGTGTCATATATGCCAGTACAAATGTTATCAAAAGTCTGTTTTAGATGTACACCTACATACCCACACTAAAGGACAACCGCATGAATGTGAAGTTTGCGATTATAAATGTGCTTTTAGTGCCATTTTAAATTCGCAAAGAATAAAAAACGCGTGAGGCGTCTTTTTGACACGTGGTTGGAATAAAATTTATTTTTTAAAATTTATTTTCTGTGCGCGTGTTTGTCATATCTTTTTTTTTTTGAGTTTTTGGCGGTAACTGAAAGGGAACGTTGTGCTGAGCAGTTTTATTTTCTAAAATTCTTCTAAAATGAACAATATTTGTAGGATATCGATAATTTTTGAGTAGTAATTATGTGTTTTTGTGAGAAATGTAAAGTGGATAGTCAAATGTGGCCTTTCGAGTTTTCACAAGAACTCCGTTGAATGGTGTGGATTGTAGCCTACAATACAACTGCGCCTGGCTTAAAGGCCTAGTTGCCAAGCCTTAAACATAGAAAAAAAATATATCATTTTTTACAAGCTTTTATTTTACTTGTAATGGATGTAAGTTCAGGTGGAATCTTGAAGTTAAATTTGACTAACTTCCCTGTTTCCGATTGAGTTGAAATTTTGCATGCATATGTATATCGCGTGACAATGCAATAATATGGTACCATGGAGCTGATCTGATGATGGAGTCGGAAGGTGGTCATAGGAACTCCTCTACTAAACAAGATAGACCCTTCATGTTTGGGCTTGTTTTACTTGTCTTGCCTAGCACTCTTCTGCTACATGATATCCAGGATCTCAAAAGCTTGTATTTAAAAACCTTTTTAAAAAAGGTTATTATGTTTCGTATACTGTGTTACTGTCTTATTACATTTTCTTTTACTTGTTACATTTACTTTGGTGATGGTCCTAATATAAATCATTGAGGCAGGGTTGGCACTGAAAATCAGCACTGTGCTGGAGGAAACTCCAACACAGCATAAAGCTGAGTTGCCAACCTCATTTGTAGGAAATGCGGTGTACAACGTATAGAATTTTTATCATAAAAATGTATCTATAAATATTTCTCCATCCTTGTATTGTCACTTTGCTAGCAAATAAATTCTTTCTTTCTATATTCTACACCAGCTGTGCCCGCGGTTTCGTTTCATGGATTTTTTTCAGGGAACCCTAAAAAAAAGTTGTGTAGTAAGTTACTACTTATAACAGTTATCTGCCAGGAAAGTCCCATTGAAATCGGTGCAGCCGTTTCAGAGATGAGCGGGAACATACAGACAGACAAATAAAAATTCTAAAAATTAGTATCTACTTGTCGTATTATCCCCCTTGAGTTTTTTCACATTTTTATTTTGATATTACAAACAGACCAAACAAATTGTATTAAAATATCGATACCTCGGGGCTCAAAGGGCTTAAGCACCAAAACTCGATTTTTCAGTAGAGCCGAAAAACAAAATATAAAATATTATTTCGGACATAACTTTTTTGATTCTTGACCTAAATAAACCATTCTAAAACCAAGTCTTAAAATTTTATGATGCAAAACACTTAAATTATATTCCAAATAGATTTAAAAGTAACAAATGATCTTTCCCATACGCCCCGGAAAATTGCATCTGTGGATGTGTGATGTGAGATGGTTGTAACTGACAATTTGCCCACTAATTCTATCAGTTTCTAGACTGTTGCTTTGTTTTCTTCAGTTGATTAAATATCAAGTAAAGAAAGAAATTCTTTTCTTTCTTTAGTTGTCTATTTAATTTCAATTTTATTTATTAACTTAGTATATCAATTTATCAACTCAGACAACTAATTCTATCATCTACGGTGTCGTTTACTATCCTCGCGTTTATGATCATTAACATTGGTTCCTGTTACGACACAACATCTAAAAATATATGTCTTATTTTCTACAAAAAATGGGGTCATAAACAGCATTGTTTGGCGAATTGGAAGACTTTATATATACTGATCGATAGAGGAGAAAAAATTTAGTAGGGCTGCATTAAAAAGTAAATGGCGGTTACGTCCTTTGAGCCCCAAGGTATCGATATTGTACATACATACATGTTATAATGCCCGGTGGGCAAAGATGATAGATTTCCACGTGCTACGATTTTATTTCATCTACATTAATCAATCTCTTCATACATATACGTTTATTATAGGTGCTTTTTACTTGGTCAGCCTTTAAGATATTTGTGATTTGATTGTGGTAAGGATGTCGCGGTCTACCAGCATCGACTCTACCATCAACTCTGTTGTCATACACTTCTCTTTACATCCATTCTCCCTACATGTCCAAACCACCTTAACTTTTGTTATTAATCTGGGTCAAACACAAAAAGTTTTACATGTCTACATGAGAAGACTACAAATGTTGGAACAATATCTTTATATGTTTTCGATTCGCTAACATGAATTGCTATATGAAAAGTTGTTTAATTTTTACATGTTTCTATATGTAATTAAAAAGTTTTTTTTTGTTATTGGATTATTTTCAACGTCTGCCGAACTGAGGTATTCAGTATCCGAAAAGTCAACAGTAGAAGACGTTTTGGTTTAAACGAGAACAATACAAAATAATTTATTTTTTAAAATACAAAAGTTGAGTGATCGGAAATGACCATACTACGACCATAACGACTTAACGACCGCGGTCGCCTTGTGGAACTGCGGATGGAGCATTTTGGGCGTTGTGAGATACTAAAGGAATGCGTCCAATATCACTCGTGCAAAACAATAGGGGATTGTTCACTTTTTTTCAATTTAGCTTTTTGAAAAACCATTTCGAGGAATAGTGTTCCTAATCATTTCTGTCTAGTTAAAATTCCAAAAAACGTACAATCCTCTTGTATTTTGAAAGAAATGCGTTTGACCTTTATTTGACCTTACTAAATCCTATGACGTCATTTACGTCTGGTGAAATGCATATGAATACCGTAGCCATTCAGTTTCAAAACACAAAAGGACCGACATTTTCCTTTTTATGTCATTGTTATGTCATACAACATCAACATAAACAAATATTTTATTCGACGTACTCCAGAATAAAATTATGTATATATTATCTCTTCAGACCAATATTTCTTAAATATCTGTAAAGAGAATACTTACATATGGTCTCTAACTAAAAGTCAAAGAAAAGTGCATTATATAAACGAGCGTCTTCGTAAATGGCGATTGGAACGATGTCGAAACCTTTTCAAGAGATACGATCCAAAAAATAACCTGTTTACTGATGAGAAGATCATCACGGTGGAAGAAAATTTAACTGGCAAAACAATACACCTTGCGCCAGAAGTTAGAAGGACGTCCAAAATCACATATTGGAAACAATGATTTAAGCATTAAGTGATACTTTATTCGCTGGATAGCAGTGGATTTTCCAACAGGAGTCTGTACCCTCCCATGAAGCTAATTCAATCCAACATTGGTTGCAAGCCAATTTGTCAGACTTTGTTCAGAGCATAGGTTGGCCTTCGTCGAGTTCTGACTTGAATTCTTTGGAGTATTCTTTATGAACTGCATTGGAGCTAATGGCATACAAAAAGTTCACCAGAACCTGAATTTATCTCAAGCGAGCCCAAATCAATAAATGGAAACTGATTGAAAAGATTAGTACCACCATAGAAGAATGGCCTATATCTTTAAAGCTTAATTAATTGAAAACAAGGATGGCTATTTTAAATAAATTATTTTTATATATACATAAATCTAGATGTTATTAGTTATAATTCATGTAAACAATATATGAATATTTAACATTCCTCCAAAAATATTTTAGCTTTACTTTGACTGATGTCTTAAGAGTTCACATTACGAGTTATAAGAATAAGATGGTTTCTATACTGAAAGCAAACTATTGTGAGTTATAAATTTGTATGTGCCATATATTTATATGAATTGATTAATAAAATATATCTTTTGACTTATTATTTTGCAAGATGAAATAATAAATAACTTTTAGCAGTTAAACTTGTTTATTTACTTAAACACTTATTAATAATAATTTAGGACATATTATATAATCTTTTCAGAAATGTTCAGTTTTATCTTTTTCTTTTTTCTGCAGGCTAGCATTTGGTTTTTTCTATACATAAAGTTTTCATGTAAACTGCAGTGGATAAGTCATAAAATTCTATGATCAAGCATAACCCTTGCTTATGCAGAAAAGTTGTTGCTAATTTTTTCTGAACCTGAAAAAAAAAGATATAAAGTGTCTATTTAATTACTCGCATAGTCCTTATTTAACTCATAATTTTTCATATTAGTAACTATGTTACACATCAAAATCATATTATTAAGAGATTTACAATCATTAAGGTATTTGTCACAAATCTTCATATTCCATGAAATCCTTCAAGCCATAGATGTGCTTAATTAATCACTTTTAAGCCGGCAAGTGAATATATTTAAAACTACTGGAGAGTTTCATATTTTCCGGTAATTTGTTGTATAAGATCAGATCCATAACATACATTAGCAATCAAACACACTATTTAACCACCAGGGCAGTGGTGCAATGTCTGTTCCTTTATTTGTATGTATTTATATGAGATACTTTACTTGTGTTATAGATTATTAAGAAAGTAATATAGGTTGCTGATTTATTGATTGTACCAAATTATCAAATAAGTAATTAATATTATTTTAATCAGTTTCTAATGAATGAGTGAGACATGTAGCTATTTTTCTATAAATAGGTGCACATTTTAGATGAATTTTGACTTCAACAAAAAGTATACTTACATCAATCATATATTAACTAATAATTAACGTCACTGATTTCTTATATGGATGAAATTTACAGACAGGAATAGTAATATACTACACAGGTTCTAAAAGGAAAGAAGTAAGGAAGATCTATGGACGAACATGTTGAATTTAGAAACCTTCACAAAACTACTTACATCAGGATTTTAGCTCCTCTTATGGCTGCTACTTAAGAATCTTATACACAAATGTTAAGTTGTGGGTGGGCGTAGTGAATAGGGGGGAGGTATACTTACCCCTACGACAACCCCTAAGGTCCGGAGGTTTTAAATTTTTTTTAGTTTATAAACATAACCTCACTTATTTTTGTTGTAAAATTGTGTCACTTTTGATACTAACAAACCGTGATTTGAGTTTATAAATGTACTCACGAATTGTTTATGAATGTACTCATGAATTACATATAACCACTAGAACTTTTTGTAACACTAAAACTGATTTTTAATGTAGAAATAAAGTTTCAATTTAATTGACGCATAAATACAAATTCATGCTAAACATATATAATCGATTGATTAAAAAGTGACAGTTTTTAGTGTCACTTTTGTTTTTAATGGCTTGGCTAACAAGGTGTGATTATAAAAATAAATTAATCGATATGTCATTAATACTTATCGATTTGTAATTAAGAAATTCAAAATCTTGTAGCTCAAGATTTAGAATTAATTAATATATGGTTGTATATAATTTTCGGAAATCGATAAATTTCTATGAAAAAAAAAAATTAGAAATATTTTTGTTTGCCGCCTTTATTGTCCCTTTTATTGCCGCCAATTTATTCCTTTTCTCTAGTAGTTGAGTGAATGTGCTTTCTTGTTAATTTTTGATTTTACGACGACTTGTGCTGTTTTATAATAATTTCGATTCCTCTTTTTACGTTGACTACCGGCTTTCTTTTGGACTTTGTTTGGATTGCTTAATTTTGGACCTTGGCTTTTTTACTTAATTTCGTAATGAGCGATAACGAAATGGCGAAGTAAGTATCTTCTGATGTAGCGAAGTCGTCTTCTCATGTAGCGAGGCCGTCTTGTGATGTAGCAAGACCGTCTTCTGATGAAGCAGGGCCGTCTTCTGATGCGTCAGTTTTTGATTTTTATTCTGATGAGATTTTAAATATGTGGAGCTTCCGTGACATATTAGAAAAACTCGGTACTAATGAGCCATGTATTGCATTTAGTGAGCAGGAGGGGTTACTTCTTAAAGAAAAAAGGTGTTCCACACATCGCACGTTAATGAAAATTTGCTATAACAGTGGGTGTAAATCAGTCGGAATGTTTGTATGTTCAAAGGGAACATGTAGAATTAAAGGTGGAGGCAGTGCTAAAAAAATATCACGAAGAAAAGGAACCTTTTTTGAAAATATTCTTATAGATTTAGTTCACGTGTATTACCTAATATATGCGTATTCTCGTGTATGGTCATACGATCATGTTATTTTTGATGATCCATACAAAAAAATAAAGTCAACATGTCTGAGTCCAAATACCATAGCTGACTGGTATTCTTACTGTAGAGAGGTAATTGTCATATATTATGTAGAAAAACACCTCGAAGTCCATAGTAAAATTGGTGGACCAGGGAAAATTGTACAAATAGATGAAAGCAAGTTTGGGAAAAGGAAATACAATAAAGGTAAATTTAATTAAGATTGTGTTATTAAATTCACCTTTTTTGGAAATTTTGTAGTCTTGTTGCATTATTTTATTTTATTTTTGTTTCAGGACGTCATATTGAAGGGCACTGGGTGATAGGTATGATTGAAAATGGGTCAGAGGATCTTCGCTTAGAAGTATGCCCAGGAAATATAAGATCGGCAGAGGTGCTTATCCCTCTCATACAAAAGCATGTTGAGGTAGGGACGACTATACATACGGACTGTTGGCGGGCATATGATTCTTTGCCACAATTCGGATACATTCACAAGAAGGTTAACCATTCTGACCCCGACAGTCCGTTTGTTGCAAAAGATGGGACACACACCCAGAGGATTGAGTCGCAGTGGAGGGTGGTGAAAAAGTTTTTTAAAACTAAAAGTATTACCAATACTCACAGTTTTTCTGACCTTATCGTAGAGTATTTATGGAGGCGAAGTGTACTTAAATATAAAAAAGACGCCTTTTTAGAAGTAATTGAAGCCATCAAATATATTTATAAAGTAACGTAATTTATATAGACACCATGTTTTATTTAAAAAGATCCCTTACCTAGCGAGCGTGCCGCGGCAGCGGCCGGCGAGTGCCAGAACCGACTGGTAACCATTTACTATTTATTTTATACACAAACAGTCGGTTATGTTAGGTGATATTAGCGAGCGTGCCGCGGCAGCGGCCGGCGAGTGCCAGAACCGACTGGTAACCATTTACTATTTATTTTATACACAAACAGTCGGTTATGTTAGGTGATATTCAGACCAAAGCGCACGAGCCGAGCGAGCGAAGCGAGCGTGCCGCGGCAGCGGCCGGCGAGTGCCAGAACCGACTGGTAACCATTTACTATTTATTTTATACACAAACAGTCGGTTATGTTAGGTGATATTCAGACCAAAGCGCACGAGCCGAGCGAGCGAAGCGAGCGTGCCGCGGCAGCGGCCGGCGAGTGCCAGAACCGACTGGTAACCATTTACTATTTATTTTATACACAAACAGTCGGTTAGGTTAGTTGATATTCAGACCAAAACGCACGAGCGAAACGAGCGTGCCGCGGTAGCGACCGGCGAGTGCCAGAACCGACTGTAACCATTTACTATTTTTTTGTACATAGCGACAGTTACGACGCCTTGAAAGTCTCATATGAAACATTTGTTTTATTTATCAATTTAATGGACGACTAGCAAGTTTGCTTTTAATAGGACAATGAATCAATATATTAATGATATCAATTTTATTATTAAATACACTGTTGATTTTTTTTTTAATATTGGTTAAATATAAATTAATGCGATTACGTAAAAAAAAATATCGTCTTTATTGGTCGCCATTTTGAATGGTTACTCTTGTAGTGTATATAAATGTGCTCTATTGTGTTTTTTCTTCATTTTTATCCAATTAAGCCGGTTTTTGGGTTATTTTGGTTCTTTTTATGTTGATTACTGGCTTTTTTTTGAACTTTGAATGGATTTTTCAATTTCGGACCTATGATAGAAGTGCAACATTAGCGAAAAAATCAGTGAAAATAAGTGAGGTTATGTTTATTAAAAAAAAAAAATTTCAAGATCTCCTGACCTTAGGGGTTATAGTAAAGGTAAGTATGCCTCCCCCCCTCCCCACTTCACCACCCCACTACTTAAAATTCCTGTATAAAGAAGCTATAGATTTACCAAATGCTGCAATAACCGCCGATCTAAAGCCTAAATACCCAATGTTGCCAGGTTGCTAATAGTGAAATTACTAAAATTTGTTAATTCTTGTAGGTACACACGTGTGTGTAGGAAAGTAACTCCCAACATATTGACTTAAAAAAGACCTTATCGAACATCGCCATGATTTTTAAATTGAAAACTTCGGTAGATACTTCTAGGATGGAGAAAATGCACCGAATTCGCACGACCGTCACGCTCAGATACCAAGGTTTTATCTCTGAAGTGCAGTCCTAAGGACTGATATTTTTTTTAAAGATCTGACTAATAATACTCCCCCCCCCCTCAATTTGACGGCCTCTGTGGTTGAGCGAGCTAAGCCTTTGCCGGCCTACCTCACTGCAACGCAGAGGCTCCGGGTTCGATATCTGGTATAGTAAATTTCAGAAAACGTCTTTTCTCCGTTATTTACTATGGTCTGGGTGTCTGGGATCGGCCCCAGAGTAGTCCGTTGTATATTACCCATAACACAAGCGTAACTTGCTTAATTTGGGGATATACAATGTGTGTGTGTTTGTCTGCCGATTATTATTATTATTATAATTGAAACTGACAATACAACCTTTTTATTTTAACTGGATTGACAACATCATTGGATAATGAGACTATGTCTAGGTATCAGACATTAAAAATGATAACACAAATGTGATACCAAATCAAAGTATTTTAGTGGTGGAATGAGCTTTATCTGTTGTAATCGCCGAAAGAATACTTTATTACAAATTAAGAATATTAATGACATCGCAATGGTGTCTAATAGGTAATTTATGCCTGATTATCAATTAATGGTATTCAATCTAACTGTACATTATTCAGTTTAAGTTATATTATATTGATTTTTCACTAAAGGTCACTTTAAATAACTTAACGGTAACTTTAGAAAATAATAAATGTTGAACACCAAAATATATAAAATAAATCTACCGATAAAATTGCTAAGCTGGCCACACTAAAATGATCACGATGTGTCATAATGAATAATGACAGTAACATTTAAATAGTAGCACAGATTAATATGATTATTCTCTTTTTATAGGCAAAGGAATTAATGTAAAGTTGTCCCCAATGACGTCATCGGATATTTTTTTAAAAATCGAATTAAAAAAAAACTAACTCTTAAAACACAAAAATATTCAAATTAGTATCTCAAAATACCCTATTTTACATAATAAAAATATAAAATCAGAGGGTAATTTTTTTTGAACAATCCCCGTCACCCTGGCTGGTTTAATGGGCCCATTCACGGACTTGCACTGCAATCTACGCCACGCAACGCAGAACTGAATGATGTTGCAGCCTACATTGCGTCTGACAATGCCGAACAGTGTGAATTCTGAATTTTGTAAACTCCGCTTGCTTACTGCTCTGCAGGTCTATAATGCAAGATCTTTTATGGGTCCCTTAAAAGCCAAGCTCCTAAGCCATAAGGTCCATGCAAAAAAATGATCAGCCTGATTTACAAATGGCTGACAGAATACTGGCTTTACTATAGTGTTAAATTCTCTTTGGTACTGGCTTGTATTTTACATCAATAAATGGCATTCATTTAGGAATAATTTGGCAAAATCAACTGAACAACATTAATTCTCGATATACTATAAGTGATTGTGTAACAGATTTAGGCTATAATGTATTGCTTATTGTGACTTTGTTTGTGGTCACGTTGACATGACGCAATTTCTTCCACCGAATTTATTGGCGTTGTTTGCCGCGCGGGATCCTATCCCTTACCTTCCGCCGGCAGCGAAGCTCCCTCACGAGAAGAAACAAAAGGGCTACGATGGAGTCGGTGCATTTCTTAACTGCTTTGAGGTTAGATTTTTCCGACATTACGGGCTATGTCCTAATTATTAAGCCACTTCTTCACCTGCGATAGTAGGAGTGGGTGAATTAAATCGGCTAAACTTTTACACAGAGTGTCATTAGATTACCGTAAATTAAGTTTAGGGGTGTACACATTAGTGATGTGTACTGGTTGCAATTTTAGCCTCCGGAGATTTTCGGAAGTTTTTCCTCAAAAACCGGTTTTTCACCGAAGATTAGCCTACAATCTTAGATCATATAAACGTCTAGATCACGCATCAATTGCACAAAAACGGCCCAAAAACAGTGCACCAAAATTGGTGCACTGGCTTCAATGGCTTCCCACGCCTGTTAGTGTCGTTTCGATTACTTTACTGGTTAGAGCTCTCGCAAAAAAAATAATTATGCCGGCCTGCGCTATTAAAATGTGTCGGAACTATTTTAAAACGTAATAGGATAAGTATGAGATGTCATTTAATTGGAAAACTTAACACTTTTCTCATGATTTCTTTGTAAAAACGTGAAATTTAATTTCGACATTTTCAAGGTTATCGAATTGATTGATGTTGTCAGGTGAGAAGAGTGACTTATTTTCCAAAATTTGGGGACTTTTGTTACGATTTTTTTTTTTATTTATGAAATATGAATAATTGAAAAAATCTATATAAAACAGACATGTAATGTTTGTGTGTCCGGTTTTCTTAAACTAGTTTATATAACGTTTTAGACTTCCTACGGATCCAATTGTAGCATATTGTTAGACAAAGAGATGGAATTTGAAAGGAAGTATTTTGAATCATTTTCGGAGATATTTTTACACTATGTTTTTTATATTTTCTTATCAACGGCACAATTGTATTGAAATAAGGTACCTAAAATAATTGTATATGATCGTGACCGATAAGATGTAAGTTGTGTGAAGGATAATTAGAAAATTTAAGAATACTTAACCATCATATAAAATTATTTTTAATCTAACTTTAGCACTTTGGACAATATAAACTTTTTAATGTAACCTTATGATGTTTGACAAAGAATTGACAGAATGCGTGCTGCAAATATCGTCAAAGAGGATGTAAAAAAAACTGAATATCGTTTAAATCAGATACTTCGGTCGGAGTTATCTGTACTAATATTATAAAGAGGTAAAGTTTGTAAGTTTGCGACGTTGTAGGGGGTAATCTCGGGAATACTAAACCGAGTTTTAAAAATTATTTTACTGTTGGAAAGCTACGTTAACAGGGAGTGTCATAGGCTATATAACATGACGCTTTATACCACGGGAGCGGGACAGACCACGGGTGAATCCGCGCCGGGCCGCTAGTAATATTATAGATAACTCTTTATTGTCATAGTTAAGATATTAATTTTGTCTATATTCTGTTAGCTGCATCTCATGACATGATGTGTAACACAAAAATAATTTGCCATTATGAATAGTTTTTTTAGAATTATTACATTAGTATTGGTAATTAACAGACTTATAAATATGTACTAATATCTGTACAGACATTTTATTGCGAATTAAAATTACTGCATGTGCTAAAATGTGTTATGAATTAATTTGTGCATGAATTTTTTTATGGTTCGTTCCAAGACACACAACTTTTGTTGCTAATACTTTATTTAAAAAAACTGAAACATCTGAGTAATATTAAATTATAACACATAAAGCGATTAAATCATAACGATCATTTAAAGTTTTCACTTACATAAAAAAATATTTAATTATAAAAAATGGCGTAACATTTTTTTCCTGATATCCTGAAAACGCAGAGTGAATTTAGCAACGCTTCGCGTTTTTGATGCCGTTTTTGCCGGTGTTGTTTGTTAGCAATGCTCTCTCTAGACATGTTATATCTCAATGCCTACAATCTAATTTTGTTTATTTTACATGAAATTTGGCTTAATTTCTACATAATATTAGTATCTATAATTTTTTTGGAGGAATAGATATATAAATACAGAAAAATTATATTAAAGAACAGTTATTCCAACATCAAAACTTTACAACAAAAATATGTAAACAGAAACCGTGTTTTACTCAACTATTAGTAGAGTAAAACACAGTTTCTGTTCAAAAAACAGAGCATTTCAATATTAAATTAATATTTATTGGGCATAAATTTGTTCTGCATGTGTACTAAAATACTGGTAAACAATAAAAACTGATAAAAAACTGGTGATGACTGTAACTAGTTTTTGTAGAACCGCCGGTACACATCTCTAGTGTATATACGCATATAGACACTAGACCTGTTAAGCCTTATAATCAGATATCTGCTATGTGATGTACTTTCAAAGTTTCGGTTGTATTCATATAGAAATGGCCGAGGGAGTAAGACTCACATCCTACAAAGTTTGAACATTATTGAGGTTCTGTTGTCAAAGAGGATAGTTCTATAACCACAGATTTCGCCAAAGCTATAAATTAACAGTAATTTGACTTTAACAATAAACAAAAAAGTATATATGTGTGTGTGTGTGTGTGTGTGTGTCAAATACATGGTAGTGAGTGCAAGGGTTTTTTTTATTGATTTAATGTATTTTTTTTGTATAATTTTAGCATTTGGCAAGTCTTTTCTATATAAACTATAAGTGTGAGAAATTTCATACACTTTTGTCCATGAAATTTCATACTCCTCCATCTGCGCAATTTTCATAAAAAGGGTACAAAGTTTTGCTTCACATATTAATATAATTAACATAAATGTTGCAATTTCAATCATGAAATGCGAATCTGGATAATCGCAAATCTGTATAACTGAGGTCCGGATAATCGAGTCTCCAGTGTACTAGGGAATATGTATCTGATAATATATGGTTTCAAAAATATAAGGTTTGAAATCTGATTTTATCAAATCATGTATGGAATCGAGCAGACGCATATAAAGTAGACTGTCCACTTGTTAGGATGAAAACATAAACAACCACAATCCATACAATTGTGAACTTTTAATCCTTAAGACAATTATTGATATACCAAAAAGTATGTGTACACTTTCTGCAACCCAGAGTTTGTGAAATATTTATTTTTGGTAAACATAACCTCACCTTTTATCCGTGGAGAAAGAATACAATTTCCTGCGGCTGGACTGCTTGTCATAAGAGGCGACTTAACAACCCACAGCTAGGTGGTAGGGCATTTGCCCAACTGGATGGCTACCACCCCCGGTCTAAAGTATGTTGCCATAACAACCTTGAGTTGTGTTTCGGCATTAGTGACCAGGTTCCAGTCTCCCTTAAGAGAGCAGCAGCCCAGTTGTAACAACTTAGGTGTTGCAAATGTCCATACGCAATGGTAACCACTTTCCATCAAGTGGGCCGTCTGCCTGTCTGCTGATCTCCTGCAATAAAAAAAATCCTATTTTTTCATTAACATTATTGAGATGGGTGGTGAAAGGTCGCCACCAGTAATAGTGATTTAGGTTATGTTAGTTTTAGATCAAAAGCACGAGCCGAGCGAGCGAAGTGAGCTTGCCTCAGCAGTGGTCGGCGGGTGTCAGAACCGACCGATAACCATTTACTATTTATTTTATACATACATTAGATATTTCGTTTTTCTTGGCCCCTATTTTGAATATTTTCATGGTTACTCTTGTAGTGTATGCGAATGTACTTTGCTGTGTTTTTTCTTAAATTTTTGATGATATACACTATTTTTTGGTTCTTTTTCTGTAGATTGCTGGCTTTTTTTTTTACTTCAAAAGGATTATTCAACTTTGATTAACGTAGGTTGTACCCAAAATATTTGACTAAAGATGAGTTTATGGGTAAGATTTTCACTAATCAGTTGCTGAGCAGTTTCTTAAAATTTAACAAACCATTATAAGTAAGGCTATAAAAGATAACTTTTATTACAAAAATCCTTATACAAATAATTTTTATGTCTTGTGTACCTATACCTATATATGATGTCAGGAGCCTTAAGAACAGACGAGTGTGCATGACAAGAGTTATGAATGTCAAAGAAGCAAGTGAGGTGTGTAAGAATGGGCCTAAATGGCGCTCTGTTGTTCGTGCCTACCCCGCAAGGGAACTGGCGTGAAGTTATGTATGTATGTATGTATGTACCTATACCTTTGTGTATGAATGTGTGTAAGTGTCAATAACTATGACATTGTCGCAGGTGAAGCCTGAGCACTCCATTCTAAGATACTTTCTCTCACATGGTGCTTTTCATATATATAAGACTTTACACAATGTCTATTTAGAACCTGATTGTGGTCCCACCTACCGGGTCCAATTTTGAATCTAATAAACCATTCTCGAATCCACCTGAACACACAAGAAAAAATTTCATGGAAATCAGTCCAGCCGTTTAGGAAGAGTTCAGTCACATACACACGAATATTATCTAAATAAGAATATGAGTCTGTTGAATTCATAATGTTATTGTAATAAATGTTAATCTCAATACCTAGCACCCATCAGAGACCCCTCCTCCGACCAGAGTGGAGACGAGAGAAGAAAGACTAGAAAGAAGAAGGAGGGAGCGGGCAGAGCAAATTGCATACAAACTGGAGCAGGAGATAGCATTATGGGACCCCACTGCCAACCCGAGGGCTACTATGGACCCCTTCAAGACTCTGTTTGTAGCTAGAATTGTAAGTATATTAAAACATCTCTTATTCATTCATTGGTTCATTTGAACCAAAATATCAAACTAATATTATTTTAATTAAATATACTAGCGGCCACATTTTTGCAAAAATAAAAATAAAATAATTAATTAATTACACATGAACGTAGTAACCTTGATCTTGCAGCGGGGACTTGGTCTATCACCAGAAATAGTTATATATAATGTAAAAAAAAAAAACTTTCAAGAGTAACTAAAAAGTATGAAATAAATATTTCCTAGGACATCTTAAAGTTACCAGGCTACTCAGAAGGTATTTTGAAAAATAGTTTTTATGTATAAGAGACTGGCCAGTTATAATCTATTTTGTAAACTTAAAATAGGTACGTTCCAATTTCAAATTTTCCCTCCACATTGTTTGCGAGCCAATTTAAATTGTCGTGTCTCATTGAAAAATGGATCTGCGCCGGGAACATTTTTGCGCCATGATTTTTTACGATTTCAAGTGTCACCTGAAATCGACGAATCGTACGATAGACTTCAAATTTTCGGACATTTTCGGTATTAAAACTACATTTAAACAATATTACAGTAAAACCAGCCATCCGGTATTTCTAGTAGTTTTCCGTTACAGCTTAACAGAAAGACATATCGAGTTACTAACGCATTTTATATAGATGGTGGTTTTTTATAATTATAAACTTGTGTAATGATTGGTCTCATCCAAACTTCCATCATCTATTTCAAACTATCCTAGTTTAATTTATCTATCTCCCGTCTATGAAAACTACATTAATGACAATAATGACAAAAGGGACAAAAATGACAAGAGGACTAAAAGTACAAAGATGACCAAAATGACAAAAAGGACAATGATGACCAAACTGACGAAAATGGCAAATCAAAAAAACCTATCCTACTTTTTGGGGTAACCTTTATATAAATCTATCCCATTATCGGGAATGAAAGCATCCCTCGGCATTAAAATTATATATATACCGAGTTTCAGCCAAATCGGTCCATTAGTTTTTCCGTAAAAGTATAACAAACAGAGACACAATTATATTTTTATCCCGGAAACTGTCTCATTTTTCGGGATTAAAAGTATCTTATGTTCATCCTCGGTATCGAAAAAATATATATACTGAGTTTCAGCCAAATCGGTTTTCCGTGTAAACAAAACAGACAGGCAGTTACTTTCACATTTATAATATTAATAGGGATTTCGAAAATATGATTATTTATAACTTAAAATAGGTATATTGCAGTTTAAAAATTTCCCTCCACATTGTTTGCGAGCCAATTTAAATTATCGTGTCTCATTGAAAAATGGATCTGCGCCGGGAACATTTTCGCGCCATGATTTTTTACGATTTCAAGTGTCACCTGAAACCGGAAGAATCGTGCGGTAGACTTCAAATGGCATTCATGGATGAACGCCCTTCTAAGGCAACCGTGTATCATTGGTAAAACGAATTCAAGCGCGGTCTACTAACTTTGGGGGATGAAGAAAGAAGTGATCGCCCTTTGACGGCTGTTACGGAAGAAAACGTGCTAGCAGTGAAAAATTTAATCCAAGACAATAGGCGAGTTAAGTATTGAGGGATTCAGCACGTAATGCAGATTGGATCGGGAAGCCTTCACGAGATTCTGCACGTGCATCTTCGCGTGAGGAGGATAGTTTCACTCTGGGTGCCGCAACAACCTCACCGATGCTCAGAAGCTGGCCCGGGTGGAATGGTGCCGTGATATGAAGCAGACTCGTCTCGGCGTGTTTACGACATTATTACAGGTGATGAGTTCTGGATTTATCAATACGATCCAGAAACCAAGCGACAGTCGACGGTTTGGGTGTTTCAAAACGTATCAACGACTAGCAAAGTGAAGCGATCTACAAGCAGGGTGAAGATTTTGATCGAGAGTTTTTTCAATTTGACTGGCTACTGGCAATTCCTTTACGGAACCAAAGAAGCATTAACGCCGAATCGTATACTACCAAATACTTGGCAGAAGCTTTCTCTATTGTAAGCAACAAACGACGAAACACAGGACTCCGCGAGCTACTGCTCCACCACAACAACGCGCCCGCCCATACCGCGCTCAAAACAAGAGACTTCCTGGACACCACGCCGGTCATACTCTTGGGTCACCCTCCTTACAGCTCTGACCTAGCTCAGTGTGACTTTTTTTTATTCCCAAAAATAATAAATCAGATGCAAGGGATACAATTGCTGTCGCCGGAAGATGCGCTGTCAGCGTTCGAGCAAGCTGTAAACGAGGTGTCTGCGGCGGACTGGAAATTGTTTCGAAAGCTAATTCAGACGCATTAAACTTTGTACAGAGGCTGGTGGTGAGTACTTTGAAAAGATTTAATAAAAAAATATTTATCTATAGAATATTATTTTTTGATGATGAAAGAATGACTAAACAGATACAATGCAAAAGTGGATGGATGCAGAAGTCGTGGAAGGCCACGACACACCTTCCATGATCAAATTGATCGTATACTAGCAGAAGGTGATGTCAGGAGCCTTAAGAACAGACGAGCGTGCATCACAAAAGCTATGAATGTCAAAGAAGCAAGGGAGGTGTGTAAGAATAAGCCTAAATGGCGCTCTGTTGTTTGTGCCTATCCCGCAAAGGAACTGGGGCGAAGTTATGTATGTCTGTATGTATATTAGAAAAAAAATCTTGGCTAGCACTCAAACTAATATTAAAATGTCTTTGCCGTTAAGCAACTCTGATTTTATGTCAGCCTATTTTATATTAACAATATGCATTTAAATTCTAGCGATTACTGATAACAACCACCAACCAAACAGACACAACAAGACACAAGGGGTCGGCACAATATGTCTTTTCCTTCCACACTCTTCTATTCTGACATACCTCTTCTGTCACACCGCATATCATCATGTCATCCTTCACACAATCCATCCATCTTTTTTTTGGTCTACCTTTAAATTTGTACCCATCCATCCATTATGTATCTATGTAATATTATTTTTTATTTTCAGAAAACTTTTTGAGTGTCCCACGTAGTGCAAAGTAAAATATTATATATTGCAACAACGAATTTGCAAAATGCACCGACTTTAAGATCTAGGAAATACTTTATGCATTTTAGTTACTCTTGAAATAGGTTTATTCTTTGCTAGAAAACTTAAGAATTTGGAGTTTGTAATGCACTTGCATTCTTTTGAAAAACAATATCAGTTGCCAGATTTGCAACAGGTCAGCTATCTTGTCTTTTTAAAATTCGCCATCTGTCATTTTTCAGAATTATGACACTTCAGAATCGAAGCTCCGTAGAGAGTTTGAAGGATATGGACCCATCAAAAAAGTAAGTGATGATGATATATATTAGAAAGAAAGTAAGAAAAAATATTTATGTAAAAGAAGAGTGTCGTGAGGAATGTAACAGGCGACAAAACAACCCTCAGCCAGGTGGTAGGGCATTTGCCCGACTGGATGGCCACCACCCCCAGTCTAAAGTATGTCGCCATAACATCTTTGAGTTGTGTTCCAGTCTCCCTTACGAGCATTAGCTTTAGCACCTTCGGTGTTGCAAATGACCATAGGCGATGGTAACCGCTTTCCATCATGTGGGCCGTCTGCCTTTCTGCTGAACGCATGCAATAAAAAAATCTATTTGAATTTGGCGCGCATAGGGGTATTATCATAGTATATGTCAAGTGTCAATGTAATGTCACTTGTACATCACATTTGTCAGTTAGAACAAATAAGTGTTATTTTAAAATTTCCTAAATGTATTAGATTAATTGAAATTGTGAATTAATTAGCTTTAAAGGTTGTTTCGCTTTTCAAATCAACCGTTAGTTTTTTAATTTACGTATAGGAAGTAAACCTCATTATATTTATTTAGAACTACATAGAAAACAAAACATAACATACTGTTACGAGTTGCAGGACTCGAATTAAAATACCGTTAGAATTATTATAGAGTTTATTAGAACTATAAAAATACGTATAACACAGGTACAAATATAACTGAACACAACCAGTCGAAACGTAATGCACGATTCGATAACACTCGCAAAGTCCGTCACTAAATAATTACCGAATGTACACAAGTCTTGCTGCGCTTGTGGTTATCGCTCGACTGCCTCGTCCATCAATCGAGGCATTGCGTTATACTGCACGGTTGCAATATGTCTGCTCGGCCGCGTGACTGAATTTCCTGCAATCACACCTGGCTACAATACATAATGGGCTGTTTTTCTAATCACAAAGTAAACAAAAGAAGTCCAAATGCCGAAAAGGTAATGTGTGAATTTGCTTTTGTCGGCACCTCGGTCGTAAAGATACGTACAGATACGAAAATGCAACTAACAATTGAAGTTCTAAATCGGTCTTGGCTCAGCATGTTGCTGGGTGACGTAACCAGCGCTGGTCTTCCGCTAGGGCCGTTACAGCGACTCACGGATAGACAAAACAAAGCAAAGAAAATATGACGAGTACTATTGGAAAATAATTTTTTTCTATTACAAATAACATTTCTAAGTTTTACAGTGTGTTAGTTTAATACCTAAATATAAAACAATTTAAAATATAAAAAGCTTATTCGAAGTGGTCTCCATTGGCTGCAATACAGTCCTTTAAACGTTGAGGCCAGTTATCAATAGAAACACGCACTCTTTCCATGGGAAAATTCTTCACTGCCAATCGTATGGATTGTTTTAGGGACTCCAAATTATCATGGCGTTTAGAGCAAGCCGTACTCTCTAAAACTGACCATAAATCATAATCCAGCGGATTAAGATCGGGACTAGACGACAGCCAGTCTTCAGCCCTGGTGAGGTCCGAAACGTTCGTTTCCAACCAAGACTGCGTGGACCGAGCTTTATGACCCGGCGCCGAGTCTTGCTGGAAGGACCATTCTTGGTTATTGAACATGGTGTTGTTAAGGGGCTTAACTACCTTCTCAAGAATGGTATCTTGATACACTTCTGCCGATGTTTTGATATCTTTTTCACAAAAATATGGTCAGTCACTCCGTCATAGGTAAAACCCCACCAAACCATCACTGAAGACGGATAATGCCCACGTTGCACTCTGTCGACTAATTGAGAAGCTTCCTTAGAGCTTTGAGCATAAATACGGCCATTTTGTTTGTTAAAATGTTGCTCAATTGTAAAAATTTTCTCATGCGTAAATAACATTTTTCTGTGACGTCCCTTTGCGTACCGCTTCAGTAGTTGTTTCGATTTTACCACCCTATTCTTTTTTAAATTATGAATTAAGAAATGACCAGTGCGTCTCTTATAGGCTGCAAGTCCTAAGTCGTCTTTTAAAATACGCGACATGGTTCTAGGTGATATCTTCATCTCCCGAGATAAAATCTTTTGGTTTCGGACAGGATTTCTTCGAATTCTTTCCCTTACTGCTTTGACCACCTTTTTCGTACGAACACTACGTGGACGGCTAGATCTTTTTCTGTTACAAACAGATGAGGTCTCATTGTACCTATTAAAGGCCCGGTACACAAATATTTGACTAATACCAAGCGTATGGAGAGATTTAAAAATTGCATTTGGCTCCATACCTACTTTGCGTAATGCAATCACAGCGATTCGGTTCTCTTTATCGCCCCACTCCATTTTAATATCGCAAAATGTTGTACAATGTATTGGCGCCAAAATGATAAAACACAATGAACAATCACATAAAAATGACAGATTCCAAATTCAAATGTAATATTTTGTTTCTTTTTAATTGTAACAGTATTTATGGTCAGACTAAGTAGATTAAAATATTATATGTCAAAATCTCAATTAAAAAATAAAATAAATAGCGTCCACAGTCCAGTAGTCAGATAATTATAATAATCAAATATTAATAAATTTATAATAAACAATAGTTGGTATTATGACTACCAATATTATAATTAGCTTGAATTATAGTTTATCATTTTCACATTGCGAAAATGCAATTTTTAGAATTTTTGTCTGTCTATCTGGATGTTCCGGCTAAGCTCCGAAACGGCTGCACCGATTTTGACGGCACTTTCATTGGCAGATAGCTGATGTTATAAGCAGTAACTTAGGTTAAGGTTTTGCAAAAAAAATTGACAGCTATACAGACTGCCGATAGAAGTAAAAACATAGAGCTTAGTATTAAAATTTGAAATTTCATGTTTGAATTAAATGACTATTTCAACAATGTACAGTATATACACATGGACCTTTTCACTAAATCCATTCAATTTCACTAATAAGACATATTAATATACAATAGTGTAGTGGGTTCGAAGAAAACCAGCACAAGCAGTTAGAAGAATTTATTAAAGGTTCTACAAATAATGTTAACGTAGCACAATACAATTTGTCACAAGAACTAAGACTAAGAGCTGACACAATCGACGAAACGGGAGTTCGAATTGCTCGATGCACCCGTTCGAGTCCTATGTCAGCGCTGAGTAGAGCGCCTAGCTGTGCGAGACCACTTCCCGTTGTTAGTGTGAGGCGTGCGTTCAGCACACTGGCGTTGGTTTTTTTTGATGACCCAGCTGAATAGCCGCAGATGGCTGTTTCAGCGATACCGGACTTTGGGGGCTTCCCGACTCCGTGGGAGCAGAGGCGTTCAGCCCGGAAGCAGCGCGCTTGAGGAGGCACCTCCTGTGAGGTTCGACCTCGGCTCGACCGAGGGATTGACTCTATATTGAGATTTAGCCGTAAAAGGCTGAATGAGCTAAGCCTTAAAGGCTGAAGTGATTATTTGGGGACTAATTATCGACTCCGCCGGCGAAGCCGATCCTAGTCTATCATTACTACCGCTTGGCAACGTGTTATAGCTGGAGGAAAAGAAGCGGCGGAAGAAACTCTCCAGCAACACGCCTAAGCTAATCTTGTATGGCTACTTGTGTCTGTAGTGAGTGAGTGTGATTGGTGGGTTTTACCTTTGTGTATGAGGATCCGAGCTGGGGGCTCTCCGGCATCTGTTTTATCTGCGTCTGTTATGCCAGGCTGATGTTCTGAGCCTCGAGGGGTTCATGATCGCGAGGAGACGGGTGATTTCATCGGGCTCGTCGATGAGTACATTGCGAGGTCGACGATTTCTCGTGGGAGCGTTCGGTTTGGGTTTGGTGTTGACCGTTTCCGTCACCAGCGGGTTCGGGTGATGGGGGCACCGTCAAAGAATCTGCGCGATAGGGTGGTTATATAATCTTTGATGGAGGGAAGCTCCAGATCGCGATGCAGGTCGGCGAGCCGCATATAGCGCGGGGCGTCGACTGCAGCACGCAGAGAGCGGTTCTGGATTTTTTGCAGTTTCCAGATGTTTGCATCGCTGGCGTGACCGAAGAACACACTCGCATAGGTCATGATGGGGCGGATGCAAGTTTTGTATAGAGTCGCCTTAATTCTAAGGCTCATCTTACTCTTCTTGCATATCAACGGATAGAGTCGGCCTAGGATCCAGTATGCTTTGTTCCCGACCGCTCTGGTGTGCTTGTGGAAGTACAAGCCTCTGTCTAAGGTTACACCAAGATATTTGACTTCGTTAACCCATGGGATAACTCGGTCGAATAGCTTGATGGGCATAAGTTGGTTAGTGGGGCAAGTATTGGGTGAGAGAGTGCCACGAGTGAACATAATGGCTGCACTCTTCTCGGAATTTACTTCAATCCTCCATCTACGGAACCAGTCGCCTAGTTCCTTGATGGCGGCGTTGAGGTGACACTGGCTCTGGACGGCCGAGCGCCGGGCTTATATAGGCGGGGTCGTCTCAGTGGGTGTGCAGGCGCACGTGAGGCGGGGTGCGGAACGCGTATGTGTGCGTAGACGCTATTGACGGCGCGCTGAGTGTAGACTTGGTGCTACAATAGTATATATTAATATGTCTGTAATAAGACTAGACACAGCACTAATGTTGCACAATACGTCAGTTGTATAGCTACAGATATACTGCTATAAGCGTGTCGGTGATGCAAACTCACGAGATTTCACCTATCCAAGGAGCGTATAACGCGCACTGTACACGGCCGCTGTGCATGCGCCAGTCATGAGCACGTCGGTGACGCGAACCCATAAGATGTTCCCCTACCAAACAAAACGAATGGCAACAAATTTTTAACTTGAAGTTTTGCGGTCAGATTATTAATGTACTTGTCCAATTTGAAAACCTGCCCATAAAACTTCAAGTTGAAATTTTGTTGCGATTTGTTTTGCCACTTGTCCGTTGAAGTTTCACTTCTACTATGTGTCCCAGCAAACATTTCGATTTTTCGCAGGTTTACTGCAAATTATGATTTGGATAGGTTAGGCACATTTTAATGAATGCATTTTTTATTTAAACATATTGTTACGACATGAGCGCCGACAAAAGACAAATTCACACCTGCATACCTGTAGACGTTTTGTTACCTTAGCGGCATTTGGACTTCTTTTGTTTACTTTGTGTTTAAAATTTGTGATTAGAAAAAAAGCCCATTGTGTATTGTAATATTTTATGGCAGTCATTAGCCAGGTGTGATTCCAGGAAATTCAGTCACGCGGCCGAGCAGACATATTGTATTTGTACAGTATAATGGACTGTATATGGACTGGTTGTGTTTTACGTGTTTGTATAGTTCTAATAAACTCTATAATAATTCCAACGGCATTTTAATTCGAGTCCAGCGACTCGTAACAATGTTTTATTTTATCAAACAAAAAAACTTAATTCGATCCGGTACCAAACACCACATCTAGTCTAAACTTATGTCGCTCGTCCACACCGCCGTGACGCTTTTTCGTGACAGAAAAGTTCTCAGACCCTTGAAAAGAAGTTTCACTTCAAAAAATCAACGCGAAGCATCCCGCGGCTAGTAAAGTCTAATATTTGAACAACGGAAACTTTCAGATACACATGGTGTTTAATAAAGAAAACGACAAGCCCCGTGGATATGCTTTCATTGAGTACGAACATGAAAGAGACATGCACTGTGAGTATATCTATTGCTAATAGAACAGAGATCTAATATAATTGGGAGACAATGGGAGAGAATACAATGTGTTTGTCTTTGAATTGTATCGAGCTTCTTCCGTCATTTTATCGTTAGCAACATTTGGACGCTTATAATACGCTTTTATTATTAGCCTCATGCGTATGTTTGTAACGGAATCTTACAAGTTAAATTTGATCGACTTCCCGGCTTCCGATTGGGCTGAAATTTTGCACGTATGTGTATATCGCGTGACAATGCAATAATATGGTAGCATGAAGCTGATCTGATGATGGAGTCGGAACGTGGCCATAGGAACTCCTGTACTAAACAAGATAGACCCGTCGTGTTTGGGCTCGTTTCACTTGGTTTGGCGTCACTCTGCGGCTACATGATATCCACGATCTCAAAAGCTTGTATTTAAAAACAATGACTAAACTACTACTTTTGATTTCAAACTGATAGACCGTAATGATTCAAAACCTGAAAGGCCCTAAAACAAAATAATAGTTTAAGATACTATTGGACCAAAATAGTTAAAAAAAAACAAAAAGAAATACGCTTTTATAGAAAATCCAACTAAAAAATAGAAAATAAATTTTAATAAATTTGAATTAAAAATAGTGTAAGAAAAAATGATTTTATTGTAAAAATAGCGTGGGGTGCATGGTATCAATAGTTATAAATATTTTATGAACAGATATGAGTAGAAGGGTTACTTTGAAGATATCCTGAAAAGCACCCCACGCTTTTTTTTCTATAAAAGCGTATTTTTTTATCTTTTTTTTTAAACTATTATTTATTTTTCATTTTTTAATGATTATTTTGTGATTTAATTCCCTTCTCCGTGGAAACTTTGAAAAAAGAATTAAATACACTCTATGATAAAATGGAACGTTATGTAAAAATAAGCTTTTTTAAAACGGTTTTTAAATACAAGCTTTTGAGATCCTAGATGTCATGTAGCAGCAGAGTGCTAGCCAAGACAAGTAAAACGAGCCCAAACACGACGGGTCTATCTTCTTTAGTTCAGGAGTTCCTATGGCCACCTTCCGACTCCATCATCAGATCAGCTCCACGGTGCCATATTAATGCATTGTCACGCGATATACATATGCGTGCAAAATTTCAGCTCAATCGGAAACCGGAAAGTTGGTCAAATTTAACTTGCAAGATTTCACCCGATCTTACATACATACATAGATATATCCATTGCAAGTTAAATAAAAGCTTGTAACAAAATACCATTTGCAACAAAAAATATACTAAGGTCCAAATGTCGCTTACGATAAAATGGCGATAGTCTTGATATATAGGATCGTAAGTTTTTTTAACCGACTTCAAAAAAGAAGGAGGTTAAGAGGTTCTTGGTATTTTATTATGTTTCGCGAGTAGGTCACATAATTAAAATTAAGTTTTAACGGTTTTGAGCGTGGCATTTTCATCAGTAGCTGTCTACATCAGCGCCATTGTGGACGGTTTTTGAACTGTTATTTACAGCTTATAACTGGACACTTCTTAATTCTCCTTACCTCTACCCTCCATAAGAAAATCCTAGTAATGTAAATATAAAATTAATAAATAAATATATTACTTAATATAGATTTTTATCATTTTATTCTCTCTCATTGTTCAAATTTAAATATCTACATCACAATAGATTAAAAAAAAAACGAATGTGGTGTCTCTGGGACACCAGGTTGGGACCAAGTTCCTTTCGCTGTGTATAAATAAGCATTAAAATTTAGCACAAAATGTCATTCTACATAGGACTGTTCCGTTAGTAGCTCACAACGCTCAAATCGCTCTGTCTGCCGTTCTACAAGGCGACCGAGTTGTTGTGGTCGTGGCGAACACGTCGCCAATGACGTCATCGTTTTCGATCACACAGCGCTCACACCGACACATGTCAAGAGCTGGGTCGAAGTGGGCGTTGACCACAGAGTTTTAATTCTCTCTAGCGTTGGACATTGAGAAAGGCGCAATTTTCAAATCAACCAATGACGTTTGTGTACTTCGTCGTTTATGACATCAACGCTCCATAATCCGTTCCACTAGAGTTTATGATTGGAACGGGAGAAATCGCGGTCGTGAACGTGGTCGTTGTGAGCCTCTTGTGGAACGTAGCCTTAAAAAAACGAATTGTATCAAAGTATAGTATACCCTTTCCAAGCATTTATTTTACTTTTGACAGCTCAATGACGGATCAATTATTAATGTCCTAATGAGTTATCGACTCATTTGTTATGAAAATCGAGATTTTGTGTTTCAGTTATCATTATTATATTGTATTTATTTATTATAAAAAAAATACATTTTTTTTAAATATGTAAATACATTTTTCTGAAGGGCGTGACCCTACCGGTTGCAGGAGCGAGACGGAATGCTTCTCCGTCTCAAAGGAGATCTTCCAGCGAGGCTATTGTTGTTCCTCGCAGGCTTATGCCCATCTGTTCTAGTTGAAAATTTGTATATATTCTTTGTATGTTTCGGGAAACGTTTGTGACATCAATTATTGCAAAGCGCCATCTATTGGCTTGTAATTGTACCACTACCTTTTTATAAAAATTAGATGACATTATTCTTTTATAAAAATACATAAAAAATAAAATACATAAAAAATAAAAAAAATATATATTATTACTATTAAAATCGTCGTTATATTCCGCAAGTGCAGTTTTCTTTTATAATTAAAACAATTACAGTCCACAACAAATTAATATTTAAAGTAGTGTTTAACATATTCTTTTTGGTTATCAAAAGTTAAATAAACGTAAAATTATTATTGTATTTAATTCGGCAAAATAAAACGGCACTTACTATAATTGCGACATTATTTTTCATTAAAGTAGAACAATTTTTATTTCCTTATCGATTACTTTCGATTTATTGACGTATAGTGGCGATGGTTTAATAGTCTGTACGTGTTACAATACTAACAGAACATCACCATTTCGCCACCCACAATTATAAAGTACGACAATTACGTCATTTGTTTCATATGGACTTTGCTGTCGAGAAATATGTAACTCGATAGACGTGCAAACGTCAAAAGTATAATAAACGCTTGGAAATAGTGTAGATATTGTAAAAATTCAAGCGCAGTGTCGCGCAGAATCCACAGATAACGTAAAGAGACATACATTATACGACGGTCAGCATTTTTGTTGCGTTTACATTTTTATCCGTATAGCCCCCATCCGCCGAGTAATGTGCGATAAGGAACTTGGGTCCAATAATATGATATAAAACAAAATAGTCTAAAGAATCCTGTAGTTTTTTAATCAAACCAAAATCTGTTCGGATGTAGAAAAAACATTGAAATTTTACATTATATCGAGTTGGAAACCTTCTCGGAGGGGTTCGGCTCTTATTTTAATTGTTCATTATCATAATTGCCTGTGATATCTTCTCAAAGTACAAATATTTTATACACAGGTAGATTAATATATTTGAATAAAGCTATCTATAAATAAAATTTCATAATTACTACTTTCTCGGAATACTTTAATAATCCAGTCATATTAGTCAAAATAGGGCAAGTATCTCGGAATTGGAGATAGTCAGCTATAAACTTTTCTCCAATTCCGAAATGAAACCCCTAATATGACTGGACTATTAAATGCGGGTAGATTATATACTTGCATACAGTTTAAATAGTAATTATATCTGTAAATGAATTAAGTTTCATCACTACTACCTTCTCAGAATAGCAATACTTTAAATACAAATGATTATATACTTGAATACAGCTTAAATATTAATTATAAACGTAAATGAATTAAGTTTCATCACTACTACCTTTTCAGAATAGAAATACTTTAAAAATGCAAATAGATTATACACTTGAATACAGCTTAAGTATTAATTAAATCTGTAAATGAATTAAATTTCATCACTGCTACCTGCTCAGTATGGTAATCCTTTAAAAATACAAATAGATTATACACTTGAATACAGCTTAAACAGTATTTATATCTGTAAATAAATTAAGTTTCATCACTACTACCTTCTCAGAATAGCAATACTTTAAATACAAATGATTATATACTTGAATATAGCTTAAATATTAATTATAAGCGTAAATGAATTAAGTTTCATCACTGCTACCTTCTCAGAATAGAAATACTTTAAAAATTCAAATAGATTATACACTTGAATACAGTTTAAGTATTAATTAAATCTGTAAATGAATTAAATTTCATCACTACTACCTTCTCAGTATGGTAATCCTTTAAAAATATAAATAGATTATACACTTGAATACAGCTTAAGTAGTAATTAAATCTGTAAATGAATTAAGTTTCATCACTACTGCCTTATCAGAATGGCAATCCTTTAAAAATACAAATAGATTATATACTTGAATACAGCTTAAATAGTAATTAAATCTGTAAATGAATTAAATTTCATCACTACTACCTTCTCAGAATAGCAATACTTTCAATACAAATAGAATATACACTTGAATACAGCTTAAGTAGTAATTAAATTTGTAAATGAATTAAGTTTCATCACTTCTACCTTCTCAGAATAGAAATACTTTAAAAATATAAATAGATTATACACTTGAATATAGCTTAAGTAGTAATTAAATATGTAAATGAATTAAGTTTCATCACTTCTACCTTCTCAGAATAGAAATACTTTAAAAATTCAAATAGATTATACACTTGAATACAGCTTAAATAGTAATTACATCTCCAAGTATAATAAATGTAGTTAATCTTTTCAAAGTATAAAATTGTACTTTAACTGCATATAGATAAACACACTTAAAATAATAACTGTAAGCAAATAATTATGTTTCGTTTCATTATGATTATTGCCGCTTACTTTTTGTATCACATACATACATACATACATAACTTCACGCTAGTTCCCTTGCGGGGTAGGTACGAACAACAGAGTGCCATTTAGGCTTATTCTTACACACCTCACTTGCCTCTTTGACATTCATAACTCTTGTCATGCAAGCTCGTCTGTTCTTAAGGCTCCTCGTCCTCCTCCTATGTATCACATAGCAAGAGACTTAATTAGTTAATCTTCAAATTCATTGAAAATAAGCTAATTAAAATTCTTAATTTATAACTGATTTGAGTTTAAAAAAGGATGTTTTAAATATTAAGATCAAATTTATTTAGGGTATTGCCATAATTAAAGTATTTAAAAATACAAATGAAACTTAAAAATAAATTGAAAATTAGAATTACATAAATTAAATAAAGGGGAAGACAGAGCATGAAAGTAGAGTAAACGCGGGTGAGATGCGAGCACTGCGCAAAATCTGCGGAGTGCGCTCGCGGACCGCGTTCGTAATACCGAAGTACTGAAAGAGTGTCGGGGTGAAGGTAAGGAAAGGAATGCTCCGGTAGTTCGGACATGTGGAAAGAATGCATGATGAAAGAATGACTAAACAGATATACAATGCAAAAGTGGATGGATGCAGAAGTCGTGGAAGGCCACGACACACCTACCATGATCAAAGTGATCGTGTACTAGTAGCAGAAGTTGATATTAGGAGCCTTAAGAACAGACGAGCGTGCATGACAAGAGTTATGAATGTCAAAGAAGCAAGTGAGGTGTGTAATAAGCCTGAATGGCGCTCTGTTGTTCGTGCCTACCCCGCAAGGGAACTGGCGTGAAGTTATGTATGTATGTATATTCAAAAGGCTGGCGGCGTCACCACGTTGTATAGCAAGTCTTAACTTATGAGCAAAATATACGCCAGCCTTTTGGTCGCGTGACGTCTTCTAAACGTTTGGTGGCGTCATGATAAAGCTTTACGCCGGCTGTACACTCTCGCGCGAGAGGTCGAGGCTCGAACGCGACCCTAGTGTACACTCTCGTTTACTCAGTACGCTTTGCGAACACCGAGAGGATGGACGCGTTACAAGTCACGGCAGCTGTTGCCTTATGCGCTATCAGTTATTATAATTACGTGCACATATATCATACCATATATTCTCATTCATTGTGTATAAAATAAATTTCATATCTCTAGGGCAATGAAACGTCCGTACGGTTAGAACGCATGCGCTCAACTGAATGACGCGAGAGTGTACAGTGTCGCGGTGTGTAATTCCTGAGTGATTAACTCAAAAGATATATATCCGACGCGAAGAGTGATTAGATCTGTATATCACTTGCGTTCAAAATGTGTCTTTATATCTTTAATTCTTTAGTTCATTCCCGTTCCATGCGATGACTATAGATCCGAATAAGAAGAAACTAGACTAGAAAGAAAAGAGAAAGAATGATTAGCCCGCGCACTGCGCATGCGTAGTAAGTGAACGAGGAAACCGAATATAATAGCGAGCCAAAATAAATCGTAACACTATAGTTTTATGGTGTAATTTTGTTTTAATGTAATAAATTTTATTATATTTTTTCACTTTATATGTTTATATTTTTTTCATATCAATTTATCAGTATATCACTCACAGATAATAACTCATCTTGTCTGCAATTGACACTGACACTATTTACTGTAAAGATAAAGCGTTAAAGATATAAAAGAGTGATATATATCTTTGTATCAAATATATAATATCACTCTTTTCTTTTTGGTGAGTGATTTTTCCCATAACTAGTACAGTGATGTGATGCACTCGCGCCGCCTCGCGAGGGTAACCGAGGCCCTTTGACTCGCGCTCAAAAAACCGACTCGGAATGGAGAGCTCGCGAGTGACAGCGAGGCTTTGCGTGACAGAGCGAGTGTACCCTGTACACTCTCACGCACGCCCAGCCTCGCCGTCCCTCGACGAGAGTGTACAGCCGGCATTAGAGTGTTAGGACCCCACGGACCAAGAGTTTCCACCGGAACTGCCACAAATGTGTCACCATTTGTATGTATATTGTATATAATGTTATATATACTACTAGCTGTCCCGGCAGACGTTGTTCTGCCCTGAAGAAATAAAATTTAGAACCCGATTGCAGCGCCACCTACCGGGTCCAAATGTAGGCTATCCTATCTTTCAAGTCGGATCAAACTGCACACGGTGTGCAAATTTGATTAAAATCGGTCAAGTAGTTTTGGAGTTCATCGCGAACAAACAACGTGACACGTAATTTATATATATTAAGATAATAAATATGTAAATGGTTCGAGTTTGTACAATGCGTTTAAAAATTACAGAGAATGCAATTTTTAGAATTGTTCCGTGTCTGTCTGACTGTTAAAACTACTGTACGGATTTAAATGAAACTCAACACAGAGCAAGCTAATATCCCGGGGCGTAACTTGGGATATTTTTTGTCCCGATAAATGACATCGTTTCTGCGGTATAGACGAAAATATCGAAAAAGATGGCGCTGCGATCGCATCTTCATGAAAATTACTGAAAGCATATGAATGGCACTCGACACAGAGCTGGTTTATATCCCGAATCAGCACTTAGGATACTTTTATCTCGATTGAAATTGAATAAACCCAATATCAATTGGTCCTCTCGGTAATTTCAAATTAAAGGAATAGTATCCCGCCCGCCAACAAGCAATAATTTGAACTCCGGGTTTCATTACTCTCTGTAATTAAAGAAAGAAAGAATTGTTTTATTTACGACAAATAAACACTAACAATATTGAGAAAAATCAAATAAAGGAAGCAATATAAGTCTTAACATTGAACACAGACTCAGCGTAATGCTAGCCGCTAAGAGCAGCGCTGTTCTTCTGTCTGGGACCAGCAGGTGGAATCACGGAGGAAAATACAACACAAATAATATATCGAGGGGTCCAAGGTTATTTGTCTTAAGCGACATTTGCGAAATTGTGTCGATAGAGGAGTTTGAAGTTTCAATGACCCACAAAAAGACTTCATTAGTAAACTACATACTATATTTACAAAAGAAAAAAATCTGTAGTTTTTAGTTGGAAACCAGGTTCATTATAATTCCTTAAGTTTGAGACATTAGGATGCAAGAAAACCATCAAGTCAATTCTGTCAGAAAATGTCGCTTAAAACAAATAGCCTTTCACCCCTGGATATAATCGATTTAGTTAAATAATTATAAAAATAAAACGGATTATTAGACTAATTTACATCAAAATAATAATAATAAACATATGTACATAGATATATAAACATAGTGAGATACGTGATCAACAAAAACAAGTAAATAAAATAAACAGATTAGATAATTCGAAGTGTTTATCATGCACAGACCTGTCGTTTGTTTATATGATGAACATTGGGCATTTATGAATAATTGTACAACGGTTTAAAATAATAATTAATCACGATTTTTTATCAAACTTTTCTTTACTTAGTTTTTTCCTCCCTCCCTCTTGTTTATAAACTCCTGTTACTTTGAAATCTTGGCAATTTAAAATTTTTCTCTGGTCCCTTGAGTGTCGAATTATCTAGAGTCGACTGTATTAAGATTGTTCTTAATATATTGATTAAATTGAATGTGGACCAACAAAGGTATAGATTATCCTACTTGTTTTCCTGTTACATCTTACATAGATACTTACATAACTGTTCTTACTTCTCCGAGAAGGTCGCGATACATATTCATATTACACAGTGTATCGACTTTATCCAAATTCACGGTTGTACACTTGATTAAGCTAACATCGGAGGTAATTGCAACTTGCTTTAAACTGAGGTCATCTCCGCGATCAGGGTGGATGACAGGTGTGGTGACCATCAAGCCAAAAGCTTTGTTTCAGATACTTTAGCTTCAGTAAATGTTGATATCTGTAATTGTTTCAATTCACGAAGGCTAGCGGGCTTTACTTGTGGTGGAATCACGTATCTGTGTATATGTGAGACTAAAAGCGGGTATGGTTGGACTGACAGGGCTTGGAAACCGGCAAAAAACAGCCTAAGCATATAGGAACTTTCGCTTTTGTTGTAACTTTAAGCTAAATCAAACGGTTTAGTAAAATAATAAAACTATGTTTTAACGGTTTTAAGCGCGCTAATTTTATTTGATTTTGGTTTTTACCGACGTTTCGGCCACTTTTCAGTGGCCGTGATCACGGAAGACAAAGTTGTCAAGTGTCAACGAGTATTGTTAAAGTTTTATTTAGCCTACCGCCAACTTGTTCATTTTAATTTTGTTTATGGTTATTATGAGAGGCTATTGAAATCAAAAAACTCCCAAATTTCAATAGAGAAGATAGTTGGCAAGTTCCACATGTTTGGGATCCAATCATCAAAACTATTAAGACCCAAACCCAGCAAAAACCAGCTGCCAGATCTCAAGACACTGTGAGCTCTTTCTGCGCACAACGGAACACAAACAACTTGACTGATAATTACTTTTAATTTTCCTTCCACCCATTTTAATATTATATAAAATTATTAGAGCTAGGCATGTTTGCTGAAGAGTTTCTTGCGCCGCTTCTTCTCTTCAAGCCATAACATGTTGCGAAGCGGTAGTAAGTTAATTAGATTAGGCTCCCATAGAGTAAATAATAACCATAAACAAAATTAAAATTAAATAATTAAAATTAACAAGTTGGCGGTAGGCTAAATAAAACTTTAACAATACTCGTTGACACTTGACATCTTTGTCTTCCGTGATCACGGCCACTGAAAAGTGGCCGAAACGTCGGTAAAAACCAAAATCAAATAAAATTACCGCGCTTAAAACCGTTAAAACGTAGTTTTATTATGTATACAAGTCGCGAAAACTTAAGAAAATATTAGGTTTAGTAAAAGTTTGTTGAATACGCATTTGAACGGTTTTTTGCTCAACATCTTCAAAGCGCAGCCATGTCGTACAGCTAGTTTTCATTTACACGCAATCAAATATCAAAAGAGATAGAATGAGGAAGTAACTCACGGAATAAACCGCTTAATTCAATTAATTTAACACTCTTTTTAAGATTTACATTCCGAATTATATCATTGACTAAGGCTGGCCACATACGCTCGGTTTCCTGATTAGGTTTCCGGATCAGGAATTCAGATTCGGAAACTCGAATGCTCTGCTTACATATAAGGCGCATACGTTCTTATTTTTTCAAAACCTAACGTTCGGTTCGAAACTTAGGGTACTGGCCGTATAAAATTCCGAACACAAATAACCGGATGTTTACTGTGCTAAACTCACGGAATTCCGAATCTGAATTCCTAATCCGAAAACCATTAAGACCGGTCATTTTAAACCGGTTCCAAGAATTAGTTGCAAAGCCAGCTTGCAACAGTGCACTCCGTTCAACCACAAGTTCAGCCCGCTCGCCTTCTTCAATTGCAAGAACTATACTAAAATGGCAATCTGAGGAGAGGACTAAGTGATTTATTTTAGGTTTCTACATCATTCTATAAATAACATTTGCATTACTACTGAGTAAATTTAACAAACTCTAGGCAAATAAAGTCTGCATTGAAAAAGATTTCTAAGTGATGACAACCATTAAAAAACAACTCGTTAGACGCGCTCCAATCACAGTTGACGCAACCGGTCCGTTCTTATTTATGTAGAAAATGTGAGTTCAAACTGTCAATCGACTAATAAGGAGTCGATTGAAATTTTTCGAATTGACATTTTGTACAAATGCAAAAATGGACTGGTGACGCCAAATGTGATTATGGCGCCTGGTGTGAGTTACCTTTTTTAATCGGGGGATTCTCATTCCTTATTCTTTTTTCCATATTATTGATAATGACAATTGAATGTATATATAGTAAAATAGAATTGGGTTGTAGAGTCATTTTTTTTATAATAAATGGATAGATCATATGTAAGTTTTATATCAAACTGTTTTTATTCATTTTTTTCGGTATAATTGAAATGTTAAATCAAATTAATTATAAATTATTAACCCGAATTCCGTCAGTGCCGAAAACACGCCGACAATTCCCGAACAAACCCGAGCGCGCGTGTGACGTGACTATCGTAATTTCTCATAATAACTCATCGTAGCTGCATGCTACGAAGCGATTTGATATAATTTCTTAATTATAGCGAAAAAAAAAATAGGATAAAAGTAATTTAATATTCTTTCCATTAATTAAAAAAAAAAACATTTAACAACCCAATCGGGCAAGAATGTGTTACCACATCTTTTACTCTTAGATCCTCAGCTAAGGCGCTAGTGCCCGTCCCATATGGTATGAACAGCGGATTTTTGATTAACATATGGTTTTTTTTCTATCCTCCTATCCAGACCCGGTCGTAAAGAGCACCTTGCCAAAGCCAATAAGGGTATAACCGCCACCAAAAAAATATAGGTTTGTATGTGGTAAGACAATAACTACATACAAGGTTTTTCGTATTGTACACAAAAGCTTAGTTTCCGTGTGGTAGTTACCGTTTTAGGGTTATGAAATTATTATTATTTTGGGGTGATTGTTATCATTATTTTGGGGTGATCGTTATTATTATTTTTAGAGTAATGCTTATTATTTTGGGGTAATGGTTACTTGCTAACGTTTCAGGGTAATAATAGTCGATGATTATCATAGTGTTTTTCAACGTTATATTTGTATGATATTTTATTAATTAAAATTAAAATATTAGAGGAAAAAAATTGAGATACTTATCGAAATATTGAGTACGGGAGATTTATAAAATATAAGTATGTCATGGCCATTTCAATTTATTGATAAATTAAATAATTTTTAATAATTGAAATGTGATTTCGGGAGAATACTAAGATTTAAATCTCAGAGATGCTATGTAATTAAAGCAAACACCGACATATTGGTATTGTTTGCGCCAAAAATTAAGTCTGCTCTTTATTGGCAGCTGATAGTCGCGTATGAAGCAATATGATATTGCGCAGCTAATCGGGAATAAATTTTCTTGGATTTAATTAGGGAAATTACATCAAATATGTATTCAGTAAAAGTGGTAAGTTTTAGTAGAGTTCAAAATTACTGGCAAAAAAACTCAACGCCCAAAAGCAAGTAAAAAGGGACTACTGAGTAAGTAAATTCATTAAATTATTTGAAACAAGGATAAAATGTAATGGACCGTAAGTTTGGTAACAGTAAGATTTCATCCGAGTATTGGTAAGACAGAGTAAGTGAATTATATCAAAATTGGATATCAACTGTCCTCCAAGCCGGTAAATTGGTAAGACAAGTAAAGTGTGTTTAGAGTCATTGAAAGTACAAAACTCGAGGCCCGATAAAGTAAGTAAAAAAAAAATGGGACAGAGTAAGTAAATTATAGGTAAATTCATTAATGTTTATTGAGTAAAATGTATTTTTTTTAAATATTACCCAAACGAAACGGAAAGTAAGTAACGACGGGTAAAAAGAGTAAGTAATTTTAAACGGTAGGTATGTAACGGTGGGTATATATTCAATTTTGTCGGTATATCGTCGCTGGGTACGGACTTGGTGAAGGGATGGGAAGTGTAATAAGCGCGTTTGAGCGAACATTTGCGAAGTGAGCGTTCGCTTTTTATCGCTGAATCTTCCGCAAATATAAGCGAAAACAAGCGAAGTACCTAAAGTGAGCGTTCGCTTTTTATTGCTGAACCTTCCATAATTTTATAGTGACTTAAATAAAATGTTGGCATTTTGAGTTCTTCTTAAAATGACTGAATGACCAAAACCAGATCTAATTGTTTAAAAAGAATGGTCACTAATAAGCAAAGCCTTAACAGGCACAATAACCCTCAAACTCACCATGTCCACTGCCGAGAAAAGAATCAAATGACTGCGTTAAAAATCATTTAAGCTATTTTTTATTATTTTCTCTATAGATACTTGAAAAACTATGTGCCTGAAAAGTCCCCTTATCTCGAACATTATATGCTCAACTTATTATCTGCAATTCGAAAATTGCGCTTTTCTCACCCATTACAATATAATGATTACCTTTCTGAATTTCGGTGTCTGTTTTACACTGAAAATGTTTTTGACCCTTACTTGCACGACCGTAAATGTGTTAATTTTAATTATTATTTATTTCGTAATGACACTCCGCAATTACCTATTAAATACCTCCCTTCAAACTTTCATTTTGGCTACATCGACAAGTAAATTGATTTGTCACTTGTCAAGTTTCAATAAATTAATATCTCATATGATGCGATTTCTACCTTTTCCTTACATAAGTTTGGTCTACCTGAGTCCCGACTAAATAGTGCCAATAATCTTCAACAAGTAATTGTGACAAGCAAACCGACAAGCAATTCGGGGACACTTGAAGAAACTGTAAGGGCTTTTGTTTTCCAACTCGTTGGTCAGAATCAAGAAACCTATAAGTCTATTACCTATCTACCTTCGAGATGTTTTTGCGTTTTAGTAGGGGAGCCCAAGATGCTAAATGTGGAGTTACTCGAACGTCACGGGGACCTTTTGTATTGTGAAGATTAGATGCTTAAACTAAAGAGAAAAAGAGAGTAAAAGACTCACTGGTGGGGGGAGCGTGTACAGGTTAATAAAAAAGAGGCGCACAGAAATACTCAAGCGCATCAGATATTCAAAAGGGATGTTAAGTAAACCCTAAAGGAACTCCTATTCAAAAGACTGACGATTTGGACACGACCAAAAGCCATGGCCGATTTTTGAAAATGCAAAAACAAAACGTAACATTAAAATACTCTAGCGCGTCAGATTAATATATAGACAGTTCAGCTTGATGTCCTTGTCGTGCTGACCCATCTGACAATTACGTAGAGGAATTTCCTTAATCTGACGGTTTGAATAAAAATTTGAAGAATAACATTACCCCCAGCCTATATGAAGAGTTAACATATGGTGGGGGTACATAATAGGGTGCAAGGTTTCTCCCCTTATGTTATTCTGCCACGCTCGAGTAAATCCCAAAATCCCCGCTTGGCCTCCCCTACTATTTGTAGTAGTTTTTGTATATTTACTGGAATTCAGGAATTGCCAGGTGGTAGGGCATTTGCCCGACTGGTTGGCTACCACCCCTGGTCTAAAATATGTCGCCATAACAACCTTGAGTTGTGTTCCGGCATCAGTGACCAGGTTCCAGTCTCCCTTGGAGAGCAGCAGCGCATTTGTAGCAACTTTGGTGTTGCAAATGTTCATAGGCGATAGGAACCGCTTTCCATCAAGTGGACCGTCTGCCTGTCTGCTGATCTCCTGGAATAAAAAAAATCTAAACTTGACATTTAAATTTTCTTGTACCATCACCATAAGTTCGTTACACAGAAATAACAGTAGATAGAATATAATGTAATTAATAATAATTGCCGATTACTCATAAAATATAACAATGTATATAGATTTAAAATAATTATGATAGGTAAGAAATCATATGTATAACATATATTTATCGTAATATACATATAAGTAAATACTGATGTACACAATGTTTAAAAAAAATTAAATACCGAATTATAATTTAGGTTACCCTAATTCTAGAGTTGCGACATGTTCGCTTATATACGCTTATTAAACTTCCGCTCGCTCACTTTCGCTCAGCTTTGTACCGAGGCGTTGTAACTTTATTATGTTGTCAAACGTGGTGAAAAGGTGGCTCGTGGCTCGGTCGGTAGGTATCGTAAAGTAGGTATTGTACATCAATTTTAATTATCGTATTTAAATTTTTGTCTTTTAATTACAGGATATATTTTTTTTTAAATAAAATATTACATTTTATTTGAGAAAATTATAAAATGTTTCAAATGTTCTATATATAAAAATGTAATTCGGAACGTAAACATTTATAAAATTTCTTAAACAAATATGTATAATTACAGGATATATATTTTTTGAAACAAAATATTATATTTTATTTAAGAAAATTTTAAAATGTTTCAAATGTCCTATATACAAATGTATATTGATTTATAAAATATCTTAAGCGATACGTATTATTAAATATTTTGGAGCATTTTTAATAGTGTATATTACATTTGTTTTGTATTTGATTTAATATGTAGAAAAATTTATACATCAAGTAATTTGTTCAGAATTTATTAATAAACAGATTGTGATATGCACTTTATACGAAAGTTTATGTGGACTTTTCATCTTTGAGTACACCAAGTGTAAGTAATGTTTAATATAGAATTTATGAATCAGGTGAGTTACGATACATACATTATATATTTGTTTATAATTACTGTGTTAGTAATCAGTCCATATAAATTTATATATGTATAAGTATATTATGTCTTTTGTGCGTTGTTATATCATAGTTAAAACATGATTACATTAGCAAATTAACCCCGAAAACGTTCGAGAGTTTTCAGTAAACAAGTAAAAAAAATTAGTAAAGCATTATGGGAGAAGGCTTATTATACGACGAAAGATTTTCTAGACGACTGCGCCGAATGAGAATATGCGATCGCTACCAAGTTCCTTCAGTAATTATTCATACAAATTACTACAAGTAAATGTATTTTTATATTTTGAAATATCTATGTGTCAGCTCCGACGCCCGACTGCAATTTACTCTTTAAATCTTAAAAAAACATGTGAACGTGCGCGGTTACAAGAAAAAACATTCAGGCAGATTAATATTTAGGCAGTAGAAAATACATATATAAATACAAAACACACAAACCGATTAATTCAATATTAAAATTATATAAGTAATGTCAGAGCGCCTGGCAGAATTATAATAGCACTGTTGCTAAAACGCGACTTAGTAACCTAGTTAATATAGGAGCAAAACATACAAACCGATTAATTAAATATTAAAATGATATATGTAATATCAGAGCGCCTGGCAGAATTATAATAGCACTGTTGCTTAAAACGCGTCTTAGTAACCTAGTTAATATAGGAGAGAGGAACATTTAACATTAACATGCAGATTAAATAAATACTTTAATAAACAAAAATCTTCTTTTTGTACGCATGCAGGGGCGGGTTTATAAGAAGAAAACCTAACGCTTTTGAATTATGCTAATATTACTTAACTTCTCGTAAATTTTTTATACCGGGGGCTTTACACGAAAATCTATTCATAGGAGCGATCCATAAAAGACGTCACATGTTGGGGGTATCGAGGAAGTGAGACAAGGAGTGGGTACTAAATTTCGTGACGTCACGTTTCATCATCTAATATATTTAAACTTTAAAATTTGAACTATTAACAAAAAAACTAACATTTCCAATTCTATCTGTATGTACTATGCTCATATTGAATTATTAAAAATAATTTAAATGGAAATTAAACTAATAACGGAACTGCTGTTTCAATTTAGTAATTTCTCGATGTAAAATTGCATAATATGTGATGCCACACTTGGGACGGAGGAGTCCCACGAATGTGACCAGCTGTGACAAGGACCGGGGAGGGGTCCGCAAGGTCCTTAACCCTTAAAGGGGCCAAATTTAATATTATTTTTGTCCATAATCGGCCAGCTGCCATCAAAATTACCGCGCCAAAATCAAGAGTATTATATCGTCTCTTTTACTCTAATACAAATTCTATATAGTTAGAGGGAGAAAGCATGAGTTCAACGTTCGTTTCAATTATCTATATTTGACCACAAATTTGTGGTGGTTCCGTCTTAGAGGGTTAAGAAGTAAACTAGAAAAAATACGAATTTATACACATTAAACGATATGATGCTTGGGAGTTTGTTGCGTCGCTTCTTCTCTTTCGACAGTAACAAAAAATTGGAAGCGGTGGTATTCTCTTGACGTTCGATAACAGTAAGATTCAATTTTTATATATTTTCATTTGACTCTGATACAAGGCACAGGAGACGTTAAATGAACGTAGAGATTTGTTTCGATGGTTATATATCTATATATATGTTGGTTTTAACATAACAGCGGCGTACAAGCATGCTGATGGTAAGAAAATCGACGGGAAGCGGGTGCTGGTGGATGTTGAGCGCGCCAGGACCGTCAAGGGGTGGCTGCCGAGGCGTCTCGGTATGTATATCATGTAAAGTCTAGCTAACTGAAGTAAATCAATGTTTGAAATCCGCCTTGGACAAACGTCGCGTGTATACTTTCCGATCCCCTATAAAAAATGCAATGCCTAAACCCGGCAGTGGGATGTTTATTGGATCTTTAAAAACAATAATAATTACTTCGTGGTAATAATACTATACTATTATTTTTATTTTTTTTCTCAGTGTCATTACCCACCTGAATTTTTGTTGTATATGTCAGGGAAAAAAATCCCTGAAAGTTACAGCCCTTTATATTTTAGGGTGACGCATATAGGGTGGAGGAGCGAGATCGAATGCTCCTCCGACTCAAAGGAAGATCTTCCAGCGAGGCTAATGTTGTTCCTCGCAGGTATATTTGTATATATCTTTGTACGTTTCGGGAAACATTTGCGACCTCAATTATTGCACAGCGCCATCTATTGGCTTATAAATGTTCCACTACAATATTATTTTTCAGTACTTTCACTGAGCGTGAAAAGATTTTCCATATAAAATAAGCGTAAATCAAGATTATTTTTTTAAATTTATATAACCGCATTTCATGTTATCACATCGGACTTGGTCGCGATTTACTCAGAATTAAACAATCTACAATAGTGTTCACTGTGGTGAAAGTGTTAGTTATACTGGTGAGTTGAGTTTCACCTAAAATTCTAGTATTTTTGTTGTTTTCTTCGAAGCAATGGAATTTACAAAGAAAATGTAAATAGCAAAATTATTGGGAATTTACTCTCATATATAAAAATGAATCGTAGAAATGTAAGTACGCACATAACTTGAGAACGACTCTACCGATTTTGATTAATCTTTTTGTGTGTGTTTGGGTGGGTCCCCGGATGGTTTAGATTGACAACTGGAACCGGTAGGTGGCGCTGGAATCGGGGCCTAGATTTTTATTTTTTCAGGGCAGGAAAGGCGATGCATGAATGGTTCAAGTTCATGTTTATATGGTACACTTTGGTTTGAATAATTCAAATTCAAAAGGCAAAAATGAACCACCTCATATCGGCTTCACTATTCATTCAGTTCCCTTAACAACAGTAAAAATAACAATAACGTTTAATCATTTTCTTTGATTAATAAAGACTACCGCCATCTACCAGTTTTTCCAATACGCTTGGTAGTAATTTGCAGGTAAGTGCTAATCAATTAAAGTAACGAGAATGTGCAGCTGGGGGTATACGGTTTGTTTTTTGTATTCTACCATAGGTCGCTGCTTCTAATCCGACTCGAAGGACCATAAAAATGTACGGCTTGTCCACCTGAGGATATTATAACTGATAGGTGTTTGATATATGATAGCGATTTAATAAATAAATATTCACTCAGAACTAGATAGACATGATACGCCGCGGAGTCGTAAAATAAAAAATACAGGTTTACCATGTATGAGTGTCTCTAATATTCGGTGTCGTATGCAGGTGGCGGTCTGGGCGGCACCCGCCGCGGCGGCTCCGACGTGAACATCAAGCACTCGGGCCGCGAGGACAACGAGCGCGAGCGCGAGCGCTACCGCCTCGAGCAGCGCGATCGCGACGAGCGCGCGCGCCACGACCGCACCGCCGACAGAGGTACGCTCCATCTCGCCATCTCACTCGCGTTCACGAGCCACGCGTATGCTCCATCTCTTGCACACACAGGCTCACGTGTGTGCCCCATCTCTCTTACACACGCAGGCTCACGCGTGTGCTCCACCTCTGCCACACACACACAGGCTCAGGCGTGTGCCCCCAGTTCTCCCACACACACAGGCTCACGTGTGTGCCCCATCTCTTCCACACACACACACACACACACACACACACAGGCTCACGCTTGTGCCCCATCTCTCCCACACACATTCTCACGCGTGTGTCCCATCTCTCCCACAAACACATGCACAGGCGTGTGCCCTATCTCTCCCACACACACACAGGCTCAGGCGTGTGCCCCATCTCGCTCACACACACTGTACAAGTTTTTGGGTATGCTATCCCTCTAACTCCAACGGGTTCAAGCGTATGCTCTCTGTCTCAGTCACTCCTACGGATGCATGTGTATGCACTTTCTCCACACACTCGTACATAATTAAGCTGTCTTCTACGGTCTCGTTACATATTGCTCACCAACTCGCTCAATCCTACGGGCTCACGTGTATACTATCTGTCACATATACTCGTACAACGTACGACGTTGATTTGCTGATGGGATGTGTGCGCGTGTCAGGTGCCGGCGCGCGGCGTCGGAGCCGTTCGCGCTCGCGGCGCCGTTCGGGCTCGCGCACGCGCAGACGCGACCGCGATAGGGAGAGGGGCGAGCGCGACCGGGACGAAGACCAAGAAGGGTTAGTACGACATCATTAATTATATAAGGGTAGAATACCTCCAGCTAATTGCTTATGAATAAATATAGTGAAATCTTATTATAACAATTTTCTCGATTTACCAAATTTATAGAAATCGCACGTACAGCGTATTTTACATATAAATACGCAACAAATAATATATTAATGCCCGGTTTCTGTGAGGTACTTTTAACTGTAGTTTATCTGTTTGTTAGCGCTATCGGTTCAATAACTTATAAAATTGCGCTTTTGAACACACCATCGTGCGATAGTTAAACTGGGTTCTTAGGCGTTTATCTATTCCATATTTTTTGTTTGACGAAAACTCCAAAATAAGTTATGAAATGACCCGAATATAAGTTTCACCAATGGACATTACATTTTAATAAATGTTTTTCTATATCAAGTCGAACGACCATAAATAATAATCATTCAAGGAGTTTGCACAAAGATAAATAGTATTGTTGTTGTCATTAAAAAAAAAACGAAATGTGTGCTGGGACACATAGTAGAAGTCAAAAGGCAAATTTTCAAATTGGACAAGTACATTAACAATCTGACAGTAAAAATTCAAGTTAAAATGTTGTTGCGATTCGCTTTTCCACTTGTCCGTTAAAGTTTCCCTTCTACTATGTGTCCCAGCACACATTTCGATTTTTCGCAGGCTTACTGCAAATTATGATTCGGTTAGGTTAGGCACATTTTAATGAATGCATTTTTTATTTAAACATATTTTATTTTATCAAACAAAAAAACTGAATTCGATCCGGAACCAACAAAACACATCCATAGTATACTCTGAAATTATGCCCCGTCTCCCCACGGCTATATAGAAGTTTCACTTCAAAAGAAATAGTCACACGATGAAGTGAAAGCGTCCGTCCTCTTTTGGAATCGATTGACAATGTGATCTGTTGTGACGTCGCCAGGCGGCGGCGGCGGCGCTCGCGCTCGCGCTCGGAGCGGCGCCGCGAGAGGCGCGACAGGGACAGGGACAGGGACAAGGACAAGGACAAGGACAAGGAGAGGGACAGGGACAGGAAGAGGTCGAAGCGGGACCGCGACCGCAAGGAGCCCAAGGTCAAGCCCGAGGACATCAAGGTCAAGGAGGAGCCCATGGACGGTGAGTATTACACCGAAGCATACATTCTGCTTTACATTATAAAACTACGTTTTAACGGTTTTAAGAGCGGTCATATATTTAGGCAGACGGCCCACTTGATGGAAAGCGGTTACCATCGCCTATGGACATTTGCAACAGCAAAGGTGCTACAAATGCGCTGCTGTTCTCTTAAGGGAGACTGGAACCTGGTCACTAATGCCGGAACACAACTCAAGGTTGTTATGGCGACATACTTTAGACCAGGGGTGATAGCCATCCAGTCGGGCGAACACCCTACCGCCTGACTGTGGGTTGTTTTGTCGCCTCTTACGACAGGCCGCCCCAAAGCAGGAAATTGTATTCTTTCTCCGTTCCTGCGTGGATATAATTCAGTAAAGATGTCAAGTGTCAATGAGTATTGTTGTAATGTAACGATAAACCACAAATCCTCGCGAAAGAGAATCGTTTCGTACCTAGAATGATGCGTGATGCTATTGAAATCAAAAAATACCCAAATTTCAAAAAAAAGTTGGCAAGTACCACCTGTTTGGAATCCGATCATCAAAACTATTAAAACACAAACGCAGCGGAAACCGGCTGTCCTCAGGGCCTTGTGAGCTCTTTCTGCGTACACCGGAACACAAACCAACTTGGTTGACAATTTTCTCTTCTTATTTCACCACCCACCCTTTAATCTGTACAAATAAATAAAATTGAAGTGTCTGTTTTGTAATGTCAAAATAAAAATTTGTATAAATCAGGGGGATAATTCGGACATGGAAATTTCAAAAATACAATTTTTAGAATTTTTATCTGTGTCAGAGTATCACGTGAAAACTACAAAACAGATATGAATGAATCTCGATACAGAATTAGCTTATATCCCTTAGGTCATAACTTAGGATACTTTTTATTCTGATCTGAAATTGTTGAGGGTGTATGGACCAAACTGAGCCCAGATTCGGTCTGTTGGTCGACACACCCTGAAATTATTGAGGGAGTATGGATCAATCTGAGCCCAGATTCGGATTCAACGCATCAAAAGTGCAGACCATTCTTTATTTGTGGGCCAATGTTATTGTATAATGGAATTTCTTTTTTTATTCCCAGACTATCCCGAATTCAGCCTCCCCCCCATGGACATGCAGATCAAACAAGAACCCAATGAGGACGAGAATAAATACAATCCTGAGGATGCCAATGGCGATGATTACAACTATTAAATACACTTGCATAAGTATTACTTTTTTTAATTCAGCTCTGCGAATTCAAAACCTAGCAACTGGCGTTGTATTTTAACCGACTTTAAAAAAAGGTGTGTTCAGCCATCACCATTTTGTTTTTTGATTATGGCGTAAATTCAAGAGACAGGCAAACGGCCCACCTGATGGTAAGTGGTTACCATCGCCTATGGTCATTTGCAACACCAAAGCTGCTACCAATGCGCTGCCGCTCTCTAAAGGGAGACTGGCCACTAATGCCGGAACATGATTCAAGGTTGTTATGGAGGCATACTCTAGACCAGGGGTGGTAGCCATCCAGATGGGCGAATACCCTACCATCTGGCTGGGGGTTGTTTTGTCGCCTACAACACGCCGCACCAACGCAAGAAATTGTATTCTTTCTCTATTCCTGCACGGATGACAATTTCTGATTGATTTCAGTAAAGCTTCAGTATGGCCTCATATATACTTTATTGCTATTGGCCTTTGGCTCCTGAAGATAGTAGAAAAATAATTAAAACAGACAGAAAACATAGATATTCTGCGGTTTTTCACAACTTTTTTGTTACTTAACCGATTTTGATGATTCTTGTTGCATTAGATAGATAACTTAAGGATAGTATCATATAAATTTCATTGTTTTTGGATACCACACAAATGACTTAACAGTAAAAAATAACAATTGTCAACCAAAAAGAAACCGGTTTCAAGAATAACTGAAAAGCAAGAAATAAATATTTCTTACATCTTGCAATTGGTGTCAAGTAAGATAAATACAACAAGAAATTTGCAAATTATTGTGATATTTTTATGTTTTACTTTGCACCGACTTCAATGTTTTACTAATTATTTGCTTATGTATTGTGTTTAATAAAACATGTAAACACAGTATCAAAATGTGATAATTATTGCTCCAAATAAGCTTAATAAATATAAGTATGCACTTGCTAAGTTTTTAAATTGTACAGCTGAACCAATATGTCGAATTTGATGTTTTCATCATTTTAATTATTTACACTCCCAACATAATAGTTGATAATGGTTCTTATATCTCACTATTCATTTGTTTGCCCTACCATCGGTTGTATTTTGACAACTCGTATGAAGTTTGAAATTTCAACTGATATTAAGGTAATGGTCGGTAAGATTTAGGAATTGGCCATGAAACCTGCTTTCTAACAGTTTAAAGCGGTTTATTTTATACTGGTTCCAAGTCTTGGAGAGTGTAATTTTTCAATGTATTTCTTCTTAGATAATATGTAAATTTAAGTATGACGAATAAAATATTATGAAGTATATAACTTTGGTTTTATTAAACCCCTTACAAATCAATACAATCGATATATTTATTTATTTATTATTATATATATTATTATTAAATTAATACATATATCAGTCAAGTTTCCACTAAAAAATAATTTATACAATAAAAAATAAAAATTGGCTCAAACAGTTAATTAGAAAACGGAACGTCCGAACTGAGCTCACGTGCGTCGAAGACTGGTTCGCCACCACGCAATGGCGGCGAGACCGCAAGCCAGCGGCACTTATAAAACTACCAGCATCGGTATAAATTGTGAGGATTCAACAGGTATACCCTTCTTTAATAAGATTCCAAGTGAAACATTAGATCTGCCTTTCACTAAATTGAAAAGTATCTTGCTAAATAAAAAATAATAGTTAAAAATAACGTAAAAAATAGAAAATAAATTTGAATTAAAAATAGTGTAAGAAAAAATGATTTTATTGTAAAAAAAAGCGTGGGGTGCTTTTCAGGATATTATCAAAGTAACCCTTCTACTCATATCTGTTCATAAAATATTTATAACTATTGATACCATGCACCCCACGCTTTTTTTTACAATAAAATAATTTTTTATATACTATTTTTAATTCAAATTTATTAAAATTTATTTTCTATTTTTTAGTTGGATTTTCTATAAAAGCGTATTTTTTTATCTTTTTTTTAAACTTATTTTTTTTTTCATTTTTTTAGTGATTATTTGGTGATTTAATTCCCTTCTCCGTGGAAACTGAAAAAAGAATTAAATACACTCTTATGATATGTATGTAAATTAAACGTTATGTAAAAATAAGCTTTTTTAAAATGGTTTTTAAATACAAGCTTTTGAGATCCTGCATATCATGTAGCAGCAGAGTGCTAGCCAAGACAAGTGAAACGAGCCCAAACGCGACGGGTCTCTCTTGTTTAGTACAAGAGTTCCTATGGCCACCTTCCGACTCCATCATCAGATCAGCTCCATGGTACCATATTATTGCATTGTCACGCGATATACACATACGTGCAAAATTTCAGCTATCGGAAAGCGGGAAGTCGATCAAATTTAACTTGAAAGATTCCGTTACATACTACCTTAAATCATATAAACGTCATGTTATAACTCAATGCATACTACGTATGAAGCTAATAGAAGCGTATTAATAAAAAGGGATACTACACTATTGAAGAATACTTAAATGACAAACTTCATTTACATGCTCGCTCTAACCTCTTATACTATATTTTGTATAACGTTTTTATCGTGCTTGTAAGGAATTATGGAGATATGTTGCAGCTTAGATCATATAAGACATGTTATAACTCAATGTGTTGCAGTATAAAATTTCAGTCCGTCATGTCATTATTATAAACATAATAATATTTTCTTCCCTTATATTGTGTCTGTCACCCTCTTTACCAGAAACTGCTACAACATGTGCATTTAAATCTATAATAAAATTCCAATCCACATAAAGGTTTAAGAAAAATAAATTCGAAATTGAAAATGAAATGATGAAAGAATGACAAAACAGATATACAATGCAAAAGTGGATAGATGCAGGAGTCGTGGAAGGCCACGACACACCTTCCATGATCAAATTGATCGTGTACTAGCAGAAGGTGATGTCAGGAGCCTTAAGAACAGACGAGCTTGCATGACAAGAGTTATGAATGTCAAAGAGGCAAGTGAGGTGTGTAAGAATAAGCCTAAACAGCACTCTGTTGTTCGTGCCTACCCCGCAAGGGAACTGGCGTGAAGTTAAGTATGTATGTATGTAAATTCAAAATTCTGTTAAAAGAATGGCTCTTAAATAGAATGTTTTACTCCGTGGACTAATTCCTCAATTGTAAATAAATACCTTCCTTGACTTATGAATGTTATTATTATCATTATTACTATTATTTTTTGACATTTGTCAGAGTTTTTTTTTCATGTTTCATTTAACGTTATAAAATTTATTATAAATATTATTATGCTCGTACGTGAGCAAAATATGTGTACACTATAACATATATGCCAACTGTTTAACCATGTTTTGAACAAATAAATTTGCTTTGATTTGTCTTACTGAGTATGCACTGTTTGCTACAACTCCATTAATTCTTTGATAAGTGATTGTGTAACACATTTCTGTATAAAATTTATTTTAAAAAAATTTGGTAATAAATTGTTAGCTAAACGTGTTGCTGGGGAATTTGTTGCCGCTTCTTCTTAACAGCAATAACACGTTGCGAAGCAGTGTACATAGAGTAGGAACTAAAATTAAATTTTAACTTGTATGTATTGATTGACCTTCAAAAAGTGTTCTCCAATGGAACTTATTTTGAATAAAGATTTGAATTTCCTTATATTTGATTGTGAAGCGTAGGAAGTCTTCAATGAAGCACCATTTTGCTTAAAATGCGTATATTTTCAACATTTTGCGATTTTACAATAATTTTTGTTGCGCGTACAATTGTTCGTCATCGTTCCGTTCTTGATTATTTTCGAATATTGGCGGTTGGCCGTAGACAATTGAGCGTTTGTGATAGGCAATTTTGATTGCGTGTACACACCGGCGCGAGCGTACTGATTTCATACTGAACTGGACCGGTGTGTACCTTCCTATTGGAAATCGTGCCGCGACAGATTGTGATTAATTTTTTAATGACGTCCAGCGAAGTCGTAGGTCAGTTAAAAAAAAAAGTTAGTTTAGTCTTATTGAGTTTCTTTTTTTATTAAATAAGCACGGGCTTCTCCTCTATCATTGGTCAAGACAGAGGTTCTATTGAGTTTGTTGTTGTCGTCATGAAATTTTGTATATACGTACAGAATAGAATATGACCACCTTTCATCCAGAAAAAGTACTAATCTCGAGGAATAGCCCAAAAGATATCATAAAAAATATTGTTTGTCCTATTTTCCAAAAAAGCTTGTTTTTTCTCATAACGCCTTCTCCTCTGTCTTGTGGTCAGGGCCGAGGTTCTTTGTTTTTTTGTCTTTTCTGAGATTATAAATTACGTCACACGTAAAGGGGGGGGGGGGGGGGTTAGGGTCGACGAAGTGTGACAAGGGGTGGGAGGGGTCGTAAATTGTGTGACGTAACGTAACATCTCGATAAAAAGAGAAAAAGCTACTTGAATCTTCGTGAATACAATAATATTAAATAATAAAAATTTGTATTCATTACAGATTTTTTTAAGGTTTTCAATATGTTTCTTACTTTTTCAGAACTTTTTCCTTTTGTTATTGGATCAATATTATGTGAATTGAGCACGCTTCTTCTTTTAATGTATTTCTTTTACAATGTAAAATTAATTATTTCTCCCCTATTATACTTTTTTTAATCTTCACTATATGACAATGGAATCAATCTGTCATGTTTTTGTACTGTTTTATCTTAAGATACTAATTTATCGGCATCACATTCTGTTTTACCGACATTCCATGCTGTTCGATCGACATTATCTAAAATCTTATATAAATACAAAACTCTTTTATCCACCTTTCTGGTTGGTGCTATTTGACGTACTGTTCGTACAGTACCATCAATGTTCTGTGCTGTTTTATCGATATGCTTTAATATATTTCTTATAGACCGTATTCTTTTAACCCCATTCCGAACTCTTGAGAGCTTATCTTCTTTGCGTCATCTCTTAACAGGGATATCATTTGTAGGTGGAAATGAGTATATCTCTGAATATAATTGTCGAAAATCCCATTCCAAATTACATTGTATAGCGAAATCGCTTTTTGAAATATTATTTTTTGACTGATCAATAGATTCTGTGTTACTTTCTACCACTGTATCTTGCATATTATTATCGTTTTCAGTTATTTCCTCTGATAAATAATCTTTAATAGTTACTAATAATTCTTCATCGATATCTGCTTCAGTTCTGATTTCATCTGGTTTAAGTAAAATATCACTAAATTCTTCTTTAACCAAATATGAACACAGTTTTAAAGGATCTGCAGATCCTTTTTTATTATAAGTATTTCTCACAGGATTTGTTACATGATTATTTATTGTATTAGTTTCTCTAACAAATTTGCCTTGTGTGGTTGATCTGTAATAAAAATTAACTTTAACACAACTTTTTAGTGGTTTCGTAGCCAAGTGCTCAGAAAAAAAACACTTTTAAATCCTTCATATCCATCTGTTTATAAATGTCATTTTCATTTTCAAATTTTTTTTAAATACATTTCATACATACCCGCCTTACATAAAAATCGGTTTTTAAGGAGTAAATTCCAATAAAGCATCACGTACATGATCGTCTTCATTTAAATCTCCTATTTACTGAATTTCAGAAATTGATTTGCATTAAAATTGGTAGAGAAGTAACAAACAAATCAATACAAATGAAACTCTATTTATTAGTGTATAAACCAATAGCTTACTTGTCTATGAATCCCTCGTTTCCATGCAAATTTTCTGATGTTGCTTTAAGTGTCCTTCAAGCGACGTCGCCATTTTTAAGAGTTGGCTTTATTACGACTGCATGTTACTACTACGCGCACTCTTAGCACAGTGCTGTTTAACAATTATTGCGAGTGAAAAAGATGGTAACAAAACATAGTTACAACGGTAAAATTACCAATAAAAATAATATTAACGTTATATTTTTTACCGGTAAAATGGCAAGAAATAACGGTAAGTTTTATGACGATATTTATTTTTTAACGTTATTTGAAATTAGCATAAATAACGATACCACATTTTTACCGGTACTTCAAGTCTTGTCCTAAGTTGAATCTGCTGGTCCAAATTACCTCCAGATTTCTTTCACATCTTGAAATGAATTGTACAAACTCGAACCACTTATAGATTTATTATATTATAGTTTTATTTTATTACATATGCAACAGCTGAACCATAAATTTAAATAATAACTTACTTACCCCGTTGGCTCAGGGAATGGTCGGTAGTACAGCCTAGCCACGTTTCCGGCTAAGACCGATGGACTCGCTGACCAACGATGGGTGTGGACCTCCAGCATTTTGGGGCTTGTGCAGAGGGTTAACGCCCTCACGGAAAAAACCTACTGTTGTGATTACGCCAATTATAGAATACTTCATACTTTACAATATTTTTGTCCATAAACAAGACCACTTCAATCGATACACTGTAAGTACTGTTGTAAAAATAATTTATATAAATTATGGAATACTTATAGAGGTGTCCTTATAAATAGACCATAAAATAAATATATAACTGAAGATAAACACCAACATTTAATTAATAATAACTAGTGGTCGCCCGTGGTCGAAATTCAACCATCAAAATTAATTTAAATTATAAGTTTGAACATAATTTTTTTTGGGATTTATGTCTTGGCAGCTAGGCCTTTAAGCCAGATCTTAGATTCAATGTAGTTTCTTCATTTTCTTAAGCCTATGTATAGCACAGCTGAACTGTAGGTTATCAGCTGGTGCCATTCAACAGAGTTCTTGTGACAACTCAAAAGGCCACATTTGACTTTACAGTTCACATTTCTCACAAAACACATAATTACTACTCAAAAACTATCAACATCCTACAACTATTGTTCATTTTAGAGTAATTTTACACATTTTTAGAAAATAAAACTGCACAGCACAACGTGCTGTGCAGTTGTTCAGTTCAGTTCAGTTCCCCTATCAGTTCCCGCCAAAAACTCGTTAAACATTATTAAGGTTCTGTTGTCAGACTATACTTCTACAATCACAGATTTCGCCAAGGCTACACTGTTCATTTGACTTTAACGATAAATGTGTTAAATACATGGTAGTGTGTGTAATGTTTTTTTTATTGATTTAATGTATTTTTTATGCATAATTTAAAAAAAAATATTAGCATTCGTCGCTCCTTCTCTATTAAGTGTAACTTCATACTCCTCCGTCGGCGCAATTTTCGTAAAAAGGGGTACAAAAAATTTTTTGCTTCACATCTTAATATATATAAATTACGTGTCACGTTGTTTGTCCGCGATGGACTCCTAAACTACTTGACCCACTTTAATCAAATTTGCACACCGTGTGCAGTTTGATCCGACTTTAAAAATAGGATACCTTACATTTGGACCCGGTAGGTGGCGCTGGAATCGGGTTCTAAATTTTATTTCTTCAGGGCAGAACAACGTTTGCCGGGACAGCTAGTATTAATATAATGATTACATTATTATAGTAATATATGTTTAAAATAAAATAAAGATACAAATATTATCGGTCTTATTCACAGAGTCGAACGCTTCTTATGGTTCTTAGAGAAGCATTCAAACTTATATATATAAAAATTAGAGAAGTGTTTTAGAAATGTGTTGTTTAATATATATGTCGCCTAACAAACATTCAGAGTTACTATAATTAATAGAAAATTTTTAATTAAAAAATAAATAGTTTTGAATGATAGAAAGTATTATACTTTACCGAAGTTTCAGTCGCAGTAAGAAGAGCTAGTACTTCATTTAGGCCATAATTTGATGAGATATAATACATCTATATAGTAAATTATTACACGAACAATGCTGTTACTATGTTTTTATTAAAGTATGCTACTTATATGAACTTTTTTGATAACCACCAGTTTTTTATTCTTTACCGTTCTATTTTTATATATATTTGCTTCTGTCATGTTTTTTTCCTTTACCGTGTCAATATAAATTTTATCACAAAATTATATTTTATTTTCCTGTATGGTAGTAAATTGTAATCTATGATTAGTAGTAGTAGTATAGTTTATCCGTGCAGGAACGGAGAAAGAATACAATTTCCTGTGTTGGGGCGGCCTGTCGTAAGAGGCGACAAACAACCCACAGCCAGGTGGTAGGGCATTTGCCCGACTGGATGGCTACCACCCCTGGTCTAAAGTATGTCGCCATAACTACTTTGAGTTGTGTTCCAGCTTTAGTGACCAGATTCCAGTCTCCCTTAACAGAGCAGCAGCGCATTTGTAGCACCTTTGGTGTTGCAAATGTCCATAGGCGATGGCAACCTCTTTCCATCAAGTGGGCCGTCTACCTGTCTGCTGAACTCCTGCAATAAAAAAAATAGTAGGCGCATTCAGCACCTACAGTTTCTATTGTCTTAGTAAAATGAAGGTAGATGGCGATTAGAATAGAATAGAATAATAATTTATTGCTAGAAATGTATGTGTACATAGGTTTTTTTTTTGTAGTAATTGTCTCAATACATTTTGCCTTATTAAGCGTGCAAGTTTCAGATCTTATAACTAAATCTAAATTGAAACTAATTACATATAAACATAACATACATACATAAACATAAACCTTTTTAAGATAATATTTCAGACAAACTCTTTGGTTGTATAAAAGCAGTGTTGCCAAAACTATTACTACTTTTTTTTCTAAAAATTATTTTTAGAGTCTTTTTGGGAGAATTTACAGTGTTATCTGGCAAGATATATTCATTATCACACCTGGCATTTTTTTCTGTATTAATATTATTATCATTGAGATTATCTATCCTTGTATCAATTACAGATTTTTTTAACATAACTGGAGTTGGTTGTTTTGAAGAAATTTCAGATCTGTGTGTAGCCACTTTTTCTTTAAATTTTTTAGAAGATTTTCGTTTTGTCTTTGAATCAATACTATATGGATTAAGCACTATTTTTCTTTTAGTGTATTTTTGTTTGCAATCTATAACAATTTTTCCATCTTTAACGTCTATCATAGGCTCTCTATGAAATTTACTACTTTTATCAACTTTTAATTCATTATATTTATTTGTATTTCCCATATATCGCGATGGAGTCAATCTATCATGTTTTTGTACTGTTTTATATTCTGTTTTACCGACATTTCCTGCTGTTAGATCGACGTTATTTGCAATTTTATATACATTCCAAACTTTTTTATCCACACTCCTTGCTGTTGCTATTTTATGTACTCTTCGTACAGTTCCATCAATGTTCTGTGCTGTTTCATCAACACTCTTTACTGTTTTTCTTTTAACTTGTACTGTTTTATCCTCAATCCATATTTGTGAAATCTCGTCTGCTTTTGGTGGTTTCTTAACATGAGTATCGTTTGTATGTGGAAGTAAATATTTTTTTGAACTTAAAATTCTAAATTTCGGTGTCAGATTATATGGTAACACCAAATCGTTTTTCGAAATATTATTTTTTGCTATACTTTTTAATTTTGTGATACTTGGTAACCTAGCAAGCTTGGTAGCTCGCATATTATTAGCATTTTTAACTACTTGCTTCGAGAAGTAGTTTTCAATATTTGCTAATGGATCTTCTTCGCTGTCTACTTCAGTTTTGATTGCAATTGAATTACCACTTGATTCATTAAGCAGAACATCGCTAAACTCTTCTTTAAGCAAATCTGAATACAGTTTCAAAGGATCTATATATCCCTTTTCATTATCTTTATTATAGTTGTTTCTCATTGGATTTATTATGTTATTGTTTATCATACTTTCAGTTTCTTGAACATATTTGCATTGTGTGGTTAATCTGTAATAACATAACATAATTCTTAATTTCCTCTACAAGTACACAGTGAAACGTAAAACCAGTAACAACATTAACTAAGAGGCTGGTGCCTGAATTAGGTTAAAAAGAAACCTGAAATACAGGTCACCGGTATCAAGCCACTGGCCTTGATATTCGGCTAATTAAGGGAACAAAATACTAGTATAATTATTATAAGTAATTGTGTTATAGTGAGCACTTCAAGTGCTTAGGTGTGATGTATTGTCTAGTGTCTGTAAGGTCGCATAGGTGATGTATGAAAAAGTCTGTGTGATTGAGCGAAAGTAAATGAGTCAGAGAATGTTAAGATCCATATGTTGTATAAGAAGTGTTAGGGAATCATGGAGGGGATTAGGAAATAACGTTGGTAGTGAAAACAGCATAGTCATTTAGGAATATACAAGAGGTCTTCAGTGGACTGATAGTCGAGAGTTTTTATAGGGGTGTATCTATATATATATATATATATATATATATATATATAATCAATTGCTATTCGTTAGTCTCCCTGAAACTCGAGAACGGCTGGACTGATTTGGCTAATTTTGATTTTGAATTATTTGTGGAAGTCCAGGGAAGGTTTAAAAGGTGAGTAAATATGAAAAAAATGCTTGGAATATAGTAAAAACAAGAATTTCGCTTTCCCGTAGAAACTATTCCCGTCAAACATTTGGTGTTCATACCGTCGTTTAGAAATCAATTAAATTTAAAACTCGTTCAGAAATCAAATTAAATTTAAAAGTCAAGTTTTTTTTTCATTCTTTTGGTTTTGAATGTCAAACGTTTGATGTTCGTTCTGGTTAAGTTTTGACCACATTTTTTACTAAAGTTGAAACATTCTGCAATTATCATTCAGCTTTTTTATTTATTGATTCTGAGGCGGTACGAAGTTTGCCGGGTCAGCTAGTGTTTAATATATTATTGATTTTATTATAATGGAAGTCACCCAGAGTAATAAAAAACATTTTTTATTGTCTCATAGCTGAGTGTTAATGCTCCTGCACCACCTTCGGTAAATTAGTGATTGTGTCTTAATGCTTACATATAACTTTAAAAATAACGTGGTTAATGATTAGGTACATTACTGTGTATACATGAGCTATCTGTTAATTTTTAACGTCATTAACAATGAAGTCGTGGAAGGCCACGACACACCTTCCATGATCAAATGGACCGTGTACTAGCAGAAGGTGATGTCAGGAGCCTTAACAATAGAAGAGCGTGCATGACAAGAGCTATGAATGTCAAAGAAGCAAGTGAGGTGTGTAAGAATAAGCCTGAATGGCGCTCTGTTGTCCGTGCCTACCCCGAAAGGGAACTGGCGTGAAGTTATATATGTATGTATGTATTAACAATGTTGCATCTAAAATAACGCCTTGTCTACATTGGCGTGACACAGTTACTTATACTAACATTATCATCCCATTATAAATTTATCGTACCTCTGTCTATATGTAGGTGGGGCTTCATCTGTGTTAGGGTTAAAGATTTAGGCCATTTCACACAGATATGGCGATGGGTTTAATGCGTTATTTGAAATGCGACTTTGTTAATGACATTGAATTTTGACAGATAATATATGTGGACACTGTTTTTTTAGAAGATCATTTCATATGCTACAAGCAGGATATTTTCAATAAATATAATAAATCTGTAGAGGTCGAATTTCTGTACAATGAAAAAAAAAAATGCTAAAAACCAAGTCAGGGGGATGTAAAAAGTGGAATAGAACTTAGTTTTTTTTTTCAAATTTTTTGTTTCTACGTTTGTCTGCCTGTTTGTACCGGCTAATCTCCGAAACACTGGAGCGATTTAAATGAAATTTTGTATGGTGGTAGCTTACATCCCTGATCAACATATAGGATACTTTTGATCCCGAAAAATTTAAGTGTTCCCGTGGGATAGTTAAAAAACCGCACCACGCGGTCGAAGTCGCCGGCATCAGCTAGTTTGCAATAAATCACTATATTTAATGATGTTTAAATGTCTTAGACAACTTTGTAAGATATTAATCTGGAAATCATGCCATTAATTTAAAAAAAAAGTAAAAGACAATGTCTATGGTCGGTTTGTTTTCTCTGTGTAAGTTACCGCTGTCTCGCTGTATCGACATTAAAAAGTGTTTTCTAAAATAAGTGTAAAACCACGGATTAAATATCCACTGTGCATTACAAAAAACTTGTTTTACTCTATCAGTCCACAACCCAAAAAACTTAGCCATACCTAAAATTAGATATTACCATGGAAAATGCTTTATATTAAACATCTAAACACACGAGTTGTGTCAAATCAAATTGTATCCAAAAATTTATCTCATAAGGAAAAACGATATATATATATATATATATATATATATATATATATATATATATAGTATTTACATTAATTTGATTATGCATTAACGGCATTATTTTTTTTTAACATTTTAGATAAGACGCATTCGGCCGTAGCCTGTTTTTAAAACTAACGCAAGTGAAGCCCCAGCACAAGTCAGCATTTTTTTCAAAAACTGATGACAGTTAAATTATGTACTGGTATTTAGTTTAATTTTTAATTGTTCAAATCTTTATATGAATCCATGTATCTAATTAATTAATCGTTTTTTGATGGTTAATAGATCAATAGCTTACCTTTCTGTTAATCCCCCGTTGCTGTGAAAATTCTCTGATACTTCTCTAAAAGTGTCCTCTGATTTTTGGTCCTTCTCCAACCAGATTTTTTCGTTTTCTTCATACTTAAAAGCAAAATCACAAGTTATATTAAAACATAAGGGAAGGTACCCACACTACCTGCAACTTGACCTGCCTTTTATTATTTGTTACCCCCCCCCCCCGCGCGCCCCGCCCCGCCCCTCTCGGTGATCAATCGTAATATATGCCTACCCTCCCCCCCTGCCCTCTAGGTTTCACTTAGTAACTCATATGCTTTTAAATAACTTTTTGCAAACACAAAGTTGGAAAAAATAGTAATTTGGCTCAATTTGTCTTATACGGCGCTTGCCGCGTGACAGATGCGTCAGTGTTGCCACCTGTCAGTTTAAAAAACGCCGACCGGTGCGCGCCATATTTGAATATATGTAGCTCGAAAACGCGCGAAATTACCTTACAAAATAATATCAGTAATAATAATCATCGACAGACTAACAAACATATTGTATATCCCGAAATTAAGCAAGTTACACTTATGTTATTGCTAATATACAACGGACTACTCTGGGGCCGATCCTAGACACCCAGACCATAGTAAATAACGGAAAAAATACTTTTCCGAAATTTACTACACCAGGATTCGAACCCGGAGCCTCTGCGTTGCAGTGAGGTAGGCCGGCAAAGGCTTAGACCGCTCAACCACAGAGGCCGTCAATATTCAAGGATATTGCCTACGTGACGAAATCTAATCTAATCTAAAGTGCGTAAGCAAAAAATCCTAAAATGTTATCCACAATCTTTTATAGACTACTAAAATATTTTAGAATACTGCTGGACTGCTTATTATCCGTGCAGGAACGGAGAAAGAATACAATTTCCTGCGTTGGGGCGGCCTGTTGTAAGAGGCGACAAAACAACCCACAGCCAGGTGGTAGGGCATTTGCCCGACTGGATGGCTACCACCCCTAGTCTAAAGTATGTCGCCATAACAACCTTGAGTTGTGTTCCGGCATTAGTGACCAGGTTCCAGTCCCATTTAAGAGAACAGCAGCGCATTTGTAGCAGCTTTGGTGTTGCAAATGTCCATAGGCGATGGTAACCGCTTTCAATCAAGTCGGCCGTCTGCCTGTCTGCTGAACTCCTGTAATAAAAAATAAAAAATAAACCAACAGGAGCGGCTATCAGACTCGTTTTTATTGTGTATAGAGGCAGAAAATCTAGAAAAACTAAAATCATCTTCAGCTATAGATGATTTGATAGATAAACTTACCGAAAAAAAGGCGAGAAATGTTTATCTTTGATTTGTTTGTCTAAGATAGCTCCTAGATGCATTAAATATAAACAATAACTTATAATCAATATATAATTATTTTAATTCAATTCGAGCACTTTTTGTTTCTTTTATAAAATAAAACCGTGTGCGTCTCGGGATGCCGGACAGAAGTGATAACTTAAACTAATCTAAGTTGAACCATTTAATATTGAAATTGGTTAACTTGAGAAAAGCTTAGGTTATTATTATTACTTAAATTTCATGTATATTAATATGATAATGTAAGGAAAGGTTATTTATTAATAATTTTTTTATTGATTATAAAATATATTTTTCAACACACTTGCTCATAAAGTGGCTCTATGGTCACCGCAATTAGGCACAGAATGACACCCATTATCAAACTGTGAGTAAAAAACATTATAACTCACTAGTGAGTTATAGATTTTTTTTTAATTTTATTGATTGAGTTGCTTTGTTCTTAAAAAAGTTTTTATTAAAAAAAAATATCGTGTCCTTAGAACAAATAAATTAATGTTCCTATTGCTTGCTCATTTCATGCAACTTCTTATTTAAATAGATAATTTTAACTCGTACGTGTTTAACAAATAAAACTTTCACTCATATATAACTTTTTTTATCTACTAAATAAAATGAGTTTTTGTTGTTATTTTATTCACAAGTGTGTTGAAAAACGTCGTATGATACACGTGTGTATTGATGATTACCGTCCTCGGCTCTCTTAAGACCCTCGCCTACGGCTCGAGTCTCAATGGCGGGTAATCACCAATGTTACACACTAGTACCATAATGTACTATTATTCTTAGTTACAATTCTTGAATATGTACATTAGAAGAAATACGGCTAGCGCTGTGGGTTAGAGTGAGAGAGGAGGAGCCTGCCTACCGCTGCTGTATGCGTGAGAGGAAGGGAAGCCAGACAGACTGACGCCGTAACGCGTTACGTAACGAAGCGGTTTACCCTCCCCTAAGAAGTTATCACTTCAGGATCCTGCCTACCGCTGCCGTATGCGTGAGAGGAAGGGAAGCCAGACAGACTGGCGCCGTAACGCGTTACGTAACGAAGCGGTTTACACTCCCATAAGAAGTTATCACTTCAAAAACTTTACCCTTCCTTTGGGCCCCCCCAACAATTTTGATACAGGGCCCGTCTAAGGCAAGCTACGCCACTGGTCACGTAGTATGGGTACGATCCCTAAGTAGGTATGCTGGAACGAAATGATGTATCTCGACTGATTCGACAGTATTGTCCCCTACGGAAGTGAGGAGATAGTACGCTTGGCAAGTATGAATCTAATATACGACTTTACCTGATCACAGGATATGATGAATGGCACCGTGACGGAAAGCTTCCTTGCCAGCAGGTCATTGAGTTGGCTGTTTAGTTTTTTAACGTGATCAGTAATTATGTTTGGATAATTTACAATCTGCAATTGAGATACATATAACGTATAAATGAGATATATTCTCTCTCTAATCTACTAGCTGTTGTCTGTGCTCTCTAAAACTGTTAAATTGTTAGCATGGTATAGAACAGATGGATGATAATCTGAAAAAAACTGGAAATGTATGATATCTACACGTATAACACAGGTACAAATATAACCGAACACAACAAGTCCAAACGTAATGCAGAAGATCGTGATTCAATAAAACGCGCAAAGTCCGTCACTAATAGATTACCGATTGAAGTACACACATCTCGCTTTGATCGTGGTTCTCGCTCGACTGCCCCTCCCTCTATCAGCTCATCGTTTTATACTGCACAAATACAATGTGCCTGTATATGTCGTCTTTGTTGTATAGTCTTTGACAACAGAATCTTAATAATGTTCAAACTTATAATTTAAATTAATGATTGTGGTCGAATTTCGACAAGCACGGAGGTTGGGGCCTTGCTTTGGTCCCCACAGTTATGTCCAAGGTGTTGCTAATTACCTAAGGCTTCGTCACAAAGCCAACCTGCGTGTTAATTTTTATTATTATTAAGGCATTGGATGTAATATCATCAGCTTATCAACCTCAATAGACCATGACAGTGTCTACTAGGGTTGTGAGCATGCCCATTGTACTTACAATGATGGATCCGCGCCTGCTAAGCCACAGCAAAGCAAAGCTAGGTTTAGCAAATTTATACTACTATATTTATAAATATGTGGTTTGTGTATATGCAAATTAATTAACTTACTTTATCACCTTCTATGAATGCCAACAGGATATTTCTGCAAAGCACTGGTTCGGACGAAATCAGCTCATTGATCATTTTAACAACTTTGATCTCTTCCCTAAACTTCATCATCTTCTGTATATAGCAGTTGCATATTTCGCAGATGAAGGCATGCTGCAATTTTATAAATAATCACTAATAAATAATAACAGTCCATAAACATTCCACTGCTAGACTCCTAATCACACATTACTAGGCGGTCACATAAAGTGTTACTAGGCAGTTAAGTAAGTAACGAAAAAGTGATAACCTGAAATGAAAAATGCATACTGCTGTATCCCTATTAATATTATAAATGCGAAAGTAACTCTGTCTGTCTGTCTGTCTGTTCCGTTTTCACGTAAAAACTACTGAACCGATTTAGCTGAAACTCAGTATATATATATTTTCGATGCCGAGAATGAACATAGGATACTTTTTATCCCGGAAAATGGGATAGTTTCCGGGATAAAAGTATATTTGTCTCTCTGTTTGTTATCCTTTCATGGGAAGACTATTGGACCGATTTGGCTGATACTCGGTACATATGTAATTTGAATACCGAGGGTGGCCAAGGGATACTTTTCATCCCGGATACTGGGATAGATTTTGGGATAGATTTATGTAAAGTTTATCCCGGAAACTAGGATAGGTTTTTTATTTGTGGTTTGCCATTTTCATCATTTTGTTTATTTTGGTCCATTTGGTCGTTTAGGTAATTTCGGTAGTTTTGTTTGGCAGTTTTGGTAGTTGTGGTAGTTTGGGTATTTGTGGTAGTTTTGGTAGCTTTAGTAGTTTTAGTAGTTGTGGTAGTTTTGTTTTGTAGATTTGGTAGTTTAGGTAGATTTGGTAGTTGTGGTAGTTTTGGTTTGTAGATTTGGTAGTTTCGGCAGTTGTGGTAGTTTTGGTAGTTTCGATAGTTGTGGTAGTTTTGGTAGCTGTAGTAGTTTTGGTAGTTGCAGTAGTTTTGTTTTGTAGATTTGGTAGTTTCGGTAGATTTGACAGTTGTGGTAGTTTTGGTTTGTAGATTTGGTAGTTTCGGTAGTTGTGGTAGTTTTGGTAGTAATGGTAGTATTGGTAGTTGTGGTAGTTTTGGTTTGTAGATTTGGTAGTTATGGTAGTTTTGGTTGGTAGATTCGGTTGTTTTGATAGTTGCGGTAGTTTTGATAGTTGTGGTAGTTTTGTTAGTTGTGGTAGTATTGGTATTTGTGGTAGTTTTGGTTTGTAGATTTGGTAGTTATGGTAGTTTTCGTTGGTAGATTTGGTAGATTCGGTTATTTTGGTAGTTGTGGTAGTTTTGGTTTGTAGATTTGGTAGTTTTCGTTGGTCGATTTGGTAGATTCGGTTATTTTTGTAGTTGTGGTAGTTGTGGTAGTTTTGGTAGTTGTGGTAGTTTTGGTAGTTGTGGTAGTTTTGATAGTTGTGGTAGTTTTGGTTTGTAGATTTGGTAGTTTTGGTAATAGTGGTAGTATTGGTAGTTGTGGTAGTTTTGGTTTGTAGATTTGGTAGTTATGGTAGTTTTGGTTGGTAGATTCGGTTGTTTTGATAGTTGTGGTAGTTTTGTTAGTTGTGGTAGTATTGGTATTTGTGGTAGTTTTGGTTTGTAGATTTGGTAGTTATGGTAGTTTTCGTTGGTAGATTTGGTAGATTCGGTTATTTTGGTAGTTATGGTAGTTTTGGTTTGTAGATTTGGTAGTTTTCGTTGGTCGATTTGGTAGATTCGGTTATTTTTGTAGTTGTGGTAGTTTTGGTAGTTGTGGTAGTTGTGGTAGTTTTGGTAGTTGTGGTAGTTTTGTTAGTTGTGGTGGTTTTGGTTGTTGCGGTAGTTTTGATTGGTAGATTTGGTAATTGTGGTAGTTTAGGTAGTAGTGGTAGTTTTGGTTGGTGAATTTGGTAGTTTTGGTTGGTAGATTTGGTATATTCGGTTGTTTTGGTAGTTTTAATTGGTAGATTTGGTAACTGTGGTAGTTTAGGTAGTTGTGGTAGTTTTGGTTGGTGGATTTGGTAGTTTTGGTTGGTAGATTTGGTAGTTTCGGCAGTTTTAGTACGTTTGGTAGTTTTGGTCGTTTGTGTAGTTTACACAATATTTAGTTACATAAATAAAACTAGAACGGGTTGAAATAGGGTATTAAAGTTTGTATGGGGGACCAATCATTTATCAAGTTTATAGATATAAAAAATCATAATCTTTAAAAAAATACGACTTTCACTCGATCTGTCTGTCTGAATACCGAAAATGGACATAGATACTATTCATCCCGGTAGATGGGATAGTTTGCGATATAAAATGAAGTAAATCTTCCGAGAGCAAATAGCACCAACATAAAAATACAACACAATATATCCTGTATTAACGCCTGCTCTTAAAACAAGAGGTACGCACTAGAGTTTGACGCGCGGCGGAGCCGCGGGGTAAACTCTAGTATTATTAATATATGCTTACTGCTGTACATGTTTCCGGCCCTGTCTAAGCTTTTTGAGAGACTGAAGTATAATGAAATTTATCCAGCAGTTCATAATATTATTGTTCAACAACAACACGGCTTTGTGAAAATTTAGGTCAACCACTTCAAATTTAATTATTTTTTTAGATTACCTCTTTGAAAACCTTGATAACAGGACGCAAGTCGATACAGTCTATACCGACTTTAAGAAAGCGTACGACAAAGTCGACCATTTTCTTCTAATTAAGGAAATGGCTTTTAATGGCATCCATGGTAACTTATTGCGCTGTTTCATGTATAACATTTCGAATAAATTCCAAAAATTGTGGTAAATGGCTATCAGTCCCATGTTGAGTTACTTCTAGGGTTCCCCAAGGGTCCATATTAGGTCCTTTATTATTTATTAATGACATTAATAAAAGTTTTCAGTATACTAATCTCAAATTATGTAAATCTATAAAAAGTATTGATGATTACATTCTATTTCAACAAGACCCCAACAGATTAAGTACTTACTGTGCTATTAACAATCTTCAACTTAGTTTGCCAAAATGCCAATACATTACATTTACTAAGAATAAGAACATAATTTACTTTCAATATCACCTTTGTAACATGCCACTTATTAAAACAAGGCGTTTTGGGACTTAGGTGTTATACTAAACAGTGAATTATGTTTAGATATGCATATTGATAGTATTGTTAATAGAGCTTTCAAAATGTTTGATTTCCTACTTAGGTCTGCAACTGAGTTTAAACAATCTAGTACCTATTTATATTTATATAACACTCTTGTCCATTCACAACTTGAACTTGCAGTCCCCATCTGGAATCCTTTCTACAAAATTTATATTAGTGGAATTGAGAAACTGCAATGCAAAGTTTTTATGAACCACAAATTATAAATTACATAAATCATAACTCCCATACAAAGAGCTACTATTTAAATATAATCTCCTGAGCCTCTCATCTAGGCATGCAAGCACTTAGAAGCCCTGACATTGTACAACATTGTGAATAATAATTTTGATTGTATTGATTTAGTGAATAAACTGTGTCGTGTGGTATTGAGATATTGAGAAGTGTGCATCAACGTGAAATCCGATCTAAGAACCTGTTTGCTCAAGGAAAATGTCGCACTAACTCGGGATTGTGTTGTCCAATCTATTGCACAATTGATTTATATAACACTCTGTTTATAAATGGTGATATATTTGCAAGTTCTCTTGCTAAATGTAAAAGGTCTATTTTGCTTGTATTAAATGACTTTAATAGTAAACTTGAGCTGGAGTAACTTTTTTATAGTAATTTTTAGTGTTTTTTTATTGCAGGAGATCAGCAGACAGGCAGACGGTCCACTTGATGGAAAGCGGTTACCATCGCCTATGGACATTTGCAACACCAAAGTTGCTACAAATGCGCTACTGCTCTCTTACGGGAGACTGGAACCTGGTCACTAATGCCGGAACACAACTCAAGGTTGTTATGGCGACATACGTTAGACCAGGGGTGGTAGCCATCCAGCCGGGCAAATGCCCTACCACCTGGCTGTGGGTTGTTTAAGTCGCCTCTTACGACAGGCCGCCCGGCCGCAGGAAATTGTATTCTTTCTCCGTTCCTGCACGGATAATAATATATTCTATGATAGTAATATGTTCTATGAATTTTTATATCCTATCCTTCTTTTTACTTATTATTAATATTTTTGTACCTCTTGCATTTTCATTGATAATCTTATAAATGTTTTTCTGTGGACAGTGTCCTTGGCTTTAATATTACTACCTGATCTTATTGTAACTTTTTTATTTTGTATGTTATATCCTAGCTGTTTGTGGTTCCTTTAAATAAATAAAACGAAAGAAGTACATCCAAAAACATCATTATGGCAGCAAATAGAGATGAAGGTTAGACATCAATATTTTTTTAATAGAAATAAATCAATTAAAAACATACTACTCATTCAAACTTGCTACATAAAAGCAAAAAAAGCAATAATCATATTTAAAAATCGATATTATTGACATATTTCTCATTACTTATGGTAACCAGGCGCGTATTAGTCTTGTGCTTATTTGGTTATCCAAGTGAGCAATTTTTTCTAGTACATTTTGGTTAGTAAACTAATTCACCTTAAGGTATTAAATCTATAGCTATCCAGTGAACGAATTTGAAGTAGCCGTGTGGTGGAATAGGGAAGGGGGAGGCATACTTATTCCTACTACAACCCCTATGGTCTGGAGATCTTCAGTTTTTCTAATAAACATAACCTCACTTATTTTTTCACTAATAATGCACTGACAAAGTTGAACAATCCTTTTGAAGTCAAAAAAAAAACCAATAATCAACAGAATAAGAACTAAAAAAACAGTGTATATCATCAAAAAATTAAGATAAAACACAACAGAGCACATCGACGTACATTACAAGAGTAACCATGAAAATATAAAAAAAATCTGGTGTCTTTGGGACACCAAACAGAAGTGATAACTTAAACTAATCTAAGTTGGTCCAGTAGTTTTGCCGTGATCACTGAACAGACAGACTGGCACCGTAACGCGTTACATAATGCGTGACGTAATGAAGCAGTATACCCTCCCATAAGAAGTTATCACTTCCAAAATAGCGGCCAATAAAGATGAAATTATAAAGAGTGTGTATAGAATAAATAGCAAATGGTTACAGTCTGTTTTGGCACTCGTCGAATACTACCACAGCAAGCTTGCTTCGCTCGCTCAACTAGAGTGCTTTGGTCTAAAGATAATCTAACCTAAATCACTGTTCTAGTTACTGGTCACGACCTTTCACCACCCATCACAATAACGTTAGTGAAAAAATAGGCGAGGTTATCTTTACCAAAAATAAATATTTCGAGAATTCCGGACCGTAGGAGTTGCAGAAAGGGTTACCATCTACCCACTATAACCACCCACTACTTAAAATTTGTGCACCGGATAGCTGAGTCGCAGCCCCCGTTAATAATACTACTAGTACTATTCAGTCATTGGGTTTATTCAATTTTCTGGCAGTCTGAGGTTCCAATACCCGATAGACATATAAATAATTCAATTCAGACTGCTTGGGTTTCCTTTGTTCAATGCAAAGCTGAGAATTATTCAAACAAATACCATGAAATGGCTTTCTACAAATAAATTAATAATTTATTTTCTAATATAGAAATCTATAATGCAGTTACGAGAACCTTAAATATTATAATGTTAACAAGTTATCATTGGTCATGAGCTACAGAAGACTACCACATATCTATACCACACCAAAAAGATCCTATATCTTTGGATATTGGCCACATACTAAACTAAAACGTAAACATTAATATTTAAAATAAAGGCTATTGTGATTTAGTGATAAAAGGGTGGACAGGGCTCTGAAATGATACATTAAAACAAAAGAAAATAAAAAAAATATAGAAAAATATCTAAAACATTAGCATACCTGACTCAATAGCCCATCAGAAGGCATAGAAAGCAATTGTAACACTTGCAAGTATATACTGCTATCCCCTAAAACAGTTTCACTGGCGAACCGAAAGCACATAGCACAAAAATTTTGGATTTTACCACTATCCTTCGGACATAAGTTGTCTACGATATTGAGGAATTTTTCATATTCATTATTCCTATTATGATTAATAGTAATCGACATCGCTTTGCTTTGATCGTCTCTATGTACTTTTATACAATATCAAGCAAAATGTAGGCTTTTAATTATTGAACATTTTATCAACAAAGTGAATTTAATAGTATGTATACACTGAAGTAGGAAACCTATGGAAATGAAACGTCAATAGGGATGAAACAAAACATCGATGTTTTCAAAAATCGATGTATCGTTCATAAAAATCGATGTTTTAACATCGATGTTGAAACCAAAACATCGACGATACATCGTTGTTCAAGATCGATGTTTTATGAACGATGTTTTATCCTACATAGACATAACGCGCCATCTTGCGCTCCATCTGTGATCTACACAGATTTTCTTTATATTATTTTTTTCATAAATTTTCTTATTGCCAATAATAATTTATAATATAAAAGTTGATTGTTATACTTATTTCTTCCATTACTATTAAAAATGACAATCTTCCTTAGATGTAAATTTATTTTAAATAGTGATAGGGATATGGTAGTGTATGCCTACGTTGTTGAATAGTACCTAAGTACGGTACTGAATGTTGGATAAAGCAAAAGACATATAAATAGAATAAACATAACATAAGGTGTTTTGGGCGATACATCGATTTAAAAAAAAAAAACGATGTTTTATTTGCGTCGCAGGAACAAGCGTCAAAAGTTTATGTAAATGGTGATAAAAAAACATCGATACATCGTTCATAAACATCGATATTTTCAACATCGATGTTTCACTTTTGAAAACATCGATATCCTAACATCGATGTTTTTTATGAGCGATGTTGCATCCCTAAACGTCAATAAAAAAATGCGTGCCGCTGTGACGTCATCTGGGCGCTTAACATGGCGGTTTTAGTGCTGCCCAGAAGATTTTAATGTTATTAGGTTTTATCGATAAACGTTCTTGGCTTATTTTATTTTAAATATTATTGAGTATTAATTATTTGTAGAATTTGTACTTTAATAGGAAGTAAGTATATTGTTATGTGCAAAGATCGTTTGATTTAGATGTGTGAAATCTAAGACATGTTCGTGCTTCAAATTTGCCAAGTAAACGATATGACGATTTTTAAAAGTGGCTGCACTGATTTTATAAAGTTGTCGTTTGACAACTCAGTGACCGCAAAACATAAACATATTAGTACAGTGCCATCTGCCCATCTCTAGCATGCTAAATTTTATCGTCGTTTCGTATGTTGTCGTCTCGCTCGCACTTGCATATATGCCGGAAAGGGATGAAAGCTTTATGTCGGCGATAAAACGTTAGCATGCTAGCTATGCTGTTTTGGATATCAAAATATGAGTACGTGTTTTTCTTAGACTTATTACCTCTTTATTACAATCTATTTTAATTGTGTTGCCGACTCTAAAGTCCGTGACACACTACCGCAACGCACCTCAAGATGGGTGCGCCGCACCATAAGTGAGAGTGATTCAAATTTGAAACGTATCAAGGGACCGCGTGATAAAAAAAAAAACAAAACACCTTCAGAACATTTATTTAATTACAAACGTCATTCCTTATGACTTCTGCTCTAAAATCACTTAATTGTTACAAAATAAACGAATTTACAATAGTTTTTTACTCGTTACAGAATAAAACTATTTTATTTAAATAGTTCCGAAGAAAGATTTTGTCGGTAACCTTTTTCCCGAAATATCTAAACCGATTGTCTAAATATGTTTTGATGATACATTTTATTAAGAGGTATTTATGATTAGTGTCATGATCGATTAATTCCGACCGACAAAATGACTCCTGAAATTCCTGAAGTACCAGCAACAGCATGAGGAGCAGTATGTGTACTGGTATTGGCAACTTTTAGAGGGACCTGTAAATAAAATTGTGGTGTAAGATAATAGTTTACATGATTGATGATAAATTTTCATTTATGGTATTAGTAAACAAATATAAATTATATAAGCATTTACCAAGGTAGAGGTGTCAGGACCGGCCAAAACAGGAATTGTTTCCAACTGATGTTCTTTTAATATGCCAGTTTTATGTTGGCTGGCATGTTGGTGCAAAATATTGAAATATTAGTTTATAATAATTGTGTCCACAGTATTTTTTTCATAAAGTTTGCTTAAATGATGACATTATTATTCAAATTGGGCAAATACGTTTCTTGGATGGAATCGCACCCACAAAACCCATAAGTTTTTCTAAAATAGTTATATAGAATGAGAATGAATAAACCACAACTAGTCGTAACTAGCATATCAGTAATAATGTAGCAGCAACAAGTATATCAAAGGCTAAAAGTAAAAGTACAAATTTCAATTATACGAGCAGTCTCCATGAGGGTGAGAAGCAAGAGAAGACATATTAAGGCCTTCGACTGCGAAGACGGAACAGGAATTATATAATAAGCCGACAGTCAAACGACTATCCTGCTGATCATCGTCCCACCATAAAAAACTTGTATATTAATTTTGATCGTTTACATACGCTCACTTATGGAAGCGAGAGTTGGGTATGGAAGAGAGAGCATGAAAGTAGAGTAAACGCGGTTGAGATGCGAGCACTGCGCAAAATCTGCGGAGTGACGCTCGCGGACCGCGTTCGTAATACCGAAGTAAGAAAGAGAGTTGGTCTGAAAGAGAGTGTCGGGGTGAAGGTAAGGAAAGAAATGCTCCGGTGGTTCGGGCATGTGGAAAGAATGCATGATGAAAGAATGACTAAACAGATATACAATACAAAAGTGGATGGATGCAGAAGTGGTGGAAGGCCACGACACACCTTCCATGATCAAATTGATCGTGTACTAGCGGAGGGTGATGTCAGGAGCCTTAAGAACAGACGAGTGTGCATGACAAGAGTTATGAATGTCAAAGAAGCAAGTGAGGTGTGTAAGAATGGGCCTAAATGACGCTCTGTTGTTCGTGCCTACCCCGCAAGGGAACTGGCGTGAAGTTATGTATGTATGTATGTACGTTTTATAGCACGTTTTGTTGTTTAATAATATGTATGTATTAAAATATGTATATAATTAAAAAAAAAGTATATCAATACTAACTCTTAGATCATATAAACGTCTAGATCACGCATCAATTGCACAAAAACGGCCCAAAAACAGTGCACCAAAATTGGTGCACTGGCTTCAATGGCTTCCCACGCCTGTTAGTGTCGTTTCGATTACTTTACTGGTTAGAGCTCTCGCAAAAAAAATAATTAAGCCGGCCTGCGCTATTAAAATGTGTTGGAACTATTTTAAAACGGGAAAGGATAAGTATGAGATGTCATTTAATCGGAAAACTTAACACTTTTCTCATGATTTCTTTGTAAAAACGTGAAATTTAATTTCGACATTTTCAAGGTTATCGAATTGATTGATGTTGTCAGGTGAGAAGTGTGACTTATTTTCCAAATTTTGGGGACTTTTGTTACGATTTTTTTTATTTATGAAATATGAATAATTGAAAAAATCTATAGAAAACAAACATGTAATGTTTGTGTATCCGGTTTTCTTAAACTAGTTTATATTACGTTTTAGACTTCCTACGGATCCAATTGTAGCATATTGTTGGACAAAGAGATGGATTTTGAAAGGAAGTATTTTGAATCATTTTCGGAGATATTTTTACACTATGTTTTTTATATTTTCTTATCAACGGCACAATTGTATTGAAATAAAGTACCTAAAATAATTATATATGATCGTGACCGATAAGATGTAAGTTGTGTGAAGGATAATTAGAAAATTTAAGAATACTTAACCATCATATAAAATTTCTAATCTAACCTTAGCGCTTTGGACAATATAAACTTTTTAATGTAACCTTATGACGTTTGACATAGAATTGACAGAATGCGTGCTGCAAATATCGTCAAAGAGGATGTAAAAAAACTGAATATCGTTTAAAGCAGATGCTTCGGTCGGAGTTATCTGTACTAATATTATAAAGAGGTAAAGTTTGTAAGTTTGTGACGTTGTAGGGGGTAATCTCGGGATCTACTAAACCGATTTTAAAAATTATTTTACTGTTGGAAAGCTACGTTAACAGGGAGTGTCATAGGCTATATAACATGACGCTTTATACCACGGGAGCGGGACAGACCACGGGTGAATCCGCGCCGGGCCGCTAGTAATATTATAGAAAACTCTTTATTATCATAATTAAGATATTAATTTTGTCTATATTCTGTTAGCTGCATCTCCATTAATTCCTAATAAAGAAATAATTTAATATATTAATATGATAAAAAACAAATTTTAGTTCAGAAAATAATCAAACTGAACTAGTTTGTATAAAAACATTTGGATATGAATATTTTTATTTTTATAATAGCCCTTTTCAAGTGGTTTAGTTGCTCTTAAGTCCCTGCATTAAACTATCCCGTGTACCTACCCCGTAGTTCCTACTACTGATATAAACTTTGGATTATACATAAAGCCTACTACCCAATATGAACCTATCGAATCGTTCCAAGTCTACTATTACAAATAATTTCACTGACTTTTAGCGCAGGATAATCTTTGGGTTATAAATAGTCATCTAATAACCTTCGTGAACATGATGTGTAACACAAAAATAATTTGCCATTATGAATAGTTTTTTTAGAATTATTACATTAGTATTGGTAATTAACAGACTTATAAATATGTACTAATGTCTGTACAGACATTTTATTGCGAATTAAAATTACTACATGTGCTATGAATGTGTTATGAATTTATTTGTGCATGTATTTTTTATGGTTCGTTCCAAGACACACAACTTTTGTTGCTAATACTTTATTTAAAAAAAACTGAAACATCTGAGTAATATTAAATTATAACACATAAAGCGATTAAATCATAACGATCATTTAAACTTTTCACTTACATAAAAAAATATTTAATTATAAAAAATGGGGTAATATTTTTTTTCCTGATATCCCGAAAACGCAGAGTGAATTTAGCAACGCTTCGCGTTTTTGATGCCGTTTTTGGCGATGTTGTTTGTTAGCAATGCTCTCTCTAGACATGTTATATCTCAATGTACTAACTATAAAAGTATATACAGTACTTACTCTTACAAATTTGAAGGGCACGGCATCATCTCGTAGTCCAGGCACATCCAGAGTTTTGTTGAAACATTTATCATCAAAATGTAGCGAGCAAATATAAATATCTTTTATATTTGGCTTAATATTTTCCATTCCAATGGCTTCCAGCCACTTTTTCTTTATACGCTCATTTCTTGGGATCCTATAAAATATGTTTTAATTATTATTTTTGTATGTTTTAAGCGGGGTAGCATGATAAAATAAGAAATTTTATATAAGCAATCATATTATATGGATATCAAAGTCGATAAATAATGTACAACCCCAGCTAATAAATTAACATTATTTAAGCGTAAAAATATAGTTAAATAAGTTAAATCCATTCATGACCTATAACTGCACATAAGAACCTTGCTAATTATAATGAAAATCTTCCTTTATTTTCCCGGCAACATTAACAATTAGCAATATTTTTAATGTTATTTACAGCGTACCTGTGTATGGTTAAAGATGACTAATTTGGTGATTTTCTTATGCCGCACCCTATTACACTACACACGGGCATATCTGCGACGTAATTATTTATATTTGGCTTCAATTATTTTAAATCACAAGCAAAATAATTAGTTATTTTTATTTATACCACGACTTTTTGACACGACAAGTGCCGACTGCACTGACTGATAATGACATTTGGTGCGCTAAACATGGCGGATTTTCGGCCTCATTAGGTATTTACGTATATTCATGTTCCACTTTATGTACGCACTGAAATAATGTTATATTGTTTTCCTGCGAGTTAGAGTGCTGAGTAAGAACGAGATAGATATATGTTTATGTATGTGCCTTCAAATTGGATGCTATTTGTATAAGCAATTGTACGTATAGAACAATATGTCGCGTCCCTATTATAGAGGTCCATGTATTGACATTTTGGCGCCTTTTCGGCACGTTATTTAAAATTTGTATTTAACTAAGGTAAAAATTATTCAATAAGTTTGCGAATAAAAGCCAGAGTATTTTTTTTAGTTAATATAGAACACATTCTTTCAATTTAAGCCCTTTTCGAAAATTTGTCAATAACCCAATCAAAGTTGAACTGTGTGCTAAAACTCAACCAGCGTTTATTATTCGGATGCCCGGAAACATTCCTAAAGTATTCTTTGGAAATCTGGGCACATACACCAAGTGTCCAGTTTTCGATCGGACAGTCCGATTTTCTTTATATTTGTCCGGTCCAGAAAATCTTGGTAAACCGGACAAAAGATTGTCTGGTTTTAAAGTAAATTCGTTAATTACCTAGCGAATTTGTAAAAACATTCGAAGGTTTCGTTCACACGCCGCCACGCCGAATTATGCTTTTTCTTTAACTGCTAGTTGTACTTCATATAATCTATACACAGGGCTGGGCAAAATACATGGTTTCCTTTAATTGAAATACAAATTACAAAATACTGTCTCGCATGTATTTAAAATACGAAATACAAAATACTTTTAAGTCGGGTATTTAAAATATAAAATACAAAATACAGCATTTCAACTATATGTATTTAAAATACAAAATACAAATTACAAAATACCGTCAGGTATTAGGTTATGTAAATAAAATACTCACAAAAATCAAATAATAATCATTATTAGGTCCCTTGCCTATGAAATTGCCGTTTTTTCTGAAATAAGTTAACCTAATTTTATTATATTTTTTATTCTAATCTCCACGGCCTTGAAGATAGGGATATTTCCATCTTGTAGGTACGCGTAGATTTTGGTGGTTCCACCCGAATCTATGCGTGCGTATTTTGAGAGCAAAGAGGAAGCACTGGCAGTTAGTCTAGAATTCTAGATATTGCTAAGGCCTTCGACCGGGTCTGGCACAGGGCTCTTCTATCAGAGCGGCCATCGTATGAAATACCCGAAAGGCCTTGCACCTGGCTATCCATCTCTTTTGATGAGCGCAGCATTCAAGTCGTTGTCGACGGTTGTTGCTCAAGTTTCAAGCCCATCAACGCTGGTGTGCCCCAGGGTTGTGTGCTATCGCCAACGTTGTTCATCTTACATATCATTGATATGTTGTCTATTCGCAACATTCATTCCAGCACAGGCGATGCGCAGTACTCTGGTCGTGCAAACGTCCCTCGATCATTTGTGGAGGAAAGTTGGGTTAGACTTGTATCTGAGTAGAGTATTCCTTAGAAAGAGTCTCTGAATGAGGGAGACAAAACCTTGTCCATTTCAACCCCAAGAAGACATAGGTCTGCGTATTATCTGCCAAAAAAACTCCATTCGAGCAATCGCTTCAGTTCCAAGGAACTCCCCTTACCACCTCCAAGAGTATTGGGATCCTCAGTGTTGACATCGCGAACGATGTTGAGGAGCCATCTTGAAGGCAAGGCAAAACTTGCCTCTAAGAAGCTGGGAATGTTAAACCGGTCCAAGCAGTACTTCACACCGCGGCAACGCTTTGTGCTTTGTAAAACCCAGGTGAGCCCGCATATGGAGTACTGCTCACACTTTTGAGCTGGAGCACCTGGCTACCAACTCGATCCCCTAGACAGTATTCAACGTCGAGCTGTTCACGTTGTTGATGATCCCATACTCACAGGTGGTCTAGATACGCTTGGCCTTATGAGAGACTTCGCTCTCTCTACGTATTCTACTGACTGTATAACGGAGTGTATTCGGAAGAACTGTATAGAATGGTGTATTCGTCCTCTTTCTACCACCGAACCACTCACCATGTGTTGGGATTTCACCCCCACTTCCTTAAGCCGTTTCGCTCATGTACGCAACGGTTCTGTAGAACCTTTTTCCTGCATACCGTGGGGATTTGGAATGAGCTCCCAGCCGAGGTTTTTCCACAGCGCTACGATATGGAGTTCTTCAAAAAGGGTGTCATAAAATTTCTTCGAGGCTGGCAGCGGGTTGGTGAAATCTCTGGTGATGCAAATGTCCATAAGCGACAGTAACCGCTTTCCATCAGGTGGGCCGTCAGCCTGTCTGTTGTGCTCCAGCTATAAAGAAAAGTCGAAATTTCCAGAATGGAAGCGGAAAAACCAATAACAAGTGGTACGTTCATTGTAGTGTTCGCTCATAAAGGTTGTTGATGTTGCTTGTCGCTCTTGCCGCGTTGCTGCCACGACGGTACTCTTATTCCATAATTACTCGAATTTTTAACTATCCATGATGATGAAAAAGATTCAAATGCGAAGAAAACATAACACTTATCAATAAACAAATGATTAATTTTAAAAAAAGAATTTCATGTTTTCAAAGTAAAATTAATTTGAAATTATATATCTTAGCGAAACAAAAATATTTCTTTTAAATGGCCAGTACTGCAGAACTTACCTAATATTTAGCGGTCACCATTTTCTTATGAAACTTATGAAAGCTATCGAGTGCTATTTTCTGAAGAACACACCCATCAATAAGGTAGCTAAATGTATTTTGTGAAATGTATTTTGCAACCATAAGTATTTGAAATATTAATTACAAAATACCTCAGCGTCAGGTATTTGAAATACTAATTACAAATTACATTTTTAACAAGTAATTGAAATACAAATACAAAATACGTATTTGTATTTCAATTACAAAAAAGATTTCCTTTTATATTATTTATTGTTATTTTTAAACTACAATAAATCAAGACAAAACTACGCAGAAAGGTTGAAAAAATGAGTAAAGTAAATAGGAGTGGGACGCGGGAAGTGATTTTCAAAGTTTTCCAGCGATGTTTAGCGGAGTACGAAGCTGGACGAATTTCGTGTGATTTGGACGATATTTATGGGCGAACAGCATCTATGACTGGTATGTAATCGTGTTATTGTTTGTTTTTAATCTGCCTGAAGTTCAAATTTACTGAATTTACGGTTTGGAGAGCGAAAAAAGGCATTGTTTACATTGCAGATTTTTAGGTTAGATTGACATTGTAAGTAGGTCATAATTAAAGTACGACCATAATTTTTGATACATAGGGATGGTACAACTCAGTCCATTTATTTTTTCTACCAATTCTGAATTTGAATTAATTGCTTCATATCAATAAGATACTATTCCATTCGTTTATGTACATTCCTTTTTACTACTTATGTGGTTTATTCTATTTTTACTTCTTTTTTCAGGAAAATCGGTGAGTACGGTTCGGCGAGTAGTCAACGAAGGTCTTAAAAATGATGGAAAGTTTGAAACTCCCGGGAAACATAGGAAAGGCCGGCCAAAGAAAAAAATGGATGATTTTAATATTTGTACACTGCGGCAAAAAATCCAGTTCTTTTACACAGTGCAAAAAGAGGTAATATTTTTTGTCTTAGTTGCATGTTTTTGTGTGTATGTCTAAAAAGGCGACATTTAGCATACCAAATTTATTGTATGGTACAGTGAGATGCACAATCAATGGAACCTTTTGATATTTCAGGTACCGACGCTCAGAAAATTGCAGGTGATCGCCAGAACTGACCTGGACTTTGATTGTAGTCTTGAAGTTCTCCGTAAAATTTTAAAAGCAATAGGGTTTACCCACAAGAAATGCCAAAATAATAGAAAGGCTCTAATCGAACAATCTCATATTGCTGCAAAGCGAGAAGAATACTTGGCGATCGTAAAAAAAAATCGAGATTTGCCAGAAGAATCAAGAAAAGATATAATTTATCTCGATGAGAGCTACATTCACTCTTCATATAAGGTAAAGCTTGTTCTTATTGTGTAGATACCTATAATTTTTGTTTTAGAAATTTTACAATCAATAATCATGCTTTGTCACACATTACATGTCCTATCCTGATTTTAATATTATGAACTAGCTTCCGCCCGCGACTCCCCTTGCGTGGAATTTTAGAGTTTCAGTTTATCCCCTATTTCTCCCCTTAGGGGAGGAATTTCCAAAAATCCTTTCTTAGTGCTACCTTACACTCCCCAAGGAACATACGGGCCAAATTTCAGCTTCTTGCATTCAGTAGTTTCGGCTGTGCGTTGTCTGTCAGTCATTCAGTCAGTAACGCAAGAGTTTTATATATACAGATGTGAAAGTAAACTAACTCACTAAATCAAGCAGTCGCAGCGATAAACTCTGACTTTGACCGCATACTGCAATGGAGTAAGTCCAATGGACTTCTTGTGAATCCTGAGAAAACTCAAGTAATTATCATCGGTAGCTCACGGATGCTGTGTAAAGTTGACTGGACCTGTATGCCAAGTTCTCTTTGATGGGAAGCTTATCCCTATTAGTGATAAGGTCAAAAATCTTGGAGTTATATTTGATAGTGAGCTGTCCTGGAGACCCCATATAACGGAGTTGAATCGGCGGTTGTTTCTCTCCTCCAGATCACTTTGGCGGCTGAAAAACTTCCTGCCCATCGCCACCAAAATTAAGCTTGCAGAGTCGTTACTTTTGCCCATACTTGATTATGCCGACGCCAGCTATCTCGATTTGAGTCAAGAGCAACTTAATAAACTTGAGCGCCTCCAAAACTTTTCCATAAGGTTCATATTTGGGTTACGCAAGTATGACCACGTATCTGAATTTCGAAAAAAACTCAAGTGGTTGCCAATTCGTTTTCGCCGGAATACTCACATTCTTTCATTGCTTTATAGTATTTTATTCATCCCTAATACTCCACAGTACCTTAAAGAACGCTTTGAATTTATTTCTTGCTCTCACAATTTACGCCCTTCCAGTCAACAAAGACTTATTACTCCTATTCATAATACAACGTTCTTCAATAATTCTTTCACGGTTAAGGCTGTCCAACTTTGGAATTCATTGCCTGTTGCTGTCAGACAAGCAAAATCCCTAATAACATTTAAGAACTTAGTCAGGAAATTCTATCTGCAATATAACGATATGTAATTTTATATAATTAGTAGATATTATATTGCATATATTTATATGTTTATTATGTTTAAATAGTTGCATATTATCACCATATCTTGTGTATGTATATAACTTATGTGTATATTTGTATATATAGTATAGTTATATATTTATTATTAAAATGAAAGTAATCGTACAATAATTATGTATACCACCGTCGCCACTCCTAATCAACTGCCAAATCAAAAATTGCCACGGGTTGTCTGGAAGAGATCGCTTTTTAGCGATAAGACCGCCCTTTGTACCCAACTAGACTAATTAATACTAGTTCGTAAGTTTTTCTGTAATGGTGTACAATAAAGTGTTATCTATCTATCTATCTAAAGTTTGTCTGTCTATTTGTTATTTCATAAATCAAAAATTTGCGTGAAATTTGGTATACGGATGACTGGGAGACGGACCTTAGGCTACTTTTTATACCACGAGAACATAAAATACTTGGCAATACCGCGGGTGAATGTTAGTTGACGAAATGACAATAAATAAGAATATAATATAATATTATTTATTTTCCCACCAGGTCACAAAATGTTGGCAGTCTTTAAACATCAAAGGGTTCACAAAAGACATATCCAAGGGAAAGCGGTATATAATAGTCCATGCTGGAAGCGAAAAGGGGTTTGTGCCAAACTGCCTCCTTATATTCACCGGTAAAAATAAACTCGAGGACTACCACTCTGAAATGAATGGGCATAACTTTACCAAGTGGGTGAAAGAAAAACTAATACCTAATCTTCACGAGCCTTCGATCATTGTAATGGATAATGCGCCCTACCACTCCGTCGTGACAAACAAGGCTCCCACCTCTAATTCCCGCATAGACGAGATAAAACTTTGGCTATTAGAGAACAATATTGATTTTGACCCGACACTTAGGAAGCCAAATTTACTAAGTTTAGTAAAAAAAAATAAACCTAGCCCCATCTATGCCATTGATGATCTTTTAGGAGAATATGTTCACACAGTGGTACGGCTTCCGCCGTATCACTGTGATTTAAACCCTATTGAGCTTATTTGGGCTAAACTGAAACAAAAAGTAGCAGCACGAAATGTTGAGTCATGTGACGTGAAGCAGCTTACTGAAGAGGCCTTCAACAGCATCACACCTGAGATATGGAAAAACTGCTGCCATCACGTCCAGACGCTGGAAAAAGAGTACTACGAGCGAGGACATCGCCTGTATCAAGACATAGACGAATTGATTATTCGCTTAGGCGATGATAGTAGCAGTGATGACAGCAGCTGCTGTAGTGATGACAGCGCTGCTGATGAAAGTGGCAATAAATTATTCCTTGATATTGAATATTTGGAATCTGATGATGAGTCAGATGAGAGAGAGTAATTAATAAATTTTTTTACTATAATTATTTTATTTTGGTTCTGTAAAAAATATGTATATGTATAACTAATGTGTCTTATTTATTTACTCATTTTGTTTAAATGGAGTCCCTAGCCTTTGTCCCAACTACGTTGGGGTCGGCATTCAATCTAACCAGATTCGGCCAAACATCAGTATTTTACACGAAGCGACTGTCTTCTGAACTCCACAACCTAGAACGAGGCTATACGATGTTCAATGGTTAGACCAAATGTCGGAGATTTTTGGCTACTGGGACTCTGACTACCCGTAAGGGTTACGGTTGTCAAAGTAACCTAACCCGTTACGAGTTAGGTTACTTTGACAACCGGGACCGATGGCTTAACGTGTTCTCCGAGGCACGGAGGAAACTCAAGATGTTAAGGCCACCCATCCCAGACCAACCACGGCAAGCGTTGCTTAACCTTGATAACGACGGATCATTCTGGCCATAACTGTCCCACGAGCTCCTCATACTTATATGTATATATATATATATATATTATTATTATTATTATTACCTCGTACATATTATATTATTTAAACGAACGATTAGTACCAAATCATTTTTATCACACTATAAAGAGTTGCTACATGCACGACAGCAGCGCCATTATTTATTTTCACGACTTTATAGACACTATAATTTAGATCATTTTCAAATTTTTTCTCTGTTTATACCGGCTAATCTCCGAAACGACTGGACCGATTTAAATGAAATTTTCTATGGTAGTAGCTTATATCCTTGGTCAACATATAGGATACTATTGATCCCGAAAAATTTAAGAGTTCCCGTGGGATAGTTAAAAAATCGCACCACGCGGACGAAGTCGTGGACATCAGCTAGTGTACACTATGCTCATTTTTTATTTATTGCAGTTTGGGAAAAGAAAACTATGATACGTGGTGTTTTCATGCAAAAGCATTTCTAACTAAAAATAAACTGGAAATAAGTAAAAGAAATGTCAAAACTTACTTCAATCTTCTGTTTTGATATCTAATTAATATTTTCTCTGTAAATAATTCTATTTAAAATAAAAACAACTGTTCGTTGAAAGATTCGTTTATTAATTTAACAAGATGGTATAAAAGGAGTAAGGGCATGGAATAGTAGGGACATTTGACCGCTGGAGCTCTCATTCACATAGGAAATATGATTAGCTCAAAGCTAAGGACCATTTGGCCTCCTTTAAAGAATACTACGCCAACTTCATTTTAAGTATTTTATGTTTTTAAGGGAAAAGCACTCGGTTAATGTCTTAATATTATATTTCTAAAATTTCATAAAAAAATATTAAGAACCAAAAAACTGCTCCAACAAAGAGAGAGGATGATAGCTGGAGGGTGCGAACCAACCTAGAAATTTAGTCTCGTGGCCGAGCCTAACATAGTAGGAGAAATAAAAACTCACCGCCTCCGTTGGCTCGGTCATAAAGAACGGATGGGAGGATCGCAACGTGAGGAAAGCGTCGCTGGAAGGACAGTGGAGGTTGACCTGTCGGAGCTACGAGCCAATAATTAGCAAGAAACTTCGCAGGACGGAGATAAGTGGCATGCTCTCGTTTCGGAGGCCAGGACCTACTGGGTAGCTGAGTCAACAGAGTAAGTAACTAAAAACCTTTTTAATTTCTCAAGATTTTTTAGTACCCTTGGAGGTGTCGATTTGACAGTTATTATTAAGAGCTGTTATCAAAGTGATTTCACCATGGCTCTATCACAGTGTGTTCCGCAGCCAAACGATAAAAACAGGAAGTTTATCATATCTGCAGTGTCTTTTGGCTGTATTTGACCAACAGACACTTGGATTGAATGTTTTATTCAAACAGAGCCAGGATCCATATAACACCTTTAAACACCTCTGCACAGCCAAATATGAGTACTCTCTCATTATATTCTCTTCGACCATTCCGCAATGCTTGAAGACGAAAGTCTTCGAGCAGTGCGTTTTAACCATCATGACATACGGTGCCGAGAAATGGACACTGACAGAGAGACTGGTCCATAAATTCAAAATCACTCAACATGTTATGGAGCGAGCAATGCTAGCTGTTTCTCTTATGGATAAAATCAGAAATAACGACATCCGCAAGAGAAAGAAAGTAACCGACATAGCTCGAAAATTAGCAAGTTGAAGTGGCAGTGGGCCGGTCACGTCTGTTGCAGGACCGACGGCCGATGGAGCAGAAAGTCCTGGAGTGGAGACAACGTGGACGACCTGCGCAAGCTCGCCGGCAGGGGATGGAAGAGAAAGACGGGAGACAAGGATATGTGGCGCGTACTTGAGGAGGCCTACGTCCAACAATGTTTTTTTTATTGCAGGAGTTCAGCAGACAGGCAGACGGCCCACTTGATGGAAAGCGGTTACCATCGCCTATGGACATTTGCAACACCAAAGGTGCTACAAATGCGCTGCTGCTCTCTTAAGGGAGACTGGAACCAGGTCAATAATGCCGGAACACAACTCAAGGTTATTATGGCGACATACTCTAGACCAGGGGTGGTAGCCATCCAGTCGGGCAAATGCCCTACCACCTGGCTGTGGGTTGTTAAGTCGCCTCTTACGACAGGCCGCCCCAACGCAGGAAATTTTATTCTTTCTCCGTTCGTGCACGGATAAAATACACTGCACGGATAGAGATTGACTGAAGAAAGTCTCGTTATTCACTTCGTATGTTTACTTATTACATGTGAATTTAAACTGGAAAGGATTGCAAATTTCCTATTACAAATTTCGCACATGTACGGCTTCTCCCCACTGTGTTTATGAAGGTGTTTATTGACCTCACTTCTTGTAACAAACTTGTATTGGCACACAGGACAGGAGTAGTTCTTTTCTTTTGTGTATTTATACTTGGTGTGGCTCGTTAAGAGATCTCGCCTTGCACATCTATAACCACACAAATCACATTTGTACGGTTTTTCCCCGGTGTGTTTACGAATGTGTTTCTTCAATTCACTATTTGTGACAAACTTGTATTGACATATATCACATGTGAACTTCTTTTCTTTTATACGTCTGTTCAAAATATCACTTTGTGAAACTCTATGATCAACCATGTCACATTTGTTTGATTTCTCCTCAGTATCTATTGCATGTTTATAATTCCTATGGCTTCTCAACATATCCTTTCGTGAAAATCTATGATCACATTCGTCACATTTATAGGGTTTCATTGCAGTGTGTGTAAGAAGATGTCTTGTTAAGTAACTTTTTACAGCAAACTTGCGTTGACATGTATGACATGAGAAGATCTTCTCTTTTGTGCGTTTGAGGCTTATATGTCCTGTGTGTTTGAAGCCTATATGTCTTTCTAAAGTAGATTTATATAAGCATTTATAATCACACACATCACATACATATGGTTCCTCCCTAGTGTGTTTACGAAGGTGTGTAATCAAATTGCTCTTGACTACAGATCTGTATTGACATTTATCACATGAGAAGTTCTTTTCTTTCATGTGGATATACTTTATATGACTTTCTAAAAGAAATTTCCTTGAACCACTATAATCACACAAATCACACGAGTACGGTTTCTCCCCGCTGTGTTTACGAAGGTGTATATTTAAATAGTTCTTTGTAATACATTTAAACTGACATAAATGACATGAGAACTTCCGTTTTCTTCCTGTCCTATTACAGGCATTTGTTTCATTTCTTTCATCACTTCTGTCCAAAGAAGTACTTGGAGCAACTTCAACTGCACTCTCCTGAAGACTTTTCATGGAGTTTTCATATTCAACATTATTAGCACAAACTTTAGATCTAAGTCTCTCATTGTTTTCGGCAATCACATTTTTAGCTTGAATCTTATGTTCTAGTAAAGTATTAACTTTCGGTAAATTGTTATTCACTTGAGAAGAATTAACTAATGCTTTTATGGTTTGTTCCCTCTCAGAAATTTCTGATACTGACACTTTGCAATTATTATTTGGCAAGCTTTTCGAAACACCATTAATTAAAAATTCGTGGAGCTTAATAAGCTTCGCTTTTTGGGTTGCTTCATTTAATTTGTGTTTTCGCATTGCTAATCCTGAAAGTAATCACAATTTTAATAACTAAATTTTGAATCGAATTAATGTATCTGTCTTTACTATTGTCTATAAATCATTCAGGTCGGCAAATTTTTCCCTCCGTACTTCTCTATTCTGATAAATGTTGTCTATCACGCCATAAGCTATCAGAATTAATTAATCTATATAAAACTAATAGACAAAAGTACCAAACTTGGTAATTAATCGAATTTTATAAATTTTAATTTATGTGTTTGTAAATTCTTTTGCTTATGAGTGGAATGGTTTCAAAAATTTCACGTTCTCATTACCTATATGCCATCCTCCTATTTAAAGGAGAAAAGAGGAGGGAAGTCGAGAGCAGTACGCTAGTGTGTTTGGATTTTTTTTGTTTTCATATGACACCACAGTCCTACAATGACCTACACTAGGGGTGTGTGGTATACGTAATTAATTAAAATCAATGGACATCTGAAGAATGGACTGCTGACATTTTTGTGGTATACACAACTAGCGCACGGTGCTAAGAAGAGCCAGAATCGTGGGAAGAAACAGCAAGAGGAAGAAGATGAGCATAAGAGTCCAGAAGGAGGTAGACAGAGGTTATTGGTCAACGGAAACCTGTATTACTTGCGTCGGTGTTAGAGATGAAACAGATATTTATTGTGCTGGCTATCAGTTTGGCAGCAAGATGCAAAACCGGATATTCAGATGTCCGGTGGCCGATTTTCTGCTTGTTGTCACACAAATTACTTTTAGTTATGAGTATTAATTAATGACGTAAATTAATTAATGGTTAATAAAAGGTTAAATCTCATATTTCAATCTAATATATAAAATTCTCGTGTCGCGGTGTTTGTTACCAAACTCCGCCGAAACGGCTGAACCGATTTGTATGAAATTTTTTATGCATATCAGATAGGTCTGAAAATCGGCCAAGATCTATTTTTCATACCCCTAAATGATAAGGGTGACCCACTCCTAAATATATTTTTTATTTTGATTTTTTTATGATTCGGAATTAAAAATACATACAGCCCAAAATTTTCACCCTTCTACCTCTAGCGGAATCCCGCGTTCTTTTGAGCTATACTCAAATATGGCGGGCAGCGTACATTTTCATTTTTATTATTATCAATGTATGTCTGTCAAAACGACGGGCCATAAAAATGCCCCGGAATTTTGGAGGGCTTGCGTAAGGCCATGGGAAGGCCAACACCTAAGAGGCCCCTTGACAAGTTTAATGTTAATGTGGCGTGACACTGACCGGCGATTATCCCTTTCTACACCATATACTAATACACCCAAGGACATGCCCCGGCCAGTGTACGACTATTGTGGAAACAGAGAACAAAAACTACCAGGCTATGCGGGTGAACTGGCAGTGGTACTAGGGGTCTGGGAATATGGGAACTATGGCGTCTGCCTGTCGCAATGTTCAGGGAACATGGAAAAATGGGCAGACGGTGACTCGCCACTACCTGCATGGGCAACATGGGTGTGAGTGGCTAAGGGGTGTAGAGAGGTGGGCTGCAGGTTCACCGAAGCTACTTCTGACGTGATGCAATTTATCACTTCCACCCCTGGAGCTTCAGTCTTAGCTCTAGTGGTCCACTCTGTGCCGGCTGGCTAAGGCTGGCAAAGGCAAGCACGGGGAGCCTTGGCTTATTGTTATTATTATTTTTTATTGTTGAGTGTCACATTTTTAGAAATAATATTTTCTTTCTTTCATATGATAAATGTTATGGTGTGGTCATTTCAAGTTTGAACCTAAACCGGATACCAGGTCCTCAATAAAAGAGAGAGCATCAAGCTTAAGGGTAACTAACTATTTCTGTGTTAATCAATTTAGTCTTTTGAGAAATAATTGTCCTAAACCTAAATAATGAGAAAGAAATTCTTACTCAAATCAATTTTCTCCAGTACAATGCGAACTTCTCTTTCTAGTATGCTCTTCAGGATCGTGCTTGGTAGAGGTGTATCATCACCTGAATCTGTGCCACACTCGACATCTGCGATGTCTACATCTTCCTCCTGATGTGAAGCCGAGCAATCTGAGAAAATAATTTCTGTATCAACTTTTATTTCCTCTGCGGTTTAATTCTTTTTTTTTATTACTGAAGCACAGCAGACAGGCTCGCAACCCAACTGTTATGGGAAGTTGTTACTACCTATGGACACTAGCAATACCAGAGGTGCTGCCAGCCTTGAAGGAAAAATTGCAGCCTGACCGCTGATGCCGGAACACAACTCAAGGTTGTAGGGCAAAAAACTAGACCAGGGGTGGTCGCCATTTAGACGGGCAAATACCCTACCACCTAACTGTGGGTTGTTTTGTCACCTCTTACAACAGGCCACCCCAACACAGGAAATTTTATTCAATAGAAAACCAAAACCATCCCAGTCCATTACAGCTCTACCACATCAAAACTTATACAATATGCAACTATGTATCTTTATAGTCATTTCATAGTATTCAAGGATCTTTTCTACTAGAAAAGATCCTTGTCAAACGCCTCACAGTATTCCAAGAGACACAACACTATTTTTAAAATGAAGTTCCATGGCAGAACATGCATGGCATTTATATTAAGTTAATATTTTTATTTTAGTTAATTTTCATTTAAAACAATGTAAATTTAAAACTTTTAGAAATAAACAACTTTGAATTGTAATTAAGTTTGTGTCTATAACTTGCCTTCTATCTCTTCTTTGATGTTAATAACATTCTCTTCTTCATTGATCCTGTCACTTACTCCTATGTTTTCTTTTTCAGTTTCTTCCACAATATTGTCTCCTTCTTCTTCTTTGATGTTAATGTCATTCTCTTCTTCATTGTCACCTGCACTTACTCCTACATTTTCTTTTTCAGTTTCTTCCACAATATTGTCTCCTTGCTCTTCTTTGATGTTAATGACATTTTCTTCTTCATTGACCCTGTCACATACTCCTACATTTTCTTTTTCAGTGTCTTCCACAATATTGCCTTCTTCTTCATTGATATTAATGACATCCTGTTCTTCATTATCCTTTTGACTTATAGCTTCATTTTCTTTTTTTCTTTTTTCCACAGTTTTTGCTTTAAATTGTTTACACTCCAATATATACAAGTTTTCAATGACACACTTATAATCATACTCCTGTCTCAGACTATTAATCAATTGTGATTGCTGAAATTCAAATAACTATTGTAAGTATTAAATGGAATATTTTCTTAAGTTTTCGTAACTAGTATACATAATAATACTACGTTTTAAAGGTTTTAAGCACGGTAATTTATTTGATTTTTAATATTCCGACGTTTTGGTCCCTTATCAGTAGATGTGATCATGGAAGACAAAGATGTCAAGTCAATGAGTATTGTTAAAGTTTTATTTAGCCTACCGCCAACTTGTTTATTTTAATTATTTAGCTTTGTTTATGGTTCTTATTACACAAGAGTTCCAAAAGCAAATAACCTACACAGCGAAGGATTTGGAGTAACATGTTGAATGTGCAAGTGCCTTTAACAGGATGTTATTAGAGGAGTGCAAATCGAAAGTATGTGGTGCATTTTTTTTTTTTTTAGTTGCTGTAGATCAACAGACAGGCAGACGGCCCACTTGATGGAAAGCGGTTACCATCGCCTATGGACATTTGCAACACCAACGTTGCTACAAACGCGCTGCTCTCTTAAGGGAGACTGGAACCTGGTTACTAATGCCAGAACACAAATCAAGGTTGTTATGGCGACATACTTTAGATCAGGGGTGGTAGCCATCCAGTCAGGCAAATGCCCTACCACCTGGCTGTGGGTTATTAAGTCGCCTCTTACGACAGGCCGCCCGGCCGCAGGGAATTGTATTCTTTCTTTGTTCCTGCACGGATAAAAATATGAAGGAAGTTGAAACATTCCATAATGTTATTCTTAACATTTATAAACTGTATTTGTCATGAGTAAATTTTGTAAATTTCTATATTCATGACTATGGTAATATGGAGCAGATAGCAAACTGCATTTAGGCAGCTCCTAAAGACAAACAAGCAAATCAATTTCGCCTTGAAATGCGATGATATACAAAAAAACTTACAATAAATAATTCAAATAAAACCTTACTTTCAAACCATCATCAATGAAAACTGTGAGCAACTCCTCGGCCTTCTGAGCCCTCTTCATCAACTGATGTGCCCTTCTAAGCTGTGCACCGCATATGTAGCACACGACGAGCGGTTTCCAATCATTAGTATTAAACTGCAATTAGAGACAGCACTTTTAGATTGGCAATTTCAATGTATTGAACCATAATGTAATAAGAGGTATAAAATAAAATAAAAATAGTCTTTACTGCTGAAAAAACCGTTACATTCGCCAGGTGGTAGGGCATTTGCCAGACTGGATGTCTGCCACCTCTGGTCTAAAGTATGTTGCCATAACAACCTTGAATAGTGTTTCGACATTAGTGACTGGGTTCCAGTCTCCCTTAAGAGAGCAGCGCATTTGTAGCACCTTTGGTGTTGCAAATGTCCATAGGCGATGGTAACTGCTTTCCATCAAGTGGGCCGTCTGCCTGTCTGCTGAACTCCTGCAAGAAAAAATTTAAAAAACATATAAATCGGTTTAATTAATTGGTATCCAATTTTGCCACCTTCTCAGCATGTCCTTCCACGAAGGCCTCCCTGAAGCATTTCTCTCTATCTTTGCAGGTTTTGGACCACTATGTCCCTGCTGTGTGTTTCAAATTGTCCTACCATCTCTTATATTGTCGTCCTCTTCACCTTTTTCCATCTCTAGGGTACCACTCAGTTATCTAATGTGTCCATTTGTTTTTATTGTCGCCCATTGTATGTCCAGCCCAGAACGAATAATTACAAAACCAAAGGTACAGTTTTTCACAACTCATAATTCAGTGTTCAGTTTCTACACTTGCATTGGTAGCTGTGAGTGCTGGTGCTGTCTTGTATTTGGGTGAAGAAATACAGCTTATAGTGTCAGGATGATATTCTTTCAGCAGTACCTAGATGCTGATTCCTGTAGTTGCTGGTTCAGCTTAGTACTAGATGAAGTTGTGTCTTATGACTATTAGAAACTCAGCCACAACATAATCATAGGGTGTGCTTTATATATCTGATACATGAATTAATAGAGGTTTAAGATTAGGAGTATACTTATGACCTATTTATTTATTTATTTAATTTGTTTGGGAAACATACAATAATTAATATTCTTAAATATAAAACACAACATTAATACATATATGTAGGAATCGTATTTGTTATTATAAAGTAACCATTTGACGGAAGTAGTCAATAACTGGATAGAGTATTCTTTCATGTAGTAATCAGAAGTTGTATAACCGGATGTCAATGTAGAAACATTTATTATCAAGCTAACGGATATCGGAAATGGAGTAACTGGAAGTTGGAAGTTAATATGGATGGCGGAAGTTGGTTATAGGAAGGAAGTGAAACTAAAGTGGCGCCAACGCATTACAAGATGTGTCACTGCAGGGCGCTACGAGGACCTTTTAAATACGCAGTGTTCAGGCAGTCTTCAACCGGGGTCTACAACTAAGTTTATGACGGACAGTCTGCATTGATAGTCTTGGACGAGGAGCACATAATATATTGTGGTCGATAATTACTGCTTAATAATCACAGTATTCTTGGAGGGCAAATTGCTGCTTGACACCTGACAAGCATGGATGCAACTCTTGGAGTTGTCCTAATATAACTGTGTCTTCTTCTTCTTCAGCCACTCTCAGTCCCCTGCTGGACGTAGGCCTCCCCAAATACGCGCCACATATCCTGGTCTCCCATCTTCCTCATCCAGCCCCTGCCGGCGATCTTGCGCAGGTCGTCAGACCACCGGTTTGGCGGGCGTCCATATCTCAAGAACTACAAATTTTCTGGACATAAGGGTTACAGAAGTGATAAGTATCCCTCCAACATCCCCCCCCAACTACTTAAAATTCAGACATCAGATGTCTAGAATTTAACCCAGTTGTGCATTATTTATATTAAAATTGCATAAGGGGTACACAACAGTCCAGCCGGGCACGTACCTCACACACAAACCCCTTAACAAGTTTCAGTTAGAAAAGTAATGAAAGGACTTACCTTTGCATTTGTTAGCTTTTCCCATGTTTCTCGTAAAACAGTGTTGCTCATAGCGTACATACGCCTATCACCGCACAAACATACTCTACATATATCTGTCACGTTCATTTCTAATTATTAATATAATCACAATTAAATAGGTATTGATAAAATAAACTTGTGTTTGAAAATGCTTGCTTAACTCCATAAATGTAGACTGACGTACATAAAAAGTTCGGTGAACGATACCGGATGTCTAAGCAGCAGTCCCTTTCTTATATGTCAACAAAAACTAGCAAAATATACCACTTTCCTACCTAATGCCTAAAAGTAATATAAACTTTTGGTATCTAGAATTTGTTTTTGAACAAAACAAAAACCATAGCTGACCTTAGTTACATGGACCTCTATAATAGGGACGCCGCGGACGCGACATATTGTTCTATACGTACAATTGCTTATACAAATAGCATCCATTTTGAAGGCACATACATAAACATATATCTATCTCGTTCTTACTCAGCACTGTAACTCGCAGGAAAAATATATAACAGTATTTCAGTGCGTACATAAAGTGGACCATGAATATACGTAAATACCTAATGAGGCCGAAAATCCGCCATGTTTAGCGCACCAAATGTCATTATCAGTCAGTGCAGCCGGTACTTGTCTTGTCAAAAAGTAGTGGTATAAATAAAAATAACTAATTATCTTTCAATATTTTGCTTGTGATTTAAAATAATTGAAGCCAAATATAAATAATTACGTCGCAGATATGCCCGTGTGCAGTGTAATAGGGTGCGGCATAAGAAAAACACCAAATCAGTCATCTTTAACCATCCACAGGTACGCTGTAAATAACATTAAAAATATTGCTTATTGTTAATATTGCCGGGAAAATAAAGGAAGATTTACATTATAATTAGCAAGGTTCTTATGTGCAGTTATAGGTCATGAATGGATTTGACTTATTTAACTATATTTTTACGCTTAAATAATGTTAATTTATTAGCTGGGGTTGTACATTTTTTATCGACTTTGATATGGATTTAATATGATTGCTTATATACAATTTCTTATTTTATCATACTACCCGCTTAAAATATACAAAAATAATAATTAAAACATATTTTATAGGATCCCAAGAAATGAGCGTAAAATGAAAAAGTGGCTGGGAGCCATTGGAATGGAAAATATAAAGACAAATGTAAAAGATATTTATATTTGCTCGCTACATTTTGATGATAAATGTTTCAACAAAACTCTGGATGTGCCTCGACTACGAGATGATGCCGTGCCCTTCAAATTTATAAGAGTAAGTTAATACTGTATATACTTTTATAGTTAGTATTGATATATTTTTTTAAAAATTATATACATATTTTAATACATACATATTATTTAACAACAAAACGTGCTTTAAAACGATCAAAATTAATATACAAGTTTTTTATGGTGGGATGATGATCAGCAGGATAGTCGTTGGACTGTCGGCTTATTATATAATTCCTGTTCCGTCTTCGCAGTCGAAGGCCTTAATATGTCTTCTCTTGCTTCTCACCCTCATGGAGACTGCTCGTATAATTGAAATTTGTACTTTTACTTTTAGCCTTTGATATACTTGTTGCTGCTACATTATTACCGATATGCTAGTTACGACTAGCTGTGGTTTATTCATTCTCATTCTATATAACTATTTTAGAAAAACTTAAGGGTTTTGTAGCTGCGATTCCATCCAAGAAACGTATTTGCCCAATTTGAATGACAGTGTCATCATTTAAGCAAACTTTATGAAAAAAATACTGTGGACACAATTATTATAAACTAATATTTCAATATTTTGCACCAACATGCCAGCCAACATAAAACTGGCATATTAAAAGAAAATCAGTTGGAAACAATTCCTGTTTTGGCCGGTCCTGACACCTCTACCTTGGTAAATGCTTATATAATTTATATTTGTTTACTTATACCATAAATGAAAATTTATCATCAATCATGTAAACTATTATCTTACACCACAACTTTATTTACAGGTCCCTCTAAAAGTTGCCAATACCAGTACACATACTGCTCCTCATGCTGTTGCTGGTACTTCAGGAATTTCAGGAGTCATTTTGTCGGTCGGAATTAATCGATCATGACACTAATCATAAATACCTCTTAATAAAATGTGTCATCAAAACATATTTAGACATTCGGTTTAGATATTTCGGGAAAAAGGTTACCGACAAAATCTTTCTTCGGAACTATTTAAATAAAATAGTTTTATTCCGTAACGAGTAAAAAACTATTGTAAATTCGTTAAATTTGTAACAATTAAGTGATTTTAGAGCAGAAGTCATAAGGAATGACGTTTGTAATTAAATAAATGTTCTGAAGGTGTTTTGTTTTTTTTTATCACGCGGTCCCTTGATACGTTTAAAATTTGAATCACTCTCACTTATGGTGCGGCGCACCTATCTTGAGGTGCGTTGCGGTAGTGTGTCACGGACTTTAGAGTCAGCATCACAATTAAAATAGATTGTAATAAAGAGGTAAGTAGTCTAAGAAAAACACGTACTCTTATTTTGATATCCAAAACAGCATAGCTAGCATGCTAACGTTTTATAGCCGACATAAAGCTTCCATCCCTTTCCGGCATATACGCAAGTGCGAGCGAGACGACAACATACGAAACGACGATAAAATTTAGCATGCTAGAGATGGGCAGATGACACTGTACTACTATGTTTATGTTTTGCGGTCACTGAGTTGTCAAACGACAACTTTATAAAATCAGTGCAGCCACTTTTAAAAATCGTCATATCGTTTACTTGGCAAATTTGAAGCACGAACATGTCTTAGATTTCACACATCTAAATCAAACTATCTTTGCACATAACAATATACTTACTTCCTATTATAGTACAAATTCTACAAATAATTAATACTCAATAATATTTAAAATAAAATAAGCCAAGAACGTTTATCGATAAAACCTAATAACATTAAAATCTTCTGGGCAGCATTAAAACCGCCATGTTTAGCGCCCAGATGACGTCACAGTGGCACGCATTTTTTATTGACTTCATTTCCATAGGTTTCATACTTCAGTGTTCAGAAATAGCTATGTATTATTTATTTAGGTTAATGGCCTGGCAGCTAGGCCTTTAAGCCAGATCTTAGATTACAATAATATAGTTTCATTTTCTTATGCCTTTGTATAGCTCAGCTGAACTGTAGGTTATCGACTGAAGCCATTCAACGGAGTTCTTGTGGCAACTCGAAAGGCCACATTTGACTATACAGTTGACATTTCTCACAAAAACACATAAATTACTACTCAAAAACTATCAATATCCTACAACTATTGTTCATTTTAGAGTAATTTTACACATTTTTAGAAAATAAAACTGCACAGCACAACATCTCCTTTCAGTTCCCGCCAGAAACTCCAAATAGCTATGTAAAGTTATCCATAACTCACTAGCTGCCAAATGGTCGACGAGAAATAAACTACTAATATCGATACATTATTCGAATAAATCGATATCTTAATGTAAACATTACTATATTGAAAAGTGGACTCAAAAACAGTTCAATTATAAACTTGTGTGGAACATTTATTGAAAGAAAGGTTTCAAAAGATAATTGAATTTATTGTATTAATAATTTTGGAGTTATAATAAAAATTTGAAATAAGTTCGCATCCACCATGATTTCCCAATTTTACAGTCAAACGGTCAGATGCAATACACAAAAATATGAAGGTCGTTACAAAGTCTCTAAAGGTCGGCAATGAGTTAGCGACACCCCAGGTATTCCAAACGGGCTTGGCAACGGTAACCGCTTTCCATCAGGCGTATGCTTGTTTCGGGATATGAGAAAATAACTATACTATTATCAGAAGTGTAACAGAGAGTCAAGTAAATAAGTAGGCACTTCAAATTTTTTAAAGTTTTAATAATCTATAAGCGTTTAAATCAACCTTTTTTGCAACTAAATAATTTGTATTTCACACCGATAACATATGATTTATCAATAACATCACAAGTTTTGTTGAACTGTTCTTTGTTTCTGAACTTGTAGAAATTGCGATGCGGTGTCCATTTTTTAGTAAACTTCGGGTCACTGAAGAAAGGCTCGGGTGTGATTATGTCAAGTGTCTCTAGTTTAAAAGGGAGAACTAATCTGAAAATTAATGAATCATTTAATCACTCTACGGTCTGCGATCTTTGCAAGGCAGTTGATTTGACTATACTTTGATTTTTAATTACCTGGATTAAAATTAAAATGACAACAGTGATTGTCGTTTTTTACGTTGCAAGTATGGAGGGTAGAGGTAAGGAGAACCATCTCATATAAGAAAATAGTTGAAGAAGTGTCCAGTTGTAAGCTGTAAATAACAGTTCAATAACCGTCCACAATGGCGCTTATTTAGACAAAAGGTATGGTATGAATGTAGCTGTTGTAGACGAATTGAAGTATGCCCAGTTAAAAGTTAATATCTTTGGCGACTAGAGTAGTTGGTGATATACGTTGTTATAAAACGTCCACTATTCACGTAGTACAAAATAAATTTACTAAATATATCCTCAAAGAATCGTTATGTGAAAACGTGGGTAGTGACTTTATTTCGTGAATTTTGAATAACACGCTTAATGACTTTGTTATATTTATTTTTTTAAAACGAACACACTATAATACTACTCTAATAGCTTTAGGCGCTTTGTTTAAAATTCACCATGATGCCAAAGTGACGACACTCTATTGTAACGCATTTCCACGGACACTTTTTTATATACACAGATGATTCTCCTTACCTCTACCCTTCACACTTGGAGCATAGTGTTGTAGTATGGCTTATTCATAAGTGAGTTGTGTGAATTGAATCAACGACTCATAAAGATAGACGCCACATAAAAAAGTTGTTCGCAGTTGTCATTTGAATCCAGGTAATTAAAAATCAGAGTATAACTAATACATTTTTAGAACATTGTTTTCTTCATTTGCCCATTAAATTAATGTACTCCATCCTGAGAATAATACTAATTATGAATATAAGTTCACTGGTAACACGTTCTCTCTCTTTTTATATTATATCAATTATTAATAATCAAAACAATGTTTTAACGGTTTTAAGCGCGACATTCGATCTGAGTTTCATATTCATACTTCCGTGATCACGGCTACTGACAAGTGGCCGAAACGTTGAAATAAAAATCCGCACTTAAAACCATAAAAAGTAATTTAATGATGTGTACTAGTGCGAAAACTATATCAGTTATTCATCAATATCAAAGAGATCTATTTTCCTATTCGATACCTCGTGAAGGTCCTGGACGCGTCCGGATTGTCAGTTTTAGATAAAGAAAAATCCAAAGCATATGGATAGTAAATACTTATTTATTGCCACAGGCAGAAGATCAACAAAACCCTTAATCTATAATAATAGGTATTACTTGTTGACAATAGTTTTTGTCGGGAAGAAAGTTTTTCTATTGAAGTCATAATATGACAGCATTGTTTTTTTTCTCTTGGTTAGTGATGTGACGCGCAACTAGTGCTGTGCATATAGTGCCGCCGCAATCTTTCCTACCCTACTTTGAATTATCCTCGGCGTCCTCAATGACGAACAATTTTGATTTCAATGTTCAAAGGAACTTTAAATATATTTTAGGAATATACCTTGTAGCATGGAGAAACATTCTGTGGGGCGCACAATCCCGAGTTCCACTGTACGTGTAATCGCCAAGAATCGTATGGCCTACGGCGCAACAGTGCACTCTCAATTGATGACGCCGACCTGTCAAATACAATAATAACTTGACATTTTCATTTCAAGGCTTACAGACTAACATCTTTAGTCCGGAGCAAAATTAATGGTCTTACAAAATTATCTACAAAAGGCTGAATATAAATAGCTTATAACTCTATTGACGTAGCAGTATATAATGATATTAGATGGGTTCCAAGACGATTTGAAACCAAGCCCTGTAGACAAGTGGCAGTAGCGCTAAACGAATAGAATAGAAAAAGTATTGAAAATGACATATCGTTACGTTAAGTATTATGTCATTCCCATACATTTTGATTCTATTCGTTTAGCGATAATGCTTCTTGTCTACATGGGCAGTTACTATGAATTCCCTGTGCGAAAAACTGTAATAAACATGCGCCCGATAGTTTACTGACGGTTTCGAATCGTATTCGAATTGACATATTACAATACTTTATTATTTCATGTTATTTACGAGTACAGTATATTTTTATAACGAAGCTGGTAAACAGGTAGACGGTCCAGTTAATGGAAAGTGGTTACTATCGCCTATTGCCGTAAATACCTGTAATAGGCTTCAATAACATAACTGTCACAGGATCTTTATCGTAGAAGCCAGTTTCGAGAACTAGCATCCGTGTATGTGCTTTGCGAGACTGAACGCACTCAGCGAAAGCCTCACTGGTCGTCAGGGCCGACATCTTGTGGCACGAGTTGTCTGTTGACGGATCCACTCCTGGAAATTATTATTTTTATTATATAGTATATTCTCAAGTTTTCGCGACTAGTATACATAATAAAAGTATTTTATTTGATTATTATTCCGATGCTTCGGCCACTTTTCAGTAGTCATGATTACGGAAGACAAAGATGTCAAGCTACTGAAAAGTCGCTGAAACGTCGGAATAAAAATCAAATAAAATACTGCGCTCAAAATCGTTAAAACGCACTTTTATTATTTTTATAATACTAATAATCAAAACTTTTCCTCCATTATATATGTAGGAATCGTATTTGTTATTATAAAATAACCATATGACGGAAGTAGTCAATAACCGGATAGTGTTCTTTAATGTAGTAATTGGAAGTTGTTTAACCGGATGTCAATGTAGAAGCATTTATTTATTAAGCTAACAGATATCGGAAATAGAGTAACCGGATATTGGAAGTTAATACGTATGGCGGAAGTTGTTTTATGAAGGAAGTGTAACCGAAGTGGCGCCACAGCATTACCGGATATTGTCACTGCAGCGCGCAATGAGGACCTTATAAATACTGGATGTTCGGGCAAAGGAGGGGCAGTCTGCAACGGTCTACAATCAAGTCTACGACAGACAGTCTATATTGGTAGACTGTAGAGGAGCACATAATATAATGTGGTCGATAATTACTGCTTGATAATCGCAGTATTCTTGAAGGGCAAATAGCTGCGCGATACCTAACAAGCGTGGTTGCAACTCTTGGAGTTGTCCTAATATGTCTGTGTATTATTGTGCAATATTGAATATCGTAGTTGTGGTAATTCTAGTGTAATAAACTTTTATTATAATATTTCAGATTATTATTGTGTTATTCCCGGAGTGTCATTCGTTCGCTCCCGGCGTGAACCCGACATATATATATATTTTAATGAAGTGTTAGCATCGCCTATTTATGATTGCAAAACTAGAAGCAAAGCCTCGTCAGCCTTTAGGATGAGATAGAGAGTATAGAATAAAGGATTGCAGTAGGGGAAAGGAGAAATGGGGTATTATAAAACTCAAATTCAATCACTACTACGACTACTACTAAAAAAACTGATTCTTCATAAGGAAATGACGTTAGAGTAGATTCAAATTTTTAATTGATTGGTAAGCTTAAAATAATAAGACTTCAAAAAGCCAAAGACAACGAATTGTGACGCCATCTAAGTTACTACGATTTCTTTACTTACCAACTTCGAATTCCACATCAGCCAATTCAAGGTCAACATGTCCTCTCACAACGGTTAGGTAATATTTTTTCGTTTCACGCTTTTCAAACAACTTGCCCGCTTTTGCTGCTGCTGATTTGTTTTTTGCTATACAAAGCACACCACTCGTTGAGTAATCCAAACGCTGGACGAAATGTAATGGCTGCATGGATGAGGAAAGATGGGAGTCGGGAGAAGCTATGTGGTATGTGACTGTGTTCTAAAATAAATAAGAAATTAAATAACCACATTTAACGACATTCCTACCAATACTTCTTCACATCGTAAGTAAATTTAAATTAGTTTTATAATCATTTAAATATGAATATATTGATTTTGACACGATCTATTACGTATAAAAGAGGGAGAAAAGCGGATCCATTTAAAAACAAACTCAAGAAAATCGTGGTTTAAAAATACTACGAAATCGAAACTGTAATCGATTCCACACTTAAAATGTTTCACAGCCCTATCGCCACAAAACATAACCTCAAAAAGATAATAAAAAGAAAATAATTTTAACATACGGTTTCCTTTTCGTCATCAGAGTTAATATACATGTCATATGGCTTATTAACAATCAAATAATCATTGCTTTCATATAAATATTCCACAGCCATTTTCTCTGATGCTAAACTTTGTGTAACCGTTATGGATGCGTTCACTAACAGTATTCTTTGTTAATTGATATTACGCGGGCTAAATTTTAATTTTATTAAATGTTTATTTTAGCATTGAATGAAACTGATAAATTCGTTCACAGGCGGCAGGAGATTGTAAAAGCGACACCCTTGGACAAAAATGCAAAAGGATTTTTTGGAATGCACTCTGCAAGGCTCTATCGAGACAAATACTGAGTACCTCTTCCAATGGCATTTTTACCCAATGAGTTTCACGATATTTTCTCGATTTATTTACTTTTCAATTTCCCATCTAAAGAAAATATACAATGAATATTTATTGTCATAAGTTCACTGTCAAGACAAAAAAAAAGTATTTATTTAATTTTAAGAAGGCCGGATTTTATCGTATAATATAGACAAAAAAATAATGTATCTCAGAGAATGATATTATATTCATTGATCCGAGATTACGTATTGTATTTAATTTTTATTTTAAATTTAGAACGCACTGTAAAATAGGGTTGCCATGCGAAGATAGTTCAAGTTCATAGCATGGTTGGAGTTTTTAGCGGGAACCGAAAGGAGACTTTGTGCTGTGCAGTTTTATTTTCTAAAAATATGTAACATTACTCTAAAATGAACAATGGTTGTACGATATTGATAGGTTTTGAGTAGTAATAATAATTGTTTTAGTGAGAAATGTGAACTGTAATGTCAAATGTGACCTTTCGGAGTTTTCACAAGAACTCCTTTGATTGGCGTCTATCGTATATGTACCAATTTGCCTTGCCTGCCATTGTGGTGAATTCTACTGCTACTCAATCTTAAAGGCGTTGGAAATAAATACAATTTAAACAGTTAGACATTTTTATTACAATACACATATGTATAAAGTAGTTGAATATAAATTTTAGTATACATCATAGTTAACATATTATAAATATAAAACACTTGAATAATGCCCGGCATGTATTACATTTTTACTGTTTAGGTCTTATTTGTCCATATATTTGTTATGTGTACTTAAGAGTAAAACAAGAATCCAACCGACAACAAACAGAAGGCCAACACAAATGTCTGAAACATCTTCAACATGAAATTGGAAAGTTTCGAAATGCACACCAAATCGCCGCGTCTAACCGTGCGTTCCACTAGTAGCTCACAATGCTTAAAATGCTCCTTTAGCCGTTCTACATAACCACCACGGTCAGTATGGTCACTATGAAAATGTCACTAATTATGTCATAAGTTTTGCTCACAACGACCTATCGAAAGACTTGGGTGAAGTGAATGTTAGCCATGGAACATTCATACTCCCTATCGAGAGGTTACAGAAAGCGCGTTTTTCAAGTTAACCATAGAGAAGAGCAATCAATGATATTTGAGTATTTCATCAATTTTGTTTAATGTTTATGGCTTGGCAACTAGGCCTTTAAGCCAGGCGCAATTGTATTGTAAGAACGCCGTACAACGGAGTTCTTGTGAAAACTCGAAAGGCCACATTTGACTATACAGTTCACATTTCTCACAAAATCACATAATTACTACTCAAAAACTATCAATATCCTACATCTATTGTTTATTTTAGAGTGATTTTACACATTTTTAGAAAATAAAACTGCACAGTACAACATCCCCTGTCAGTTTCTGCTAAAAACTCCAATATTTCATCAATGACATCAAAGCTCCATAGTTAATTCCACTTGAGTTTATGATTGTAACATTAATAAGAACTGGAAAAATCATGGTTGTGCACATGGCCAGTGCCCAGACTGTGTACATGACAGACCATGTGTCCTAATGTACTTCTAGCTTTAGTCACCTCTATGAAGTAGTTAGTTGTCTTTATTCTTCTTTTTCTTTCTCTTCTTATTTGGATCTTTAATTCTATTCATATCATTATATTTTAAGAGTTTTTTATACATTTTCAACAGTTGCTTTGCATCTTTTTTCATCTCATGTGTAACTCCTTCATTCTTCTCTTCTGTCTCTCTTTCTTTTATATCTTTAACTGGATCTATGTATTTTGTAGATCCTTGTAAAGTATTATAATGTTCCACAGAACCGACTTCTAAGTCTTCTTTATTTTCGATGACTTTTTCTTCTTCTAACTTCTTTGTCTCTTCTTCTAATTTCTTTGTCTCTTCTTTTCTTTTATCTTCTAACTTCTTTTTCAGTTCTATGTTCTTCTTTCTTAGCGCATTAAATATGTTTGCTGTTGATAAAACTGTTTTGACTTTTTTACTTCCCAAATATCTTTCTTTCCATGATACATTTTCTTCCTCTATTGTATATATATCTTCTGTTTCATTCTCTTTTTCTCTATTGCCAGTATTGCCATCTCTTTCATAATCTTTTACTTCTAAAATGTCAATAATATCCACTGTTTTGTCACAGAAATCGGATGTCTCTTTCTCTCGTAACTGTCTTTCGTGTTCTTTTATCTCTTTCTCACAAATAATTTTATCTCTATCTATCTCATCTATTTTAAGAGATAAAGCTTCGATTTCTTCTGCTGTAGGTTCTTTAGATAAATATGTATCGACTTCATAACACGAAGAATCATCTGATAGTATTAATATTTCGTCTTCTACTATTATGTAGATGTTTTCTTTTGAGTATTTATCACCTATGCTTGATGCTGAATCGTTATCTATGGTCTCACTTGTTGTTCCGTGTTTAGTCTGTTCTTTGTTATCTGTATTATCATTGTCTATATTTAAGATTTCAACTTCATTCATAGACTTGTTATTGTCTGTGGTCGGTGTACATTCGGCGTCTATGGTTTTGTCTTTAAAGAAGTTTTGATCGGAACCCTCACGAAAATCCGACTTCTTCTTCGATTTTTTATTCTTCTTGTCCTTTTTCTTCTTTTTCTTTTTGTTGACTTCTTCATCGGATATACAAACAACCTCTGGCTTCAAATTTGTGACTTCGATTTCAGAGTTTTCGTTATCTGACAGCTCTCCATCTGACAGTTTTTTGTCGGTGTCTGTCTTTGTATTTTCTGTATTATTACTTGCATCTTTATCAGTAACATTTGCATTATTTGTATTTACACAATCCATTGCTTCTTTTGTATTGTTATCATTTTTAGTCTTTGAAGTTTCTACATATTGTATATAGTCCTCTGTGTTAGAATGTTTTACTTCCATAATACTAATTACTTCACCAATAGTGGAAGTTTTTCCTAAATTCGTATTAAAATCTTTTATTTTCTCAGTTTCAGCATTAAATTTATCTTCACGTCCCTCTTTATTATTATCTATGTTTGTCGTATTTGAGCTTTGTTTCTCTGCTTCACTAAAACCATGTTCTAGATGTTCAATAGTGCTACTTTCTTTACTTATGTCTGTTTGTTTAATGTCTTTAGTATCATATGTATCTGTCAATTTATTTGTATTTAATTCCTTGTATACATTTGAATCGATTGTTTGTACTTCGGCCTCGACTGTATTGCTTTTAATCATTTGATCTGAATTTTCAGTATTCATTGTAGAATAAGTTGTATTACTTGTTTCAGGATCATTTTCCTTTGCTTCGAAACTTTTGGATTCCTTTTTGCTTTTATCAGTAATTTCATCTTCTGTAGAAATATCTATGATTATATAATTAGATGCATCAGATTTTGTATCTTTAGCATCCTTATTGACAATTGTATCTTTTTCTCTGTTAGCCCTTGTTTCTACCTGTTCATTGTAATTATTATCTTTCTTATCACTATTTACTACTTCGAGTGAGGAATTTTCTTCTTCACTAGTATCAGAACTGCTTTCAGAATCCTCTGTAGAAGAACTGGACACATCATCAAAATTTTTCCGATCTAGATCTTCTAATAAGTCCATTTTCTCAGTATCTGACAGCTGAATTGTAATTTCATCATGATCTTCCTCTATATTTATCTTCTTTTCCTTCTTTTTCCTTTTAATCTTAGTTTTATTAGCTTTAGTTTTTGTATTGGTAACAATTGTTGGTTTATCTGATATTTTATCGACATTGGTTACATTATTGACAACAGTAGTATCATTTTTTGTAGTAGATCCTACATTAGATTTGGCTTTATTACCAGATTCTTTGTGTTCAGGTTTATTGTTAACGGTGGCTTTGTTAGTGTTATTTACATTCTTGTTGCTTTCGACACTTTTATCATTTAGAGTGCCAGTATTTACAGTGGTTATGGTATTGCCAGCGTTCGCAGGTGTTTGATTACGACTAAGTTTGATTTTTCTCGTCTGCTTTGACTGTGGTATAGTTATAATGAGATCATTTATGCGTTTAGTTACAGATGTTTGTTGTTGCTGTGATTTTTCGGTTTCTTGAGTCTTTTGGGTTTCTGAAACAACAGAACATAATAGAATATTTCCACCAAATTCAAATATTTTGTTGAAGGTCTCAAATGTCAGTTAAGAGGTAAGTTTAAAGCTCCGTGTATACCGCTTTGCAATATTATTGCTTTAGTAGAAATATCGCGACAAAGCAGATAATACGCGTCATCGCCGGGTGCGCGATTCCGTGTTGTGAATTGGAGGACAAATGAAGACGACGTCGCGAGGCGGCCGCTAGCAATGCTATACAGTAGGAGAGTAAAGGGGAGGTGCAGAGGGCTTCGCTTGGATCCTTTTTGGACAATGTCAATTCTGTAAATCACATATTACAATAATCTCTAAAATTATATACCTCCTACACCTTACTATCATGTTACTCGTAGTTTCATATTAATAATTATAATTACTGTTTAAATATCAATTAATGCATTATTTGGCTGATCTATACTGAAAATTAAATACATCAACAAGACTGTGTGGACTAAGTTCCTTTGCTTACCATTGTGGCGTATAAAACACCACCAACATCCTATTGTCCATGCATCATTAAAAAAATCTAGTTAAAAATACACCTAATGACCTGAAATTAGTATATATAATGTTTTTGCTGGGATTTCACTGCTTTAATGTTAAAGATTTAAGCTGTGGCCGAATGCCTCTTATTTAAACATACATACATAACTATACGCCAGTTCCCTTGCGGGTAGGCACAAGCAACAGAGCGCCATTCAGGCTTATTCTTACACACCTCACTTGCTTCTTTGACATTCATAACTCTTGTCATGTACGCTTGTCTGTTCTTAAGGCTCCTAACATCACCTGCTAGTACACGATCAATTTGATCATGGATCATTTTAAAGTGTTAAAAAATAATCTTGATAACGCTTAGACGGCATATACATTATCTGTCAATATTTAACGTCATTAACAATGTCGTTTCTCAAACTGCTCATTAGGCCCTTCGCCACATATGCGTGAAACGGCCTATCACCTTTAACTTCATCCCAGATAAAGCCGCACCATCAATCACAACAACATAAACGCATACCTTTCTCCAACTCTTTGACGCTAGGTTTCTCATCTTCGCTGCTTATTTCCACCACCTCAGCCGGCTCCTCTTTTATTTCCACCTCGTTGTCCGAGGAGTGGACGTTGTTGGGGTGGACTGACCCTGATGTTTGTTCTTTAATAAAAATTATTTTTTTTTATAAAAATGTCTGTGTGCAGTTCGCACGCAGTAGAAGTGAAACTAAGTGTGACAAGGGGTGGAAGGATTCTAAATTTCGTTATGTCACATTTAAGATATTTAAACTTAAAAAAAAAGAATTTGAAGTATTAACCTCTTAAGACATATCCATGCAGGAACGGAGAAAGAATACAATTTCCTGCGTTGGGGCGGCCTGTCATAAGAAGAGACAAAACAACTCACAGCCAGGTGGTAGGGCATTTGCCCGACTGGATGGCTACCACCCCTGGTCTAAAGTATTTTGCCATAACAACCTTGAGTTGTGTTCCGACATTAGTGACCAGGTTCCAGTTACCCTTAAGGGAGCAGCAGCGCATTTGTAGCAATTTTGGTATTGCAAATGTCCATAGGCGATGGTAACCGCTTCCCATCAAGTGGGCCGTGTGCCTGCCTGCTGATCTCCTGCAATAAAAAAAAGACAGAACCACCACAAATTTGTTCTCGAACTGTCATAACGGCTAATTAGCCAAACATAAATTTGTGGCCAAATAGAGATAATTGAAACGAACATTAATTGAACTAATGCTTTCTCCCTCTACCTACATAGAATTTGTATTAGAATAAAAGAGACGATATAATTCTCTTGGTCTTGGCACAGCAATTTTGATGGCAGCTGGCAGCTTGTGGACAAATATAAAATTAAAGTTGGCCCCTGGAAGGGGTTAATGAAAAACGTCAAAACATTTCCAACTCTTTCTGTATAAGCAGTGTTTAAATGATTAAATATAAATGTATTGTGTATTGTATGTAATACCAGCTTTCACAACAAGACCTAAAACTTGATACAAGTGGTATTTAATTTAATTGTTAATTTGATTCTTTTATTTTATTTTTGCAAAACTCGTATATAAAACATTAATATTAATGTTTTTTATACGATTTATTAATTATTCTTATTTTCCCTATTTCTTGTATATACTACATATGTATATGTGTATATATATATATATATATACACATATATATGTACATATATATATGTATATATATATGCACATATAAGAATATATATATATATATATATATATATATATATATATATATATATATATATATATATATGTATATATATTTATACTAGCTATCCCGGCAAATATTGTTCTGCCTTGTAGAAATAAAATTTAGAACCCGATTCCAGCGCCACTTACCGGGTCCAAATGTAAGCTATCCTATCTTTCAAGTCGGATCAAACTGCACACGGTGTACAAATTTGATTAAAATCGGTCAAGAAGTTTAGGAGTCCATTGCGGACAAACAACGTGACACATAATTTATGTATATAAAGATATATATATATATTATTATTTAAGTATGTAATGTCTGCCATGACAGTACCTTAAGGGCTCAGCGGAAGATCAGGCTGGTTTTAAAAGACCAGCATTATGCTGAGTCTGATGCCCCTTTCAGGGCAAGAGTATGTTGTTAGTTTTAAATTTGTTAACAATTATACCTACACTACACCAATGTAATTTATTCCTGAATAAAATGATTTTCTTTCTATTTTATCTCATTCTTTAGCAGGCTTAGTCCCATAGATTTATGTGTTTATCACTTTTTAGCGTCCCTTTATCGATTCATTGAAGTTCCAATCACAATGATTCTAAAGAAGTTTCACTTCAAAAGCAAATCTCACTTCAAAATAAGAAAGCAAAAATAAATATTTTTTTACAACCTCTTAAAGTTGGTGCCAAGTAGAACTTAAAAAACAAAAACAATTTCACAAAATACACATCTCGGGGCTTAGGAGAAGGTTACCCGAGGGTGTGTGTCCTCCCCTCTGTCTACCAAAAAACGCGAGCGATGCAGCGGACAAAAGCTAGTAGTAAAAAATTAAAAGTTCATTATGAAATACACCACAGCTGGAATTGCACCCAGATTGTCTGAGTTCCAGTGAGCTAGGTGAGCAAAGAACACTAACTTGCTGGCTGTTCCTTTTGGAGCTGGGCCCTAATGGCCCGGGCCCTCGCCTGCAGCTCCAGGAGTTCTAGCACTGTGAGGCCAGCCCTGGTGGCCTTGCTGCGTTCCACCTCCTCATCAGGCTGGCTGTCGTCGGATTTCCTCTTGTCCTTCTTCTTCGATTTATCTTTGGCATGTTTATGTTTGTGCTGTGGAGTACATTAAATCTGTAGCAAAATGACCATAACAAGTGTAAGCTATCTTAAAACACATGGTCCTGAGGTCATGACCCTATCTTAGTATTCATTCACTTGCCTTACCATACATTAAATTTTGACATTACTTTTATGAAACTTATGTCAAAATGTTAACAGATAGTAAGGGAAATGAACAGTCAGTAAGATATAGGAACCGGCCATAAACAAAAAATTAAATACCTAAACGAGCTCTCAAAGTGCCATAAAAGAGCTCTCAAAATGCCATAAAAAAACTGTCAAAGTGCCATAAAAGAGCTCTCAAAATGCCATAAAAAAACTGTCAAAGTGCCATAAAAGAGCTCTCAAAAAGAGTTATTAAGACTCTTCAGCGGATCAATGGGCTAGTTCCTACTTCATAGACAGGGCATTACTTTACGCACAGTGTAGTAACACCTTGGTTGAGTTGTAAACAATTTCCATACTATTTTTATATTTATAGGCAATTTAAGTAGTAAAAAAATAACAACATTGACCTCAAATGTAACTAAAAAGTAAAAATACCTTTTAAGGTTTTTAAGCACGGTAATTTATTTTATTTTTATTACTATGACATTTCAGCCACTTTTGAGTAGCCGTGATCATGGAAAACAAAGATGTCAAGTGTCAATGAGTATTGTTAAAATTTTATTTAGGCTAAATAGTAGTAGTAGTAGAAGTAGTTTTATTATGAAAAGTAAAAAATTAAATTTTCTATAATACAAAATCTTGAAGTCGGTGCCAAGCAAAACATAGAATAACAACAACAAATTTGCAAAATATAGTAAGTAATTTTAATATTTTACTTGAAAGACTTCAAGAGGTTGCAGAAAACATTTATTTTACACTTTAGTTTAATCTTTTTTGAGGTCAATTTTAAAAATGATGTAAACAATTATATTAAGAAAGTGAGGTAAAGGTATATATGTTACTTGTTCACAGGATTACAGAAGGTTTTTGCAATTGAATACCAAGTTTTTTGTTTTTTTTTAAATTGCTGGAGTTCAGCAAACAGGCAGATGGCCCACTTGATGGAAAGCGGTTAACATCGCCTATGGACATTTGCAACACCAAAGGTGGTACAAATGTGCTGCTGCTCTCTTAAGGGAGACTGGAACCTGGTCACTAATGCCGGAACACAACACAAGGTTTGTTATGGTGGCATACTCTAGACCAGGGGTGGTCGCCATCCAGTCAAGCAAATATCCTACCACCTGGCTGTGGGTTGTTTGTTGCCTCTTATGAGAGGCTGTCTGGCTGCAGGAAATTGATTTTTTTTTATATTCTATCACCTGTAGCTTTACTCCTTACTGTATCATTGGCAAAATTAATGCCTGTGCCTTGGCGCCATTGCAATCAAAAATAGAATATATTATAAGTTACTAAAGTAGGATGTGTTAAGTAATATACACAGGCTGAACTCACCTTCTTATTCTTTTTACTACTCTTACTGGTCTCGCTCAAGATCTCGTCATCCGAAGATATGCTGTCTAGGGATATTGTTTCCAGAGGTGGAGACGGGGAGTGGCTAGAAGACTCAGTGTCTGAGGGAGGCTCAGCCCCGTCTAGTATCGCACAGAGACGCTTCGAGCTTATGCCTAATAGCTGAAAGTGGGTATATCAGATATTTAAAGTCTCAACGAGGTAGGCAACGCAACAACTCCTTTGGTGCTGCATATGTCCATGGGCGACGGTAAAGACTTGTCATCAAGTGGATCCATTTGCCTGTTTGCCCACAAGAAAACATAAAAAAGAATTTGTTTTAACATATCCACCCCAGGCTTTGTTTTCTAAATTTAAAAAAAACTATGCATCTCTGGCAGCCAGAAATGGTGATACACTCCCCTTCCTCCGATTCAGGGTATGAAATTTTAAGCCCAACCCCACACATTTGTCAATAATATCTATACTGTTATCATATAATGAATGTTTGTTTGTTGTTATGTATCTTTTTTATGATAAATAGGTTTGCCTCTGACCACGATCATGCCTAATGTCAGATGCTGGTGTGGTCAAAGATGGAGCACCCTTACCCAAATAATACCTATTCACATGAAACTTAAAGATACCCAGATTGTACTTTTCGGGAAAAATGGACTCTGGCAGTGCATGTCACAACTCTGCCGAATGCAGAAAGATTGTAGATGCGAAATGTTTCATTCACAGTGATGGAGTTTCCACTTTGAAATAATGGTGTAGACTAGAGCGCCTTGTCTTCCACAGATGGAATGGTGTAGAGGGAATCAGGTCACACAGTTCATCTGCACACTCTCCGAAATGTACTGTTTAACTAAAAGTAGCAGATTATACATGGTATGGGTAGGCATAAGCAGAACTGCTTATGCCCCCTGGTTTACTACACTTGGGTGCCACACACCACTTGCACCCCCAGGTAAAGATGGCCCTGCATACACAGTCATATTTATAGCCAAATCTATTTTAATTTCATGTCGAGCAAGTGCTCATAGATTGCGCGGGCAGTACTACTTGATAAAAGAAGCCTAAAATAACGCATTAAAGGCCCGGGATACACAGGTTAAATAGCATAAAAAAAGTGGAACAACTGTATGATTCTACTCACTTCTTCGGTGCAAAGCTCTTGTAAGTCATCAATAGATATGTTCCTCACACATTCAGGGGCCATGGCTTTCAATTCCTTGTATTTTAACGCAGAAAACACTTGATGCATGAGTTCCACTCTATCGTGTATGTAATATGCTAAGTCGTGCTCTTCTTGTTCTTTTGTACATATTAAGAGAAAAATATAGATGTCAATTTATTAGATCCAAATAAATGTCTGTTATATGAAGACGTGCTTCTTATTTATTTAATAGATAAGTTATTAGAAAGCGCGAATAATACCCCAACATAGTGGCGACCGTGACACCAAACGTTGACGGCAAAAAATCTAACGATATTTTTAACTAATTTACGATGGATCTCAATATTCTGAAACGACAAAGGGAGCAGTTGAGACGTGTTTTTTTAAGACACGAGATGGCCGCTTCTTCAAGTATAGACTACGAATTTTTAAAAGAAAAAATAGATGGAATAAATAGATTGGACACAGCAATACAAAATGAGATGTTGAGTTCAGAAAAATTTGATGAAGAAGAATATGAAAAAGAGTGTGAAGACTGTGATAATATAAAAATAAGATGGCTCAAAACAAAAGCTAAACTATGCGATGAGTTCAAGAAAGAGAAAAAAGAAGAGACACAGTGTTCTAATTTAAAGAATTTGAATTTACCGAAAATTGACATTAGGAAATTTGACGATAATCCCAAATCATGGCTACCGTTTTGGGGGCAATACAAGAAAATACATAAGAATGTCAGCATGGACGAAGAAACAAAATTTCAATATTTAACACAAGCGATGACTGATGGTAGCACTGCTCGAAATTTAGTCGAAAGCTATCCACCAACTGCAGAAAATTACCCGAAAGTAATCAAGACTCTAAAAGACCGCTTTGCTAAAGACGAAACTCTAATTGAAATTTACGTACGAGAACTGCTGAAATTAGTTACATGCAGGCAACAAATAGGTTTAGACGTTTTGTACGATAAAATTGTTGCAAATTTACAAATTTTAGAAACACTAGGTATTATTCAGAATAAATATGAATGTATCTTGTTACCTTTAATAGAATCAGCGTTACCAGAGAGCGTCTTATTGTCATGGAGTAAAGTACCACGTGGGGTAGGGGTACAAAAGCTTAATAGTTTATTAGATTATTTACAGACAGAAGTGGAAGCAGAAAGACGCGTGAAGTTGGCAAGTGACTTTCTAGATAGCTGCTCATCCAAGGAGCCTACTGCTACATGTCTAACATCTAAACAGCTGATAGATAAGACTAGTGGGAGTCTGTCTAGCACGAAACAAGGTAAGGTTGTATGCTATTTTTGTGATAAACCACATAGTGCTTTTCAATGTAGTAAGTCTGGAGATTTAGGTTTAGAAGAAAAGAAACAGGCAATTAAAGTGAAAGGTGGTTGTTATGTTTGCTTAAAACGAGGGCATATTGCCAAAAACTGTAAGTCATATGTTAAGTGTTTGTCTTGTGGTAAAAGGCATCCCATAATTTTATGTCCTACGTTACATGACCAAGTCCATAAGCTAAAGAATAAAGACAAACCATCCGGTTTGATAGAAGAAGTCTCCACCAATTTTTCTCATAATAAGACGACGACTTTTCTACAAACTTTGATTGTAAAAATATCAGGGAACAATAATGAAATTAAAGTTCGAGCTTTACTTGATTCTGGTTCACAGCGAACATACATAAAAAAGAAAGTAGCTGAAGAACTTGGACTACCTGTAATACGACAGGAAAAATTAGGACACACACTTTTTGGTGGTGTAATAAAGAGTTCGAAGACGTATAGGGTATTTGAATTCAAAGTAAGTAATACTGCTAACAATTACTCTGTAATAATGACGGGCATAGAGCAAGAAATACTTTGTGGTGATTTACCAAAAATATGTAATTTGGCATTGATACAAAGACTCCAAAAGAACAATATCTATTTAAATGATACGGATAAAGAATATACGGATATAAAAGATATAGATATACTTATAGGATCAGATTACTTAGGTTCTATTTTAGACAACGTCATTGTTCACATAACAGATAACCTTATAGCAGTTAAAACAAAATTAGGGTGGACTTTGCAAGGACCTATGGAGATGAGTTATGGAGTATATAATAATGTAATCAATTCAAATTTAATCACAACATTACCACATGTAGAAAATGAAATAGAATTTTTATGGAATTTAGAATCATTAGGTATTAAAGATCCATATAATAATGAAATATCTAATATTCCGCTCGACATTGCAGTTAATGAAGAAGGTCGTTATGAAGTGAATCTCATATGGAAAGATGGTCCACAACTAGGAAACAACTATGACCAAGCGAAGAAAAGATTATGGTCAACTACAAAGAAGTTGGAGAAAATGAAGTTGCTGGAAGGATATCATAATGTATTCAAAGACTGGAAAAAAGAAGGTATTATAACAGAAGTACACAATGATAATACGGATGATGGTCATTATATGCCACACCATGCAGTAATTAAGTTAGAAAGTACTACTACTAAAATTAGACCGGTTTTTGACGCTTCATGTAAAGATGAAAATAACAGATCATTAAATTCATGCATAGAGAAGGGAGGTAACCTAATAGAGCTCATTCCAAAGCTATTGATGTTATTCAGAGTTGGAAAATACGGTGTCATATCAGATATTAGGAAAGCATTTCTTCAGATATCGATTTCACCAGAAGATCGTAAATATCTTAAACTGTTATGGTGGAAAAATCCTGAGGAGAAAAATGATATAGTAACTTATCAACATGCACGTGTGCCTTTTGGTGTTACGTGTAGTCCGTATCTTTTAGCCGCTACTATAAAATATCATTTAGAGAAGTATACTAATTTATATACTAAAACTGCGAAAAGATTGAAAGAATCATTTTATGTTGATAACTGTGTTACAAGTTTGGATTCAGAAGAAGAAGTGAAAGAGTTTATAAAAGAATCAATCGATCTAATGGAACAAGGAAAATTTGACTTAAGAGGTTGGATGACAAACTTAGTAAATAAAAATGAGGAAACGAATACAGTATCAGTGTTAGGATTACAATGGGAAAGAAACACGGATGAGTTGCGATGCAATTTAAAACTGAAAACTATAGTGAATAAAATTACCAAGAGAGTTTTGTTGTCAATCACACAACAAATTTTTGATCCGATAGGTTTTTTGTGTCCGACCACACTAGTACCAAAGTTAATTATACAGAAAGTATGGTCATTAAGTACTGGGTGGGATGAAGAAATACCTAAACACTTAGAGACAGAATATAAAGAGTGGCTGAATACTGTTAGCCATATTGAAAAGTGTAAGATTGCACGGCGTATCTCAGACTTTCCGTTGTACGAATGTAACACTACGGTTCATGTTTTTTGTGATGCGAGTAAAGAAGCTTATGCTGGGTGTGTTTTTATACGTACAGAATACAAAGGTACAGTTACAGTCCAATTAATCTTAGCGAAAAGCAGAGTTGCGCCTATTAAAAGGCAAATGTCTTTGCCTCGTTTAGAACTAATGGGGGCTCTTATAGCTTCTAGATTATACCATGAGGTTAATACATCGGGATTCCTGGCAACTTGCAGGGAATATAGTGTATACTGTTGGACTGATTCAGCTGTAGTATTAGCATGGGTACAAAGACAACATACCTGGAAAGCATTTGTGACAAATAGAGTAAAAGAAATATGTATTAATACAAAAAGGAGTGATTGGTTTCATTTACCTGGAAAGTATAATCCTGCTGATTTATGTTCACGAGGTTGCAATGCAAAGACACTACTAGAAACACAATGGTGGACAGGTCCACAATGGTTATACGATGAAAAAGACAAATGGCCTAGATCTACTATTGATTACACAGGAAACGAAGAAGAAATTATAAACAGTGAGCAAAAGAAGAACATATTAGTTACTGTAGAGATATGTACAGAAGTTTTTAGCAACAGGCTTTTGTATTTTAACCAATATAGTAAGATAGTGAGATTAGTAGCTAGACTACGAAGAATAAGTCTTAGAATCAGAAGAATGTATAATACAGATACGGAATGCATTGGATTTGAAGAATATAAAAGTGCTGAAAAAACTCTAATCAAGCTAATACAAAGAGAAAGTTTGATAGATAAAGTTACTACGGGGAAAAAGCTTATTATAATAAAAGAAGAAGGAATATGCAAGGTTAAAACAAGGTTAGATCTCAGCAATGAAGATAGAGATTTTATATATCCAATATTACTTCAAGGAAAACATGAAATAGTGCAGAGGATGGTCGAAGAGAAGCATCGAAAAATGAATCATGCTGGAACGCAAACTTTACTAGCAGATTTAAGAAATAATTATTGGATTTTAGGAATCAGAAGATTAGTAAAGGCTATCGTTTCAAGATGTATAATATGTAAGAGATACAAAGCGAAGCATTACGTTGTGCCAGAACCGCCTCTGCCTGCTGATCGCATTAAAAATACGGCTCCATTTGAAGTCACTGGAATTGATCTGGCCGGGCCCTTATTTCTAAGGAGTAATCAGAAATGTTGGATAGTTTTGTTCACTTGTGCTGCTTACAGAGCTGTACATTTAGAACTTACAGAATCTCTCTCTACAAATAGTTTTTTGATGACTTTAAGAAGATTTATTGCGAGGCGAGGAAGACCAAGAACCATTTACACCGATAATGGTACGAACTTCTTAGGCGCTGCCAATTTACTTAAAGAATTAGACTGGCAAACTATCGAAGAGACTACAAATATCGACAGAATCCAATGGAAGTTCTCAGTACCAACCGCTCCTTGGTGGGGAGGATGGTGGGAACGATTGATAAGAGTAGTTAAAGAAATGCTTCGTAGGATCTTAGGAAAATCATCAGTCGACTGGATAGAACTTTCAACTATTTTATGTGATTGTGAAGTCGTTATAAATAGTAGACCTCTTACATATGTAGAAATGGGAGATGTAAGACCTCTTACACCCATATTATTTCTACAAGGAATTCCAACAAGCGACACACCAGATTTCGATAAAATCGATAAAGAAAATTTGCATATACGGTATAAACATTTACAAACGCTACGAGAAGATTTTAGAAAAAGATTTAAGAACGAGTATTTGTCATTGCTTATTAGCAAAGGGAAGGAGATTAAAAACGAACCAAAGGTAGGAGAACTAGTCCTTATTGAAACAGAAAAGAGTAGGTTACATTGGCCAGTCGGAGTAATTACGGAAATCTACATAGGACGAGACGGTTTCTCACGTGTAGCAAGAGTCCGAACTGGATCCGGTGAAAAGGTAAGGCCTTATCAAAGATTATATCCTCTGGAGCTCTCTACGGTATCTCAAGATTGGCTGAATAACATCCCGATTCCCAGAGACGAACCTTCAGGTAAAGATCAGTGTATGCCTATCCCTTTAGCTACGTCTACTAGGTTTGGTAGGCAAATTAAACTTCCAATTCGTTTTATGGAATGATTTTATTTCTTTTTTTGAGTACGACGCTCTCTGGGTGCAATAATTTTGTTTTGCTATGTGCATAGATTTGAGTTTAAATTGTTTTTATTGTACTGACTTCAATGTAATATTTTGAGAATGTTATGTGTTTACTTGTGCTCTATAATCCGCCCCCGGGAGGAATGTTACGGACTCTTTTATTGTAAGTGACATATTAAGAGAAAAATATAGATGTCAATTTATTAGATCCAAATAAATGTCTGTTATATGAAGACGTGCTTCTTATTTATTTAATAGATAAATTATTAGAAAGCGCGAATAATACCTCTTACGACAGGCCGCCAGGCCGCAGGAATTTGTATTCTTTCTCCGTTCCTGCACGGATAAAAATTCAAATATGACATGAAAATATGGGTTTGATTTTGATGAAAATTTTGCCAAGGCCTGTAAGGAACATAGAGCATCAGAAATGTAACAGTTCTACTTAATTTGAAAGTAATTACATACTTAATGGCTCTTAAAAGACCAAAACATTCTCCAGTAAAGACGGATGTTTCAGGAGGAAACTTCATTTTTTGAACTATATTATACTGTTTATGGAACACACCGACACCAACACATCCCATAGAATGCTTTGATGAATCGGTATAAATATGATGCCAGTTTTGCCATTTATTGTTAACTATAGAATTAAACGTGTCGTTGGCATTGGAGTCAGACTTTTTAATGTCAAGTGAAAAGCAAATATCGGGGGTAAGAAGCAAAGATTCGTATGAATCACTAAATAAAGGAAGTAACTGAAATGAGTGTGTAGGTGCTCGTATAGTCTGAAACTTTTTATAACTTTTAACTAAACATGGTGAAGGTTTACGAGACCAATACTTAGAGGAAGATATTTTATGGGAAAGAAGTTGAAGTTTAGAAATAAGGGGATGGTTAGAAAACTGTATGATTCGAAAGACGAATCTGTCAGAAAGGTACTGCCGTCTTAAATGTAAAGGGGGATCGCAGCATTCAATTTGAAGAGCATTGATGGGACTAGACTTCATAGCTCCGGAAATAATTCTTAGAGCTAGTGATTGTACTAAATCTAATTTCTTAAATCCAGCCACACTACCCGGATCCAAGAAATATGTACCAAAATCCAAGACACTTCTAATAACGGCATTGTAAACCCATCTCATTGTAGTCGGATGCGCGCCCCACCAGGCACCACGCAGACATCGGAGTATGTTCAAATTCCGTTCACATTTTGCAGCTACGTAATCGCAATGAGGGAGGCCCGTCAACTTAGTATCAAGTATAGTTCCTAAAAACTTTACTTGATTTTTAGTTGATATGGGTGTATTGTTGTAATTTATACTTACAGGAGGGTGACCACGAGATCTAGTAAATACAATGCCTGTGCTTTTGGAAGGTGACAGATCTAACCCGTTATCATCCATCCATACTTTAAGTGAGATCAGTGAAGATGAAAGGAGTAGTCCAGCAGTGGTAATACTATTATCTTTAGCATGAAGTACCAAGTCATCCGCATATTGTAGAATACTGATAGTATTATCCAGTGATCCCTCTAGGTCATATGTATAGATGTTATATAGCAAGGGACTCAAAACAGATCCTTGTGGCAAACCTTTCCAAACCAGTCTACTCGATGTATATGGGTCTCCTACATCTAAAGTAATTTTCCTCTCAGAAAGTAAGTGTATAACAAAGTTTGTTAAAAGGTATGGAACATTTAAGCTAGATAACTTTCGTTTGAGGACAGGAATTAAAACATTATCATACGCAGAATTAATATCTAAGAAAGCGGCATCTACACATTTGTTTTCCGAAAAAGCGTTGCGAATATCAGTAATAAGGATTCCTAAATTATCAGCAACACTTTTGCCTTTCCTAAAACCGAATTGAGTCTGGGAGAGAAACCCTTTATTTTCCATATACCACTCAAGACGATTTTTCACCAACTGTTCAGCAATTTTAGTAATAATAGACGATAAAACGATTGGGCGATATGATTGAGCGTCAGGAGTTTTATTTGGTCTTAAAAATGGCAACACTATTTGACTTATCCAAGATGCAGGATATCCATAATCTATCATGTGCTACTATGGATATCCATAATCCATAGTAGCACAAACTACTATGGATACTACGTATCATAGTAGTTTGTGGATGCAGGAATGTCATATGTTGTGACGACTTTGTTTATAACATTTAGAAAATAATTTTGACCGTTTTCACCTAGATGAGTTAAAAATGAATACGGAATCCCATCTTCGCCGGGGGCGCTATCCTTAACATGAGCGAGGACTCCTTTCAACTCAACTAATGTAAAAGGCTGGTTTAAAGTGGAAGAAGGATTGACAGAAGTAGATAGTAAAGGACAAATTAAATCATGCTGTGGGGCAGAAGCGGGGGCCAATCGATCAAGGAATTGATCAGCTAATACAACAGGAAGGAGTGCTGTGTTAGAATGGTTAGTTGCTGATCTAAATCTTTTGATGGTACGCCAAATAACAGTAGAATGAGTTTCAGGCGTCAAAGAACTACAGAATGTTCTCCAACACTCAAATTTCTTCTTTTTAAATAACTTCCTTGTCTCCTTATGTATATCCAACAAGGCATCGTAATTCTCTGAAGACATATTACTACTGTAATTCTTCTCAGCTGTTTTCCGTTTTTTAATAGCACTAGTGCATTCTTCATCCCACCATGGTGGGGATAGCAATTTATTATTATTTGGTGTTTTCTTGGAAAAAACACTATCAGCCGCTTGCAGTAAAATGCATTTAAAAGAATCTGAATTTATATCTGAGGATTGTGCAAGGTTTTCTTCTACTGATAATTTGTATTGCTCCCACTTAGAATCAACTAATTTGTATTTTAATCGAGGATATTTTATGATAGGATTTCTTTTATTTTTGCAGGGCAAGGAAATAACTATAGATAATGGTCACTATTAAAAGTAGAACTTAAAGTAGACCAAGACAAAGATGAAGCTAAATCAGAAGTATATATAGACAAATCAACAGCACTGATTGCTTCATGAGGTTTAGTGAGACGAGTAGGAGTGCCTGAATTTAAAACACATAAATCATATAAGTCCAGATGTCTAACAGTTCATCCCCACAACTGTTAGATGTTGAACTGCCCCAAGATCTATGATGAGAGTTGAAATCACCGAGAATCAAAAAAGGTTTAGGAAGAATAGAAACCAATTTTTTTATTTCATTGAAAATTTGTGAAGAAGGATGAGGGAGATATATAGAAACATAGCATATATTATTCAAAATAGCAGTGATAATAGAAAAAGAATCACTGTGTGGGGGAAGAGGAAAAGGAGATATAAAATAAGTATTCCTGATTAGTAGGCACGCACCACCATACCCATCAGCCCTGTCATTCCTTAAACAAGAATAACTAGGGATTTTAAAGGTGTGATTTGGCTTAAGCCAAGTATATATAATATAAATTAATTCATGTTTTTTATTTATTGCATTTCTGCAGTTCCATTGGACTATTTGATCCATGTTGTCCATTTTTATTGAGATTCATTGAATAAGTATTAATTAATGTAGCTGCATTGTTCGGTATGCCTAAGTTGGATTGAGATAACAAATTTATTAAAGACAAAATAATATCTGCAAGTGTTTGATTGGAGTCATTGAAAAGAGGTGGTAAAGCACAACCATTGGAGGGAGCAGGCATATTATAATTTTTTGTTAAGGCATCATAGGCCTCACGGTCATAGCCTTTATTTTGTTTTGGAGGTGATCGAGGCTAAACACATAAATACACGTTTGGGTAAAACTTGACCATCAAAAGTCAACACTACAGTTTGTGATGGTTTCCATGTAGGGGATCCCTCGATAATCACTTTGTAGTTTAGGCGCCTAATTTTAATTATGTTACCACAGCCAATTGGTACATTTCTGTTTTCTTTTAATTCATCAGGAGACCAATCAGCGGGGACTCCTCTAACTAATCCCATTCTAGTAACATTAAAAGTAGGTATAAACGCTTTGAGATTATTATTAGTTAAGATATTTGAAGAGACAAAGCTGTTAGCATCAACGAAATTTTGGAAAGATAGACATTTTGTTTCTCCCTATTCTTTTCAGACTGCCATTAACAATGTTTTTAAATGTATTTTTCTTTAAAAATCTTCCAAAGATGATGGGGTTTAAAGAAGTCCCATCATCAGCAGATGTTTGTATTTTTTGTACATGAACAATAAAAGGCCCGTGATCGTTCGATTCATATTGACATCTGCCGATTTGTGTGGGAGGCTGAGGAATAGCAGTATCAGTGCATTCAGTTGTTGGTAAAACTGGAGAGACTACGACCAAATCATTATTATGGCAGTGACAATTGGAGTCCTTAGCAGGATTTGCCTCTGAACTATGTTTTTTCTTTCTTTTGTTACAGTGTTTGCATATTTTATGCAGTCGACTACGCTTTATTATTCTTTTTGGCACAGAACAATCCGTATCCATGCCAGACTCGCGCTTTAGTGTTCTTTTCGACAAAGAACAGTCTGTATCCATGCCAGACTCATTAGAAATCGTCACGTAAGAACTCGCGGGGGGCACTAAGACCCCGGGGCCGGAGGTTCGTTCATAAAAATTGGAAAAAACTTACCCTAAGAAGAGAACTAGACTAGTAACTAACGAATAGAAATATATAAAAATACTAATATTTACAAAGGATAACTATTTTGATCACTATTAGCTTATAAATTAATTTGTAAAATTAAATTATTGAAAAACTGCGCCCGCCAACTTCGAAGGTTTCCCGCGCTTTTTCCACTGAAATAGGAAACCTATGGAAATGAAACGTCAATAAAAAATGCATGCCACTGTGACGTCATCTGGCCACTAAACATGGCGGTTTTAGTGCTGCCCAGAAGATTTTAATTTTATTAGGTTTTATCGATAAACGTCCTTGGCTCATTTTATTTTCAATATTATTGAGTATTAATTATTTGTAGAATTTATACTTTAATAGGAAGTAAGTATATTGTTATGTGCAAAGATACTTTGATTTAGATGTGTGAAATCTAAGACAAGTTCGTGTTTCAAATTTATCAAGTAAACGATATGACGATTTTTAAAAGTTGCTACACTGATTTGATAAAGTTGTCGTTTGACAACACAGTGACCACAAAACTCATTCCCGGACGGCATCCGTGCGAAGCAGTCGCAAATGCCCGTGCTCTTTGCAGAAAACTGCAATTTTTTGCGCTTTTTCGCTCTCAAAAAGCGACAAATTGCGACAACAGTTGTGTAGTGATAGTGTACAGTGTTATTTAGTTTGATTCCGGCGCGAATCAGTTGTTTTTCGACTGGGGTGAGTTGTTAAGCTCTATTCGCTTGTTTATTTCGGCGCGTCTAAGCGCATTACGCAATAACGGTCGTTTGTGTCGATAGTTATTCACACGCGTCGACTGGTCTCGGCAAAGGAACGGGCCTCCAGTAATGGATGGCCCAGGCCCCCAGAAGGCCCCGAGGCCTTCGAGTGTCCCGCGAAAGCGGGACCACGCGAAGGCCAAGGATGGCTGGTTAATGCCTGAGATCGGGGAGACGCGGGTGAAAAAGGCGTCTTCTTCATCGGCCCGTCGCAGCAGGTCGGTTGCCGGGCCGCGTCACGGGCATGCGGATAGTGCCGTTTTCACGGCTGCCGATATGCCCGGCTCAGTAGGGGATGCGTCGGCGGTGGTAGACCTCACCGCCGCCACGCATGAGGATAGGTGCGGCGCGATGGGACCGCCTCCGGTTCCCATAGCGCCTAGGGCCCCATCCGGGCGTGCCGCGCGCAGGAGCGCAGCACACCCGGAGATAGATAGGAACGTACTGCTTGCAGCGAACTCGGCCGTTTGCCTGGCCGTGAGCGCTGCAAGCACCATAGTTCAATATGCCTACATGGCGCCACCCACCTCTGCGCGAGCCTCACTCGTGCAAGGGAGCGGCGCCTACGTAGAGCATGATCACATCCCACCGTCCGGCAGCGTCCCAGACTCGCTGGAGCACGCGCTCTACGGTGCGATTCGCGACCATAGTTATTCCCGCCCTGAAGCGCCTGCCTGTAGTCCGGTATACACGGCGGCCGGTTCAGCGACGGCAGGGGATGGGTGCCCTACGACGACGGTGTCGTATAGCGCACGGGCTTCACCTGTGCCTACGACATCGACTTGCAACCTTTTGGGCTGCAACGTCGAGAGCAGCCGTCCCACGACACCGGTTGTCGCGCGAGCCTCACTCGCGCCCTCGGCCGGGGTCGTGAACAGGGACCTCGTAGGCGCGGCAGCGGCGACCCCCTCGTCTTCCTTCCCTAATGGGATGGGAGCCGCTGTTGCGATGTCGGCGCCTGCGTCTTCGGCTGCGGCGGTGTCCACGTCCTCGTCTTCAGCGGCAGCGGCGGCGGGCACGACGACGTCGTCATATTCGTTCACAGCCTCATCGTCTTCGGCATCGGGTTCGGCGGCAACGGTGCCGATTTCGTGTGCAAAGTGGCCGCTGCTAGCCAGTGCGCCGCCCTCGTCGGGAATATATCGGCTCTCGGCCCTGGGGAGCTCCGCCTAGCGGCGTGCGCCCAGGTCGCCGAGATAATTCAAATTGCCCAAACGTCGGGCAATTTGAAGGGGGTTTACGTGCGCCGGCTGAAGGAGGCCGCGTCCAGGGTGTCGGACATCGTCGACACACTGGTCACGCGAAATCCGGAATCCGAGGCCTGGAAGCTCGGTAACGAGAACGCCAGGCTACGCATGGAGTTAAGCTCGCTGCGGGAGGAAAACCGCTCCTACCGCAGGGAGTTTGAAGACATGTGCTGTAATGGCGGCGCCGACCCCCGTACCCGTCAAGCGAAAGGCCCAAGCCGCCACGGCGGAGGCGGCGGAAAAAATCGCGTCTGGCCCGTGCTGCGGTAGCAGGGCCGACACCGGCTCCCGTCGTCGGGACGGAGCGAGCTCCGGCGGCCGCCAACGGGGTGGCGCCGACACCCGCTCCAACGGGGCCCGGCGGCATCGATCACGACGCGTTTGTGCGGGCCGTGATCGACGTTGTCGCCCCCATACTCGATGCCCGGTTCGCCGGAATCGAGGACCGGCTGAATGCCGCGCCGGCCCTCCGTCCACCGCTAGCGTAAAAATGTAATTTGTAATTAGTATTTCAAATACCTGACGCTGAGGTATTTTGTAATTAGTATTTCAAATACTTATGGTTGCAAAATACATTTCACAAAATACATTTAGGTACCTTATTGATGGGTGCGTTCTTCAGAAATTAGCGCTCAATAGCTTTCATAAGTTTCATAAGAAAATGGTGACCGCTAAATATTAGGTAAGTTCTGCAGTGCTGGCCATTTAAAAGAAATATTTTTGTTTCGCTAAGATACATAATTTCAAATTAATTTTACTTTGAAAACATGAAATTCTTTTTTTAAAATTAGTCATTTGTTTATTGATAAGTGTTATGTTTTCTTCGCATTTGTCTCTTTTTCACCATCATGGATAGTTAAAAATTCGAGTAATTATGGAATAAGAGTACCGTCGTGGCAGCAACGCGGCAAGAGCGACAAGCAACATCAAAAACCTTTATGAGCGAACACTACAATGAACGCACCACTTGTTATTGGTTTGCCCGCTTCCATTCTGGAAATTTCGACCTTTCTTTATAGCTGGAGTACAACAGACAGGCTGACGGCCCACCTGATGGAAAGCGGTTACTGTCGCTTATGGTCATTTGCAACACCAGAGATTTCATCAACCCGCTGCCAGCCTCGAGGAAATTTTATGACACCCTTTTTGAAAAACTCCATATCGTAGCGCTGTGGAAAACCTCGGCTGGGAGCTCATTCCAAATCCCCACGGTATGCAGGAAAAAGGTTCTACAGAACCGTTGCGTACATGAGCGAAGCGGCTTAAGGTAGTGGGGGTGAAATCCCAACACATGGTGAGCGGTTCGGTGGTAGAAAGAGGACGAATACACCATTCTATACAGTTCTTCCGAATACTCTCCGTTATACAGTCAGTAGAATACGTAGAGAGAGCGAAGTTTCTCATAAGATCATCAACAACGTGAATGGCTCGACGTTGAATACAGTCTAGGGAATCGAGTTGGTAGCCAGGTGCTCCAGCCCAAAAGTGTGAGCAGTACTCCATATGCGGGTTCACCTGGGTTTTACAAAGCACAAAGCGTTGCCGCGGTGTGAATTGCTGCTTGGACCGGTTTAACATTCCCAGCTTCTTAGAGGCAAGTTTTGCCTTGCCTTCAAGATGGCCCCTGAACATCGTTCGCGATGTCAACACTGAGGATCCCAATACTCTTGGAGGTGGTAAGGGGAGTTCCTTAGAACTGAAGCGATTGCTCGAATGGAGTTTTTTTGGCAGATAATACGTAGACCTATGACTTCTTGGGGTTGAAATGGACAAGGTTTTGTCTCTCCCATTCAGAAACTCTCTCTAAGGAATACTCTACTTCAGATACAAGTCTAACCCAACTTTCCTCCACAAATGATCGAGGGACGTTTGCACAACTAGAGTACTGCGCATCGCCTGTGCTGTCATCCGCATTGGAATGAATGTTGCAAATAGACATCATATCAATGATATGTAAGATGAACAACGTTGGCGATAGCACACAACCCTGAGGCACACCAGCGTTGATGGGCTTGAAACTTGAGCAACAACCGTCGACAACGACTTGAATGCTGCGCTCATCAAAAGAGATGGATAGCCAGGTGCAAGGCCCTTCGGGTATTTCATACGACGGCCGCTCCGATAAAAGAGCCCTGTGCCAGACCCGGTCGAAGGCCTTAGCAATATCTAGAATTCTAGACTAACTGCCAGTGCTTCCCCTTTGCAATTCTCAATGGCTTCAGCCCAACGGTGCGTTAGGTAAACTAAGAGATCCCGAGCTGAGCGACCGTGGCGGAAGCCGTATTGCCGATCATTTAGCAGCTGGGAATCTTCAAGATAACACAGAAGCTGCGCGTTGATAATAAGCTCCACCTTAGGCATCACCATTGAGAGCAAAAAGGTTATTGCTATAGGCCTATTCGACGTGTCTGTTACGTACCCTTTTTTGGGGACAAGGTGCACATGGGCAATCTTCCACGAAGCGAGGACACAACCCTTGTATTAAGAGAGAGTGAAAAGTCGGGCAAGGACTGGCGGGGGACAGCTCAGCTAAACACGTCTGCATCACAATGGCAGGAATGCCATCAGGGCCAGAAGACATTTTGACGTCGAGGGAGAGGAGAGCATATCGGACTGCTTTTCGAGTAAAGCGCATCTCCGACATTCTAGATTCACACAGGGATTGTAGGTGGAGTTTCTCCTATGTCTCAAGAGTTGAATTGGCCGCAAAGACTTCACCCAGAAGATTGACTTTATCTTTGGCGGCGTGTATCAGACGGTCGTCCACTGTGCGCAGAGGTGGAAGAGACGCCCGACAAAAGTTTGCTTGGACAGCTTTGGTGAGGGCCCAAAAAGCTCCAGTCCCAGAAGAGGAGCTAGAGAGGCGCTCACCAATTCTGTCGATGTGATCGAATTTTTCCCTGTTTTTTTAGGGACCTGGGGGCGGAATTGTACCTCTTTTTCAGGTCAGAGGAACTTGGATCCTGACGAACCCGCGCTGCAGTCCAGGCTCGATGAGCCTGTTGCTTTAGCTTTACAGCCTCACTGCTGGACTTATCGAACCATGGTGGTTTACTCGTACCACCGATAGGTACAGTTGAGTTTGGAATTAAACATTCTATTCCCTGCAGTATTACATCGGCGATCCAGTCTGTGCTCGGATCAGAATCTTCCAACGAGAAACATAACTGCCTCCATGGAGTCCATCCCAATCTGCTGACCTGTATCGCCACACTTTCCGTCGTCCAGCGGAACGAGTCCGATCAGGAATAGGAAGGGGCACCACCGAAGATACCAGACAATGATCAGAGGTTCCCAGTGGAGTACTGATAGAGATCTGGTAGTTCTTCGGGTGTGTGGTCAGCAGAAGATCCAGCAAAGAAGGCTCATGATCCACTCTATCCGGTATTCGGGTAAACTCCGTAATCACCTGAGTGAATCCATGGGCGAGAGCAAAATCGTAGGCAGTAGTTCCTGACAGATCAATTCTGGAGGAACCCAACCACTCAACGTAATGAGCATTAAAATTTCGAGTATGACTACCTCTGCTAAAGGATACTGCCCAAAAACTTTGTCGATCACCTCATGAACGAGTTCAAAAAAGCAAGCTGTTTCAGTCTTTGTGCATTCCCTGCCATGGGACCGATATACGCACGCATAGATTCGGGTGGAACCACCAAAATCTACGCGTACCTACAAGATGGAAATATCCCTATCTTCAAGGCCGTGGATATTAGAATAAAAAAAATATAATAAAATTAGGTTAACTTATTTCAGAAAAAACGGCAATTTCATAGGCAAGGGATCTAATAATAATTATTATTTGATTTTTCTGAGTATTTTATTTACATAACCTAACACCTGACGGTATTTTGTATTTTGTAATTTGTATTTTGTATTTTAAATACATATAGTTGAAATGCTGTATTTTGTATTTTATATTTTAAATACCTGACTTAAAAGTATTTTGTATTTCGTATTTTAAATACATGCGAGACAGTATTTTAGTGGCCGTTAGGCCGAAAGCGGCCACGGCTGCCGCCGCCGTCCGGCGGAATGCGGGGGAAGTAAGTACCCCGGTTCCGATGGAGGTGGTGGCGACCCCGGCTGTCGGGGTGACGGACTCCCCACCGTCACCGGCCCCCCCCCCCTAAAAAAAAGACGAATAGAGGGGGGGTGAAGTGGAGGCTGAAAATGCAGCGGAGAGTGGCACGCGATGCCGCCGTTGCATTAACGGCCCCCGCCACGGCACCCGTGCCTGTGGTGTCGGCTCCTAGGCCGGCCCCTAGGCAACGGACGGCGCCTGCGGCCGCGACATCGGTAGTCGCGGCGCCCGCCGTCCGCGCTCGCATCGCGCACGTCGCGCCGCCGCCGGCGCCCGTGGCCCCCGCCCCCCCCCGGGAGGGGGGGGCGTGGACGACGGTCGTCAAGCGGAAAAAGGGTAAGGGGGCGAGGGCCGACGGGCCCCCTCCCCCCACCCAGGCGCAAGCTGCTCCCCTGCCGACGGGGCGGGGGCAGCAACAACGGAAACAGGCTGCGAAGCCTGCGGTAGTATTCCGTGAGCCGAAGTCGGCCGCAGTTATCATCAAACTGCTGCCGGCAGCGGCCGCGAAGGGTGTCGGTTATCGCGAGGTCTTCGCGAAGGCCTCGACGGTGGTCGACATCGCGGCCATGGGCCTCCGCGAGGGGCTGAAGGTGGTGCGGACCGTCAGGGACGCGCGCCTTCTCGAGTTCCAGCCGGGACCCGAGAGCGCGGCCAAGGCGGACCGCGTCGCCGAGGCTCTGCGCGGAGCCCTTGCAGGGATGGCCGAGGTCGTCCGCCCCGTAAAGCGTGGGGAGCTTTACGTCTCTGGGCTGGACGAATCGGTCACGGTCGATGGGCTGCGTGACGCGATCGCGCGCGCCGGCAACTGCCGGCGCGACGACGTGCGCACGAAGCACATCGGTGCAGGACCGGGCGGTTTGGGCGCATCGTACGTGATGTGCCCCGTCGCTGCTGCCAAAGTCATCGTCGAGATGGGCTACCTCGTGGTAGGCTTCACCTCGGCGAGGGTAGAGGCACTGGAAGCCAGACCGATACGTTGTTACCGGTGTTACAACGTCGGCCATGGCGCCCAGACCTGTCCGGACACGTGCCCGGACCGGACTAACTTGTGTCTCCGCTGCGGTAAGAGCGGACACAAGATGCCGGACTGCACGGCCCGGAACCCCCACTGCGCGGCGTGTGCGGCGGGGGGACTCAACGCTGCCCACCCCACGTTGGCGAGGTTCTGCCAGCCTCCCTACGTGAAGGGCAAATTCGTCCATCCGAGGACGAAACAACGCACGGGTGTTACGGGAGTACGCGCAATGGACACCTCCAATGCCTAGTACGCCCGTAACAATACTATTTCAGGCGAACGTAAACCACTCCCCCACCGCTCAGGATTTGTGCCTGCAGGCGATGGCGGAGTGGCAAGCGAACTTGGCCGTAATAAGCGAACCTTATTACGTGCCGCCTTGCGGCAATTGGGTGGGCGACCTCGACGAAGTGGTAGCGGTGGTGGCCAGAGCCGGTTCTGGCACACCGCTTACATGTCTTGAAAGAGGAAAGGGCTATGCGGTGGCGGAGAGCGGGAGTATCGTCGTCATAGGCGTTTACTTTTCGCGCAGCCGCCCCCTGGCGGAGTTCGAGCTTCACTTGGACGCCATCAGGGCTGCCATAGACAGATTGTCGCCTAAAACGATCTTCGTGATGGGCGACTTTAACGCAAAACACTGTTCCTGGGGAAATACGTTCACGGAACCTAGGGGCCGGACGGTTGAGGAATGGGCTCTTCAATCTGGCCTGACCATATTGAACCAGGGATCGGTCCAGACCTGCGTGCGCGCGCGGGGTGGATCGGTCATAGACCTGTCATTCGCCACTCATGCGGCCGCCCGCAGAGTTGTCGGATGGAGGGTGCTGGAGGAGGTGGAGTCGCTCTCTGATCATCGGTACATCAGATTTGAGCTTACCCCCTCCTCCGGTCCGAGCCCTGTTCATCGCCCCCCTCTCTTCCCGCGTTGGGCCCTTACCAAGCTCGATCCGGAGCAGGCCGAGGAGTGGGCACTCACGGAAAGCTGGGCCTACCCAGTCGAATTCGAGAACCTGGAGTCGCAGGCAGAGCACATGCGCAAGACCCTGACGAGGGTTTGCGACGCGGCGATGCCTCGCGTCTCCAAGCGGCAGCCTCCGTGCAAGCAGGTCCACTGGTGGACCGAGGAGCTGGGCGAGATGCGAAAGGCAGTTCGCATCATCAGCCACAGGCTCAAACGCTGCAGGGCGCGCCGTCCTCCGGACTACGTCGCGGAAAATGGACTCGTGGGAGAGTTTAGGGAGGCCAGAAAGGCCCTTTCGATTGCAATACTGCAAGCGAAAGCCCGGGCTCGGGCCGAGCTCCTCGAGACGCTCGATCGGGACCCTTGGGGGCGTCCGTACCGTGGGGCTCGCAACACGTTGCGGCCTTGCACATCCACGGTCACGGAAACGCTCGAACCCGAGGTGCTCCGGTCGGTTATCGACGGGCTCTTCCCGGATCCGGGAAACTTCACTCCCCCCAGTATGGGTCCACCCGTTCCCGACACTCCCACGGACGAGGAGCCTCACTCCATCTCCGAGGGGGAACTAGACGTTGCCCTGGACCGGCTCCGGGGCAGGAAGACGGCACCGGGACCCGACGGGGTTCCAGGTCGACTCCTCTTCCTGGCCGCTAAACATCTACGCGGCCAGCTGCGGGAACTGTTCGAAGCCTGTATTCGCGCAGGTCGGCTCCCGTCGCAATGGAAGGAGGGTCGTTTGTGCCTGATTCCCAAGGGAGGTCGGCCTCCCAACGATCCGTCCGCCTTCAGGCCCATAGTGCTGCTGAACGAGGTCGCTAAGGTCTTCGAAAAGATCTTGGCGGAGCGGCTCGTGAAGCATCTCGACACTGTGGAGCCGGGGCTTTCAGAAACGCAGTTCGGGTTTCGGCGGAGGCGCTCCACGATGGACGCCTTCGAGACGCTGCGAACGTCAACGGACGAAGCCGTCCAAGCGAAGGATGTCGTTCTTGCGGTGTCGCTAGATATAGCGAACGCCTTTAACAGCCTCCCTCATGAGACGATCAGGGAGGGGCTCCGCGCGCATGGAGTCCCCCCGTACCTCACGAGGCTGTTGGGCGCGTACCTGCAGGATCGACATATCCTTTGGGAGGGCGGTGAGTCCGGCAATCCCGAGGTAGGTCGTCGACGCGTCGCGTGCGGCGTTCCACAGGGGTCGGTCCTCGGGCCGATTCTTTGGAACGTAGGTTATGACTGGATCCTTCGGGTTCCGGTCCTACCCGGGGTAGGGCTGATCTGCTTTGCGGACGACACCCTACTCACGGCACGCGCTGCGTCATTTGCGGAATCCGTGGACGTCGCTAACGCCGGGTTGGCGATTGTCGTAGATCGAATAGCTAGGCTGGGCTTGAGGGTCTCCCCCGCGAAAACGGAGGCCATCATGTTCCATAGGAAATTTCGCAATCCCCCCGCGGACTTGACCGTTTCGGTCCAAGGGGTGGCCATTAGAGTAGGGCCCCAGATGAAATATCTGGGGCTAGTTCTCGATGGGAAATGGCTGTTCAAAGCGCACTTTGAGCAGCTAGTTCCCAAACTCGTCAAATCCGCGGGCGCACTCTCGAGGCTGCTTCCCAACGTAGGGGGCCCGGGAGGTGCGACGCGGAAACTTTACTCTGGCATCCTGAGGAGTATGGCACTGTACGGTGCACCCGTCTGGTCCAATGCACTTCACCGCCACAACAGAACCCTGCTGCAACGGGCGCAGCAGGTTCTGGCCGTGAGGACCATACGGGGGTATCGCACAGTGTCGCGGACGGCGGCCACCCTCCTGGCAGGCGATCCGCCCTGGCATCTCCAGGCGGACGTCCTGACAGTGGTGCGCCGCACCCGGCAGGATGCCCTAGCTAGAGGCCTGACCTTCTGTCAGGTCGAAATCGAGGCGATCAGGAAGCGGGAAACCGCCTCCATGATCGCCGTCTGGTCTCAAGAGCTCGACAACCCTGCGGCCTATGGCGGCTACACGGTGGATGCAATCAGGCCACAGCTGACGGAATGGGTCAACCGCACCAGCGGCACCCTGACCTTCAGGACGACACAGATACTTACCGGACACGGATGTTTCGATAAGTATCTGTGTCGCATTGTGGGCTGCTTGCCTTCCCCGGACTGCCGCCAGTGCGGCGCGCCCGACACGGCGTTACACACGCTTGTCGAGTGCGCCGCATGGGCGCCGCAGCGTTTCGAACTTGAAACGCACGTAGGTCCAGTCGACTCGCTCTGCGACTTGGTCAAGGCCATGCTGCAGAGCAGCGACAATTGGGGGGCTGCGGTTACTTTTTGCGAGACAGTAATGTCACTCAAGGAGGCCGCAGAACGAGACAGGGAGAGAAGTCCTGCAGCGCGTGCCAATGCGTCTTCTCGAGGTCGCCGGCCTTCAGCTGGCACCCGGAGAGGCAGGTACGCGCATTACTTCCCTCCCTGAGTTAGGTTCCGTTTACCGCGGGGGGCCTTTAGCTTGCTAGGAAGAGCAAAGGACCTTCTACCCCCGCATAACGAAGTGGGGTGTGTTCTCCCAGGGCACACTCCAGGCACTTTATTGCGCTGGATCGGCTGGGCGTAACTATGTTCTAAATCTCAGCCTTTCCAACACATTCAAAGCGCAGGGTCGTCAGGGAGGAGGGGGTTTTTAGTGGGTATTGGGGTTGCTCGCCCGTGCAGCAACGCTCGGAGTCTTCCACACTATTCTGTGACGTCGATCGCGGACGGAGCGCTGCCAAGAGCATACTATTGCTGCAGTGTTATCGCCCCCGACCGACGCGTGTCGTTCCCCTAGCAACGACCCAGTTTGTGCGTAAATCGGTTAAGCATTTTCCCTCGCCTCAAAACCAAAAAAAAAAAAAAGTGACCACAAAACATAAACATATGGCGTAGTACAGTGCCATCTGCCCATCTCTAGCATGCTAAATTTTATCGTCGTTTCATATGTTGCCGTCTCGCTCGCACTTGCATATATGCCGGAAAGGGATGGAAGCTTTATGTCGGCGATAAAACGTTAGCATGCTAGCTAGCTATGCTGTTTTGGATATCAAAATAAGAGTACGTGTTTTTCCTATGAAAAACACGTACTCTTATTTTGATATCCAAAACAGATGAATTAGATTGTAATAGAGAGGTAAGTAGTCTAAACTACTTACCTCTCTATTACAATCTATTTTAATTGTGTTGCTGACTCTAAAGTCCGTAACACATTACCGCAACGCACCTCAAGATAGGTGCGCTGCACCATAAGTGAGAGTGATTCAAATTTTAAACTTATTAAGGGCCGCGTGATAAACAAAAACAATACACCTACAGAACATTTATTTAATTACAAACGTCATTCCTTATGACTTCCGCTCTAAAATCACTTAATTATTAAAAATTTAACGAATTTACAATAGTTTTTATTAAAGTAAAACTAATAAAGGCATAAGTTTATAATATGATTTTTATTTGTACCTTAGATGTTTTACATGGAATACAAAATTCAAAGAAGTGACACCATCAGTTTTGGTTTATTCCTCTAAAGATGTCAAAGCATATTACTTTTATCTAAGTAGGTTCAATAGCTTCACTATAAAGAGTCTGTATATACAAAATCTAACATCTTCTCTTGAAGCTAAAGAACAGCAGAATCCTTAAATGTGCAGCATTTACCAAGGTAGAGGTGTCAGGACCGGCCAAAACAGGAATTATTTCCAACTGGTTTTCTTTTAATATGCCAGTTTTATGTTGGCTGGCATGTCGCTGCAAAAGATTGAAATATTAGCTTAGAATAATTGTGTCCACAGTATTTTTTTCATAAAATTTGCTTAAATTATGACATTATCATTCAAATTGGGCAAATACATTTCTTGGGTGGAATCACAGCCACAAAACCCATAAGTTTTTCTAAAATAGTTATATAGAATGAGAATGACATAGACTACAACTAGTAACTAGCATATCAGTAATAAGGTAGCAGCAACAAGTATATCAAAGGCTAAAAGTGAAAGTACAAATTTCAATTATACGAGCAGTCTCCATGAGGGTGAGAGGCACGAAAAGACACATTAAGGCCTTCGACTGCGAAGACGAAGCAGGAATTATATAATAAGCAGACAGTCCAACGACTATCCTGCTGATCATCGTCCCACCATACGAAACTTGTATATTAATTTTGATCCTTTTATAGCACGTTTTGCTGTTAAATAACATGTATGTATTAAAATATGTATATATTAAAATATGCCCCCCGCGGTAAACGGAACCTAACTCAGGGAGGGAAGTAATGCGCGTACCTGCCTCTCCGGGTGCCAGCTGAAGGCCGGCGACCTTGAGAAGACGCATTGGCACGCGCTGCAGGACTTCTCTCCCTGTCTCGTTCTGCGGCCTCCTTGAGTGACATTACTGTCTCGCAAAAAGTAACCGCAGCCCCCCAATTGTCGCTGCTCTGCAACATGGCCTTAACCAAGTCGCAGAGCGAGTCGACTGGACCTACGTGCTTCTCAAGTTCGAAACGCTGCGGCGCCCATGCGGCGCACTCGACTAGCGTGTGTAACGCCGTGTCGGGCGCGCCGCACTGGCGGCAGTCCGGGGTAGGCAAGCAGCCCACAATGCGACACAAGATACTTATCGAAACATCCGTGTCCGGTAAGTATCTGTGTTGTCCTGAACGTCAGGGTGCCGCTGGTGCGGTTGACCCATTCCGTCAGCTGTGGCCTGATTGCATCCACCGTGTAGCCGCCATAGGCCGCAGGGTTGTCGAGCTCTTGAGACCAGACGGCGATCATGGAGGCGGTTTCCCGCTTCCTGATCGCCTCGATTTCGACCTGACAGAAGGTCAGGTCTCTAGCTAGGGCATCCTGCCGGGTGCGACGCACCCCTGCTAGGACGTTCGCCTGGAGATGCCAGGGCGGATCGCCTGCCAGGAGGGTGGCCGCCGTCCGCGACACTGTGCGATACCCCCGTATGGTCCTCACGGCCAGAACCCGCTGCGCCCGGTGCAGCAGGGTTCTGTTGTGGTGGTGAAGTGCAGTGGACCAGACGGGTGCACCGTACAGCGCCATACTCCTCAGGATGCCAGAGTAAAGTTTCCGCGTCGCACCCCCCGGGCCCCCCACGTTGGGAAGCAGCCTGGAGAGTGCGCCCGCGGATTTGACGAGTTTGGGAACTAGCTGCTCAAAGTGCGCTTTGAACAGCCATTTCCCATCGAGAACTAGCCCCAGATATTTCATCTGGGGCCCTACTCTAATCGCCACCCCGTGGACTGAAACGGTCAAGTTCGCGGGGGGATTGCGAAATTTCCTATGGAACATGACGGCCTCCGTTTTCGCGGTGGAGACCCTCAAGCCCAGCCTAGCTATTCGATCTACGACAATCGCCAACCCGGTGTTGGCGACGTCCACGGATTCCGCAAATGACGCAGCGCGTGCCGTGAGTAGGGTGTCGTCCGCAAAGCAGATCAGCCCTACCCCGGGCAGGACCGGAACCCGAAGGATCCAGTCATAACCTACGTTCCAAAGAATCGGCCCGAGGACCGACCCCTGTGGAACGCCGCACGTGACGCGTCGCCGACCTAACACGGGAACTCATGGACCTCTATAATAGGGACGCGACATATTGTTCTATACAAGAAGCTTACATACAAGCTGTGTGTAAGCTTTTTGGTTCTATACGTACAATTGCTTATATAAATAGCATCTATTTTGAAGGCACACACATAAACATATATCTATCTCGTTCTTACTCAGCACTGTAACTCGCAGGAAAACAATATAACAGTATTTCAGTGCGTACATAAAGTGGATCATGAATATACGTAAATACCTAATGAGGCCGAAAATCCGCCATGTTTAGCGCACCAAATGTCATTATCAGTCAGTGCAGCCGGTACTTGTCTCGTCAAAAAGTCGTGGTATAAATAAAAATAACTAATTATCTTTCAATATTTTGCTTGTGATTTAAAATAATTGAAGCCAAACAGAAATAATTACGTCGCAGATATGCCCGTGTGCAGTGTAATAGGGTGCGGCATAAGAAAAACTCCAAAGCGGTCGTCTTTAACCATACGAAGGTACGCTGTAAATAACATTAAAAATATTGCTTATTGTTAATGTTTCCGGGAAAATAAAGGAAGATTTTCATTATAATTAGCAAGGTTCTTATGTGCAGTTATAGGTCATGAATGGATTTAACTTATTTAACTATATTTTTACGCTTAAATATTATTATTTAAGTTTATGGCTTGGCAGCTAGGCCTTTAAGCCAGATCTTAGTTTACAATATAGTTTCTTCATTTTCTTAAGCCTATGTGTAGCACAGCTGAACTGTAGGTAATCAGCTAGTGCCATTCAACGGAGTTCTTGAGACAACTCAAAAGGCCACATTTGACTATACAGTTCACATTTTTCACAAAACACATAATTACTACTCAAAAACTATCAATATCCTACAAAACTATTGTTCATTTTAGAGTAATTTTACACATTTTTAGAAAATAAAACTGCACAGCACAACATCTCCTTTCAGTTCCCGCCAAAAACTCCTTACGCTTAAATAATGTTAATTTATTAGCTGGGGTTGTACATTATTTATCGACTTTGATATCGATATAATATGATTGCTTGTATAAAATTTCTTATTTTATCATGCTACCCCGCTTAAAACATACAAAAATAATAATTAAAACATATTTTATAGGATCCCAAGAAATGAGCGTATAAAGAAAAAGTGGCTGGAAGCCATTGGAATGGAAAATATAAAGCCAAATGCAAAATATATTTATATTTGCTCGCTACATTTTGATGATAAATGTTTCAATAAAACTCTGGATGTGACTCGACTACGAGATGATGCCGTGCCCTTCAAATTTGTAAAAGTTAATACTGTATATACTTTTATAGTTAGTATTGATATACTTTTTTTTTATTATATACATATTTTAATACATACATATTATTTTACAACAAAACGTGCTATAAAAGGATCAAAATTAATATACAAGTTTTGTATGGTGGGACGATGATCAGCAGGATAGTCGTTGGACTGTCGGCTTATTATATAATTCCTGCTCCGTCTTCGCAGTCGAAGGCATTAATATGTCTTCTCGTGCCTCTCACCCTCATGGAAACTGCTCGTATAATTGAAATTTGTTGACACGTTTATCTAACGTTATCAATGTTTCAAATCACAAATTTAATGGTAGGTATACAAAAAAAGTGAAGTACTCCAAAAATCGTTTATTTCTCAAATTCTCAGTCTCCATGAAGACGGACAACGTTCCAGATCTCGTGTTATTCGTCTAAAATTGACAAGAGCGCATCGTGCAGCACGTTTGAGGTTTGCTCGCGAGCATGCGGAGTGGACAATGGACAACTGGAGAAATGTACTCTTTACGGACGAAAGTAAAGTGAAGTTTTTCAGCGATGATCGTCGAGTGCGCGTGTGGGAAGAGAAGGCGAACGTTTTTCAGAACCTTGCATACATGAAACGGATCGTTTTGGAGATCCAAATGTTATGGTGTGGGCTGGAATAAGCTTACTCGGTAAAACTGAGCTGGTAATTCTGGAAGAAGGCTCCATAACTGCCTCACGGTATGTCGATCGAATAGTTCGGCCCCATGTCATCCCATTTTCACAAAGAGTGGGTGAAAACTTCGTCTTTATGCAAGACAATGCTCGCCCACATACAGCGCGAACAACCGAGAGAGCTCTCTCTGAAGCCAATATTACGGTTTTACCGTGGCCGGCCATGAGTCCCGATCTTAACCCCATTGAACATTTATGGGACCGATTGAAAAGAAGCCTCAAATTGAACTTCAGTAATGTGACTAATCGACAAGAGCTCATAAACGCCCTAAAATTGTGTTGGGAGCGAATACCCGAGGAAAACATCACCCACTTGATTGAAAGTGTCCCAGATAGACTCAGAAAGTGCATACGGAACAGAGGAGGACCTACTCGCTATTAAGCACCTTCAAACTCATTGATTTAGTCAAGAATAAAAATAAAAATCAAACTTTACTTAAATCAATAATTTCTGTAAACTTTCCTAAAAACTGTAAATTTTGACCAAATTCCAAAAAATTGGCAAAATTTACTATTGTTTTTATTCACACACTTTCAAAAACCTTAATTTACTCATTTCTAATCATAAAAATTGAAAAAAGAAAAAGAAGCTACAAAATTCATTAATAAAACATGGTGGGCCCTATTTTGTTTTGAGTAGCATATAATAAGCCGACAGTCCAACGACTATCCTGCTGATCATCGTCCCACCATACAAAACTTGTATATTAATTTTGATCCTTTTATAGCACGTTTTGTTGTAAAATAATATGTATGTATTAAAATATGTATATAATAAAAAAAAAGTATATAAATACTAACTATAAAAGTATATACAGTATTAACTTTTACAAATTTGAAGGGCACGGCATCATCTCGTAGTCGAGTCACATCCAGAGTTTTGTTGAAACATTTATCATCAAAATGTAGCGAGCAAATATAAATATATTTTGCATTTGGCTTTATATTTTCCATTCCAATGGCTTCCAGCCACTTTTTCTTTATACGCTCATTTCTTGGGATCCTATAAAATATGTTTTAATTATTATTTTTGTATGTTTTAAGCGGGGTAGCATGATAAAATACGAAATTTTATATAAGCAATCATATTATATCGATATCGAAGTCGATAAATAATGTACAACCCCAGCTAATAAATTAACATTATTTAAGCGTAAAAATATAGTTAAATAAGTTAAATCCATTCATGACCTATAACTGCACATAAGAACCTTGCTAATTATAATGAAAATCTTCCTTTATTTTCCCGGCAACATTAACAATAAGCAATATTTTTAATGCTATTTACAGCGTATCTGTGTATGGTTAAAGATGACTGATTTGGTGTTTTTCTTATGCCGCACCTTATTAAACTACACACGGGCATATCTGCGACGTAATTATTTATATTTGGCTTCAATTATTTTAAATCACAAGCAAAATATTGAAAGATAATTAGTTATTTTGATTTATACCACGACTTTTTGACAAGACAAGTACCGGCTGCACTGACTGATAATGACATTTGGTGCGCTAAACATGGCGGATTTTCGGCCTCAGGTATTTACGTATATTCATGTTCCACTTTATGTACGCACTGAAATACTGTTATATTGTTTTCCTGCGAGTTATAGTGCTGGGTAAGAACGAGATAGATATATGTTTATGTGTGTGCCTTCAAAATGGATGCTATTTGTATAAGCTATTGTACGTATAGAACAATATGTCGCGTCCCTATTATAGGGGTCCATGACATAACCTCAAATTCTACAGAATAATCATAAAAATGAGATTAATTACTTTATTTAAGGGATTAAAATTTGCCTTTCAGGCGAGCACCGTTCGTTTTAACTCAGAATATGTACCAAAAGCGTTACGAAGCCTTAAAGCAAAGTCTACTAGAAATACAGTGCAATTCTATATAGATTCCTTTAGGGTACGGGCTGTCGGTGGAAATGGAGGTGACGGCTGCATCTCCTTTCTCAGTGCTTGGTGTAAAGATCAGGCTGGACCTGACGGAGGCGACGGCGGGAACGGAGGACACGTCATTTTCCAGGTAAACCCTTTATGGGTAAGCTTTAGAATATTGCACCCTGAATTGGGGGGGAGGATTGCTCCGGGGGGGAAACGGGTGTTCGGGAGTCACCCCCCACCATTAAATGCTGCTGGAGATGCGTTGTTTTTTTTAAACAGAGGTGCCCTAGGGATGGGATTTAGAACTAATTTCAGGTAAATCTATAGATGTTTGATACACGAATTTTAAGTAGCGGGTTGGTGGGGGCATACTTACCCCTACTACAATCCCTATGGTCGGAAGATCTTGAAATATTTTTTTTTATAAACATAACCTGACTTATTTTGTTCTCACTTATGTTGTATTGTTGTAGAGGTCCAAAGTTGAACAATTCTTTCAAAGTCCAAAAGAAAGCCAGTAATCAACAAGTCATCAAAAAATACTGCAGAGCACATTCACATACACTACAAGAGTATCCATAAAAATATTCAAAATGGCGACCAATTAAGACAAAACTATAAATTGTGTGTAACAAATAAATAGTAAATGGTTACCAGTCGGTTCTAGTCTGAAGCTAAGTTAACCTAAATCACTGTTGTAGTTACTGGTCGCGACCTTTCACCACCCATCACAATAATATTAGTGAAAAAATTGGTGAGGTTATGTTTACCAAAATTTAATATTGAGTAGCAGCCTAATTTCATAATAAGTCTCCTTAATAGGGCAGAATTATGGGACTTTGTTTCACTCCCGCTATAGTCTTCTAATTTATAAGGGCAGAATTCGAATCTGCCTTAACAGTGGAGCTGCCATCTAAGTACTCCGTAAGTAGCTAAGAGTATTATTAAATTAAATAATCCATGTACCTCTGGCAGCTGGAAGTGGTGGAGGGTGAACCCTATCTACCTATCTTAACAAGGCGAGGTATTGTGAAGTTTTTACCGAATAGCCTGGACTGCTTTGTTTTCTAACCGACTTCAAAAAAGAGGAGGTGATTAATTTGATTGGTATTTTTTTTATGTATGTACACCGATTATGCTGAGATTTATGATCCGATTTACGTGATTCTTCTTTAGTTTGAATCGGAATATTTACCATTTGGTCGCCTAAAAATTTAACATAGTTTGACCTAGTAGTTTTCATTTTATGAACATTTTTAAATGAAATATTTTTTCCGTTCCCGTTTCTTGGGACCTATATTTTTTAAGGCATGTGGCACCTTTCGTAGGCCTACCCATAGCTAGACACTAAAAAGTAACAAATAAAAAAAACTTTGTTTAAAAAAAAACGACTTCAAAAACTAAAAAGTATAAAATAACTTAATAAAGATTTTTGACTAAGAATTTATTTAAGAGGCAAAATAATATAAAATTTTCTACATTTCGAAGTCAATGCCAAGTAAATCATAAAAATTACAATATTTTTTTGTTATAACAGTGTATATGGTAAAATTATAAAATAATTAATGGTGGGGGTGACTCCCTTACACCCCTTGACTAAGGGTGCGAAATTCCAAGGTAAACCCCTTTTTATTAAACAAAATACCAAGCAATTAAAAGGCTAAAAAGAAATATTTTTACATCCTGAAGTGTTTGCAAAGTAAAACATAAAAATTGCTATAATTTGTAAATTTTTTGTTTTACTCAGCACTGACTTCAACTCAAGATGTTGTAGAAAATTATTTGTTTTTTCCTCTTTAGTTAGGTATATGGTATCCAATAACAAAAAAATATACATAAAACTACCTGAAGGTCTACTAAATGCAATGCATAAAGAATGATCAAAATCAGGTCAGAAGCAAAAAAGTTACAGGTGAAAAACTGCAGAAACTGCACAATATCTGTGTGCTTTTAATGAATTTTCTGCTATATCATCGGCAACCAAAGCCCAATAGAAATGAAATGTATTTTTTTTATTTATTGCAGGAGTTCAGCAGACAGGCAGACGGCCCACTTGATGGAAAGCGGTTACCATCGCCTATGGACATTTGCAACACCAAAGGTGCTACAAATGCGCTGCTGCTCTCTTAAGGGAGATTGGAACCTGGTTACTAACGCCGGAACACAACTCAAGGTTGTTATGGCGACATATTTTAGACCAGGGGTGGTTAATGTATATGGGATCATTTTGAAGCTTGACAAACAAAATGGCTGAACATACATAAAAAATATATATTTACACAACACACCTCTTCCTTTTTTTGAATTGGGTTAAAAAGATGTAATGATGTTTGTGCATATATTTGTATGTCTTTCAAGACCACGAGCCATTAAAAATGGCCCAGACATTTGGAGAGCGTGCATGGGGCCATGGGAAGGCCAACACATAGAGGCCCCTTGACAAATTTAATGTAAATGTGGCGTGATACTGACTAGTGATTATCCCTGTCTACACCATATATGTAATAAGTACATATATTATAATTAATATTGAGTCACGTTTCATCCACCAATTTGTTGATGTACTAGCTGTGCCCCGCAGTCTCACCCGAGTGGCGATGGGGAATCGTTATATTTTTGGATAATTCACACTATATTTTTATAAATTATAGTCTATATGTTATTCTGTTGTGTAAGTGTGTGTGTGATGTGTTACTGTAAAGTTTCATCAAAATCCATTCAGTAGTTTTTGCGTGTTGTAAAGTTTCATCAAAATCCATTCAGTAGTTTTTGCGTGTTGTAAATTTTCATCAAAATCCATTCAGTAGTTTTTGCGTGTGGTAAAGTTTCATCAAATCCATTCAGTAGTTTTTGCGTGTTGTAAAGTTTCATCAAAATCCATTCAGTAGTTTTTGCGTGAAAGAGTAACAAACATACATACATTGTAAACAAAATTTCGCGTTTATAATATTAGTAGGATAATTTAAGACCATGGCAAATACAGTGCTAGAGCTGCAGGTAAGATTTGTCTAAATCATCAAAAATGTGGAATCTCATATGTGTAAATATAATATTTATTAATAATTAGAATATTGGTATGCACATCACATAAATGATAAGATTTCTATATATACACATATATGTATATATACATATATATATATACACACACACATATATATATATACATATATATACACACACACATATATATATACATATATATATATACACATATATATATATATATAGTCTAAGTTGAATTAGGAACAATTAAGCAAGCAAGTAAATACATCGAGAGTACAACTCGTCCTCTTATTTTGTCCTCCCCTTGTTTAGTATTTGGCTACACTAAATTGTCATTTCTGTGTAATATTTGGCAACACTGAATTGTCACTTCTTCTTCCGTTTTGTGCTTTATTACTACAATACGTTCAAATCTAATCTTTATATATCTAGTGTAATAACACAACCAACTTGTAACAAAAACCAAAAATACAACTCAATATGTGCAAATAAAGATGTTGGACAAATAATTCTTTCATTAACACACCTCTCGGGCGATTGAGCCATGGGCTCTCGCCAGTGGTGCGTCACTATCCAGGGGGTAACCATCATCGATGCACCACATAACTTATATAAACCCCAACAATTACTATCCTTTATCTGAGGTGCTTGTTAGGTTTAAATAGATTGATACATTCTGTTAAGCATTTTCTATGAGCATGTTTATGTAGAAAATGTCCAACTATTTAGTGAAATATGGTTTTAGTTACCGTAAGAACTCCGTTATTTGCTTTTTTTAGCCAATAGTTTGGCTAAGATTCGAGCGTTAAATGGGTCCAGCTCTATATACACTTTAATATGCATAAAACATGACACTGGATTGAATATTAAAAAAATAAATGAATAATTCTCTTATTTATCTCGTAAGAAAAAACAAGATATATACAGTTATTTTAATGCTGTGCTACCTTACTTATGTTATTCTAGAATACAGGCCTAATTTTAATATCATGAATTAAAAATATATTTACAGATTTTTGTGTACTTTCTTTCCCTTATCATAATTTATGTATGGATAAACTATTTTCTTTATTTTATTTTTTTAATTTTTTATTTTTATTGCAGGAGATCAGCAGACAGGCAGGTGGCCCACTTGATGGAAAGCGGTTACCATCGCCTATGGACATTTGCAACACCAGAGGTGCTACAAATGCGCTGCTGCTCTCTTAAGGGAAACTGGAACCTGGTCACTAATGCCGGAACACAACTCGAAGGTTGTTATGGCGACATACTTTAGACCAGGAGTGGTAGCCATCCAGTCGGGCAAATGCCCTACCACCTAGCTGTGGGTTGTTACGTCGCCTCTTACGACAGGCCGCCCGGCCGCAGGAAATTGTATTCTTTCTCCGTTCCTGCACGGATAAAATTTGCTGGTGATTCCCCAAGAGCACCGTCAGTCACAACCCGATTTATTAAAAACTAGTATATATAATATACTCCTATATAACTGTTTAGTGCTTAATATCGTTATAAGCAAAGCACTAAAAACCAGAAAGATTCTTAAAATCTATAGGATTTAATAACGTTAGGGATTTCCTCAACTTTCCAGCCTTAGTCTAGTGACACACCTGCGAACATACCGCGCAGACAGTTGGATTGGCGTTCATCTGAATTCGGCGGAATTTCCGCTAATGTGTCATAGGTAACTTAAAAAACATTGCGAGCATATTTAGCCGAATTTTCTGTGCGGTACGTTCTGCAAGTGTGTTCTAGGCTAAGGCCAGAAAGTTTAATAAACCTTAATCTACACTAAATGGGCCAAATCATCTTTTACATATGTAATCTTATTAGTATTTTTTACAAGTATTACAATATTAGTGGGATTCAATTTCAATGCAATTAAATTTTTTGAGATAACACCCTGTTCATCAAACAAATCATTTTATTAAGAACTCATTCAAGAAACCTTATATATTTTACAAACACACTCCAATAACTCTTCAAATTCGTCCAAGTTGTTCTTATCTACGTACTTCCTCCACGAATACTCCACAGACTTATCACTGAACATAACCAAACTTTTTCTACAGAAACGGTACCAATCGCATATTGTTGTTAATGATATAGCTACATCTCTATTGTGCGTACTGCACTCCTTTTGTGCCAGCTTAAACGGGAAATCATTTGCAAAACAATACATAAGACGAAAGACTAACGGTAAGGGCAATCTTACATTCTCGAACCAAGTTCCTTGAGCACGACTGATAGCTTTATTTCTACACTGTCCTTTGTTACAACGAAATAAACCAACTTGTCCACCTCGCATTATGGACATAGGTTTATTATGTACATTACACAGCCTCATACTAGGTATTAAGCCTCGTTTCTCTGCAAATAACATGCACTGTTCCTTTGTGCCTAGTTCGTTAAACAATCGTTCCATGTTCCAGAATGGACGGTCTTCCTTGGGGCCGGTTTTTCTTTTCTTCGGTGATTGTGTTGGTTGTTGTGGTAGAAGATGGTCTGCTTCGTGAGGATGTATGTGCCTGCTGCAGTATTACTGAATTAATTCAATTGTGGTCATTTAACCAAAAGTATTCATATAGTATTTTCTCAAGTTTTCAAAGACTTGTACACATAATTAGATTAATTTAAATTATATTCCCATAAAGAAAATAATAGCAATAAACAAAAATTAACTAGTTGAGGGTAGGCTAAATAATAACTTTGACATTACTCATTGACACTTTACATTTTTGGCTTGCTTGGCTACAGAAAAGTAGCCAAAATATGAAAATAAAAAATCAGATGAATTTTGTACTTAAAACGGTTAAGAAGGTAGTTTTAATTAAAAGTATTCATAGTAATGCCCCTGCCACACCTGGGATAATGCTAGAAATAGTTTCACAGAAATACACATGGAGTGTAGCTAAGGGTTTCATGTGTTATTTGAGATGCATTATTGTTAATGTTATCTAACATTGATAGATGACTCATGTACTATTGTACTATCAACAGATTACTCCATATACCTACTGTCAATAGCAACTACAGACAAAACACATTTATCATATGAAGCTCAAATTCTTTTAATGAAATAGTTGTAGACTTAAAGCTAGATCTGTATTACAGTATAAATTCTGTTAACCGCAATTTGACTCAAAAATTTTATAAAGTACTAACAGCAAAAATTTTATTATATTAACACGTTAACTGTGCATGCCCCACTGGGGTATTTTGAGTAGCTCATCGTATGTGAATGACCCACGGGTGGGACACGGGTCTTAACAATTTTAAAGGCTCATAACCTCAAACACGTCTGAGTTTAGCCACTTTTTTCGGTTCACACAGACGAACTTTTTAATGTGCTATAATAATATCACTTTATACCTAACGCAACATATTATCTATAATTTGCATTTGCACTTATGGGATAGTCTCTCTCATCATAGCTGCACAGTAAACATGTTAATATACCTCAATATCATGTATGTATATATTGTTTCTTTACCAACAACATCACATAATTTTTTTATGTTATAAGTAAGACTCATTTGGACACTCACTAACTTTTAACATGAATGCAAATAGAATAGGAGCTAAGGAGAAACAGTGTATAATCAACTTCGTGACAATTGGTTCATGTCTCAAGTGCACAAGCAGGCGCTTTTACATATTAAAAATTTAGTCTAGATATTTGGACATGTGGAAAAAATGACTAAACAAATATACAATGCAAAAGTGGATGGATGCAGAAGTCATGGAAGGCCATGACACACCTTCCATGATCAAATTGATTGTGTACTAGCAGAAGGTGATGTCAGGAGCCTTAAGAACAGAGGAGTGTGCATGACAAGAGTTATGAATGTCAAAGAAGCAAGTGAGGTGTGTAAGAATAAGCCTGAATGGCACTCTGTTGTCCATGCCTACCCCGCAAGGGAACTGGCGTGAAGTTATGTATGTATGTAGTCTAGATATTCTTTCTTTCTTTTTTTAGCAATAGGTTTGTTTGTTTAGCCAACGACCATTACTGCCAATGTCAAATGTGGAAAAGGCAGTTTACATGTATTTAAAAAAAAATATTATCTTGTTCACATAAGAAAAACCACCACCTCGAAAGACATAAGAATAATAAAAAATGGATTATAATTTATAACATACATAGATACTTAAAAACATAGATAAAGGACATCACAATTTAATATTATACATGTTTATATATTTACAAATTATATTAAGGACCATAGGATTATGAATATTTACAAGAAGGAATTTTATGTTCCTATCCGCATCAACATCTGTGTTACTTTGTGCACTTCAACATCGTAATTCATAAAAGAAGTCATAAAATCTATCTTACTTTGTTACATAGCTTGCAATACTACCTTAAAATCATTAAAAACAAAAGAAAACTGTTATTATCTACGATACTTACGTTTCCATGTTCAAAACTGGTTCAGTCATTATTTGCGGCATATTGTCGTATGATATAATTTGATTTGGGTTCATACCTATTATTTCTGGATTGTTAAGAATATATTCGTCTTTAGTTATCATTGTATGGATTATTATTGCGGAAATTGCGAATCAAAACAAATAATTATTATTATCGGATGCAAAATGCAAACAATTTTTTGTTTTTTTTATATAATCTTATGGCTTGGAAACAAGGCTATATAAAAAACGTACTCATGGTGTGGCTAGGTGTAACTTTATAAATTACGACTGACTAAAAAAAGATAAAATAAAAAAATTGTAGACGAAAAATGTCAATCAAAACCCGAAGAAATGAACATTATAAATAGTAAAGAGATCTGTAATATTCTAGAATTATAAAAGTGCAGTTTTTTTGAAGTGGCATTTCGAATGTGCGGAACCCGTTTTTTCAACAAATAGAAAATTCCTTTGTCTGCCTTGATAAAAATAAATCGACACATCGCAAATATTATACAGTTAATTTTTCATTATTCTTTACAGGCAACACACACAGTGAGAAGTTTGAACCACTGTAAATCGGTCATTCAAGCGCAGCATGGCGAGAGAGGTTACAATAAAGACTGCAATGGGAAGAATGCAACGCATGTTGTTATTCAAGTTCCTTTAGGTAATATTTGCATAATTTTAGTACCATAATCTCGTTTACATTATGCCCACTGCCACGACAGCAAGCAGGGAAGTGGGCAGCGCGAGTTTGTGAACCAAACTTCTTTGAACATTCGATTGCTTGCTGCCGTGTAAGAATGCATAATGTGTATGTTGGATTACGTATTAAAACTAAAAAAAAAAATACGATGACTAATGTAATCAATATTTTTACATATATGTGAATAAAAAACTACCATTCATTGTGGTTACATAATAGCGGTCTCAATTTCGTTGTGAAATTAAATTCACTAGACAGGCCATAAAATAAAAAATGTTTCAATGTTGCTATATATAGAATTTATACTTTTTTGGTAGTCTTATGTCCGGTCACTATGTCTTACTATTAATTCATTTGCCATTGGTACGGCAAGCGAATTGAAGCAATCGATGGCTCGCGGCATCGATAGAAATTTGACATTACTTGTATGGAGCTTATGTCAAATTTTTACCGGTAGTGAGACAAATGGTCTAGTCATTTTTAAAAAAAGATTTGTTGGTTTGGACTGTATCTTGACTAGTATTCATTCAAACACAGGTACAATAGTAAAAGATGCGAGTGGCCAGGTGGTGGGTGACTTGAGCAGCGAGGGTGTAATGTTCGTGGCCGCGAGAGGCGGCGCCGGGGGGAGGGGTAACAGGTTCTTCCTCACCGATACAGAACAGGTGAAAGCTAGTGGCCGAGTGTAAGTCGGACTCACACACTGCGTTGCTCTATAATGCCGCTGTTCCACTTGCCAAAAGTGACTGATGACACTTCTACACCTGGCATAGTTTAACGTCTATGTAGCGATGGGTATAATGCCCTGTTGGTCATCCGATATTGTTAATGACGTTAAACATTTACCAGATAACAAATGTATATCCACTATTCTAGCTAATTATTAAAGGCGTTACTTTTACCGCTATGAACAAGACGGGAGCCTTAAGAACAGACGAGCGTGCATGACAAGAGTTATGAATGTCAAAGAGGCAAGTGAGGTGTGTAAGAATAAGCCTAAATGGCACTCTGTTGTTCGTGCCTACCCCGCAAGGGAACTCGCGTGAAGTTATGTATGTATGTATGTAACAAGACGGGATTTGGCGACCGTACTAACACAACATTATTCCAGATAGAGCAGGACATTACACTCATATCGTTAAAAAATAACACGTTAAGGATTAGCTACATTAGTGTATGTATATACACAAGTTATCTCTCAACGTTTAGCGCCATTAACAATGACGTATCTCAAATAATGCATTCAACCTTTGGGTCCATCTGCGTGACACGGTTACTAATTATCCCGTATGTACCAAAGTCATATAATTATAATATGGATATTAAATTTTGTTTGCTGCAATTTAACACAATGTACAACTTTTTAAATTAATTTTATGTTTGGCAACATTACTTTTCTGAAAACAAACACTATTTTTTATAAATTATTTTTTTACCTAAAATATTTTGCATTTTCATTGGTTAGAAACATTTAAATGAGACATTTCTTTTTGCAGGCTCCAGATATAGCTGAAATAGGTGCCAGTGGTGAAACGCAGACCTACACTCTAGAAGTTAGGTCGATGGCCCACATCGGCCTGATAGGTTTCCCCAACGCTGGGAAGAGCACCTTACTCAGGGCTCTGACTAGAGCTAGGCCTACTGTTGCACCGTATCCCTTCACGACTTTAAGACCACATATAGGTAGATATAAATTATGTTTTCCCTATGTTACTGCTATGTCTAGGATAATGTTAGTGTTAATGACTATTTCACGCAGATGTAGCAATGGGTTTAATGCGTTATTTGTGATATAATATCTATATATTAAATACGTGAAGCAAAAACACGGCAAAAACGGTGTACCCCTTTTTACGAAAATTGCACGGACGAAGTAGTATGAAATTTCGCACACTTATAGTTTATATAGATAAGGAGTACAGAATGCTAACATTTTTTTAATTATCCATAAAAAATACATTAAATCAATAAATAAAAACCTTACACACACGCATAATATACTCTTGTTTATTGTTAACGTCAAATTAACAGAGTGGCCTTGGCGAAATCTGTGATTTTAGAAGTCTATTCTTTAACAACAGAACCTTAATAATGTTCAAACTTATAATTTAAATTAATTATTATGGTCGAATTTCTACCACGGGCGACCACTGGTAGTTATTAATTGTTGATGACGTTTAACATTAACAGGTAATGTATGTATATATGTCGCAGGGAAAGGACGACAATCGGAATTTTATTCAAAGCCCAAAACGAAATGACCGATTCACGCGAGATGTTACAATCATAACTCTGTGGGTGATTTTCCTTAAGGAAGTTAGCGATTTGAATAAATTCCCGAACTGCTTTAATGTGGATTGATTTCCTTGAAGAAAGTTATTTGATCAAATCCCTTTATTTAGTAAACCATTCATTATCAAATGTAGAGTAGGTAAACGCAGCAACGTGTCTGCTGTATGTTGGAGTTGTACCTGGCGCTAGAGAATTTTTTTTGGTGTTCTCTATTTAAATAAATTGGTTACCTAGCTACAACGAAAAATAACACAGACAATTTTGGCAGTGTTATTGAAAAAGTAATCTCACATTTATATAGTGTAAAAAGTGCAATAAAAACACTATAAAACTTTTATTAAGTTTGTAGTGACCAGTGATCTGAAGTTATTAACGTAACTATTTATCAACAAGCACATTCTGCTAGGATAGGTGAATTACCCTATATTACTGCAAGACAGCTGAACGGCAGCGGCCGGCGAGTGTCACAACCGACTTGTAGCCATCGTTTAAATAGTTATCAATGAATAAATGGTGACCAATCTAGTCTGGCACTCGCCGGCCGTTTCGCTCGCTCGTGCGCTTTAATTTGAAGCTAACCTAACTCACTGTTCTAGTCACTGGTTGCGACCTTCGATCGCCCCTCACGACTTCTGCATTATTGTGTTGTCACATCAGAAGCGCAACGTTGGCTGACATGGTTGCAGGAGTGGGTCGGTGAGATAAAGGGAAGTGAAAACAAACGAAACATAAAGCTGTGCGAGTCGTGACTTGTTCATTTCAGTAAAACAGTTCAGGGATTTCATGAAATCACTAACTTTCTCCAGGAAAATAATCCACAGTTCTTATTATAAGATCTTGCGTGAATTGATCATCTCCCTTAGGGATTTCATAAAATTCCGGTTTTCGTCATTTTCCTGCAACATACAATAATGTAGCTAATCATTAACGGTGTTATTTTGAACGTTTGTATCGAAATAATTTTAGAACTATTATTTATTGTAATATGTATCATGTACCCAATCGTTTTAGGTATGGTCCCATACGACGATTACGAACAAGTGGCCATTGCTGATTTGCCAGGATTGATACCAGGCTCACACAAAAACTACGGACTTGGTAAGTTTTTTCTACTGTTATAACTTTTAAATATGGCATTCCTGAATGTATTTTTAGAGGGATAATATATTATTGCTGTTTCAAAGAGAAGAGTGCATATGGTACCAAACTCCCTCCCAATACATCAATTGAAGGAGCTACGTAAATGGAATTCGCAACCTCGCTCACGCATCACCACATTTTTAGAGATATAAATTGACAAAATTTACTTACGACAAATCCGTATTACACAAATCTTAACGCTTAAATGAATGTTTTATAAAAAAAAATTTTATTCAGACAAGGTGTCAGACACAATTTTTTATTCACAAGAATTGATGTCTGTATACAGAAATGTACATGAAATAAAAATCACATAACTGTGAAATTTTCTTTTTTATTTATTAATTTTGTGTAAAAAATTATTTCTTCAAAAATAAAGCACAACCGGGATAGTAAAATGCATTTAGGTAGCTAAATAAGATTTATATAACTGTTCTTAATTTTTATCTGTCTTCTATTTTTGTCTTCAAGCAACACATTGGGTTTTTTGGGTTTTATACGAGTTCAGTTAATGTTTTCTTAAGACGTCAACATCAACAGACATCAAAATGCACAAGCTTTGCGAAGCCATATCAAAATGTTGCCATATAAAAATATTTTTAATTTTCTGCAAATGTAACCTAAAAAATTACTTTCAGGTATACAGTTTCTTCAACATGTAGAGCGCTGTAAAGGTCTTATATACCTTTTGGACTGTTCCTCGGACCCTGAATGTCAGTACGAGACTCTTACCCACGAACTGTGTCAGTATAACGCGCAACTAGCAAAAAGGCCGAGTATCGTGGCCATTAATAAAATAGACTTGACAGAAAGCTTTGACAATTATCAAAGAATGAAGAAAGAGTTGAAAGTCGATAATGTTTTTGGTATTTCAGCAAAAACTGGTAGCAATCTAACTGAATTGTTAAAAGCTATTAGGATTATGTATGATAGTGTTTAGTTTGTATGATAAATTAGTGTTAATTAAAAAAATTGACATGTAGAAATATAAAAAAAGAAATGACATTTCTACTGTCACAATCAATCAATCAACGTTCAAGAGGAGTTTTTGGCGGGAACTGCAAGGGGACGTTGCTGTGCAGTTTTATTTTCTAAAAATGTGTAAAATTACTCTAAAATGAACAATAGTTGTAGGATATTGATAGTTTTTGAGTAGTAATTATGTGTTTTTGCGAGAAATGTGAACTATATAGCCAAATGTGGCCTTTCAACTTTTCACAAGTACTCTGTTGAATGGCGTCGGTTGTAGCCTACAATACGATATACATCAGAATTGGCTGTACGGACGAATTCTACTACTACTATATTCAAGAGGTTTTTGGCGGCGATTTTAATATTAGCTAAACACTAAGGAGGAATACATGATCTGAGGATAAACATGAGCAATAGCACGATGGACATGTTTGTTAGCGAATTGTAACGCGGGTACCAATAAAGTCGACCGCAGCGCCATTTCTTGCTTATATCCACGCGACATAAAAAGTATCTTAACAACTCGGCTATAAGCTCCTTTAAATCCGTGCAGTAGTTTTATTATTTATTTAGGTTTATGGCTTGGTGGCTAGGCCCATAAACCAGATCTTAGATTACAATATAGCTTTTTCATTTTCTTAAGCCTATGTATAGCTCAGTTGAACTGTAGGTTATCAACTGACGCCACTCAACGGAGTCCTTATGACAACTCGAAAGGCTACGTTTGACTATACAGTTCACATTTCTCACAAAACACATAATTGCTACTCAAAAACTATCAATATCCTACAACTACTATTCATATCAGAGTAATTTTACACATTTTTAGAACACAAAACTGCACAGCATATCTCCTTTTAGTTCCCGCCAAAAACTCTGCAATAGTTT